>CAVLGL010000002.1:35000-745000 GCA_963668995.1 Parnassius mnemosyne
TCAGGTAAGGCGCACCAGAACACATGGCGCGCCCTCCTCCTCGGCCTCCAACTTAACATGCGCAACGGACGCCCCCGCGTCCGATGCGCGAAGGCCATGGGGCCAGGAAAAACTAGCACTCAGAAGCACCGGTCTTCCTGGCCCCAGTGGCGGATCTGGTCTATGGCTCCGCCGCAGAACCAAGATTCGGCTGCGGAGGGTAGGGAGAGCGGCGCCTCGCAATACCGACACTCCTCTCCCCCCGCAGCCCCACCAACACCGCATCAATTAACGGTGCGGCCCCGTCTGAGTCGCGGAGGATAGGGCGAGTGGCGCATCGCCATACCAACACTCCTCTTCCTCCGCGACTCCACCTCGGCTGCAGCGGTAGAGGGTGCGGACTCCCCTCTCACCGCAGCCCCCCGACACACATCCGAAGTGGGCTCGCCAAGCCCACTCGGAGTGGCCACCTCGGGCCGGCCCTACACCACGGGCCAGCCAAGGGGTTCCTCTTTGTTCACCGTGGTTGACCAAGCCACGGCTACTAAGCCCCCCCGCCACGACAAGGCGGGAACCCGTTCGGGGGGGAACCTAACCTAACCTAACCTAACCGTACTACAATTTTGCTTATAACTTTCATAAAACTTCGTGTTTTTTGTTCAAATTTTTTTCTAAATAATACAACTAATTGCTCCCCATATTACCCTATAGTTTTCTTATTAAATTTTCACTGCTATATTATAAATTTTCACATTTATCATTCTTTTATAGTCGTAAATTCACAAATAAAACATAAAATCTTCTCTAACTTTGCATAAAAATTGTCTTTTCTGTTCATATTTTCTTTTTATATAGTGTAACTAATTACTACCTTTAATTCCCTATAGTTTTTTCATACAATTTTCACGGTAAAATTACAAATTTTCATATAATTCATTTTCTTAGAGTCGTATTTTGATAAAATTTTAAAATTTTTTCAATTTTGCTTTTATTTCATTCTTTTTGCTTCTGTCAGGTCCGTCTAGTGTAGAAACTGCCATCTGCACTCAAATCTGTAAAATAAAACACAGGGAAATAGAGCAAATCGCCCTCCCACCCTCCCTGTTTTCATCACTTAAGTAAATTTTCATACTTCTCATTATAAATCATAATTAATTTCGTTTTTTTTTTTTTCATTTAGAATTTTTTATATAGTATAATTTATTGTCCCTCGTATTTTTACATAGTTTTCTTTATATATTTTCGCATTTAAATAATTTATTTTCATATAATTCGATTTTCTAATAGTAGTAAATTCATAAAACTTTAAAGTTTTTTTTTTTTTTTTTTAAGTCATCGTTTATTCCGCCCACCCTCTCGCTTTTCATTACTTAAGTTGTTTTACATTACGCAAATGTCAACTTTAAAAAATACTTGTTCTGAAGTCGATCTCAGCCAAGAGTCCATAAAAGCGACTAACAGGGCTGAAGATCCCATCCATATAACTGACGACGAATACGAAGAGGCACGGTCTGACCCCGGGTTAAATCTGAACGAAGAATACCTCGCAAAAATATTAGAAAACATAAATTTTATTCAGCAAAATTTAGACGGCAATAGAAGCGTTACGCGCCAGAATAAAGATAACATCAAAAAATCGCTGGATGAAATTAATCGCAGTTCTCAACAATTGTTCGACCAAGTGAAAACCGTTTTACGGCATTCAATATCATCAGCCGAAAATAAAACTGTGACAATCATCAGGAACACTATTAAAGAAGAGCTCTCAAAGTTTACCCAAAAACCTCAACAACTATATACTCAGCCATTGCAACGTCCACTTCTATCACCTTCAACCACTACATCATCCATATCGTACGCTAACGCTGTTAAATCTTCCACGCCTGTAAAGAAATCCATTCCTATAACAAAACCGGCAATCATTGTTAGTGCGAAGCAGCCAGTTTCTTCTCCACAAGATACTATTAGTGCTTGGCGGAAAAGTGTACACTTTAAGCACTATA
Source organism: Parnassius mnemosyne (assembly GCA_963668995.1). Lineage (NCBI taxonomy): Eukaryota > Metazoa > Arthropoda > Insecta > Lepidoptera > Papilionidae > Parnassius > Parnassius mnemosyne. The sequence continues at coordinate 36,983 of CAVLGL010000002.1, forward strand.
CCTTCAGTCCCGCTGACGTCAAGCAAGTATCTAACAATAAACTCAGAGTAGAGTTCGATAACGAAGAACAACGGGACAAGGTTATTGACGCCGCAAATCAGCCAGATAGCTTGGTTAACGCTGATATAGCCAAGAAACTGAGGCCTATGATAATATTAAAGGGCGTCTATATCGACACCCCAGTAGCTGAACTCAAAGAAATTATTATAAATCAAAACCCAAGAATAAAAAGTGAAATAAAAACTCCTGACGATATAACCTTCCGTTTTATAAAAAATAATAAAAATAAAAAACTATACAACCCTGTTTTTATGGTAACTCCTCAAATTTGGAGAAATGTTATAGAACTACAGAAATTAAATATTGATCATCAGAGAGTACATACTGAAAACCACCCAGCGTATCTTCATTGTTACAAGTGCCTTAAATTCGGTCACACGAAGAAACATTGCACAGAAGACAAAACAATTTGCTCCTACTGCTCATCATTTGACCACTCCTACAAAGATTGCCCAGTCAAAAAAGACGAAACTAAAGTCAACTGTTACAACTGCTCACTACATTGCAAGAAATATAATTTGAATTTAAATACTCAACATAGTGCCACGTCGCTACTTTGTCCCCGCTTACAAAAACAGATAGAAAGCTGCAAAAACAGGATTGACTATGGACATCAGAAATAGAAACAATACAATCTCTAAAAATCACCCCGCAATAAAATGTTTACAAATTAACCTTGACAGGGGCTATGCAGCAACACACGAAATGTTTACATATATTAACAATAATCAAATTGATGTAGTTTTTATCAGCGAACCATATGTAGGTAAAAATAGTTCTATGAATCCATGCCCTAATTACAATATTTATCAGTTCCCAACTGATCGTCATGTTAAAGCATGTATTCTAGTAAGACAGAAAATTGGATGTACTTTGGGTATGTCCGAATATTCTTCTCCAAATCTGTGCATTGTGCAAATTGTCATCCGCGGTAAAAAAGTATTTTTAATTAGTGCATACGTTGAACCTAGGAACGATGAAATAAACACAATCAATTCATTAGATTTCTTCCTCCAGAATAATCCAAACTCTATACACATTATTGGCGGAGATTTCAATGGATGGCACCCCCTATGGGGTTCAGTGCGAGCCAACCGCCGTGGTAACAACATCGTAAACCTGATCACAACCAATAATCTAAACATTTGTAACATCGGCACCGATCCTACTTTTGAAATAGTCTCTCATAACATCCATCGGGAATCAATTATAGACCTAACTCTCACCTGCAACTCACCGCCAAATCAAATATCAAACTGGAAAATTACAAAAGAATGTAGTCCAACATTTAGTCATAATGGCATTATTTTCGAATTACATATGAATAAAAGTTCATTAACAAGAGCCAAAAAACTGTCCACCTTCAAGTACAACACACAAAATATAAAATGGGACGATATAAAAGAAGTATTTCAAAAACGAATTAGTGAAAACTTAGACCTAGATATCAATATTGAGCATCTTAACACTACAGAGCTTGAAAAATATGTCTCAAAATTAACGTCGGTTATTCAAAATGTTTGCAATAAACTGTTTCCACAAAAAGGCGAACACGCCCATAGAGCTCCGTGGTGGAATGAAAAACTAGAGAGTCTTAAACAAAAAGTTATAAAAAACCACCACAAACTACAACAACTAAAGCGTAATAAAAAACCCATGACCGACGCACTATCAGAAAAAGGAAAGCTAAAAAATGAATATTCGCAAGCAATAAGAGCCGAATCAACAAAACACTTCAAAGAATTTTGTAATAAGCAAGGAAAGGAGGACGTTTGGAGCGTTACGAATAGATTATTAAAAACAACACCACTAACAAAGCCTCCTACTACTCTTAAAACTAAATCTGGTAACTACACCTCAACCACCCAAGAGACCGCTGAAACTTTCCTTAAAGAGTACTTTCCTGAAGATGAACCGGACACAAATCTACAGCACACAACGATAAGGAGACTATCTAAAAAAATACCTGCAACGCTACCAGAACCTCCATTCACAGACGACGAAATAATAAATGCAGTATCCTCCATGAACCCCAAGAAATCTCCAGGTCTTGACCACCTCACAGCCGATATCTGTACAAATTTTATTAAATTATTCCCATCTGTGGTAACTAAGCTAATGAATAGATGCCTTCAACTCTCGTACTTCCCAAAAGCTTGGAAAGTTGCTTATATCAAAGTCATACCTAAGCCTAATAAAAGCGAACATACAACATCTTCATACAGACCAATAGGCCTAATAAATGTCTTCGGAAAGGTTCTAGAAAAACTTATTACGAAACGATTAAAACATCATCTTCATATAACAGGCACTATGAGTAATATGCAGTTTGGATTTAAAGAACAGACATCAACAACTAATGCTATCCAGAAAGCACTTGATGTGATTCAAGATGCTAAAGCTAAAAAACTACAAGTAATAGCTATATCTCTTGACATCCAATCCGCATTCGACAATGCGTGGTGGCCAGCGATTTTCCACAAACTCAACACTGTACACTGTCCCTCTAACTTATTCAAACTGTTGCAAAATTATGTTAAGGATAGAACGGTCAGGCTTGATTTTGCTGACAGTTCATGTACCAAACCTATGTCTCGAGGATGCATTCAAGGTTCAGTTTGCGGTCCTATACTATGGAATCTGGTTTTAGACGAACTCTTAACGGCTGAACTACCTCAGGGATGCCACCTTCAAGCCTTTGCAGATGACATTCTCTTAATCACACAGTCGAAAGACATAACTACACTTGAAAATATAACCAATGAAGCGCTTACTAGAATAACCGATTGGGGAATTAGTGTTAAATTGAAATTTGGCCCACAAAAGACACAGATGATTTCATTTACAAACAAAGCTAGGAAATGTCAAATAATAATGAATAATCAACAACTGCAATTTTGTCGCCAAATAAAGTATCTTGGAGTAATCATTGATCAAAAATTAAATTTTATTAAACACGTAGATCACATTATAAATAGGTCGTACAAACTCTATCAGAAGCTTGCTAAATTCATTAAACCTACTTGGGGAATAAATTCAGAGAATGTCCGTTCTATTTATAAAGCCGTAATAGAGCCGATAATGTGTTATGCTGCAAGTATCTGGCACCCAGCGCTAAAATACAAATATGTCCAAAAACGTCTTCTCTCTCTGCAACGCAATTTTGCAATAAAAATTATAAGAGGTTTCCGGACCCTTAACACTTCAACTGCTATCTCTCTAGCACAACTTCCGCTCTTAAATATTAAAATTGAAAATTTTGCCGACATTGAAATAACTAAACACCGGAAAACATCTAAATATCTCCCAAACGACATTGAATTGGAAAGACTAGCTTCCCCAGCAGAACTCCCACATCCATCAAAAAGAAGACCAGTACAATTTTCTGAAATTACTTGCCAGGAAGATTTAAAAGAACTCACAATTAATACCACAACCAACATATTTACTGATGGCAGTAAAAATGAAGACGCAGTTGGAGCAGCACTAGTAGTTCATCACACTGAAGGCTTAAATATTATAAAAAATATAAATTGCACAACACCTGCTCTGTTTTTCAGGCCGAGTTATTTGCCATTTTACAAGCAACTAACTGGATATTAGAAAACAAAATGCTTGACTTCACAATATTTTCTGACAGCAAATCCGGACTCTTAGAAATCAGTAATCCAGATACGACTCATCCAATAGTTGTTCAAATCCATCGAAACATTATGCAAGCTCAATCACAAAATAAAGTGATCAAATTCTTTTGGACAAAAGCACATAATGGCATCCTTGGAAACGAAAATGCGGATAGAGCTGCGAAAGCAGCTACAAAATTGAATAAAGTGCCTGACTATGCGAAGTTCCCAATAAGTTATATTAAGAAAATACATCAGCACAACATCACTACAACAGCTGAAAATTATTATAATGATCCTGCAAATTGCACTTACCTTAAAACTTGGTTTCCCACTTACGAAAAACTTCAAACAGCTTTGGAAAAAATTAAACCCAACTTTTATAATACACAAATATTTTCAAATCATGGTTTCCATAAAAGCTACCTGCATAGATTTAAAATAGTTCAAAATGAAAATTGTCCATGTGACGACATAACGCCCCAAACTATTATCCACTTAATAAAGGTATGTCCTAAATTTAGTTTAAGTAGAATAGACCATGAAATTAACTGCCAAAATCTCAGAATAGATCCATTTATATTAAGCGAAGTAGTTCAAAAAGAATCGTCAATAACAACATTCGAGAAACATATAAAAACCATCGTTAAATCATTAAAAAAGTTTAACAGTTAAATATACCTACACAATCGTATTATAAGAATAATATAAAATAAAGAATAAAATACTAAAACAAACTACTTTAAAAAACAACTGAAATAAACAAAAGCAGTCTAAATAATGCAAATTGTATCCCAAAAGCATATTGCATTATTGAAGAATTATCCAAATTCTTTTTTACAGGAAAAAAAAAAAACCTAACCTAACCTAACCTAACCTAACCTAACCTTTTTTTTTTTACATGGGGAAATGCCTACGCATACCCGCCTCGCGGGGGCAAGGACGGGTTATGTCGGACTCGCACCGACTAAAACCCCATGGTGTTCCACACTCGTCGCATATTGGCAGGGCCACGGGAACGCTTTCGCACACTTCCACGGCCCCACCTGCGCTGGCCGCCCCATGGCGGCCCCTCCTCGGGAGAGGACTGCTCCTCCCCCATCTCCCTCTCAGGTAAGGCGCACCAGAACACATGGCGCGCCCTCCTCCTCGGCCTCCAATTTCCAATGCGCAACGGACGCCCCCGTGTCCGATGCGCGAAGGCCATGGGGCCAGGAAAAACTAGCACTCAGAAGCACCGGTCTTCCTGGCCCCAGCGGCGGATCTGGTCTATGGCTCCGCCGCCAACCGAGATTCGGCTGCGGAGGGTAGGGAGAGCGGCGCCTCGCAATACCGACACTCCTCTCCCCCCGCAGCCCCACCACCACCACATCATTCAACGGTGCGGCCCCGTCTGAGTCGCGGAGGATAGGGCGAGTGGCGCATCGCCATACCAGCACGCCTCCTCCTCCGCGACTCCACCTCGGCTGCAGCGATAGAGGGAGCGGACACCCCTCTCGCAGCATCCCACCGACACACATCCGAAGTGGGCTTCCCAAGCCCACTCGGAGTGGCCACCTCGGGCCGGCCCTACACCACGGGCCAGCCAAGGGGTTCCTCTTTGTTCACCGTGGTTGACCAAGCCACGGCTACTAAGCCCCCCCGCCACGACAAGGCGGGAACCCGTTCGGGGGGGAACCTAACCTAACCTAACCTAACCTTTTTTTTTTTTTTTACATGGGGATATGCCTACGCATACCCGCCTCGCGGGGGCAAGGACGGGTTATGTCGGACTCGCACCGACTAAAACCCCATGGTGTTCCACCCTCGTCGCATATTGGCAGGGCCACGGGAACGCTTTCGCACACATCCGCGGCCCCACCTGCGCTGGCCGCCCCATGGCGCACCCTCCTCGGGAGAGGACTACTCCTCCCCCATCTCCCTCTCAGGTAAGGCGCACCAGAACACATGGCGCGCCCTCCTCCTCGGCCTCCCATTTTCACATGCGCAACGGACGCCCCCGTGTCCGATGCGCAAAGGCCATGGGGCCAGGAAAAACTAACACTCAGAAGCACCAGCCTTCCTGACCCCAGCGGCGGATCTGGTCTATGGCTCCGCCGCCAACCAAGATTCGGCTGCGGAGGGTAGGGAGAGCGGCGCCTCGCAATACCGACACTCCTCTCCCCCCGCAGCCCCACCACCACCGCATCATTCAACGGTGCGGCCCCGTCTGAGTCGCGGAGGATAGGGCGAGTGGCGCATCGCCATACCAACACTCCTCTTCCTCCGCGACTCCACCTCGGCTGCAGCGGTAGAGGGTTGCGGACTCCCCTCTCACCACAGCCCCCCGACACACATCCGAAGTGGGCTTCCCAAGCCCACTCGGAGTGGCCACCTCGGGCCGGCCCTACACCTCGGGCCAGCCAAGGGGTTCCTCTTTGTTCACCGCGGGTGACCAAGCCACGGCTACTAAGCCCCCCCGCCACGACAAGGCGGGAACCCGTTCGGGGGGGAACCTAACCTAACCTAACCTAACCTTTTTTTTTTTTTTTACGTGGGGAAATGCCTACGCATACCCGCCTCGCGGGGGCAAGGACGGGTTATGTCGGACTCGCACCGACTAAAACCCCATGGTGTTCCACCCTCGTCGCATATTGGCAGGGCCACGGGAACGCTTTCGCACACTTCCGCGGCCCCACCTGCGCCGGCCACCCCATGGCGGCCCCTCCTCGGGAGAGGACAACTCCTCCCCCATCTCCTTCTCCGATAAGGCGCACCAGAACACATGGCGCGCCCTCCTCCTCGGCCTCCAATTTCATATGCGCAACAGACGCCCCCGTGTCCGATGCGCGAAGGCCATGGGGCCAGGAAAAACTAGCACTAAGAAGCACCAGCCTTCCCGACCCCAGCGGCGGATCTGGTCTATGGCTCCGCCGCCAACCAAGATTCGGCTGCGGAGGGTAGGGAGAGCGGCGCCTCGCAATACCGACACTCCTCTCCCCCCGCAGCCCCACCACCACCGCATCATTCAACGGTGCGGCCCCGTCTGAGTCGCGGAGGATAGGGCGAGTGGCGCATCGCCATACCAACACTCCTCTTCCTCCGCGACTCCACCTCGGCTGCAGCGGTAGAGGGTTGCGGACTCCCCTCTCACCACAGCCCCCCGACACACATCCGAAGTGGGCTTCCCAAGCCCACTCGGAGTGGCCACCTCGGGCCGGCCCTACACCTCGGGCCAGCCAAGGGGTTCCTCTTCGTTCACCGTGGTTGACCAAGCCACGGCTACTAAGCCCCCCCGCCACGACAAGGCGGGAACCCGTTCGGGGGGGAACCTAACCTAACCTAACCTAACCTTTTTTTTTTTTTTACATGGGGAAATGCCTACGCATGCCCGCCTCGCGGGGGCAAGGACGGGTTATGTCGGACTCGCACCGACTAAAACCCCATGGTGTTCCACACTCGTCGCATATTGGCAGGGCCACGGGAACGCTTTCGCACACTTCCGCGGCCCCACCTGCGCTGGCCGCCCCATGGCGGCCCCTCCTCGGGAGAGGAACACTCCTCCCCCATCTCCTTCTCAGGTAAGGCGCACCAGAACACATGGTGCGCCCTCCTCCTCGGCCTCCTATTTCCAATGCGCAACGGACGCCCCCGTGTCCGATGCGCGAAGGCCATGGGGCCAGGAAAACCTAGCACTCAGAAGCACCGGCCTTCCTGGCCCCAGCGGCGGATCCGGTCTATGGCTCCGCCGCCAACCGAGATTCGGCTGCGGAGGGTAGGGAGAGCGGCGCCTCGCAATACCGACACTCCTCTCCCCCCGCAGCCCCACCACCACCGCATCATTAACGGTGCGGCCCCGTCAGAGTCGCGGAGGATAGGGCGAGTGGCGCATCGCCATACCAACACTCCTCTTCCGCCGCGACTCCACCTCGGCTGCAGCGGTAAAGGGTGCGGACTCCCCTCTAACCGCAGCCCCCGACACACATCCAAAGTGGGCTCGCCAAGCCCACTCGGAGTGGCCACCTCGGGCCGGCCCTACACCACGGGCCAGCCAAGGGGTTCCTCTTTGTTCACCGTGGGTGACCAAGCCACGGCTACTAAGCCCCCCCGCCACGACAAGGCGGGAAACCGTTCGGGGGGGAATATCACCTAACCTAACCTAACCTAATCTGTTTTTTTTTTTTTTTTTTTTTTTTTTCGTGGGGAAATCCTCATGGATACCGCCGGCTGCGGGGGCAACCGGAAGGTTATGCCGGACTCCTACCGGCTAAAACCCCACGGTGCCTCCTCGCACGTGCGCGCGGGGCCGCGGGAATCCAAATTCTTCCGCAGCCCCACACTAGTGCTGGCCCGGTCTGTCCGGGCCTCGTCTCCTGTACGGGGTAGCGAGGTGTTCAGCTACCCCCCTCCACAGCCTCCAACTCCACCTGCGTATCGGACGCCCCCGAGTCCGATACGCGGAGGCCATGGGGCCAGGAAAATCGAGCGCTTATTAGCGCCCGCTTTCCCGACCCCAGCGGCGGATCTGGTCTATGGCTCCGCCGCCAACCAAGATTCGGCTGCGGAGGGTAGGGAGAGCGGCGCCTCGCAATACCGACACTTCTCTCCCCCCGCAGCCCCACCACCACCGCATCAATTAACGGTGCGGCCCCGTCTGAGTCGCGGAGGATAGGGCGAGTGGCGCATCGCCATACCAACACTCCTCTTCCTCCGCGACTCCACCTCGCTGCAGCGGTAGAGGGTGCGGACTCCCCTCTCACCGCAGCCCACCAACACACATCCGAAGCGGGCTTCCCCAGCCCACTCGGAGTGGCCACCTCGGGCCGGCCCTACACCTCGGGCCAGCCAAGGGGTTCCTCTTCGTTCACCGTGGTTGACCAAGCCACGGCTACTAAGCCCCCCCGCCACGACAAGGCGGGAACCCGTTCGGGGGGGAACCTAACCTAACCTAACCTAACCTTTTTTTTTTTTTTTTTTTACGGAGGGAAATCCTCATGGACTACCTCCGCCTGGGGAAAGGCGGAGGGGCGTGCCGGACTCTTACCGGCTAAAACCACCCCGGTATCTCCTCACACGTGCGCGTGGGGCCGCGGGAATCCAAATTCTTCCGCAGCCCCACACTAGTGCTGGCCCGGTCCGTCCAGGCCTCGTCTCCTGCACGGGGTAGTGAGGTGTTAAACTACCCCGTGTATCGCCTCAGCCGATGGGAATTCGGACCCCACTTCCGGCGGCTGGCGCCCAAGCTGATGGGTGCAGCGGGCGCGCTATCAACGTTGCTTCCCAACTTGGGGGGCCCGAGCGCCGCCTGTAGGCGGTTGTACGTGGGAATCGTGCGGTCCATGGCCCTGTATGGGGCCCCTGTGTGGGCGATGGACATGACGGCCAGCACTCTCGCCATTCTGCGTAAACCGCAGAGGGCGATGGCCGTCAGAGTCGTCCGCGGGTATCGCACGATTTCCTACGAGGCGGCTTGCGTCCTGGCCGGATCCCCGCCCTGGGACCTAGAGGCGAAAGTACTCGCGTCATTATATCGATGGCGCGAGGAAGAGCGGGCACGGGGCTCGAGGCCGGTGCAGCGGCAGATCGCGCTGCGCCGAGAGGAGCTCCGTCAGGTCTTGGTGGCGGAATGGCGGCAAAGGCTTCTGCGCCCTACCGCCGGCCTCGCTACCGTCGAGGCGATCCGGCCAGTACTCGACGACTGGCTCGGGAGAAGGCACGGCTCCCTGTCGTTTAGGGTGACGCAGGTGCTGTCGGGGCATGGCTGCTTCGGCAAGTACCTGCGCCGCATAGACAGGGAGCCGGACGCTCGGTGTCACCACTGCGTCCATTGCGGGGCACGGCGCAACACACGCTCGCCGAGTGTGTAGCTTGGGAGGAGCAGCGCCGTGTCCTCACAAATAAAGTAGGAGGCGATCTGTCGCTGCCGGCCTTAGTGCAGAAGATGGTCGGTAGCGCAGAGTCGTGGGATGCAGTGGTGTCCTTCTGCGAGGACGTGATGTCGCAGAAGGAAACTGCGGAACGGGAAAGGGAGATCTCGACTCCCTTTCCTGGCCGCAGAAGGCGCACCGGGCGCAGGAGAAGGGCGGACAACGCCCTTTTCCGGCCCCCATAAATGGGTCCAATGGCGAGGGACTTGGGGAAGCCCCCGCCACCCCTACTCGATGGACCCGAGGCGGAGGCGCGCGCGGGTGTCGGTGCGCGCCCCTGAGGCGATACACGGGGTAGTTTAACACCTCACTACCCCGTGCAGGAGACGAGGCCTGGACGGACCGGGCCAGCACTAGTGTGGGGCTGCGGAAGAATTTGGATTCCCGCGGCCCCACGCGCACGTGTGAGGAGATACCGGGGTGGTTTTAGCCGGTAAGAGTCCGGCACGCCCCTCCGCCTTTCCCCAGGCGGAGGTAGTCCATGAGGATTTCCCTCCGTAAAAAAAAAAAAAAAAAAAGGTTAGGTTAGGTTAGGTTAGGTTCCCCCCCGAACGGGTTCCCGCCTTGTCGTGGCGGGGGGGCTTAGTAGCCGTGGCTTGGTCAACCACGGTGAACGAAGAGGAACCCCTTGGCTGGCCCGAGGTGTAGGGGAAAGGAAAGGGAGTCGAGATCTCCCTTTCCCGTTCCGCAGTTTCCTTCTGCGACATCACGTCCTCGCAGAAGGACACCACTGCATCCCACGACTCTGCGCTACCGACCATCTTCTGCACTAAGGCCGGCAGCGACAGATCGCCTCCTACTTTATTTGTGAGGACACGGCGCTGCTCCTCCCAAGCTACACACTCGGCGAGCGTGTGTTGCGCCGTGCCCCGCAATGGACGCAGTGGTGACACCGAGCGTCCGGCTCCCTGTCTATGCGGCGCAGGTACTTGCCGAAGCAGCCATGCCCCGACAGCACCTGCGTCACCCTAAACGACAGGGAGCCGTGCCTTCTCCCGAGCCAGTCGTCGAGTACTGGCCGGATCGCCTCGACGGTAGCGAGGCCGGCGGTAGGGCGCAGAAGCCTTTGCCGCCATTCCGCCACCAAGACCTGACGGAGCTCCTCTCGGCGCAGCGCGATCTGCCGCTGCACCGGCCTCGAGCCCCGTGCCCGCTCTTCCTCGCGCCATCGATATAATGACGCGAGTACTTTCGCCTCTAGGTCCCAGGGCGGGGATCCGGCCAGGACGCAAGCCGCCTCGTAGGAAATCGTGCGATACCCGCGGACGACTCTGACGGCCATCGCCCTCTGCGGTTTACGCAGAATGGCGAGAGTGCTGGCCGTCATGTCCATCGCCCACACAGGGGCCCCATACAGGGCCATGGACCGCACGATTCCCACGTACAACCGCCTACAGGCGGCGCTCGGGCCCCCCAAGTTGGGAAGCAACGTTGATAGCGCGCCCGCTGCACCCATCAGCTTGGGCGCCAGCCGCCGGAAGTGGGGTCCGAATTCCCATCGGCTGTCGAGCACCAATCCCAGATACTTCATGGTGGACTCGACAGCTATCCGGGCCCCGCTGACCACGATGTGTGAACCCGGCGGCGGCGCACGTCGAGGGCCATGGAACACCATGGCCTCCGACTTACTTAGGGCCACCTCCAGGCCCAGGCACCGGATGCGGTTCACCACTTGTGACACCGCAGCCGTGGCAACCAACGCTGCTTCCCTGTACGAACTCCCCCGGGCAGTGACGAGCGTGTCGTCCGCATAACACGTCAAGTCGGTGCCCGACGGGAGTTCACCTCTCAGCACCCAGTCGTAGCCGATGTTCCACAGGAGCGGTCCCAAGACCGATCCCTGCGGAACACCGCACGACATGACGCGCCGACCAGCGCCGAACCTAACCTAACCTAACCTTTTTTTTTTTACGGGGGGAAATCCTCATGGACTCTCTCCGCCTGGGGAAAGGCGGAGGGGCGTGCCGGGCTCTTACCGGCTAAAACCACCCCGGTGTCTCCTCACACGTGCGCGTGTGGCCGCGGGAATCCAAATTCTTCCGCAGCCCCACACTAGTGCTGGCCCGGTCCGTCCAGGCCTCGTCTCCTGCACGGGGTAGTGAGGTGTTAAACTACCCCGTGTATCGCCTCAGGGGCGCGCACCGACACCCGCGCGCGCCTCCGCCTCGGGTCCATCGAGTAGGGGTGGCGGGGGCTTCCCCAAGTCCCTCGCCCCTGGACCCATTTATGGGGGCCGGAAAAGGGCGTTGTCCGCCCTTCTCCTGCGCCCGGTGCGCCTTCTGCGGCCAGGAAAGGGAGTCGAGATCTCCCTTTCCCGTTCCGCAGTTTCCTTCTGCGACATCACGTCCTCGCAGAAGGACACCACTGCATCCCACGACTCTGCGCTACCGACCATCTTCTGCACTAAGGCCGGCAGCGACAGATCGCCTCCTACTTTATTTGTGAGCCTAACCTTACCTAACCTAACCACACAATCTATCGTAATAACCAAAAAGTTATCTTCCGAATTACCTATAATTAAAATGGACAAAATTATTATACAACCATCTACAAGTCTAAAAGTACTTGGCGTCACCATCGATAAAAATTTAAACTTCGTAGAACATCTAGATGAAGTCCTCGGGAAAGCAATAAAAATTTACAAAATGATAGCAAGAACAGCTAAAGCTCATTGGGGACTTCATTCTGATATAGTAAAAACAATATATATAGCAGTAGTTGAACCAACCATTCTTTATGCAGCAAATGTCTGGGCTATGACGGTGAAAAAAGAATATATGAAGAAAAGACTGGAGCGCATAACAAGAATGTTCGCAATCAAAATCTGTAAAGGTCACAGAACAGTCTCTTTCACGTCTAGCGTTATACTGGCAGGAATATTCCCTCTCGACTTAAGAGCAATGGAACGACTTTCGCTCTACGAAATAAAACAAGGAAAGCCACTGGACCAACTTCCGGGAAGAGACATCGAAAAACCAATAAGTCCTTTTTGCCTACCCCATCCTGCTGAAAGATGTCGCATGTCTTTTGAGCTGATAAGCTCTCTAGATCAGGAACAAGCAATAGACTGCCTAAAGCCAAGGTTATATACGGATGGAAGCAAGCTGGAAGGGAAAGTTGGTGGCGCTGTCAGTGTATGGAAAGATGGCAGCGAAATACGTAAGTCTACCTTTCGGCTAGAAAGTTATTGTAGCGTTTATCAGGCAGAGCTTACCGCAATATTAAAAGCATTAGATATGATGTGCAAGTTCGGCGAATTGAAGAAAGGAATAATCCTAAGCGATTCACGTTCAGCTCTAGAGTGTCTAACGGACAGCTCGTCCCTTCATCCTTTGGCAGCTGAAATACGAGAGCGCATAAGATCATTAGTAAATAAAAACGGCGAGGTTAAATTTTACTGGATAAAGGCACATATCGGTATACCTGGCAATGAAAGGGCTGATGAGCTTGCCAAAAAGGCTGCACTATCCAACAAACAAGCACCAGTTTATGACAAGTGTCCGCTATCCTTCGCGAAGCGACTAACCAGGGACTCTACCTGCGTGAAGTGGCAGCAACGATATAGTGAAGCAGCAACAGGAGCAGTCACGAAAAATTTCTTCCCTGACGTAAGAGAAGCTCACAAGACACTGAAACAGATAAGAATGGACAATATTAAAGCTCAATTATTAACTGGTCATGGAGGATTTAAGGCTTATTTGTTTAAGTTCAAGTTGGCGCAATCCCCATCTTGTGTTTGCAGTAATGAAATAGAAGAAAAAATTGAACACCTGCTAATAGATTGTCCTAGATTCACTATTCAAAGAATGGAATGCGAGCATAAGATGGGAATTGCAATCAATATAACAAATTTAAAGTATGTAATTAACAATGATGACTGCCGTATCCATTTTCTTAAATATGCAGAATATGTCGTTAGGTGTGCAGGAAAAGCAAATGGATCGAAAGTAGATATTTAATTGTAAAAATGTAGATTAATAATTATATAATATTAAATGTGTTAGATATTAATAATAAATGTAGACGAGCAATTAATAAAAACATATAGAGCAATAAATACTTTTTATTGTATAATATAGTATAGGAAATGGTTGTAAATAGTACTTGCTGTAATAGTATTCCATAACAACATAATAATATGTATAATATATAGCCAAGGAAAATTAATATATAAAAAAAAATAAAAAAAAATGGAAGGAAAGAAAAAAACAGAAATTCATAAGAAAAGCATTGGCAATAAAAACAAAAAAAAAATGCTACATAGAGAAAAGAAAAGAAATATAAAAGGAAAAAGGCAAAAAAAAAATATAAAAAAAAGAAAGAAAGAAAATATAACAAAATATGTTAGATATAGATGTATATTATATTAGATAACGGGTGGCGCACTTAATAACTTAATTTAACTTAATTTAAGTACCATATTTTATATAACTTAATTAATAATTGTAAGAATACATACATAAGAATACATACAATTGTAAACAGTAAAAGATAAGGATAAAAAAAAGAAAGCAAAAGTAGTTAAATCTTAAGTTAGGAAGTATATAAGAGTTAGTAGGATATAAGTAATAAGCATATTTAAAGTTATGTTAAAAAAAAAAGAAAAAAAAAAGGATATATAAGTATACGAAATAAACAACGATAGTGACAAATGGTGCTGCATGTATAGCAGCAGTAACAGAGAATTAAATTTAAAAAAAAAAAAAAAAAAAAACCTAACCTAACCTTTTTTTTTTTTTTTTACGTGGGGAAATCCTCATGGATACCCCCGGCTGCGGGGGCAACCGGAAGGTTATGCCGGACTCCTAGAGGCTAAAACCCCACGGTGACTCTTCGCACGTGCGCGCGGGGCCGCGGGAATCCAAATTCTTCCGCAAACCCACACTAGTGTTGGCCCGGTCTGTCCGGGCCTCGTCTCCTGCACGGGGTAGCGAGGTGTTCAGCTACCCCCCTCCACAGCCTCCAACTCCACCTGCGTATCGGACCCCCCCGAGTCCGATACGCGGAGGCCATGGGGCCAGGAAAATCGAGCGCTTAATAGCGCCCGCTTTCCCGACCCCAGCGGCGGATCTGGTCTCGGGCTCCGCCGCCAACCAAGTTTCGGCCGCGGAGGGTAGGGAGAGCGGCGCCTCGCAATATCGACACTCCTCTCCCCCCGCGGCCCCACCACCACCGCATCAACGGTGCGGCCCCGTTTGAGTCGCGGAGGATAGGGCGAGTGGCGCATCGCCATACCAACACTCCTCTTCCTCCGCGACTCCACCTCGGCTGCAGCGGTAGAGGGTGCGGACTCCCCTCTCACCGCAGCCCCCCGACACACATCCGAAGTGGGCTTCCCAAGCCCACTCGGAGTGGCCACCTCGGGCCGGCCCTACACCTCGGGCCAGCCAAGGGGTTCCTCTTTGTTCACCGTGGGTGACCAAGCCACGGCTACTAAGCCCCCCCGCCACGACAAGGCGGGAACCCGTTCGGGGGGGAACCTAACCTAACCTAATCTTTTTTTTTTTTTTACATGGGGAAATGCCTACGCATACCCGCCTCGCGGGGGCAAGGACGGGTTATGTCGGACTCGCACCGACTAAAACCCCATGGTGTTCCAACCTTGTCGCATATTGGCAGGGCCACGGGAACGCTTTCGCACACTTCCGCGGCCCCACCTGCACTGGCCGCCCCATGGCGGCCCCTCCTCGGGAGAGGACCACTCCTCCCCCATCTCCCTCTCAGGTAAGGCGCACCAGAACACATGGCGCGCCCTCCTCCTCGGCCTCCAATTTCACATGCGCAACGGACGCCCCCGTGTCCGATGCGCGAAGGCCATGGGGCCAGGAAAAACTAGCACTCAGAAGCACCAGCCTTCCTGACCCCAGCGGCGGATCTGGTCTATGGCTCCGCCGCCAACCAAGATTCGGCTGCGGAGGGTAGGGAGAGCGGCGCCTCGCAATACCGACACTCCTCTCCCCCCGCAGCCCCACCACCACCGCATCACTCAACGGTGCGGCCCCGTCTGAGTCGCGGAGGATAGGGCGAGTGGCGCATCGCCATACCAGCACTCCTCTTCCTCCGCGACTCCACCTCGGCTGCAGCGATAGAGGGAGCGGACACCCCTCTCGCAGCATCCCACCGACACACATCCGAAGTGGGCTTCCCAAGCCCACTCGGAGTGGCCACCTCGGGCCGGCCCTACCCCACGGGCCAGCCAAGGGGTTCCTCTTTGTTCACCGTGGGTGACCAAGCCACGGCTACTAAGCCCCCCCCGCCATGACAAGGCGGGAACCCGTTCGGGGGGGAACCTAACCTAACCTAACCTAACCTTTTTTTTTTTTACGGGGGGAAATCCTTATGGACTACCTCCGCCTGGGAAAAGGCGGAGGGGCGTGCCGGACTCTTACCGGCTAAAACCACCCCAGTGTCTCCTCACACGTGCGCGTGGGGCCGCGGGAATCAAAATTCTTCCGCAGCCCCACACTAGTGCTGGCCCGGTCCGTCCGGGCCTCGTCTCCTGCACGGGGTAGTGAGGTGTTACACTACCCCGTGTATCGCCTCAGGGGCGCGCGCCGACACCCGCGCGCGCCTCCGCCCCGGGTCCATCGAGTAGGGGTGGCGGGGGCTTCCCCAAAACCCTCGCCCCTGGACCCATTTATGGGGGCCGGAAAAGGGCGTTGTCCGCCCTTCTCCTGCGCCCGGTGCGCCTTCTGCGGCCGGGGAAGGGAGTCGAGATCTCCCTTTCCCGTTCCGCAGTTTCCTTCTGCGACATCACGTCCTCGCAGAAGGACACCACTGCATCCCACGACTCTGCGCTACCGACCATCTTCTGCACTAAGGCCGGCAGCGACAGATCGCCTCCTACTTTATTTGTGAGGACACGGCGCTGCTCCTCCCAAGCTACACACTCGGCGAGCGTGTGTTGCGCCGTGTCCTCCCCGCAATGGACGCAGTGGTGGCACCGAGCGTCCGGCTCCCTGTCTATGCGGCGCAGGTACTTGCCGAAGCAGCCATGCCCCGACAGCACCTGCGTCACCCTAAACGACAGGGAGCCGTGCCTTCTCCCGAGCCAGTCGTCGAGTACTGGCCGGATCGCCTCGACGGTAGCGAGGCCTGCGGTAGGGCGCAGAAGCCTTTGCCGCCATTCCGCCACCAAGACCTGACGGAGCTCCTCTCGGCGCAGCGCGATCTGCCGCTGCACCGGCCTCGAGCCCCGTGCCCGCTCTTCCTCGCGCCATCGATATAATGACGCGAGTACTTTCGCCTCTAGGTCCCAGGGCGGGGATCCGGCCAGGACGCAAGCCGCCTCGTAGGAAATCGTGCGATACCCGCGGGCGACTCTGACGGCCATCGCCCTCTGCGGTTTACGCAGAATGGCGAGAGTGCTGGCCGTCATGTCCATCGCCCACAAACCTAACCTAACCTTTTTTTTTTTTTTTACATGGGGAAATGCCTACGTATACCCGCCTCGCGGGGGCAAAGATGGGTTATGTCGGACTCGCACCGACTAAAACCCCATGGTGTTCCACACTCGTCGCATATTGGCAGGGCCACGGGAACGCTTTCGCACACTTCCGCAGCCCCACCGGCGCTGGCCGCCCCATGGCGGCCCCTCCCCGGGAGAGGAACACTCCTCCCCCATCTCCTTCTCAGGTAAGGCGCACCAGAACACATGGTGCGCCCTCCTCCTCGGCCTCCAATTTCCAATGCGCAACGGACGCCCCCGTGTCCGATGCGCGAAGGCCATGGGGCCAGGAAAAACTAGCACTCAGAAGCACCAGCCTTCCTGGCCCCAGCGGCGGATCTGGTCTATGGCTCCGCCGCCAACCGAGATTCGGCTGCGGAGGGTAGGGAGAGCGGCGCCTCGCAATACCGACACTCCTCTCCCCCCGCAGCCCCACCACCACCGCATCATTAACGGTGCGGCCCCGTCAGAGTCGCGGAGGATAGGGCGAGTGGCGCATCGCCATACCAACACTCCTCTTCCTCCGCGACTCCACCTCGGCTGCAGCGGTAGAGGGTGCGGACTCCCCTCTCACCGCAGCCCACCGACACACATCCGAAGTGGGCTTCCCAAGCCCACTCGGAGCGGCCACCTCGGGCTGGCCCTACACCACGGGCCAGCCAAGGGGTTCCTCTTTGTTCACCGTGGGTGACCAAGCCACGGCTACTAAGCCCCCCCGCCACGACAATGCGGGAACCCGTTCGGGGGGGAACCTAACCTAACCTAACCTAACCTTTTTTTTTTATTTTATTTTACATGGGGAAATGCCTACGCATACCCGCCTCGCGGGGGCAAGGACGGGTTATGTCGGACTCGCACCGACTAAAACCCCATGGTGTTCCACACTCGTCGCATATTGGCAGGGCCACGGGAACGCTTTCGCACACTTCCGCGGCCCCACCTGCGCTGGCCGCCCCATGGCGGCCCCTCCTCGGGAGAGGACTACTCCTCCCCCATCTCCTTCTCAGGTAAGGCGCACCAGAACACATGGCGCGCCCTCCTCCTCGGCCTCCAACTTAACATGCGCAACGGACGCCCCCGAGTCCGATGCGCGAAGGCCATGGGGCCAGGAAAAACTAGCACTTAGAAGCACCTGCCTTCCCGGCCCCAGCGGCGGATCTGGTCTATGACTCCGCCGCCAACCAAGATTCGGCTGCGGAGGGTAGGGAGAGCGGCGCCTCGCAATACCGACACTCCTCCCCCCCGCAGCCCCACCACCACCGCATCATTAACGGTGCGGCCCCGTCAGAGTCGCGGAGGATAGGGCGAGTGGCGCATCGCCATACCAACACTCCTCTTCCTCCGCGACTCCACCTCGCTGCAGCGGTAGAGGGTGCGGACTCCCCTCTCACCGCAGCCCACCAACACACATCCGAAGTGGGCTTCCCCAGCCCACTCGGAGTGGCCACCTCGGGCCGGCCCTACACCTCGGGCCAGCCAAGGGGTTCCTCTTTGTTCACCGTGGGTGACCAAGCCACGGCTACTAAGCCCCCCCGCCACGACAAGGCGGGAACCCGTTCGGGGGGGAACCTAACCTAACCTAACCTAACCTTTTTTTTTTTTTTTACATGGGGAAATGCCTATGCATACCCGCCTCGCGGGGGCAAGAACGGGTTATGTCGGACTCGCACCGACAAAAACCCCATGGTGTTCCACACACGTCGCATATTGGCACGGCCACGGGAACACTTTCGCACACTTCCGCGGCCCCACCTGCGCTGGCCGCCCCATGGCGGCCCCTCCTCGGGAGAGGAACACTCCTCCCCCATCTCCTTCTCAGATAAGGCGCACCAGAACACATGGTGCGCCCTCCTCCTCGGCCTCCAATTTCTAATGCGCAACGGACGCCCCCGTGTCCGATGCGCGAAGGCCATGGGGCCAGGAAAAACTAGCACTCAGAAGCACCAGCCTTCCTGGCCCCAGCGGCGGATCTGGTCTCGGGCTCCGCCGCCAACCAAGTTTCGGCCGCGGAGGGTAGGGAGAGCGGCGCCTCGCAATACCGACACTCCTCTCCCCCCGCGGCCCCACCACCACCGCATCAACGGTGCGGCCCCGTTTGAGTCGCGGAGGATAGGGCGAGTGGCGCATCGCCATACCAACACTCCTCTTCCTCCGCGACTCCACCTCGGCTGCAGCGGTAGAGGGTGCGGACTCCCCTCTCACCGCAGCCCCCCGACACACATCCGAAGTGGGCTTCCCAAGCCCACTCGGAGTGGCCACCTCGGTCCGGCCCTACACCACGGGCCAGCCAAGGGGTTCCTCTTTGTTCACCGTGGGTGACCAAGCCACGGCTACTAAGCCCCCCCGCCACGACAAGGCGGGAACCCGTTCGGGGGGGAACCTAACCTAACCTAACCTAACCTTTTTTTTTTATTTTATTTTACATGGGGAAATGCCTACGCATACCCGCCTCGCGGGGGCAAGGACGGGTTATGTCGGACTCGCACCGACTAAAACCCCATGGTGTTCCACCCTCGTCGCATATTGGCAGGGCCACGGGAACGCTTTCGCACACTATCGCACACACGGTATCGGGTGTACCGGCGACGAGCCGCAACGCACGCTATGCGCAATTGCACGATCTCGGCGGTCCACCAGTACACCTGGCGCTTTGCGGACCGTTGGCGGACACGGGGAATTGACGCGTCGCAGATCTGCGTCATCGCCCCGCGAAACCATAGCGCCACCGCTTCGACGTCGACGGGGCCGTCCGTCGTCGACTCCCAGATCCAGGATTGAACTAGGGCAGCTTCTTCGAGTAGTTCCCTGTCGATGCGCTTAAGCGCCCAACGCGGGCCGTCGTTAATCGGGGTTGTTGGATGGCGGCCGCTCGCAGTCTGGGCAGAGACGTCGAACCGGATATATCGATGGTCCGCCAGCGTCTCCACCTCTGCGGCGACACGCCAGTCGTGGACTCGGCTGGCGACAGAGGGGCTAGCAAACGAGACGTCCACTATCGACCCACCCCGCTGCCGCACGCACGTGTATTCCGAACCCCGATTCAGGACGACCAGACCAGTCGTCACCGTCCACTCTTCTAGCACCTCGCCCCGAGGGTCAGTGACCGGAGATCCCCACGCCGATGACTTGGCGTTGAGATCCCCGAGCACCAGAACGGGACGAGGGTGATAACGGCCTACGACGGCGCCCAACTCGACAAGGAAACCATCAAAGTCGGCGAGACTCTTGTTGGGGGAGAAATACGCCCCTACAATAACGATGCCGCCCGAGACCGCAGCAACCCAGCCGCGGCCCCGAGACGGGTCGATCAGAGTCTCGCCAATAATGGCCACCAAACCGTCAGCGCATCCCAACCAGTTGTCACGGGCGGGAATGAAGTACGGTTCGGCGACCACAGCCACGTGAATCGACCACTCTGCCATGCTCTGGAGTAGGAGATCCTGAGCTCTGGCACAGTGGTTGATGTTGCCCTGGAGAAAATGGAGAGAATGGAATTGTGCCATTATTGACATTCCATCCCCTCGGCAACGGTCCTGGGCCGGGAGTCGGCCGCGGAGCTGCTAGCCTGCGGGGGCAGCGAGGTTAACCCGGCAGGCTTAGTGCTCCTCTTCTTTTCCTTTTTCTTTTTGGCCTTGCTGGCAGGCGCCCCACAGGCCCCTCCGCCTACTCTGTGCTCTGCAGGCCTTCCCGCAGCAGAACAAAGGCTGCAGTTGAACGCCGCGGTGCACAGGGCCGCCTTGTGGCCAGGCTGGCCGCAGCGAAAACAGAGGTCACTACGGTCAACCTCAGCGGTGCACTTCGCCCGGACGTGCCCTTTTTCCAGGCACCGGAAGCACTGCAAAGCCCGGGGCTGTAGAAGCTTGGTTTTTGCCGCCACCCAGCCTACCAGCAATCTGCCGCTATCAGCGATCTTCTTCGCCGACGCCACAGGGCACCGAACCCAGACTATGCCGAGTCCGGAGGCGTAGGTGCGTATATCGCCAGCCCACACCTTGTCCGGTGGACACTCTCCGCTTCTGGCAACGGCCGCCACTACCTCCTCAGAGGTCACGGAGTCGTCCAGGCCAGCAATCCGCACCTCTGCGGTTTTCATTGGTCTGGAGACCCGGACGTCTTCAGGGTTGAGGACCTCCCTCATTTTGGCGGCCAGTGCGTCCGCCTTTTCGGCACTGCTGCTCACAGTGCCAGCCACCTCGAACAGCCGTGCACCCGTGGCAGCCTGCCTGAGGGTGACGGACTGAAGGCCAAGATCTGATAATTTGATCTTGGCCTTGGCCTCAGCGATGACCGACTGGTACGTCACGCCACGCTCCACAGCTCCGGGCTGCAACGTAAGCGTCACGGCATTGGACCGCGGAACGTGCACAGTCGGTCTCTTGCGACCGCCTTTGGCAGCCCGCCGCGCAGGTTGAGGAGCCGTATTTGCTTTTCCGCCTGGGGCGCATGCAGCTGCTGCGGCCTTCTTGGCGGTTTTGCGGGCCTTTTTGCGGCCCACGACTTTTGCCCAGGTCTCACCCTTAGACCCGACAGTCGTGGGCTTTTTGTTACCCTCCGCGGGCTTCCCCTTTTGAGGCGCAAGTCTCGGCGGCTCCTCATTTCTCCGAGTGTCCGCCGCCAAAGGCGGACGGAGGATTTCCGTCGGGAGACGCCGTGAAATCGCCTCCAGCCGAGCGTTAACCATGCTCCCGCACTGGAGCATGCAGATCCGGACAATGCGCTCGACCTCTTCGTCGGTACGAGGGCTTGCCGGTCGCGGTGCGGGAGTCAGGGCCACTACAGGTGCGGCATCGGTGGACGTGCGTCGCTGCTGCTCTTCGCTCAGTGCAGCGACTTGCCGTCGGAGGTCCTCCAAGTCATTTCTGAGGCGGCTGTTTTCCTCCTGTAACTTTGCGACCTCGTCAGAGGCCGTCCTGTTGAGGAGGATGCCAACCGCCTCCCTAATATCCGCGGCAGCCTCCTTTAAGCCACGGGTGAACGTGCCCTTCAGGCTGCCAGACTTGGTGGCAACCTTCAGGACTAAGTCCACCCCATCCAGAGCCAGCTGGCTTAAGGCCACCGCAGATGGCTCTCCCCCTTCCGCCGCAAGAGCAGCTCGTCGCTCGCGAGCACGTCGGGCCATTTCCGACACTTCGTCGGCCGCGACGGCTTTACGCTGCTCCCTCTTGGCGGCGTTGTGCTCCGCCTTTGAGCTCCCCAGCGAGGCACAGCTTTCACCGCCATCGCCAGGGTCCTCCGTAGTGAACCCCATGTCGCTCTCTGCTTCACTAGCCGCCGAGGTATTGGAGCACACGAATCGTCCGTGCTTATCCCTCCGCGGCTGCGAAGCACTCGCCCCTCTCGATGCCTGCCGACCCCTCCCCGAAGTCGGCAACTTGGGAGCCGGCAGGCCTTCCCCTTCTGAAGACCGGCACACTGGACGTTTCCTAGCGGAAGACGTCCCACGCGACCGATTTCCACCGCTTCCAGTATCTGATACTGCCTCCTTTTCAACCTCTACGTTTTTAATGTTTTTATATTTATCCATGTTTTATCCCACGAGTGTGGAGGAAATAGCAGTCCATCCGAGCAGTGCCTCCTGTGCCCGGATAAGCCTATGCGTAACCCGTCAAGGGTGTCGGCCGGTACCCCGACGGGGGCAACGCTAACGACTGAACATTTACCCATCAGCCATGCAGCTCCTCACGGCGTGCCACGCTTGAGCTTCGGGTGATTTTTTAAAGAGGTTATCATCCTCGCGACTCCAGGCGATTAAGCCAAGAGCCCTCGGCCCCTAAGGCGCCGCGAGACGTGATCCACGACACGCCAGAGGGATTCCGAGGTTCGAATGGTGGCAGAGTCGATATGGGTTCTTCCCATGCCTGCCCAGAGACCGGGTGAGGGAACACTGAGCCCATTAAGTTTCCTTTTTTTTTTACAGGGTGTGGTCCCTGAAAATCCCGCAATTACGGGTTGCCCGGTGTCGGCAAAAGCCGAGTGCACCTGGCACCTCACCGCGCATGTCACATTCTCTGTTCCTCTCAACGGAGAGGATACAGGAAGCAACTAGAAGGCCCTCCATTACCCAAACAAGCCCTCAGCCAGCCAGTTTTGGTCCGCGACGGTTTCCCGCTACCACTCATATCTGAGTGGCGTTCCCCTATCCGCCACCTGGGGACGCGCCCGATGGGAGTTCTGGCAACTCCACACGGGTCGGGGGGGGAACCTAACCTAACCTAACCTAACCTTTTTTTTTACATAGGGAAATGCCTACGCATACCCGCCTCGCGGGGGCAAGAACGGGTTATGTCGGACTCGCACTGACTAAAACCCCATGGTGTTCCACCCTCGTCGTATATTGGCAGGGCCACGGGAACGCTTTCGCACACATCCGCGGCCCCACCTGCGCTGACCGCCCCATGGCGGCCCCTCCTCGGGAGAGGACCACTCCTCCCCCATCTCCCTCTCAGGTAAGGCGCACCAGAACACATGGCGCGCCCTCCTCCTCGGCCTCCAGTTTCACATGTGCAACAGACGCCGCCGTGTCCGATGCGCGAAGGCCATGGGGCCAGGAAAAACTAGCACTCAGAAGCACCAGCCTTCCTGACCCCAGCGGTGGATCTGGTCTATGGCTCCGCCGCCAACCAAGATTCGGCTGCGGAGGGTAGAAAGAGCGGCGCCTCGCAATACCGACACTCCTCTCCCCCCGCAGCCCCACCACCACCGCATCAACGGTGCGGCCCCGCTTGAGTCACGGAGGATAGGGCGAGTGGCGCATCGCCATACCAACACTCTTCTTCCTCCGCAACTCCACCTCGGCTGCAGCGGTAGAGGGAGCGGACACCCATCCCATCGCAGCCCACAGACACACATCCGTAGTGGGCTCGCCAAGCCCACTCGGAGTGGCCACCTCGGGCCGGCCCTACACCACAGGCCAGCCAAGGGGTTCCTCTTTGTTCACCGTGGGTGACCAAGCCACGGCTACTAAGCCCCCCCGCCACGACAAGGCGGGAACCCGTTCTGAGGGGAACCTAACCTTTCTTTTTTTTTTTCGTGGGGAAATCCTCATGGATACCTCCGGCTGCGGGGGCAACCGGAAGGTTATGCCGGACTCCTACCGGCTAAAACCCCACGGTGCCTCCTCGCACGTGCGCGCGGGGCCGCGGGAATCCAAATTCTTCCGCAGCCCCACACTAGTGCTGGCCCGGTCTGTCCGGGCCTTGTCTCCTGCACGGGGTAGCGAGGTGTTCAGCTACCCCCCTCCACAGCCTCCAACTCCACCTGCGTATCGGACCCCCCCCCCCCCCCCGAGTCCGATACGCGGAGGCCATTTGGCCCGGAATATCGAGCGCTTAATAGCGCCCGCTTTCCCGACCCCAGCGGCGGATCTGGTCTCGGGCTCCGCCGCCAACCAAGTTTCGGCCGCGGAGGGTAGGGAGAGCGGCGCCTCGCAATACCGACACTCCTCTCCCCCCGCGGCCCCACCACCACCGCATCAACGGTGCGGCCCCGTCTGAGTCGCGGAGGATAGGGCGTGTGGCGCATCGCCATACCAGCACTCCTCTTCCTCCGCGACTCCACCTCGGCTGCAGCGGTAGAGGGAGCGGACACCCCTCTATCCGCAGCCCACCAACACACATCCGAAGTGGGCTCGTTAAGCCCACTCGGAGTGGCCACCTCGGGCCGGCCCTACACCTCGGGCCAGCCAAGGGGTTCCTCTTTGTTCACCGCGGTTGACCAAGCCACGGCTACTAAGCCCCCCCGCCACGACAAGGCGGGAACCCGTTCGGGGGGGGGACCTAACCATCCTACAGGCCGATTGGGCTATTGCCTATGCTGGGCAATGTCTTCGAAAAAATGGTAGTCCGCAGAATCAAGTGGTTCATGCCACAGCGTAGCACCGAGGACTCCCTCTATGATATGATGCAGTTCATAACAACCAAGCTAAAAGACAAAAAGCTCATCTTGCTGATATCATTAGACATAGAGGGAGCCTTCTGGCTGGTGGCCGGCGATACGATGTGGACTTGCGAAGGCTGGATGCCCAGTAAACCTAAGACGCCTGATAGATAGCTATCTCAGAGACAGAACAGTGTGCCTGAGATATGCGGGGGCCGAATGGGTAAAAAATACCACAAAGGGGTGTGTGCAGGGCTCAATAGGGGATCCAATTTTTTGGAACATATTGTTGGACCCACTATTGAAAGAATGGAGTGCGAAAGAGACTCATTGTCAGGCTTTTGCGGATGATGTAGTTCTGATTTTCTCTGGGGACACGGCAAAACAGGTTCAGGAGCAGGCAAATGTGACTCTTGCATGCATGTCCATAAGTGGAGACCGAGAAATAAGCTTAAGTTTGCGCCATATAAAACTAAAGCGATGATAATAACAAACAAACTTAAGTACGAAGCACCACTTCTGGAGATGGGCGAGGAGAGCATCGGCCTCTCAAGAAAAATAAAAATACTCGGCCTCACAGTCGATGGCAGGCTTGCCTTCGACAAACATGTAAAAATTGTATGTTGTAAGGTACAGAACCTATACCATCGGCTGTCGAGAGCCGCAAAGATTCATCGGGGCCTTAACGAAATCCCATAAAATATACAAAACCTGCGCAAAGTTCAAAAACTTTAATAAACTAGGTTTATATAAAAAGGGGTTATTATAATATTAAAGAATTCATGGATGATTATAACCCCCAGACAGAGGGTTTTTTTCGAACCAGTGGTAATTAAACAAAAGAGTGACTTTCAATAACTATTATTTATAATCTATATCGAATAAAAAGTTTCTGTTTCTGTATAATATTGAATAATACACCAGTCACGAGCCCATCCGAACGACGCACGATAATCCACGAACACTGAGTTTCGGCGCCACCGAAGGTTCGGCAGATATTTTGCCGAAGCCGAAACTATTACCGAAACTAGATTTTTTTGCCGAAACTTGCCGAAACCGAAACCGAACCTTTGGTCGGTCACTAATTATAATAAGAATAGAGCTTTTAGACTGACTCTAGGTAGTCTCACATAGGCTAAATAAAAATTTTACTATTAACAGTTAACACTATATTATAAATATATGTATCGTGTGTTAAGAGTGTGAAAATCCTAACAAGTAGAGTTACGACTCTACATAGAGTAAAAAGTTTTTTATTTTATTTTATTTTTATATTTTACCTAAAGGAACGGGATGGGGTATTTGTGGTTCTTTTTAAATTGAGTAACCTTTAAATAACTGTAACCTTGTCGAACTTCTAATATAATTTATAACTTTTACAAAGCTTTAAAAAGTCCTAGTCCTTAAAGAGTTTATGTTATTTTGTTTTGTTGATTGTTGAGAGAGAGAGAGAGAGAGAGTTTATGACAAAATGTTCGGTTTCCGTACTCCAACTAAAAGTACTGAGGATAGTGCCAAGTACACGAGTTCTCAGGATTCCCCGAATGCGATAGAGAAGACAGGGCCTTCTACTAAAACGGATCGAACGGTACTGGTCCCTAATGTAGGATAAAGTATTGGAGAATGGGAAACAGGACAAATAGATACGGAAGCGGTAAAACAGACCTCCCCAAAAAAGGTAGCCCCATTGACTCGACAAAAACAGTATATTGCCCTATCCCAGGAAGCAAAGGGAACAGTCCTTAAAGCAGTTGCTGAGGTCACAGAAAATTTACCAGAAGTGGAGACTAATTCCTAAACATAAAACCAGCAGTGAAACTTAAAATAAAATCAGCTGACAATAAGGTCAATATTCTCGTGGACGCCGAACTCTTATCTAGCTCGGCACTAAACAATGCCTACTTACCTCTACCCTTCCCTTTCACGCACGCGCTACCGGCGCCCGGCCGACTCGTGTCACCTCGCACTGTGGAATTTATACATGTTAGCGTTGTCGACATGTGGGGAATTCACAAAATTGCGAGGAATTTAAAGTTGGTTGGCGATTTTATGGGAATTGGTATTATGCGGGGAAAAATGTGGGGAGTTTGAAAATCAATAGCCAGGGCCAAGTCAGAACCTTGTTTTTTTTTTTTGTGTAACATTTTGTTAGGTTACTTATGAATATCGAATGACTCCCTTTTTTAATTATCTTCATTGCACCATATTTAATTTTCGGATTTATTTCGGCTACTTTTGTGTATCATTTAATGCTTTTGATTTCTTTATTTTTTAATTTTAAAGAACAAAAGTGTTAGTTAAAAAGTAAAGGGACCTTCAAGAAAAGACTCCTTTTTAAAAGGCCGGCAACGCATCTGCAATTCCCCTGGTTCCCCCGGTGTTGCAGTTGTTCATGGGCGGCGGTAGTCACTTACCATCAATGAGCCGCACGCTTGTTTGCCCCCTCTCCTATAAAAAAAAATCTTATAAAATTAATTGAAAATTGTTTCATTTCTTAAAATAAAATTCAAGGGAATTTGTAGGGAATCTGTGGAAGTTTTGTCCTTAAATTGGGGAATTTGACATGAATTTTCGGGGAATTTGACAAATTGGTGTTGACAACGCTACCATGTTGCACCCAAATTTACCTACTTAGATTTGTTTGCCGGCGACATAAGAATTAGAAGCGACTATCACTATAAAACTTCGAAGGCCTTTGACAGGGTTTGGCACGCTAGTCTATTGGGCAAGCTTTCAGCGTACGGCTTATCCCCTGGCTCGATTGCCTGGGTGAAGGATTTTCTGAGTGAACGGTCTCTCCGGGTCGTCGTCGATGGCTGCTCATGCAATACTGTGGCAACTAACGCCGGTGTTCCTCAGGGGTCCGTTTTCTCCGCTACTCTCTTCCTGCTGCATATAAATGATCGACTCATTCCCAGTGTCTATGGGTATGCAGACGACAGCAAAGTTGTGGAGAGATACCAACCAATGTGCCCGGGTCAGTCGGGATCAAATCCAGGCAGAAAGAGAGGCTATGGTTGAGCGTGTGAGTCTCACACTACAGGTAGTCTCCGAATGGGGCGATGCCAATCTCGTGAGATTTAACGCCTTTAAAATACAAGCGTGTCTTTTTACCACTAAAAGGAGCCCGCTCACCTTGGCTCCTACTTTCCGGAATGTATCCTTGGAGTACACTGACCGCCTTCAGTTGTTAGGGATTGAATTTTCTACTAACCTAAACTATGGGCGGTTCATTGAGTCCAGAGCCAAAGCAGCCGCAAGGAAACTTGGCGGCCTTGCAAGGATGCGGCGGTACTTCACGCCGGGGCAGCTTCTTACCTTATATAAAGCGCAAGTCTGGTCGTGCATTTAGTACTGCTGTCACATATGTGCTGGTACATTGACCCCTAGTCAGCTGATTGTAATACCACTGTTAGTTTTACGTTTAAGTGTTTTCATGATTTTTTTATGAAATTGTCGTTTCAATTAGCTGTACTAACATGATGGAGCGTGAATAAAGCTATTAAAACGTTGTGAAAAGATGATGATCTTATCTCTCGTGACCGATTTTCTTTCTGACCCATCATTAATGGTATCGTTAGTACTATCGTTTTTCCCGTCCTGTTCATGCTACGTCCACGTCCCGCCCATGTATCCGTAACCTATGCATTTTCACGTACATTTTCTATGAAACGATTTTTCCAAAATTTGTCGTCTCGTTCCGTTTGAAATAAAACACATTACGTACGCAACGACCTTAAAATGGTAGACCCTCAAATAGTGATAGCCCAGGGCCCGCGAGCAATTTCCCAAAATTTGACACTGCTTGGATACGTAAAAGTGGTGCGATTTTGTGTATGAAACGTCTGCTCGTGTGAGTTATGAAGTCTAAATGATGTAACAAGTTCAAAAGTTTTTTATTGGCTTAAGGGCCTTGAGATATTATTGTTATCAACTGTTGATAACAATAATATCTCAAGGCCCAGCCAGTTACTGTCCGTTGCATTAATCTGTCGCCAAATAATTTTCAATGAATGTTCATCAGCATATTGTGAGTTTTGTAAACAAAATACAAATCAAACAAAACTGTATGGTCTAAGATCTTTGCCTGACTAGTTAGTGAATCGTAACAACAATAACTACAACAACAAATGTGTAACCACAGCACAGAGTACTTTTGTAACCTATGAGCTATGAAGTGTAATTTTTTATGATTAATTGATGGTGTAAACATTAATTAATTAATTAAATCTTACCTTACGTATACTTCTAGACATATAATCCTTCACAATGTCCATCGAAATTGAATCTGCAGAGTAAGCTTATGTACAAATTTAGTTATTTTCTTTATCTTATTACAGAAAAAATTACAGTCTCAATTAATTTTTCAGTGTTATTCGCTTAATTCAGCAATATCTAAAGGAGTCAAACCTTACAAAAACTTTACAAACCCTTCAGGTATGTAGATCTGTTTACATTGCAATAAGTGTCAAGAAAATTTATCATCAGTAGAAATTTTATATTTACTGTCAATTTTTTGCATTTCAGGAAGAAACTGGTGTATCACTTAATACAGTGGACAGTGTCGATGGCTTTTGTGCAGATATTAACAATGGACACTGGGACACAGTGCTAAAAGCCACAGCTTCACTTAAATTGCCAGATAAAAAGCTCATGGAGCTGTATGAGCAGGTTGTGCTTGAGCTGATAGAGCTACGTGAACTTGGTGCAGCACGAACAATTTTGCGCCAGACACATCCATGTCAGCTTATGAAACAACATGAAACTGATCGCTATATGCATCTAGGTAATTCCTTTTCTTATTTATAGAAGCATCACAAATGAACATGCAGTCCATCTGATGGTAAGATTGTGATAACAATCTGGCCTATAGATATTGGCTTAGCAGCATCTCCATTAACATTACTACACTATATAGCTATCCTCCATTAACATTCATAATGTAGATGCGTTGTCACCATTGAGTTATATGTACTAGGTACTAGAGAAGCCATTCCGAACATTGACTATGTTCAACTGAACTGTAGTGCAATCCATACAAACTAAATATTGCGTAAATTGAAGATTTGTGAATTCCATAAAATAATTATTGTTACATTTTATATAGAAATATGTCTGTTTAGATTAAACTAAGATATTTATATTAAATTCTTATATTTATTTTATATTAATATCTTATTTTATATCAAATTAAAGTCTTCGCTCATGCGTGACTACTACTACCGCACATGCGTGAAGACATAGAGTAGGACACAATTTTTGTTTGGAATGGCTTCTCTAGTACGTAGTACATATAACTCAATGGTTGTCACCCTTTAGGATGTAATAAAATGCCTACCTTCCTACTTGCCTGTCAAACTTTCATGGTTCTTACTATGTAAAACAAATCTAAAAATATTTAAAGCAATTTTAATACATATTATAATTTTAAAGTTATGCAGTGCCATCTTTTGTTGTGAAAATAACAGTACTAAGTTTATTTCAATAAACTGTACAATTAACTCTAAATAATATCTTAATTTAAAATAGTCTACAATAACAGGCAACTGAACTAGGGTAAACCTGTATCTCAGGTGTATGTGCTAATAGATAGATATGTTAACAAATATTTTCTGTTTCTTATATACGATGAATAACATACCAACTTATTTATATTTACAACAATAGTTTAATTTTTTAATTATTTATAATAATTAAAAAATGAAACTGTTCTTAGGAGATGTAGGGATTTTTTAAGAATTCATCTATTATGTTATGGATATATTAATTCAGAAGTGATGTGTCAGATAAGTGAATTTACACTTTTTTTAATTCCATTGAAATTAAGGATTATAAACAGGAATTATGAAATAAGAACCTGCTGAACTAGTGGTCAGATAGCCATACTTACCACATATTGGTGGTATCTTCAAGACCTAATTGGAAAACAGTGCACAGTTTTATAGGCAAGCCCCTCTTTGCATAATATGCCTTCTAATTATACAAATGGATGGAATTTCACTAAATTGCTGTTGGTGACAAGAAATATTGCTGCTGTCTAATATGGCCTTGTAACTCAAAAAAGACAATTAAATTAAACTGAAAATATAACTTTTATAAAAATCTCAACATTCATTCATTCAGGTCCCATGAGATTATTTTGTTGTGAACTGTTGTACAGAATGTTTTCTTCTTACATAGAAAACCTGACAGTATGACAGAATTTGAATCCGCAGCTCTCATTGCTGCAACTCAATGCCAAGCCACTACGCCAATTAAGCTGGTGCCACTGTTGTTTGTTCACAAAAATAGGTTAAAGCATGGTACCTCCCAGATGTCAATAAGGTAGTAAATTTAACATGGCTAGAAAAATAATAAAAACCACAGGGTTTTTTGACAGTCTTTTTCTTGTTTTTTGAAACCAGTGCAGATTTTGATATTCATAAGAGCTTCAAACAAGCTTAAATTGAATAACCAGTTTTGTCTGATATTGAAAGTGTCATATCAACAGCAAAAGATAAGTGAAGCGGGAGCATAAGTTTGATTGTGCGCAGAGAACCTGGTGTCGCGGTCGTACTTCGACCCGCGCGAGGCGTACGGCTCGGGCGGCGGCAAGGAGCGGCGGCGCGCGGCGCTGGCGGCGGCGCTGGCGGGCGAGG
Organism: Parnassius mnemosyne; assembly: GCA_963668995.1. Taxonomy (NCBI): domain Eukaryota; kingdom Metazoa; phylum Arthropoda; class Insecta; order Lepidoptera; family Papilionidae; genus Parnassius; species Parnassius mnemosyne. The sequence goes on from CAVLGL010000002.1 coordinate 68,532, forward strand.
TGTCGGTGGTGCCCAGCTCGCGTCTGCTGGCGCTGCTGGGCCAAGCGCTCAAGTGGCAGCAGCACCAGGGACTGCTGCCGCCAGGTTACCACTACTCCTCACCTCAACATTATACCATATTTGGACATGCTTATGGCACATGGACAAATGCCAACAATTATAGGCTGCCGGTTTATATGTGATAGAGCCATGCTGCAGCTTCATTATTGTAGCAAGAATGGGTTGGCTCAACCAGGGTAGGACCACACTCCCACAGAATACCAACATAAAATAATAATAATAATAATAATAAATATTTATTGCCACACAATAATAAGTTTACAAAGTATACACATAAAAATGATTAGACTTAAAAATTGTATAAAAAAAATGAGCATTCACAATTAACAGATTAACTAATATTTCTCAGTATACGATTATAATGTGAGGCAACGGGCACAGGCTCAGTATTCGCTGGGCACTATGCTTAGCACTGCTGTTTTGGGTATATTTTGGTCGTACTTAATTATGTATTATTGGTAAACCTCTTTACAGTCATTATGTGTTAGATAAAAATACTTTATTACAGAATCAACATACAGCCATTCGGACTAAAAAGACGTCTTTTCTTTTTTCTTTAAAAAAACACGTTACCCCCACACTAGGATTTTCTCCTGTATCGTGGAGGCAGTTTACAAACACAAACTGCACAAGAACAAACGTCCAGACCCGGAACAATTATTTGCAGGCCATACAAATACTTGTTCCGTGCGGGATTCGAACCCGCGGCCCCCAGCGCAGCAACTCATTGCTAAAGCACTGCGCCACGGAGCCGTCAACTTCTGTTTATTAAATAACTCCTTTTTAACCTTTTTTTTTTAATTTTATACCTTTTTTGTTATAACCTTTTTTTTAAATAGCAGCTTAATGCTGCCGAGTTTTTTATGGTGAGTATAGAGAACTGCAGACCCTTTTTACTTGAAAGGAGGTATTCCATCTTAGTCCTCAGGGATTACAATGCATCTGTACTTTGGTTCTTAATCGAGAACACATGTAGATTGTGCTCGTTGATTCTTTTAAAAAAATACAATTGCTTGCTCTGTGAGAGAATTGCGACAACCATAATTATACTTAGAAAGTAGACACCAGAGCCAAAGTTAATTGACATAGACCTTTATTTTTCAACAATTACCAATAAAATTGAATATGTCAGTTCACTGTCAGTTATATTTTGAAATATAAATGTATACAACAATATTTAGAAAAATATAGCTCCTACTATTTATAAATTTGAGAGCAAGTCCAAAATTCTATCTTAATCATATACCCTGGAAATTTAGACTAGTATGTATAATAAGAGAACTTAACAGTTGTGAAACTAACACAAATAGGTACTAAAAGCAATTGAATTCTATTTCTAGGAACAACCATCGATTTGTTCCGAGGTAAAGCAGCCATTAGAGATGAAGAAGATGATCAGTGCCCAACTCAGTTATCAAAAATTATAAAATTCGGCCAAAAATCTCATGTGGAATGTGCCAGGTAAATTATTTGTTTTAATTTCACTATTTAATTGTGGTCTACTTTATTATTAATATAATATAACTAGAATACTGTTTGTGTACACTTAAAAATAATATTAACAATAAGTTTTAGATTGGAGCACATAAAATAATCATAAAAAAAAGAAAATTTATATTAAAGTTACGTAACGAGTTTTTTTACTGTCACTTCACCAATTATTTTTTTATCAATGTTGTAAGTTTTCAAATTGAATATTATGCTATCTATCAACTAAATTATTGTATGATACTACTTGTAATTTTTTTAACAATACCCACCACTATGGCTACTGTAGATGGAGCACTAGGAAAAAACTTGGGCATCAAAAAGTTAAGTCCGGTGCTGGCTGTTTCAGTATTTGTTTTAGTAGGATTTGTTTTAGACATATAAATTGTGTGAGTGTTTAAATTTATGTTTAATTTGTCAGGTTTTCACCGGATGGGCAGTACTTAGTGACGGGTTCGGTGGACGGTCTGGTAGAAGTGTGGAACTTTACAACGGGCAAAATCCGTAAGGACCTGCGCTACCAGGCGCACGACGAGTACATGAGCATGGAGGAGGCCGTGCTTAGCCTCGCCTTCGGACGCGACAGCGACACGCTGGCCGCCGGCTCCATCGACGGCAAGATCAAGGTATCCTGAAGGTTTTACGTGCTAGAGTCATGCTGTAACTTTAATATGGTTGTAGCCCGAATGGGTTGGCTCGACCGAGGAAGGATCACGTTCTCACAGAATACCAGCGTAAAATAGCAGCGCTTAATGCTGCTGTGTTTCGTATGGTGAGTGTAAAGAGCCAGAGACCCTTTTTACTGGAAACGTGGCATTTCATCTAAGTCGTCAAGGGCGGCAACGCATCTGCATTTTAATTCTTAACTGAGGATAGATGAGCGAGTTTGTATATGACGTGCGGGGTGCGGCGTGGTGCAGGTGTGGCGCGTGTCGACGGGGCAGGTGCAGCGCAAGCTGGAGCGCGCGCACGCGAAGGGCGTCACGTGCCTGCAGTTCACGCGCGACAACACGCAGATCCTCTCCGCCTCCTTCGACCGCACCATACGGTCAGTCACACTGCCTGTCTAATTAAACCAAACGTACTACATGTAGCAAACACATATGTTACACACACTTCCATACAATTTTTATTTTCATCCATATCTTTTGATAAGTTTCGTACCAAAAGGTTTTAAAAACTACAAATATATCTCGATATATTACTACTGTATTACAATGTTGATTTCAATTTTTTTTATGTTTAACTACGTACAGTACACAGTTTTATTTTTTTTTTCCTTAAAATTACGATAGAATATTATATAAATAATGGAACAAGTATACTAATGGGATTCAATTAAAATTACAGTACTTAACAAGAAGTGATTTTTAAAGAATTTATGTTATTTTTTTTTTATGATTAATTAATACAATTAAAGGAGACGGCTCATTTCTGCTCCAAGTTGTTTCAAGTTTATGTACTTAATTAGCCCCGGAGACCTAAAAAAGTTATTTAATTAAAATAACATATAATTAAATAATGCAAACTGTACATTCAATACTAACGTGCCAAGGGGAGATTGCAAATTGGTGTGATTAAAAAGTACTTTAATGACTGTACTTAAAGTCAGCCATGTTTTTTCTTTTTTTTTCTTCTGTTGAAGTTTACGTAAAGTGAACGTGCTTGTGTCATTTTGCCTGGATTGCGAAATAGGAGTTTTGGCGCCAACGTGAAAAGAACATGTATTATTATATATATTTATATATTATTGTATTACTTTCTTTAACTTATATGTACTGTGTAACTGTATTTTCGAGGTAATATGTAATATAAATGGTGGATTATTATAAATTATTTGATGTTCGTGAATGTGCTTCTTTGACGATTTTTAGTAAAACTTGAAAATATATATGGGCATGGCATTGGCGTTATTTTTTTCAATGTTTTAGTTGATATCTTTTAAGCCCCACTATGCAGAATAAAAACATTAACGGTTCCTCAATAGATATTAAAAATCCTATACAATGATCCAATTTTGGTCGAGTCTCCTGCACTATTGCTGTGGGGCAAATGTCCATGGAAAATGGGCCGTCTCCTTTACTATTATTTAGATTCCAGAAATTCTTTAATATAGGGTGGCCCATAAGTCCCTTGAAATGTAAAAAAATAATTAAAAAAAAACTAATGACATTATGAAAAAGGTTTTTATTTTGTCATAATCCTTATAAAATGGGAATTATTTTTTGAAAATTACATCATCTAAATGTAATCCGTTACGATCGCGGCACTCCTGTAAGCGACGTTTAAAATTATCCATCACTGCGTGGCAAGTAAGCTCTGTAATGTTTGCCATTTCTCTTTGGATATTTTCTTTCAGGACGTCAATTGTCCGCGGGTTGGTTTCGTACACTTTAGTCTTAAGATAACCCCATAAGAAAAAGTCCATTGGGGTCAGATCTGGACTACGTGGTGGCCAAGGAATATCTCCTCTTCGAGAGATCACTTTATTAGGGAAAAGTTGACGGACGACCGGCATAGCGACGTTAGAGGTATGGGCAGTTGCTCCATCTTGTTGAAACCAGGTCCGCGTATTGAAGCCTGGAAAATTCTGCAACTCTGGTGTAAAAAAGTCCTGGATCATAGCTACATACCGTTGTGAAGTAACAGTAAGCGCGCGGCCTCTGCCGTCCTCAAAAAAGTAAGGGCCTATAATGCCATGCGCTGACATAGCCGCCCAAACTGTCACTTTAGGGCTATGTAAGGGCTTTTGATGTTTGCGATTTGGATTTTCGCAACTCCAGTAGCGACAATTTTGCTTATTGACATGGCCGTTGATGTGAAAGTGAGCCTCATCAGAGAATAACACGTTATTAAACGAAGTAAAGCGGTTCAACATTTCATTTGCGAAATTTAGTCTGTGGATAGTGTCAGTATCTTTTAATTCCTGTACTAACTGAATCTTGTACGGGTGAAGATGTAAATCTTTCTTTAAAATTCGCTGTAACGATGTTCTGGGTAAGTTTAATGCACTGGAACGCTTACGAGTAGACTGGGTAGAATTTTCACGAATTGAGTGTTTCACTACATCGATGTTTTCTTCCGTCCGTGATGTCCTTGGTCGACCTGACCGTTGTTTATCCAACGTCGAACCACTCTCTTCGAACTTAATAACCCAGTTCTTAATCGTTTGAACACTTGGAATGTCTTTAAAGTTGCGTAAATTCTGATATTCTCGAAATTTACGCCGCGCAATGGTAGCCGAATCATTGTTTCGATAAAACTCGCGCACACAAAATGCACGGTCCGCACCGGTGAAACGCTCCATGGCGACTGAATTCCCAGAAACCGTCGGTACTCCCCCCGCACCGCGCGCGCCACTCATGCGCGCCTTTTGTATTTTATTCGAAATTTACATTTCTAACGACTTATGGGCCACCTGTTACTATAAAATTGGTATTGAAGAAACCAACTGAAGTGTTTTTAAACTTATTCTATTGCAGTCTCGTACTCGTGTTAGGTATTTTATTATGTATTTTTATACACATGTTATAACAATTATTTTTAAATTATTGGTAAAAGCCACTTCATCCAATTCAAAAACACAGGTTCTCGTGTTTTTGGGAAATACGGCTTTAGCTTCTTTAATATGATATTGGTGCTGCTTAATGGACGGGTAGCTAACTATTTCAAAGACATATAAACTAGGCATGAGAAGACTAGTGGTGGTGGTGCGGCACCGTAAATAACTATTTACATATTTTTTTGGGAAATGAAATTTTTTTGTATACTTTTACTACTATTTTTGTATACTATTGACCCCAAATTATGAGCCCTTAGCTAAGAATCTCGATGTAACAAATAACGATATCGATCTACATATATTATGCTGTGATTGCCGTATGTTCTGATGCTATTTTCGTCAGTTTACGTAATGAATACGTAAAACTATTGATTTGTACACTAAATCCATTTGTTCCCCCCCCCCCCCCCTCTTTTTAATTTTTGGTCAATTTATAAAACAACAAATTTAGCATCTTCAAGAGTAGCTTTGAAACCTATATAAGTATGTCGATTGTGGTTTATATTTATCAAAGTATTAAAATTGTTGAAATATGTAAATTTACATTCATACAAATTATAAATTGTTATTGAGAAGCCATTTAATTATTTAATTTAAAGTTACAACCTGTATTCGTTCCACGGCTGAGCACAGGCCCCTCTCATTTCTGAGAGGGTTTTAGGGCAAGGAAATGTCCGCTGCGCTGCCCTACGTGTTGGCGAATTTCACATATCTTCGAAATATTATTTTCTTAATTTCAAGCATGCGGATTTCCTCACTATGTTTTCCTTCACCACCGAGCACAGTAATTAACAATTTCATTGGTGCCGGCGGAGATCGATACCGCGCTGCTCACGTACCGTGAAATTTTCAGAGAGAGCTTGGTCCTTGAGCTGCCACGGATCTCCCTGAACTACCACGGCTTTTATTGCATTTATTACTCTATTTATATATATAATATAATTAAAATTATATATAAATATATATATATATATATATATATAATTAAAATTAATACATTATTTCATGATCTCTTAATGTTATTTTTCTTAGTTGTAATAATTATAGAGATTTCATCTGCAAATGAAATTTGGTAAGTCATTAATGTATATTAAAAATAATAAAGGTCCTAATATGCTTCCCTGAGAGACTCCAAACTCATTTAATTTAAACTTAGATCTATTGGAGCGGGTAACAAAAAAATTGTCTAGTTTAATTATTTCCACACATTGTTGTCTATTTTCGACTGTATTATTTATGTGTGTTACCTCAGAATTTTTTCTAGGTAAACCGATTTTGATGATTATTTTTTATTTGATAGCAGTGCTTCTCATGTGGTCGCATATTATAATTTGAGTTATCCTTAATAATGTGTATTTAATTGCCTTCAACAACATTGATGTTCTCGTTTTATATGTATTGAAGTCGGTTGTACAATATTTTTAATTTTACGACTTGTGTGTTAATATGTCTTTTTCTAATTTAGACCCGGACCTCCGATTCAGTTGTTTTCTAGATTCGATAATTATTGTTCATGCGAAACATAATCAAAATCTTCGGACGTATCAAAGAATAGTACAGTTACTGATTTATAAGAATTTGCTTAAATTTGATTTAGATTAAATCTTTATCAAAGACGTTTATGGGTCGCAGTAATCGTTGATATTTAGTTCCAATTTTCACTAAACACTGATGAATTTTAGAAATATGTGTTAGACATGTAGAAATGTGTTAAAGATTTGGTTCAATGGAGTAAATAGCACGTAGTCGTGGTTCAGGATCCACGGGCTGAAGTCGGGCAAGCTGCTGAAGGAGTTCCGCGGGCACACGTCGTTCGTGAACGAGGCGGTGTTCACGCCGGACGGGCACGGCGTGCTGAGCGCGTCGTCGGACGGCACGGTGCGGCTGTGGAGCGCGCGCTCGGCCGAGTGCACGGCCACCTTCAAGCCGCTGGGCTCGGGCGAGCCGCCCGTCAACTCGCTGCTGCTCACGCCCAAGAACCCCGAGCACTTCGTGGTGTGCAACCGCACCAACACCGTGGTCATCATGAACATGGCGGGCCAGATCGTGCGCTCGCTGTCCAGCGGCCGGCGCGAGGCCGAGGGCGGCGCCTTCGTGTGTGCGGCGCTCGGGGCCCGGGGCCGCCTGCTGTACTGCGCCGGAGAGGACCTGGTGCTGTACGCCTTCTGTGCGGCCAGCGGCAAGCTGGAACGCACCATCAACGTGAGTACCGTGCCCGCCCGCTAGCTGTACTGTACTGTACTGTACTGCGCCGGCGAGGACCTGGTGCTGTACGCCTTCTGTGCGGCCAGCGGCAAGCTGGAGCGCACCATCAACGTGAGTACCGTGCCCGCCCGCTAGCTGTACTGTACTGTACTGTACCGCGCCGGCGAGGACCTGGTGCTGTACGCCTTTTGTGCGGCCAGCGGCAAGCTGGAGCGCACCATCAACGTGAGTACCGTGCCCGCCCGCTAGCTGTACTGTACTGTACTGTACTGTGCCGGCGAGGACCTGGTGCTATACGTCTTCTGTGCGGCCAGCGGCAAGCTGGAGCGCACCATCAACGTGAGTACCGTGCCCGCCCGCTAGCTGTACTGTACTGTACTGTACTGCGCCGGCGAGGACCTGGTGCTGTACGCCTTCTGTGCGGCCAGCGGCAAGCTGGAACGCACCATCAACGTGAGTACCGTGCCCGCCCGCTAGCTGTACTGTACTGTACTGTACCGCGCCGGCGAGGACCTGGTGCTGTACGCCTTCTGTGCGGCCAGCGGCAAGCTGGAGCGCACCATCAACGTGTGTACCGTGCCCGCCCGCTAGCTGTACTGTACTGTACTGTACCGCGCCGGCGAGGACCTGGTGCTGTACGCCTTCTGTGCGGCCAGCGGCAAGCTGGAGCGCACCATCAACGTGAGTACCGTGCCCGCCCGCTAGCTGTACTGTACTGTACTGTACTGTGCCGGCGAGGACCTGGTGCTATACGTCTTCTGTGCGGCCAGCGGCAAGCTGGAGCGCACCATCAACGTGAGTACCGTGCCCGCCCGCTAGCTGTACTGTACTGTACTGTACTGCGCCGGCGAGGACCTGGTGCTGTACGCCTTCTGTGCGGCCAGCGGCAAGCTGGAACGCACCATCAACGTGAGTACCGTGCCCGCCCGCTAGCTGTACTGTACTGTACCGCGCCGGCGAGGACCTGGTGCTGTACGCCTTTTGTGCGGCCAGCGGCAAGCTGGAGCGCACCATCAACGTGAGTACCGTGCCCGCCCGCTAGCTGTACTGTACTGTACTGTACTGTGCCGGCGAGGACCTGGTGCTATACGTCTTCTGTGCGGCCAGCGGCAAGCTGGAGCGCACCATCAACGTGAGTACCGTGCCCGCCCGCTAGCTGTACTGTACTGTACTGTACTGCGCCGGCGAGGACCTGGTGCTGTACGCCTTCTGTGCGGCCAGCGGCAAGCTGGAACGCACCATCAACGTGAGTACCGTGCCCGCCCGCTAGCTGTACTGTACTGTACTGTACTGTACTGTGCCGGCGAGGACCTGGTGCTGTACGCCTTCTGTGCGGCCAGCGGCAAGCTGGAACGCACCATCAACGTGAGTACCGTGCCCGCCCGCTAGCTGTACTGTACTGTACTGTACTGTACTGTGCCGGCGAGGACCTGGTGCTATACGTCTTCTGTGCGGCCAGCGGCAAGCTGAAGCGCACCATCAACGTGAGTACCGTGCCCGCCCGCTAGCTGTACTGTACTGTACTGTATTGCGCCGGCGAGGACCTGGTGCTGTACGCCTTCTGTGCGGCCAGCGGCAAGCTGGAACGCACCATCAACGTGAGTACCGTGCCCGCCCGCTAGCTGTACTGTACTGTACTGTACTGCGCCGGCGAGGACCTGGTGCTGTACGCCTTCTGTGCGGCCAGCGGCAAGCTGGAACGCACCATCAACGTGAGTACCGTGCCCGCCCGCTAGCTGTACTGTACTGTACTGTACTGCGCCGGCGAGGACCTGGTGCTGTACGCCTTCTGTGCGGCCAGCGGCAAGCTGGAGCGCACCATCAACGTGAGTACCGTGCCCGCCCGCTAGCTGTACTGTACTGTACTGTACCGCGCCGGCGAGGACCTGGTGCTGTACGCCTTCTGTGCGGCCAGCGGCAAGCTGGAGCGCACCATCAACGTAAGTACCGTGCCCTCCCGCCTGCTGTACTGTACTGTGCCGGCGAGGACCTGGTGCTACCGTACCGACCTGAACCTGTAAATACATACGCGGACGGCGGCATCGCCTGACATCAAAGGCGTTACACAACTGTAAGGTCTTTAAACTGTGGTACTGTACTGTATGCCATGTGTTTCGTCGTCGCTCAAATTAAACAATCTTAGTATACAAAAGAAAACCCCTGAGCTTCAGTCATTCGCTTTATATTTATTGACATGTAAACTAGTCTTTATTGCATAGTTCAGTATACTCCTTTTATTTATCAGCCGGTAAAAGTCTACAGCTAGACCTCTCCCGCTCTAGGGAGGATTTTGTGCAAATGTAAAAAATAATAAATTCAGTTTAGATATTACATATTAATCACGTAGTTTTTATTAACAACATCACAATCTTATTTATTTCCAGATACATGAAAAAGCAGTAATTGGTATGACACATCATCCGCATCAGAACTTGCTGGCCACTTATAGTGAGGATGGCCTACTCAAGATCTGGAAACCTTAAGTGTGTGTCATCACTGTGACAAGACTCATTAATCGGTACAGACATTGAAGTAACGACTTGTGTGAATGTTTTGTTATATGAATAAGTGACAAATGTGTACATACATAAATAAGAATGCTTAGAAAACTTTCTGTATGATTTATGATAAAAATTAAATATTACTTCTTGCTTTTGCCTCTTTTTTTTTAATTATCAATCAGATTCGTCACAACATTCTTCAGTTGATAAATCTATATTGCTTAAATTCAATGAAAAAAAATTGTGAGAGCCTGGTGTTAGTACTAGGATAGACCTGTATGACTAATCACCAGACTCGTCCCTTAATGTAACAGTTATCAACATACCTTTAAATTTGGTACACTTCGTGCGACAATATTGATTTATAATTGCTGTTTTTGTAATTAAAGTTACAATAAAAGAAAGAGAAAAAAAAAACAATTTAAAAAACTAATGGATGAATCTGGAGTATAATTAATAGCGAAACTGGTAAAATCAACTCTTGCAATTCAAACTACCAGTTAAGTGTTAATAACAAATTAACCGAATCAGATCAGGACGTTGCAATGGTTTTTGAGAAATATTTTACTGATATTTCGATATTAACCACTAAGTCACTGAATTCTTCTCCTGCCGTCGCCGAATCATTACTTAAAGAAAATGTAAATGCGTGTACAAAGAATTTTACATTTCATAAAGTATCATCAAAAGATATTGTAAAATATTTTAAAACTATTGATGTTAAGAAAACTGTGGATCTGTGGGGGATTTCCGTTAAAGTTATTGCGTCTATAATAGATACAATCGCGCCTCATTTAGCTATTATTTTTAATACTAGTATCGAATCTGGTGTGTTTCCTGATTTAATAAAGTATAGTAAAGTAATACCTTTATTTAAATCTGGTAGTACATTAGACCCCGCCAATTTTAGACCTATTTCTGTACTACCAACACTTAGTAAGATTTTTGAAAAAATTATTCTTGATCAAATGTTAAATTTCTTTAATATAAATAATTTACTTCATAAAAATCAATTTGGTTTCACAAGGGGTCGCTCGACAACTGATGCCGGTGTTGAGCTGATTAAATATATATTTAATGCAAGGGAGAATTCACAGGATGCTTTGGGTATATTTTGTGACCTATCCAAAGCCTTCAATTGTGTTCACCATGAAACATTAATCAGGAAACTTCAACACTACGGTGTAAGAAGTGATGCTCTTAAATTAATTATTTCATATTTAAGTAAGAGAACGCAAAAAGTTGTCATTAACAGTATTTCTTACGGGTCGATGGTACAAATGGGCGTGCCTCAAGGCTCAATTCTCGGCCCCTTTCTGTTTCTTGTATACATTAATGACTTACCTTACGTAGTAGGAGATAACCATGATATAGTATTATTTGCAGATGACACTTCTTTAATTTTCAAATTAAGTCGACAAATGCTAAAATATGACGAAGTAAATAATGCTATATCGAAATTAGTAAATTGGTTCAATGTTAATAATTTGCATTTAAATGGCACTAAAACGAAATGTATTAAATTTATGACTCCAAATGTCATACAATTAAATACTAATGTAATTTTAAATGGGGAGAAACTGAGTCTTGTAGATACCACCATTTTTCTTGGAATCACACTAGACGCGAAGCTTCAATGGAGCCCCCATATATCAAAACTAGCAAGCAGACTTAGTTCTGCAGCATATGCCGTAAAAAAGATTAGAAGTCTAACTAGTGTTGAAACAGCTAGACTAGTTTACTTTAGCTATTTCCATAGCATAATGTCGTATGGTAGTTTGCTATGGGGACACGCAGCTGACACTGAAATTATATTTGTTTTACAGAAGAGGGCCATAAGCATAAGAGCAATTTATGATTTAAAGCCTAAAGAGTCGCTGCGACAAAAATTTAAGGAAATTAATATATTAACTTTAGCCTCTCAATACATTTATGAAAATGTAATGTACGTACACAAAAATAAAAGTAGTTTTACAAAAATAAGTGATATTCATTCTGTAAATACTAGGAACAGACACAAGCTAGTAGTACCAGTTACTCGACTCCATCGAGTCAGTAATTCATTCTTGGGGCGATGTATACGCTTTTACAACAAAATTCCAGAAAATACACAAAATTTGACCTGCTCAAAGTTCAAAAAACTTTATTAAAGTAAGTTTGTATAAAAAGGGTTATTATAATATTAAAGAATTTATAGATGATAATAACCCCTGGAAATGAGGAGATCGCTACCAAGCTATTTCTAATTTGTTGTGTTGTTAATTTGTGTAACATACATGGTTGTAAGCTGTTATTTAAAAAAAAGTCCCGCTGGGTTTCTTGCTGGTTCTTCCCAGGACAGAGGTTTTTTTCGAACCAGTGGTAATTATACAAAAGAGTGACTTTCAATAAGTATTATTTATAATCTATATTGAATAAAAAAGTTACTGTTTCTGTTTCAAATATACACGTGAGCGCTGTGTGTGTGTGCGAGAGAGAGAGAGAGTTATCAGGGATTCTGTTTTATTGTAGTTTAAACGATTCGTTGTGGCACCGATGTTCGACAACTTTTAGCTGTGGCGGCGAACAAATATTTCATGACACGCCTGTTCTTTTTTATGCTTTTTTCACTTGTTTAGACCTAAATAAGTTTACTTGACATCAAACATAAGTTACAAACGGAAGGATACTTGTTTTTAGTGGGGGTAACTACGTGTTTTTCTACGTGTTTTCTTTGAAATTGAGAGTGACTTTTTTATGCAGAGATTACAAACCTTTTGTACTATTTATTGTTTTATAAAAAAAATCATTTATATAAGTAGGTACAGCTAAATCACCCTGGAAACCTTGGTTTTTATTTAATTAAATTTTCACCTAATAATAACATTTGTAAATATCAAACAATGAAGAACCTTAATTTGGAAAAAAATAAGGTTTATGATTCATTGATATTTACAAATGTTAAATATTGTTTAATGTTATACAAATGTAAAAGTAAAGTCGATCTGAAAACGTCTAATTAGTAAGAATAGCAAAACAAGTGTTTTCAAAAGGAAAAAAACGCCGGCACTATACGGCGGCGGATTGATAAAAGACTATTTATTAGCGAACTTTTTTATGCATGAACGGTTTCGAACTGTTTCAAGCAAAATAAACCTTATACCATATCACAAGAGCACATGGTACTTCGTAGGTCTATTCGGCCATATGATATATGATAGTAATAAGACGGCAGTTCAACCATTTTAAGCAAAATTAAACAATAAGACAAACGCATTCTTTTCTTTTAACAGGAGACTTGTTTTCCAGAAATTTATTTACAACTTGAGTTTGTGAGCGATCACAATGAGTGCTATTATTTGTTACTTATTAGACTATTTTTCCACAACATGATTTAAAACCCACAAAGTAAAAATAGTACCATGTACACGTTAAAAAAAGGTTGTCAACTCCTAAAAATTTCAAATTTTCAAAATATCCAGAAACGAAGCTGTAGGCATGAACTACTTGCAAAATAATGAATATTTTGTTCTGGATAAATCTTCTAAAAAAGCAATTTGAGCGAGTTATAACGATTTTTAAAAAGACACGACTCGCGTGTCATACGCCATACACAAAAGTGGCGTGCCACCCGCACTGAACCGGTTAAGCCCAAAAGCCATTCCGTTACTGTTGTTTTTAAGGAATATTTACTCATAGAATATATTAGTATGGCCTTATTTATCCTATTGTAAAGAAGACTACCAAGATAACAGAAGAATCTACGAGAAAAATTTGAATTACATTTTTGACTTTTACAAACTATCCTACCCCTTCCCGAGATTGGAGAAGACATTCTATTGTATGGTAGCGAAGAATATTTTTTAGAACAGTTTGTAAAATAAGCATTTGCCTAACAGTAAGTACCCTGTAACGTTTGTATAGTTCAGCAGTTGAAAATAAAAATGGCAATGAAAACCCGACTTTTAGAATGGCTCTTTGCGTGCATTCCAACCCCATAAGACGGGTTTTTGCTGCACCACCCCATGAAGTTATACCGTACAGCAAAAGAGATTGCACAAAGACAAAAGAAACAGTTTTGATCACTTTTGTATCCGAAGCATTTCTAAGGTTTTAAAAACATAAATCAATTTTCTTAATCTAGATGCTAGTGTAGCTATATGTTTTTCAAACGTTAAGTTGGTGTCTATTATAACACCAAGATATTTAACGTACACAGATTTCTCAATAGTTGGACAGGTAAGTGCATAATTGAGTCTGAGGCAGTCTGAGAGTTAGTAAGATAACAGAGAGAGTTACAGGCAAAACAGGAGTGCACCTTTAGACGGAGGTGATCCCGTGAAGGCTGATCTTGTGCTCTGATGGAAAAGGGTAAAAATTTAGTTTTTTCAATATTTAAGGTAAGTACGCCTTTGTTTGCCAATTCACAACAATATTTAATCCTTTTTGAGCATTACTAAATGTCTGGGGCCAGGAATCACCATAAAAGAGAAGTGCCGTGTCATCAGCAAAGGTAATTATTTGTCCATTTGGAAGATTTAGATTGCATAAGTCGTTTATGTAGGTTAAAAAGAGTGTAGGGCCTGATATACCGCCTTGTGGTACACCAAACTAACAGGCAACTCTTTACTCACGTAGTCTTGCACCTTGGACACTGAGTTCTATTCTGCAAATAACCCCAGACAAGTTTTAGCTGGAGTTTAAAAAATAAATAAAAGGAATTACGAACAAATAAGGGTTGAACTAAAATCTCCCACTTGTTCTAGCAGTACAAAGTAACGCGCAGGCGACACTAAGAGGGATCAGTCGGTAATTCTATGAGTCTCACTGTTGTTATTGCGCCCGTTGGGCTAAAACATTACCTCCACACAGAGATCCTGCCTACGTCATTCTACGAGTCTTTAGTCACAGTATCGACGTTTTGTTCGTTATAATTAAAATGTTTCTTCTAGTGTAGACAAGGAACATCGTGTTGCTCAGAGGATTGCCTTGTGTTACATTGATATACACAGTCTGGAAGTAGCCGTAATGTTATAACAACATGTTTATCTCAAATTGTCCTAAGCTTTATATATTAGATTACTCGTAAACATGATATTTGCAAGTAGCCATAATTTTACAATAACATGTTGATCACGAATTGTGCTAATTAAGCTTTTGATATTAGATTAGAGTTAGTAGAGCCATGCTGCAGCTATATTATGGTTGTAGCACGAATGGGTCGGCTCGACCGGGAAAGGACCACGCTTTCACAGAATAACAGCGTAAAATAGCAGCCTAACGCTGCTGTGTTTCGTATGGTGAGTATGGTGTGAGTCCGGAGACCCTTTTTACTGGAAACGAGGCATTCCATCTTAGTACTCACGGGCAACAACGCATCTGCATTTTGATTCGTAATCGAAGATAGATGTAGATGTCTAAGGGCCACAGCATCCACTTACCATCAGGTGGTTAATAAACAGTGGCTTTGCAATCAACCATCCAGAGATACAAGAGGCCTGTTACAGATTTAAAGCTAGAACAAAACTAAATAGAAACAAAACAGATGAGACCAATTATTTAAGAATATCACGGATAGATCTATTGAAGACATTTGGGTTTGAACCTAGAATATTGTTACGAGCTTGGGGTTCAAGACAATTAAAAACTGCCGATTGAATTACAAAAATTGACACGTTAATTACACAACACTATAGTTACAATCTAAAACCACACTAATAATAAAACACAATTGTACTACTGATCACTTAAGTTCGCAGTTGTTTCGCTTCGAAGTATTCTCTTGTATCGCCAATTCAATACTGTCTCGGTCGTGGTCTATACCGGCCTTATATAGGGCCTCAAATAGTTTCCAGAATCTGCTACTGTAGCGACATCTAGAATGTTCGAGTACATATCGGTCCCGAAATTTCTGGAAGGATCTTGACTCTCCTAGTTCTGCTACTCGACACTAGAGGGCGCTAGTGTAACTAGTGTTGCCATGTACAAGACATTAATAGTGGCGCGCAACACTGCCCCCTCCTAAGACATGCTCGTCCCGAGCAATATTGGCCCCATAATAACGCGCCACATCGACATAAGATCTCTCCTTGAGCTTAGGATCGACTGATTCGCGAGCAACTACTGTTCACGCGAAACCCTTCTCCACGTCAGTCCTCCAGGGCCTCGCTGGAGTATTTGCTACTACCACCAAGATCTGCACCGACGGAGACTCCAGGCGGGCTCACGCCCAGACCCTTCTGCGCTCTCCGCCGCGCACGTCCTACTCGTTACGGCGTAATGACGACATGAGTTAACACGTCGCACTTGCCCGTAACGGTAGTGTATAGGCAAAACGCTTCAGCGCCATCCATTTTCAGGGCTGGTTGCTTCGGCAGGTGAGTCGTTGCACACTCCTTAGCGGATTCCGACTTCCATGGCCACCTATGGTCCTGCTGTCATGAGCGACCAACGCCTTTCATGGTATCCCATGAGCGTTTTTTAGGCGCCTTAACACTACGTTTGGTTCATCCCACAGCGCCAGTTCTGCTTACCAAAATTGGCCCACTTGGCACCGTCATCAGATCTCCGGCTTCGAGTAAGCCGGAGTTTTCACCCATTTAAAGTTTGAGAATAGGTTGAGGTCGTTTCGGCCCCAATGCCTCTAATCATTCGCTTTACCGGATGAGACTGTTCGTCATCGACGCCAGCTATCCTGAGGGAAACTTCGGACGGAACCAGCTACTAGATGGTTCGATTAGTCTTTCGCCCCTATACCCAGTTCCGACGATCGATTTGCACATCAGAATCGCTACGGTCCTCCATCAGGGTTTCCCCTGACTTCGACCTGACCAGGCATAGTTCACCATCTTTCGGGTCCCAGCATCTCTGCTCAGAGCGCGCCTACATTCACGGATTGGAAACGAGACGCCTCGGGAGTGCGAGAGATCGACCGAGACCGACGCTCCATCCTCCCTGAGCGCGCGACAAGCGCGCGCCGTCACTTTCGTTGCGCCTTTCAGTTTATACGTAACTCAATGACTCACACATGCTAGACTCCTTGGTCCGTGTTCTATACCGGCCTTATATAGGGCCTCAAATAGTTTCCAGAATCTTCTACTGTAGCGACATCTAGAATGTTCGAGTACATATCGGTCCCGAAATTTCTGGAAGGATTTTGACTCTCCTAGTTCTGCTACTCGACACTAGAGGGCACTATTGTAACTAGTGTTTCCATGTACAAGACATTAATAGTGGCGCGCAATAATATCAAAATTTGGATAGTCCTGGGATATATCATTATAGAGGCAACACATCCTAACCATTGGGTTGCAATTTGATATGTTATTACGGTACACTTGGCGGGAAAACAGTTTAGACTTGCGGTCACGGGCCCTGTAGTGAGTATTTATGTCAATCGATGCAAGCAGAGACGGAAAATCTTAAAACCTTATTTTCGGAAAACATGCGTGTCGTTTCTAGGGTAACCATGTTAAATTTCTGCAGCCTTTCTGTGTAGGAGGCCAACTTGCGATGGTAATTACGGCGAAAAGAGAGACATCTCAAGAATTTTATTTGAATGCTCTCAATGCGGTCAGTATGTACGGCGTAAAACGGAGACCAGATGACTGCACCATATTCCACAACACTCCGTACAAGTGAATTATACAGATATACCATACTGTTCGGCTTTTTAAGCTGCTTGGTGTTTCGAAGGACTAAAACTAGCATTTTTTTTATAGGATAAGGGTAACAAACGAGCACACAGTTCACACATTTTACAACCCCTCATAAGAATATAATTGTAATGCTTGCGAAAACTCAATTTATCATCGAAAATTACACCCAAATCCTTAACTTGACTCTGCCTGTTAAGTTTTTGGCAATAGAGATATATTTTAAAATACATATATTTAAAGTAAATTTTATTTGTTTTTCTAGTAAAGGACAATACAAAACATTTATTAATATTTAAATACATGTGATTATCAGTACACTATCTCGCCACGGTTTCGATATCCATTTGTAATGCTTCAGCGTCTTCAAGGGTAGCCACTTAGGAGAAATTTTTTAAATCGTCCGCATGTAGTAGGCTGGGACATTTCACAAGGTCGTGTATAAAGGCTATGAACAGTAAAGGGCCGAGAATCGAACCTTGTAAGACAACCGAGGTAACAAGAACTGGGTTGGATAGTTCACCCTTGAAAGCCACCAACTGGCACCTTCGAGACAAATACGATTCGACCCACCAAAGCAGCGAGCTATATATATATACCAATTCGACAAAGCTTTCGACAAAGGAGAAAATGATCTTGGAGAAGTCGGTATGGATAGAATCTATCTGAACATTTTTAGCACAAGCACAACAATTCGTTTTCTAGTTAGTTGGTGATTTTAGATTTGTTTTTAACAAAACCGTGTTGGTTGGTCGACAACAGGTTTTATGTGATTATAAATGAGCTCAGACACAACAGATTCCAAAAGTTGTCGTTGTTAAATGTAGTGCTGTTTTGTTGCTGACGACGATTGGTTGGGTAAGCAGGAAAGCAAGTTGCGCATACGCTCTTACACCTTTATTATCTTTGACAATTGGCCTCCAGAATGGTTTCTGATGGTAAAAAGTGTTTGTTACCGAGTAGTCTTCTTTTATTTAAATAATTTTGAGATTAATTTCTTACATTAGAAGTGGGGTTAAAGCCTTTTCTTGTAGATCTACATTTTAATTTCTAACAATATGCAAAAAAATCCCAAAAGACCGTGCTGTAAAATATAGGCCTAATATCTGAACTTTGTTTGTTCGCCAAAATCTTGCAGAAAATCGAATATTTATTAGCATATTGTTGCGCGCCACTATTAATGTCTTGTACATGGCCACACTAGTTACGCTAGCGCCCTCTAGTGTCGAGTAGCAGAACTAGGAGAGACAAGATCCTTCCAGAAATTTCGGGACCGATATGTACTCGAACATTCTAGATGTCGCTACAGTAGAAGGTTCTGGAAACTATCTGAGGCCCTATATAAGGCCGGTATAGACGACGACCGAGGCAGTATTGAATTGGCGATACAAGAGCATACTTCGAAGTGAAATAACGGCGAACTGTGTTTTATTATTAGTGTGATTTTAAGTTGTAATTAGTGTTGTGTAATTAAATAGTCAATTTTGGTAATTCACTCGGCAGTTTTTAATTATCTCGAATCCCAAGCTCGTAACAATTGGTGTCAGAAGTGGGATCAAATCATACCGATTTTACCAAAGGACGACATGGAGGGTATCCGTTACCGAAGTCAGAGACGATTTGGTAATTCATGGCTGCAAACGTCGGAGGGCCAGCTGCAGACCACGGAGGCCGGTCCGTCAGCAGCTCCTGCATCTGCAGCACCTGACTTAGGTGCTCTGATGATGATGCTGCAGGAGCAAGCCCGCCGACAGGAAAACAGGCTCGTCGGTTGGAAGAGCAGCTGCAGCGTGGACAGGAGGAACAGGCCCGCTAAGAGGAGGAACAAGGCCGTCGGTTGGAAGAGCAGCTCAAACGTGATAAGGAAGAGCAGATACTTCTCATGAAGGACCTTCACGCTACCTTTGGGAAAGAGATAAGGGAGGTGCAGGATAAGGTTGCTCGATATGACAAGCGCCTGTCGGAAGCTGAAACCCGAATCGACCAAGTGTACAATCGGGTTGACAACGTGATGGCTGATGTGAAGAAAACACTGGACAACCTCAAACTTGGGGATGGAGTTACAGCGCCCGTGGTAGCTATAACACCTTCGCTACGTGGATTCAAAGTGCCGCCGTTCGAAGGGACTTCTTCCTGGTCGGCCTACAAAATCCAATTCGAGGCTGTCATGAAGGTGAACGGCTGGAATAAAAGTCAGGCCATGACTGCTCTCACCCTAGGCCTGCGTGACCAGGCCTTATCTGTTCTGGAAGCTCTCGGTAAGGAAGTGACTTACGAGCAGCTCCTTGAGGCATTGGAGGCGAGATATGGCGACGCTCACCTGGAACACGTCTTTCGTGCACAGCTCAAAGATCGCGTGCAACGCAGTAACGAAAACCTGCAGCAGTGGGCCCTTACGGTGGAGAAACTGGTTCGAAAAGCATACCAGTCTGTACCTGCGCTCATTGTAGGGAACCTGGTTCAGACATTCATCGACGGCATCCGCAACCTTGAAGTCAGAGCTGCTGTGAGGCTCGGGCACCACGAGATGCTTAAGGACGCCTTGAACCATGCACCGGAGGTGGAAGCCGTGCGGCAGGATCATCGTTCCCACCGCGTCAGGGAGGTTGCAGCAGCTACAATTCGGGACCGTAATAACGACTACAGCCCTAGGTGCTACGGCTGTGGGGAAAGGGGCCATCTTTGATCCAGCTGCCCTAAGCGAACTGTAGAAAGGGAAGGTGATCGATCTCGAGAGGGTAGTGCGGCTAATAGCACCGCCCAGCACCAGCAGGTAAACGAGTAAAAGCCAGGACTGCGGGGCGGGTGCTGGCTGATGTTCAAAGAGCCCCAAGGATTTCGATCTCACAAACCCATGATGGGAACAGCCTAATCATCAAGGGCGAGGGCAACGGAACGCCGTGTAAGCTGACCATAGACACTGGAGCCTCTCGCACGGTTGTCAGTTGCCAACTTATAAGTCAGTTCCTTGGGGACTCCGCATACAACCGAGAACGCATTAATTTGGTGACAGCCACCGGTAAGCGCATACCCGTCCGTGGAGAGAAGGAGATGGAGTTGAAGGCTAGTGCTCCTAAGCCCAAGTGGAGCGACGTCTCAGCAATGAGTTCGACCACGAAAAACTATTGGGCCCAATGGAACAGTTTGCTGATTCAGGATGGATTCCTGTGCCGTAAATAGGAAAATGGTCGGGGAGACAGATGTCATTTGCAAATAGTTGTCCCTACGGCTAAAGTACCGGATGTTCTACAGCTGTACCATATTGGTTGTTCAGGAGGCCACCTGGGAGTTAAACGAACTCTACTGAAGATCCGAGAACGGTTTTACTGGGTCCACTATCGTGACGATGTCGAGGACTGGTGCCGCAAATGTACAAGTTGTGCGGCTGTAAAGGGACCTCAAACTCGTAGTAGAGGCGCATTGAAATTGTACAATGTTGGTGCACCATGGGAGAGGATAGTCATTGACGTTGCGGGGCCGTTTCCGGAAAGTGAAAGTGTTAACAAGTATTTCATGGTTGTGATGGATTACTTCACTAAGTGGCCAGAAGTCTTCGCCATTCCAAATCAAGAAGCTTCAACAGTTGCAGATAAACTAGTTATGAAGTCTTCTGTCGTTTTGGAGTACCTTTAGAGATTCACAGTGATCAAGGAAGGAATTTTGAGTCTCAAATATTCCAGGAAACTTGCCGAGTTATGGGTACTCATAAAACACGAACTACTTCTTACCACGCACAATCTGATGGAAAGATAGAACGATTTAATCAGACATTGGAGAGGTACCTAGCAAAAGTTGTGGAAAAACGGCAACGAGACTGGGACAGGCACGTACAACCGTTTTTGTTGTCATATCGAAGCGCTGTTCACGAAAGTAAACAGCGCTTGAAAACAACGCTGTTCAGAAAGAAAAGTGACACCAGCTTTCGCAAACTTTGAGAGAGAATTACGGCTGCCTGCAGACCTGATCACCGAAATACCACTTGACGCCCCACGCAGTATAACCGATTATGCAAATGACTTGCGAAACAAAATGAATGACATTTATGAGCACGTCAGACAGACGGGCCAGCAAACGTCTGAGAAGATGAAAACACGGTATGACCGCAAAATGAACAACAAGGGGTTTGATGAAGGTTCACTAGTGTGGTTACACAATCCAGTACGCAGCAAAGGGAAATCTCCTAAGCTTCAAGCTAAATGGGACGGACCGTACCGGATTGTGACAAGGATCAATGATGTAACCTACCGGATACAGAAAGGTGCCAGAGGTACTCCTAAGATTGTCCATGTGGATCGACTGGCGCGTTATTATGGGGCCAATAATGCTCGGGACGAGCATGTCTTAGGAGGGGGCAGTGTTGCGCGCCACTATTAATGTCTTGTACATCGCAACACTAGTTACACTAGCGCCCTCTAGTGTCGAGTAGCAGAAAGTGTTGCACGCCACTATTAATGTCTTGGACATGGCAACACTAGTTACACTAGCGCCCTCTAGTGTCGAGTAGCAGAACTAGGAGTCAAGATCCTTCCAGAAATTTCGGGACCGATATGTACTCGAACATTGTAGATGTCGCTACAGTAGTAGGTTCTGGAAACTACCTGATGCCCTATATAAGGCCGGTATAGACGACGACCGAGGCAGTATTGAATTGGCGATACAAGAGAATACTTCGAACGGCGAACTGTGTTTTATTATTAGTGTGATTTTAAATTGTAATTAGTGTTGTGTAATTAAATAGTCAATTTTGGTAATTCACTCGGCAGTTTTTAATTATCTCGAATCCCAAGTTCGTAACAATATCATAGCATCAAACACTTAGTGACTGTCAACACTTTTTTGCTTGACATTTTTTTTATATAGGATAGGATGACAAACGAGCACACAGTCCACCTGATGGTAAGTGGTTGTAGACATCTACATCTCTCCTCAATAAAGAATCAAAATGCAGATGCGTTGTCACCCGTGAGGACTAAGATGAAATATCTCTTTTCCAGTAAAAAGTGTTTCTTTTCTACACTCACCATACGAAACACATCAGTGTTAAGCTGCTATTTTACGCTGGTATTCTGTGAGAGCGTGGTCTTTCCCCGGTCGAGCCTAGTCGAGATACTAATAATATAGCTACAGTATGGCTGTACCACGTATGACATTATGTCGGAACCTTTAAAATTCGGTATAGTCTACACTGACTACAGATCATATAGATCACTTTATACTTCTGTGTAAACTATTCGAATTGAGTATCAACGGTGATGTGTTTAAGCGGGTTTAAATCTTATATTGAAAATCGCTGTTAAAGAAGCTCTCAATACCGCAAGGCAATGAATGCAAGGAATACCGCAGGGGTCGTTATTAGGTCCATTGCTTTTTGCGATTTATGACATAAGTTCCTGCCTCCTGTTTCATGCATCCAAAATAATTCTTTATGCCGATAACATAAAAATTTAATGTCCAATCTGACTTTCTTGAACTTCTGACTGCCTTGTAGTCCAGGAGGAATCGCGCATGAGTATCGAAAACTATTGACCTCAATTTTTTTATGCGATTCTCTTCAAATTGTTCTACTGATGATATAAATGCATGATGTCATGGGGCAACTCTCTCATTTATTTACAAACGGGACAATTGCATGCCTTAAGCGCAAAGCGCGAAGGTATATTCTACTAGCTCCTAAAAATTAAGATTCCAACGTTTTCTCGCATGAAATCGTATCTAGCAATCATATTATATACATATAAATGATATAAAAAGCACATTGTTAGAAAGATAAATGATTGTTGAACTTATTAACATTTAAATAAAACTAATTTTACGGATTTTATCGCGTATATTAACTTATTATTTTATATTCCCGATGTATCGGGTGCTTTCCAGCACCCGTGGTCACGGGGGACTGAGGTGTTTGACGTCCTGCTGTCATAGTTAGCCCGGCTACCTTCAGTTTTTTAAGATTAATTTTTGGTTCGATTTACGCAGAATGAGCTTACAGTATCTTGAAGTCTAGCAGTGGTATACTTGGGTTTGGATTCGATTTTATTAATTATGGGATCCCTCTGCTTGGGATCCCTCTGCCGAGTTTGGGCACATTTTCTTAGTTATGATGAGACCTTACATCCGGACTTGATAGAGTGACTTGAAAGTATTCTTTGAAGATTAATAAGGTTTCTTTCAGTGAGCTTGTGTGGTACTGTAATATTGAACTTTTTTGTATAGCCTGTCTTTTTTTTAAAATGGGTTTACACTGTTTTGTGGTCAATCCTCAATTCCTCGGCTATGTTGTATCTAATATGCCGATATTGCTCCACTTTTTCAAAAATGGGATCGACTTTATCCGTATGAGTGCGACCAGAGCGAGCTGCATCTTTGACATCAAAATTCCAGGACTGAAAACGCTTGAACCAACTTTGTGTTACTCTTACTGACACTGCATTGGTCCGTAAACGTCAAAATTTTTTTCGCGCCTTGACTCGCATTTTTCCCTTTTTGTGATAAAACTTCAGGACTTTCTACGTGGTAGAGCCATGCTGCAGCTATATTATGGTTGTAGCACGAATGGGTCGGCTCGAACGGTGAAGGACAACGCTCTCACAGAAAACCTGCGTAAAACAGCAGCTTAACGCTGCTGTGTTTCGCGTATGGTGAGTGTAGAGAACCGGAGACCCTTTTTACTGGCAAAATAAGAGGCATTCCATCTTAGTCTTCACGGGTGACAACGCATCTGCATCTTGAGTATTTATTGAGGATAGATGTAGATGTCTATGGGTCACAGTAACCACTTACCATCAGGTGGACTGTGTGCTCACTTTTCACCCGATCCTATAAAAAAAAATGTATCGAATTTCTTTGTTAGATTCAGATTAGATTCACTCATTTTGGCGAACAGAAAAACAATTGAAAAATGGCGGGAATTGTTTTTTACTTTTTCTTAATGTCCAATTTGTATTGATATTAAAACCAGACAGATACTTACAAACAGTATGTATAATCAAAGAGATTTTTATTCAATGTTATAAAAAGAAAATACGAAGAAAAATTTTCCCCCAACTTATTATATTTTTAATGGGTCAAAAGTATCCGTATTTGGGATTCATAATTCCGAAAACATTAACTTTATTATAAAAAGTCATAGGATTTTTTTTATATGTATTTCATAAAGGAATATTTAAAAAAATATTTTTTATGTTTTATTGTTTTTCTTTATATATTTTTAAAGGGTAAAAAATATCACAAATGGGATTTTTCAAACCTTAAAAAAATCATAACTCCGCTAATATTGACGTCATCGTAAAAAGTCATACTTAGGACTTTTTTAAATCGTATTTCATCAAAGAATGTAAAGACAATTTGTCCCGTTTGAAAATAAAAATCTCTTGCAATTGTTTAAACAATTTCGGTTTATACAATATGGCACCGACTTGCCTCATGCCAACATACGTTTATTTTATATCATCAGTAGGAAAATTTGAAGAGAATCGCATAAAAAAATTGAGGTGAAATAGTTTTCGATACTAATGCGCCGATTTCTCCTAGACTGTTGGTCTTCAGCGGTATCTCAAGGGACTTAAACGATATTGTTTACGAAACAAACTTGAATGTGTCCGAGTGTTTTATTTTAATTATTTTTCGAAGAGGTGTGTAATAAAAGTTCAGAATTGGAATAAATATTTATTTCGTAAGCAAGTATGTACAAGGTGCGGCTTGCAGCGCAACGTGTAGGGCGCGGGCGCGGGCGGGGGGGCGTGTACCTGTGCGGCTCGCTGGGGCAGGAGCAGCGCGGCGCGCTACGTGGCGGGCGCGGGGGCGGGGGCGGGCGAGTGTGCGGGGTGGGGCGGGGAGGCTTGTGCGTGTGCGGCGCGCAGGGGCAGCGGCGGCGGCGTGCGGCGCGCGTCGGCCAGGTAGGGGTGGAGCAGTGCGGCGCGCTACGTGGCGGGCGCGGGGGCGGGCGAGTGTGCGGGGTGGGGCGGGGAGGCTTGTGCGTGTGCGGCGCGCAGGGGCAGCGGCGGCGGCGTGCGGCGCGCGTCGGCCAGGTAGGGGTGGAGCAGCGCGGCGCGCGCCGACACGCGCTCGGCCGGCTCGTAGCGCAGCATGGCCTCGAACAGCGCGGCGGCGTGCGGCTGCGCCTGCAGCGGCTCGGGCAGCAGCAGGCGCGCGGCGCGCGGCGGCCAGCGCGGGAAGGCGGCGCGGAAGTCGGGCAGGCGGCGCGCGCCCGCCCACAGCTCGCCGCCCGGCGTGCCCAGCGCGCGGAACACGCGGAACAGCTGGTCGATCTCGCTGTCGCCCGGGAACAGCGTGCGCCCGCTCGCCTGCGTTCCGACACCGACCAAACCGCAATTCACCAAAAGTGTTCAGTGTGTCAAATAATCAAGATTGAACGTTTTTTTTTTACAGAAACATTGTACAAGAAGGTTTTTTTGAAATGAAAACTTCTTTAGTATCTTTATGATTTTGAAACTCGATGAAACAAAAAAGCGACTCTAAAAAGGGACAAACATATACATACATCTAAGCGATTTGGCCTACGATAGAATGAAATAAAATATTATACTAAATTAATCGTGTTTAACCCATCTAACGTTTATTTTACCACCAGAGTGCATCCTGAGTGACGGTGCACCGCAGGCGGAATTAACGGCACATTAAACAAATGTTCGACACGTTTGAACTCGGAACGTCTGAAATGCGAGCGGGCGCGCACACTTCACGGCGATGGCGTATTCTACTGGCGGATGCGCTCATCAATACGCGTATTTCGATTTTGACTCGCGAATAGTGAAGTGAATCGTCGCAAATTAATTTAAATGAAGACTTTCCTGCTGAAAATTTTATCACAGCAGTATAACGAAAAAGTCTCATTTGGATATCCAGGCACATTTACCATAAAAATAAAAGGTTCGTAAAGCTAGCATGGAACGAAATAAAAGAAAAGTTTTCGAATCAAAATGGTAAGTATATTTTAATATTACAGAGCAAACGTAATAAATAATGCTTCCAGTGTACAAATTAGATACATACGAGATCAATTTGTACGTCGCATGTTATGTCTTGAGGTGTGAGATCTATTACCACTTGGAACACAATCAATAGAGTTGTATGCCATAATATGCGTCCCTTCTTTATCAACAATAATAATATTGTGAAGTAAACAAGCTGTTTTGGTAATAAGGTGGACATGATCAACATTAGTTTCGATGCTTTTATTTAATATTCTCCATTTGGCACATAATATTCCAACTCCGGGCATCGTCTCAATTCTACATATACGAGTACGGTAGTCTAACCTTTGACCACTTCTTTTTTCTGTTTTGTTTATTTTTTCACAAAAATATATCATCCGTAAAGAAACTGCTTCTTTCTTAATATTATAAACGTTTGAATTTTGATATCGACATTATTAAAACTAAAGTAAACGTGCACTAAGGACATGTATCGACACGTAAATCCGCACCGCAATCCGCCATACAAGATGCGCCGTCACTCAGGACGCACACTAAGAGTAAATCAATTTTTCTTCAATAAAATGAACTTACTACTAATAAAATGAAGTATCCAGATGGCGCTATTACAAAGCAATTTTACTCACACTAAAACTCGCTTTTTATTTATTTATTACTCTAACATTTACACATTTAGTCTACACGTCTAAAAATAAGGATCATAATATTTATTTGCCATAAAATGAAACTTATATCTTTTATTTTCTGTCGCACTTGTGGTTAAAAATTATCGTATTAAATAAATAATTTCCCGTGAAATATTTTGTACTTCATTTCATTTCATTTAAAGGTTTCACTTCTATCTTGTGTGAACTGCAAACATGATTATTTTCCACACACAGTTCACCTAATGGTAAGCGGATGCTGTAACCCATGAACATCTTCATTTATCCTCAATTAAGAATCAAAATACAGATGCGTTGTCACCCGTGAGGACTAAGATGGAATGCCTCGTTTCCAGTAAAAAGGATCCCCAGTTCTCTACACTCACCATACAAAACACGGCAACATTAAGCTGCTATTTTACGATAGTATTTTGTGAGAGCATGGTCCTACCCCGGTCGAGTCGACCCATTTGTGCTACAGTCAGCGTCAAAAAGAAGGTAGCAGTCAAGGTGATAAAATATTTAGAAACATCCAATGCGATCATTAATATTCAACCATCCAATATAGGCAAATTCTTGTGATCGCTAATCTTGCTCAAATAAATCGGAACATATACAGCGACAAATATATGGTCAGTCAAACAGTCCATAATAAAGTAACAAACAAAACTTCAATGGTAGCGAAGCTAAAGTATTCAAAAATGCGGGACACAATAGGAAATATAACTTTATCTTAATAAGATAGGGTGCGATTTGTTTTGTTCTAAGTTTTATTATAAAAAATATACATTGTACTCCATATAAAATTATCAATGTTCCTTTCTGTAATATTATTTATTAAGATTTGTGGCTTCAAGCCAGGTTGTCTTTTAAGCCATCTTTTATCTTTTTTTAGTATAGGGTAACAACAAACGAGTACACCTGATGGTAAATGGTTGCTGTGGCCCATAGACATCTACATCTATCCTCGTTTGCGAATCAAAATGCAGATGTGTTGTCACCCGTGAGGACTAAGATAGAATGTCTCATTTCAGCAGTAGACTTTAATAGGCTGTAACAGTAACGGTACATGAAGTAGAACAAAACTACAGCATAATAAGTAGGCACGACCGGAGAAGGTAAATCTTTGTGCAGTAGCAGCATAAAGCTACTGCACTACAGACAGTGGGCGATGAGAATACTTTTTATTAGTAATGAGACATTTTATTTAGTCTATGGTATGTGTGGTAGAGCCGTGCTGCACAGATGTACAGTCAGCATCAGATATAAGGCAGCAGTCAAGTTGTTCAAATATTTTGAAACAGCCAAAGTGATCATTAATATTCAACCACACATAGTAGCCAAATTATTGAAAACATCAATCTTTCTCAAATATATCGAAACATACGACATCAAATGTACGAGTTCATTTAAACCGTTCAAAATTATAGTAACAAACAGAACGCCAATGGTATCCAAACAGCATTAAAAAATGTGGAACACTTCAGGAAAAGAAATTTTATACCGATATCATAGGGTTGAAATTCTGGATGCTCCACTTACTATCAGGTGGACTGTGTTCGTTTGTCACTTATACTATAAAAAGGAGTAGAAGAGCATAAGCGAGGACAACAAGAGGCTGGACGCTCACCATCTCGGCGTAGATGCAGGCGAGACTCCAGACGTCGACAGCGGTGGAGTAGAACTTGGCGCCGAGCAGGATCTCGGGCGCGCGGTACCACAGCGTAACCACCTCGTGCGTGTAGGCGCGCACGGGGATGCCGAAGGCGCGCGCCAGCCCGAAATCGGCCAGTTTGATGCGACCCTCCGCGTCCACCAGCAGGTTCTGCGGCTTGAGGTCGCGGTGCAGCACGCGCCGCCCGTGGCAGTACGCGATGCCCTCCAGCAGCTGCCGCAGGTAGCTCTGCGCCCCGCAACACACACACATATCACAAAATACGTGAGGGTAATATTGTATCCCATGTAGAGGCGGTGTAAGAATATCCGCTACCCTAAATCATCCTACGGGTGTCGTAAGGGGCGACAGAGAAAACAAATCAAGAGATGGACAGCAGCGTCTTTCTAATAACGACTAAAAATAAAAACAGCTATGGCAAATGTCCCCCTATGAGGCAATCTATGGGAGAAACCTATGTTCAGCAGTGGACTTTAATAGACTGTAACGACAATATGATCATCCAGTTAATATGGTCACTTTCTTATAACTCATAAACTACAGCTTTGTTTGCATAGGTGGCTCTGTGAGACGATAGCTCTTCATCAGTCAATCAAATAGCACAAGACGGCTCTGTGGTGCAGTTGAAAATCCTAGTGTGGAGGGATTCACTACAGTTGGTGTAGAGGTAACGTTTTAAAAAAATATAAGGTCAAAATGGCGTTGCTTTAACGACTAACGACGCCATTTTGACAGTTGACAGTATAGTAAATATGGTCATTGACGGTTTTTTTAAGTTGCTTTTCGATGTGTTCCTAACTATTACCAAAGCTAAGTTAAGTATAATAGGTTATATCATACGACTGTGTTTTTGGATCTGTTGGTTTCATAAAACTATTGGTCAGACCTTTATCAAATTTATAGCGGACCACATGTGGAGCACCAACTTTCAAATAAAAAAGAATCACCGAAATCGGTTCATCCAGAAAGAACTAATTAGGTAACACACATAAAAAACATACAGTCGAATTGTGTACCTCCTCTTGTTAGAAGTGGGTAGAAAATTAACTATATTTCGTTACATTTTTAATTTTGCACGCAGCAATGGCAGTTTAAAAGTTAAAATTAAAGTTTTTCAGAACAAGTGCTGAATGTACTTAATATTAAACTATTACTACTATATTCTAGAAATGGACGATTGCTTCAATCACGATAATGCATGGTTTCAGTTCTTAGCTGATAAACACCCGAATAGGGGCATTAGTGTTCTAATACAGCCTTACACAAAGCACCAGCGTCAGAAATAAGGTCGATGTCTCTCTGGTTCTCATATCGGCCGCAATAGCCACGGACGTTTTTGCCTCCGATATGACGCTACTTAAATCATCTGTCATGGTCGTAAAAACCTGTATTTATAACTTCTTTAAAGTGCATTAAAAATTTATTCTACATTGATTTTTAATGAAAAAAAGATTATCACTATAATAGTCTGGAAACTTATAGATACAGCTTTCTACATAAATGAGAGCCGACACTATCCCATGCTGTTATCAGCAGAAAATCTTAACATAATTGAAAACCAAGTAGATAAAATGTGTCTGTCATTTAAAAATCAAATACATACATCAATTAAAAATTGTCTAAAAATATCACAGAAAATAAATAAACCAAATAAGAAACCATGGATAAATAATCTAATAAATCTGCAGATTGTGGTGTAGCTGCTGTATTGTCTATAAAGTATAGTAAAAACATAATAAAACCAGTAGCATTTGTAAGTAAAAAATTAAATGATTCTCAAATGAAATACCCAATTTTGGAGATGAAGGCTTATGCAATAATCTTTGTAGTAAATAAATTCTATGAAAATATTAATTTGGAAAAAATATATTTTACAAACTGATTATGAGGCACTAACAAAAATATTAGGACCGAAGTATGGAATACCCAAAATGGCAGCAAGGCGATTACGTTATTGGTCAATTTTCTTAAGTGGATTCAACTACAAAATTCAACACATAAAATCCAAAAAATAACCCTGCTGACTATTTGTCACGTATAGTTACCACATGTCAAGATGATAATTTTAAAAACTTAGAATTTCTTGAAAATAACTATGAATACAACACAATAAATTATATTCATAAATCAAATTTAAATACCTTAAATTGGCAAACTATTCAAAGCGAAACAAAAAAAGATAACATTATGTGTACATCTAATATCCTTAGATATTGTAGAGATGGCTGGCCAACAAAAATGATTTTGATGAAGAATACGAACCATATTTAGTCAGAAAAAATGAAATCTCTATGGAAAAAGAATGTTTGTTGTGGGGGTATAGGGTAATAATACCTAAAAGTATAAGAAATAATGTCATATGTGAGTTACATGCTAGCTATTTAGGTACCACATGAATAAAAGAAATAACAAGATCTTATTTTTGGTGGCCAGACATGGATAAAGAAATTGAAATTATAACAAAAAATTGTATTATTTTATTTGTTTACAAAACCATAAGAACCCAGGAAAAAACAAATTAACAGTGTGGCCATAGCCACCTACTGTTTGGCATATACTATATGCAGATTTTTTGGGCCCTCTTTATTCAGAAATGTTTTTAGTTATTATAGACGCTTACTCTAAATGGTCAGAAGCATATGTTATAAATAAAATTACTGCACAAAAAACAAATGAAGTGTTCAAAAGCATTTTTGTAAGGTATCCCTTACTTCTAGTTAGTGATAATGATCCAATATGGAAAGTGAAGAAATTAAAAAAAAAATGTAAAATTGCGGGAGTAAACCAGATTTTCACTGCAACATACTACCCATCTGCAAATGGATTAGCGTAACGTTCTGTGGAGTCTTTCAAAACACATGTAGTAAAGATTGTAGAGAGTGGTCATACGATTGAATATACATGTAATCTATTTCTATTTGATTATAGAAACGCTGAGCACAAAACTACAGACAGAATTAGCAATAGCAAAACTAATGTTTGGCAGAGAGTTGGATGTCGTTTTTAAGACCAAATCCAGTAGTGGACAAAATTGATACTGAGCAAGTAAAGCTCACAATTAATAGTAAAAGTACCTTTAAAAACATTCACAACTTGAAAAGGTGATGGTGAGAGATCGCATTATTGAAGTTTCTGGTGTAAGTTATATGGTAGAAGTAGATGGACTTTATTGGAAACGACATGTCTATCAATTACTTAAATGTGGACAGACTTTAGAATATTAATATTTGTTTAGTGGTTTATTTTGGTTATTACATTATACCAAAATATTAATAAGTTTATCTTTTTGCATCAGGTTGTGGTTGCTATTAGACGTATGTACGTAACATTTAAGTCCTCTCCGGCTGATATACTTCATATCTCTCCTACCTGCGATACAAATTGGAACACTCCTTTGTGCCCCGGGCTGGAGTTTGTGTATACGTCAGAGAGGACATCTGTTTTCGACGTCTCGGCAGCCTTGAAGGTACGGACCTGTCCATCCTATGGCTGCGCGTAGACAGCGACGACCATCCCCGCATCTACGGGTGCCTCTATAGGTCCCATAGCGGTAATGCCGACACAGACCGACTCATCGACCACGTCCAAATGGCTGCAGACTCCGTGCTACAACAGGTCCCATCCGCAGAGATCGTGATACTCGGTGATTTCAACGCCCACCACGCTGAATGGCTTGGTTCTCGTTTAACCGATCATGCGGGTAGATCTGTCTACGACTTTGCTTTGGCATATGGTCTAACACAACTGGTTACTTCGCTAATTATTGCGTTAATTAATGTTACTTTAATTAATATTCCTTTTAAATAATTACATTTAATTAAATATTCCTTTTAAAATATAAATCAACAGTAACATTAATTAATAGCGAAGTACTAGGAGACCATAAAATCAGAGTAGTGTTTATCCGTCATTGTGTGCGAGTGTCGTAGTACATTTGCTTTTTGCGCAAGATTGACCGCGGGTCGTGTTTTGTTCTCTGACCGACTTACTTACAAACTAAAAAAGGTAATTTATCAAATTCATTCATACCATCAACAGCTGCTCATGGTGCGGCATTCACACATTATTCAAAACCGAGTAAGAACCAAGATAGTTTGGAATATAGTAACGGCAAGAGAGAAGAGAACAAGGAATTAAATATAGCTTTGTCACAGTTAGAAAGCATTAGTCAGCCGCAGACGGAGAAACAGTATGACACTAGACAAACTGATTGGCAAACGATTACAAATCGAAAGAAAGAATGGAAAACCAATCGGGCAGCAATTATGAGAGGAGGAAATAGCCAAATGAATAGCTTACAAGCCATAGAAAAGAAAAAATATTTGCATGTATGGTCGTTACATCCTGACACATCAAGAGAAACGATGATGGCACACGTTGAAAGTATCTGCGGTGGAAATAACATCACTGTTGAAAAATTAGGTCACAAAACACAGCGCGATTACTCGTCTTTCAAAATTGGGGTACCGGAAAGTTTGTACGAGAGAATTGCTGATGCAGATGTGTGGCCTGTGAACGTATGTTTCAGTGAATGGCGTTGGTTTCAAAACTTTCGTAAATCCAGCGAAGGGGAAAACTAGGCATGCATTGGTGTTGTACTATCAAAATGTTCGGGGACTGCGTACAAAACTGAAAACATTTTATAAAAATTTACTCAGATCAACGGCCGACTTAATAGCTATCACCGAAAGTGGAATAAATGACTCGGTGCATGACGGAGAACTTGCACCAAGCGGCTACACAGTAATTCGATGTGATCGTGCGGACGACCGTAAGCATGGAGGGGTGATAAACCCAAACGATCGGTAGGTCCAAACGGTGTCCCCCCCCCCCCCCTATATTGTTAAGGACTGTAGGATGGTACTAGCTCGCCCTCTTCTACATTTGTTCAATGTTTGTTTGCGTAATCGCTCGTATCCTGACGGTTGGAAGCTGACTAGGGTAACTCCGGTCCCGAAGGATGCTCTGAGCTCAGATGTTAGTGGATACAGACCTATAGCGGTGCTGTCAGCGTTCGCGAAGGTCTTCGAGTCAGCATTGTGTTCCTGCATTTACTCGCAGGTTAATGTACAATTTAATGATGCACAGCATGGTTTTCGAACGGGTCGCAGCACAAATTCCAACTGGATGTGCTT
Organism: Parnassius mnemosyne; assembly: GCA_963668995.1. Taxonomy (NCBI): domain Eukaryota; kingdom Metazoa; phylum Arthropoda; class Insecta; order Lepidoptera; family Papilionidae; genus Parnassius; species Parnassius mnemosyne. Next base: position 102,390 of record CAVLGL010000002.1, read on the forward strand.
CATGAATCACTTAGCACCAGCTCTCGATTCAGAGGCCGGTGCCCAGCTGGATGTAGCCTATTTCGACTATAGGAAGGCTTTCGATAGTGTGGACAATGACGTCTTGTTGAGGAAATTCGCAATGGCTGGTTTCACTCCAGACCTTTTGCAGTTCTTTTCTAGTTATTTAGGGAACCGAAGGCAATTCGTGGACTACGCTGGCCACACCTCAAACTCGTATCTAACCCTTACAGGAGTCGGTCAAGGGAGTAATTTGGTTCCTTTAGAATTTATCATTATTATAAATGACCTTCCAGAGGTGGTGAGAGACGCGGGTTGCTTACCCTTTGCGGATGATCTCAAATTATTCCTGAGGATTACTTCCGACGAGGACTGCAACCGCTTACAATGCGATATTGATCGGGTGGTGGAGTGGGGTCGGGAGAATAAATTGCTGTTTAATATATCAAAATGCAATGTGATGTCTTTCACACGCTCGAGGACCCCGATACATTTCAACTACCTCATGGAAGGGGATGTCATCAATCGCGTTGTCTGTATACGTGATCTTGGCGTCTTATTTACCGAGGACGTGACGTTTCGTACTCATATTGTACAGGTGTGTAAAAAGACCTTTAAAAACCTGGACTTCATAATGCGTGAAACGCATGACTTCCTCAACACTGCCGCCGTGAAGTCATTATATAATGCTTTAGTAAGAAGCAATCTAGAAACCAGTGCTATCATCTGGAGTCCTTATGAAACCAAGTATAACGTCATGCTGGAGAAAATACAAAATAAGTTTACGCGGTACCTCTATTTAAAGCAATACGAAGTGTACCCTTTTTATCCTCTTACGTATCCAACCCTTTTCGTAATAGGAATGGTTGGATATTATAAGTTGGAGGTTAGACGGAACTTTGCGCTACTTAAGTACATATACTTGATATTACGTGGTAGATTAAACAATCCGGATATTCTGGTATCACTGCGGTTCTTGGTGCCTAATTCTATGCTGCGACGGGGGCTGAGGGGAGGGTTGCTGGACGTACCAATTGCTCGTACAAATATCTTAACGTACGCACCGGTTGTTCGTGCAGCTAGAATGCTTAACATCGTAGCACAACGATTAGACATATTTAATTGTACATTGGCGGAATTCGAGAGGGTGACATTAAACTATTTGTCTTTTTTACATTAGTGGCCACATTGTTGCATTAGGCTCCACTCCTGTAATAACAATTGTGAGTTAGTAAATAAATAAATACTTATAGTGTACCACTGCCAAACTACTGATTTAAAATACAAATAAACATTATGTCGGTAATACGTAGATCACCCCCAGGAAGTAAAGTGCATCCAGTGTCGTCAGAGTGATATTTCTAACATTGAACCCAAAAATCCACTAAACTATACAGGGAGGAGACAGAAAAGAACTAGAAATGAAGATCAAGAGAAACGTGTTGATGAATCCCTCAAAGATGAACTGCTGTCCATGCTCAACAATTGGAAGAAGGACCAAGATCTTGTCTTGAGTAAATTGTGTTCAGATATTGCCGAACTTAAGCAACAAAACGCCAATATTCAATCAACTAATACTGACATGGAAAAGCCCTTGACTTTCATGTCCACACAGTTGAAGATATGAAAACTAAAATTCTCAGTTTAGAGCGTGAACGTAAGGAAAACTATAGTTATATATTCTCATCCGGGATAAGAGATATCTATAGAATTAAAAACAAAGCCGGTGTGTCTTCTGTTATCGCTGAATTAACTTCGGTACTGACAAAAAATAAGATATTAAGAGAATCGAAAGAGTTTGATAAAATTAACATTAATAGTAAACTTTCCTCAACATCTATTAGTGTTTCTGGTTCCGCCATACCGTATATATATCTCTGAGAGTCTAACAAAGAAGGACCGAAAGCTTTTTATTTTAGCACGTGATGCAGCTAAGACATTAAATTACAAATCGCACCTTTAGAATTGAAGTGACTTATCTAAAAATTTAAGAAAATTACTTTTATACATCAACGTCTTATAAACGTGTATTCTATCAGTTTATTAAATATTAACACTAAACAGACTCTTTTGGTCTAGAAAAGGACAAACGTACAATTTGCGCCTCTTTTAAATCACGCGCTTTCCGCGAGTCCCTCGGTATTGAAAGACCCAGTTCAGTGTTGCGTAGATAGTCCTAAACGTTGGGTGGCGCGCGGTTGCTCCGTAAGCGACGTAAACTGTAATCCGCCGTTTTAATACTAAACGCAAGTTATTTGTTCAATATTTATTTTTGTAATGACTCTTTTTGGTTTTGGGCGTTTCAATACTGAATGATAATTATATTATGGTGTCGTATTTGTACTGCCGTCATTTTATTATTAAACACTGCATAAGCGATCAGGCCTTATTTTATATGGCTTTATTTTACTAACCGATTTTATGACTGCGGATACCTATATGTAAATATGTTTATTCTTTACTGAATGTTGTGGGGCTTAGCAGGCTTTATTGTAATTGAGTATTTTTATTTGTATTTCAGTTAAAGTTTGACATTAATAATGATAAGAAGAGCAGGTCAAATTTTGCAATTATTAAATATCTGGAATGAAAATACAATGAAAGAACAGTGTGAAGAGATGACAACAGCATGTTCCGAAGGTTATACTAGTGTTCAAAATGAATCCGAAGAGTGTGATAAGGAAAACTATTTAAAACTACCCTTGGACAAGGCGACGGATCGATGTACTAGTATGAATCCTGAAATTTTACCGCAAGTGCAATCTGAACAACGGATTTTAAAGGACGTTAACAATACGTCGGAAATCAGCCGTGAGCACAACGTTGAACCAATTAACGAAGAACTAACTTTACAAAACACGAGAGATCGGTCCAGTAGTACATCATCTAGTTCTACGACATCATCTTCAAGTTCCAGTACATCATCGACGTGATCAAAGTCTTCTTCATTGGCGAAACAAAACGGAGACGAAATGAACATTAACAGTTTACCTTCAATCATACCAGGTACTCCAACTGCGACGAATATAATTTGTGACGAGCCTGCAACTGGCAAAAGACGTCTAGATAAACACATAAACTACCGTCAATCACCTAGGATCCTGAGGAATTAGACATTGATCTGAGTGACGCTGATCCGACTTACAACGATTCATCTCTTCGATCTTCTTTAAGTTCATCAACCACCACGACTGACAGTGAAAGAAAACGATGTTTCATCTGAATTACCTCCACAGAAAAACATATCTAGGAAGCGCCTGCGTAATCATCTCAATGGAAACAAAATATCGTTAAATTGCTTCGGAATAGCGTAAAAGTCTACCAATCACTTTCAAAATCTAATAAAGAAGTACCTGCAAAAAAAGTAAGAGATAGTTGTGTTTGTAAACTTCGTTGTTCTGATAATAAAACCCCCGAGAAAAGATGCGAAATATTCGACTGTTATTGGCAGCTAAGTAATTTGGACTTGAAGCGATCTTTTATTAAGACATGCATGATGGATGTGCAACCCAAATATAAGTATACAAATGCTGCTAATCCTCGTAAACCAAACACAGCCTTTTATTTTACTGTTGATAGCCAAAGAATTCGCGTATGTAAAACTTTTGTTATCAATACACTAGACATAACCGGAAGACAAATAAGAACTGTGAAACTGAAAACGAATTCTAATGGCTTTGTAGAAGTAGATCTTAGAGGACGATCCAGAAGCCGAGCACCGATTGACCCAAGTCTTGTACAAGATATTAAAGACCATATTAATAGTATACCGCGCATAGAGTCTCATTATCTATGATCTTCTACTACAAGAGAATATATTGATGGCAGCAAGAGTATAAAAGAACTATGTAGGGACTTTAATACTAATGAAACCAAAGAAAACAAGCCTCACGCGACATACTGGGTTTTTTACTTAATATTTACTACTAAATTTAATATTAGCTTTTTCAAGCCCATAAAGGATTTATGTGACCAATGTACAAGATATGGATTAGCATCAGCAGATGAAAAGTTAGGTATTCAAGAAAAATATGAGAAGCATATTAAAGAAAAAAAATCTGTGTAGAGAGGAGAAGAGAAGTGATCGCTGTAATGTAAACGAAACGAATATTTGTGCTGTTTACGATCTAGAAGCTGCAATGACCTGTTCTAAAGGAGATGTTTCATCTTTTTATTATAGATCAAGACTTAATTGTTACAATTTTACCATATGTAGTTCAATTAGCTGCTAAATCAAAAGATACCAATAAACAGAAAACTTATAGTGAAGTTGGTGCATATAAAGAAGTATATTGCTACTTTTGGAACGAGATACAGGGTAATAAAGGGGCGAATGAAATAGGTTCCTGCGTTTTTGATTATTTAAAGTCCAATAGTGAAAATAATGCAGCCAACACATTAAATGTAATATTTTATTCAGATAATTGTAATGGTCAAAACAAAAATAAATATATCGCCAGTTTATATTCTTATGCAGTGGCCCATTTTGAGAACATTCAATCAATAACGTATAAATATTTGATTAAAGGACATACACAGAACGACCCCCTCGTTCTGTGCACAATGCACATAGTTTGATAGAAAAAGAAATAAAGGGAAACCTAAGATCTGGTCCTATTTACATACCTCTACAATATGTGCCTTTACTAAGAAGTGCTAGAAAAACAGGCACCCTGTTTAGAATAAAGGAGTTAGATTACAATCTTTTTATAGACTTAAAAGTGTTACAGAACGAATGGGGATATAACTTTAATCAGGATATTGATAAAAATGCAGTGGGTTGGAGGGACTCAGACAGCAAGATAAAAGTGTTAAAATTTGTTAAAGACGAGTTATTTGTATTTTCTATAAAAATACATACGCCGAAAAAGATTTTAAGAAAGTAAATATGCGCAATAAAAGGAATAAAATGAAAGAAGGGAGTGGCTGGACACTGGCTGCACTAAAAGTATCGGGAATGGAATATTTCCACTGTTCCTGTCATATTAAATTTTTTTTAATTGAAAAGTCCTTGGTTTTAAAAATCGAATACCATTTATTTATTTAAAAAAAGATTCTCGGTCTTGCCACAAGGTTTTATCAAACTTGTTTAGTCGTTGAGAAAATGGAATTGACTCGAGAAAATTCAAGAGCGATGATTTATTATGACTTTCGAAGTGGTTTAACACAAAAACAGTGTGTTGACCGGATAATTTCTGCATTTGGTGATGAAGCCCCATCCAAAACCAGCGATAAGTCGCTGGTTTGCTGAATTTCATTGTGGACGTGTCAAGCTCAGTGACGCTCCCCGTCAAGGTCGTCCAAAAAGTCCAAAAACTGCAGTTACCCAAGAAAACGTTGATGCTGTGCGTAAGCTGATTGAGGAAGATCGACATGTGACATACCAAGACATTCAGGCAACTTTAGACATTGGCATGAGTCAAATACAAATAATCTTGCATGAACAATTAGGTGTAAAAAAGTTGTTTTCCCGATGGATACCGCATTCGCTCTGTGAAGAGCAAAAAGCGGCTCGCGTTACTTGGTGCGTCAGAACTCTCGAAAGATTCCACGCAGGATCCTCAAATGCTGTATACAACATCGTATCAGGTGACGAATCCTGGATATACGCGTACGAACCCGAAACAAAAAACCAGTCACGAGTTTGGGAGTTCGAAAATGAGTTAAAGCCAACAAAAATTGTTCGTTCACGGAGTGTTGCAAAAAAAATGGTGGCCACGTTTGTCTCCAAAACCGGCCATGTTACGACTATTCCTCTTGAGGGACAAAGAACGGTTAATGCAGAATGGTATGCTAGCATTTGTTTGCCACAGGTCGTTTCTGAACTCCGTAAAGAGAACTGCAACCGCCGCATCATTCTCTATCACGACAATGCGAGTTCTCACACCGCACACAGAACAAGTGTTTTTAGAGCAAGAAAACATAGAATTATTAGACCATCCGCCGTACAGCCCCGACCTAAGCCCTAATGATTTCTATACTTTCCCTACAATAAAGAATAAATTGCGTGGACAGAGATTTTCATCACCTGAAGAAGCTGTGGACGCCTACAAAACGGCCATTTTGGAGACCCCAACTTCCGAATGGAATCGTTGCTTCAATGATTGGTTCTATCGTATGGAAAAATGTGTCGAATTTCGCGGAGAATACTTCGAAAAACAATAAATACATTTTTAAATAGTAATGTTGTGTCACTTCCATGATTCCCGAAATTTTCAGTGCCGCCCTCGTATGTAGCAACCATTGCGGCAATTTTTTACTGCTAAGAAGAAATAATTTACTTAATTCTTAATCGCAGCGGTGCAGCGATGGAGCTAATTTTATAGAGAAATGTATGCGTGTGATGATCTTAGTGAGGGATCCGGGGATGACGCCGTGACTGGTACGCCAGACCCGGACCTCGATGACACTGAGGTCATCAGTATGAAAGAGATTGAACGTGCGATTCGAAGTTTGAAATGTGGTAAGGCTGCGGGACTAGACAGAGTTACTGCTGAAATGGTCAAGTATGGTGGGCCTCGCGTCTGGGACAGCTTTCATCTGCTGTGCAATTTGTGCTGGCGGACGGGGGATGTCCCGGATGATTGGCGATCCGCAGTCATTGTGCCTTTATATAAAGGTTCACATTTGGACTGCGGGTGCTATCGGGCGATCAGCTTGACCAGTTTAGCAAGTAAAGTTTACTCGAAGGTTTTGACACGTAGGATGCAAGAGAAATCGGAAAGATTTCTATGGGAGGCACAATGCGGATTTAGACCTGGAAGAGGATGCACGGATCAAATGTTTTCTCTACGCATGATCACGGAAAAGCTTCTGGCTGCTAACCAGAAGATTTTCTGTGCTTTTGTGGATCTTGAGAAAGCATTTGAAAAGGTTGTAAGGAAGAAAATGTGGGAACTGTTGCCGGGGTATGGTGTGGATGGTCGATTGCTAAGGGCTGTGCAGTCTCTTTACTGTGACTGTAAAGCCTGTGTGCGGGTAGGGTATGACCTGTCACCCATGTTTAGCGTCCAAACGGGCGTAAAACAGAGTTGTGTCATGTCTTCCTGGCTGTTCATACTGTATCTCAACAGCTGTTTACAAAAGCTGAAAGATAGCTGTTTGGGTGTGAAATTGGGTGACATTAAAGTAAATTGTCTGCTGTATGCTGATGATGCAGTGCTTATTGCACCATCAGAGGCAGAACTGCAGGGATTAGTCACGTGTATGAAAGAGGAATGTGAAATTGAAGGTCTCCGTTTGAACGCTAATAAAACTAAGGTTCTGGTATTTGAAAGGGACGAAGAAAGAACGAAGTGTGAAATATGGGTAAATCAGGAATGTCTAGAACAAGTAAATGAAATTGTATACTTGGGGAGTGCTTTTAGCCGGGATGGAAGATGTGATTTAGATGTGGACAGGCGTGTCGCTGCCGGGAACAAAGTCAATGGTGCCCTGACTGCGTTAGTCAAAAGGCAAGGCGTAGCGAAGAGTGCACGCCTTGCAATACATAACGCAGTGTTGGTACCGACTTTGTTATATGGCAGCGAAACCTGGGTATGCCAGAAGAAGCATAAAAGCAAGTTGAATGCAGTGGAGATGCGATCTCTTCGTAAAATGTGCGGCGTTACCATGTCCGACCGAAAGCGAAACGAAGAGATTCGCAATATGGCAGGTTTGAAAGATGACCTTATCACAAAAATTGATAAGGGCGTGCTTCGGTGGTTTGGGCACGTTGAGCGAATGAGTGAAGACCGAATGGTGAAGAAAATATATAGCGCGAAAGTTAATATTAAAAGGTGTCGAGGTAGACCGAGACTAACTTTCGAAGACCATGTGAGCAAATTGCTCGAAGAGGGTAGGGTCAAGAGTACTCGGATACCTAGACGTGCATGTATGAAGAAGATAATGAATCTGAAAGAAGCGAAAGAGGTATGTAAGGATCGTGACACTTGGCGATCTGTTCTCTCTGGCTACCCCGTCAGGGATTGTGCGTGAAGATAAGTAAGTAAGTAAGTACTTCCTTGATTCCCGAAATTTTCAGTGCCGCCCTCGTATGTAGCAACCATTGCGGCAATTTTTTACTGCTAAGAAGAAATAATTTACTTAATTCGTGTTTTCTTTAAATAAATGGGTATAATGTTATGGTTTATACAATTAGGTAGTTATAGTAAAAATTATTTTCGCCTAAATTTATATATTACTATAACATTAGTGCTAAAAGGGAAGTTATTTCCAGTATTTTCTTTTTTCTAGATACAGTTATTCTCAGAAACTTTAAATTTAAATATAATAGAAATAATAATGAAAATATTTTAATAAAGTGCTAGTAGTTTATGAAAATTCCATATCTGTTCTTGAATACCTAATAATATTTAATACGTTCATATTTATTTTATATTATAAATTATCTTACAAAATCATTTTACGAAGTCACTTAACGAGAACAAATCTTAGTTCCTCTACGCAGATGACGATGTTTTGAAGAGTTCTAATAGTTTATAAAATTATGTTGAGATCAAATATACATTGTTCATTCATTCATTACGATCTATCAAAGTCAACTACTGAAAATAAGCCTATCCAACGGAAAACCTCATAAGGGGGTATTTTTCATAGTTTCCACTTTTGCCAGGCAGGTTGACGACCGCATTTTTTTCCTTGGAACTAGTCGTTGTTAGGAAGATGCCGTTACCCATCTCCTGATTTCCATCTGCCTTTTACCACACCCACGAGATGATTTGGAGTAGTGAATATTCTTTCACCGTCAATACACATTTTTATTGGATACTTATGTTGTAAACCACATTATTAATAATTAGAGATTTGGGAAAAATATTAAAAAAAAATTGTATCAAGTATAAAATGTCGTGATTAATTTCGAACTTGCAACTATTTATAGGAGAAATGTATTATGCATCTTTCATGTGAAACTTTATTCGATAAACAATATGTAACAGAAATTATTTTTAAAAAGATCCACAATAAAATAATGTAATAAACAAACATTTACCGGTGTAGTGGCGGTTAAGAATATCCACTACCCCATATCTTCCCGTGGGTGTCGTAAAAGGCGACAAAGGGAAACAGGCAGGAGATGGTCAGCAGCATCTTCCTGGTAACGGCAAAAATACAATAAAAAACTGCGGTTGCCAACCCGCTCGCCAAGCGTGGCAACTATGGCAATATACCCCCCATGATGAAAGTAACGAAGAGACGGCCCCCAGTCCCCGGCGGCCCCGCTATTCCTGGCTACGGTGGCGACCATGGTAACGGCGGGGCAGGGGGTCCTAAGAATCTCCGGTGGAGGTTCGGTTGCCACCTACGACGACTCGACCTGGCAACATACAACGCACGTACCCTGAGGACTGACGAGAAGATTGCGGAGCTGGAAGAAGAGATAGACAAGTTACGCTGGGATATTATAGGATTATCCGAAGTCCGAAGAGAGGGGGAGGAAACGGTAATCCTCGAATCCGGCAACTTGCTCTATTACCGGGAGGGCGACCATCTGTCCCAAGGAGGTGTCGGGTTTATCGCCCACAAGTCTCTCGTTAACAACGTTGTAAAGATTGGGAGTGTGTCGACGAGGGTTGCGTACTCAGAATCACCAAACGGTATTCGCTGAAGGTCATACAGGTTTACGCACCAACCTCGGCACACCCCGATCAGGAGGTGGAGGAAATGTATGAGGACATCTCTAGAGCCATGCATTCCTCCAAAACCCAATATACGGTGTTAATGGGAGACTTCAATGCAAAACTAGGCACAAGAGAGAACGGTGAGCTGAAAGTGGGGAAATTTGGAATAGGGCAACGGAGCCCAAGGGGCCAGCAACTGGCCGACTTCATGGAGAAAGAGGAACTCTTTATGATGAACTCTTTCTTCCAGAAGCGGCCCCACAGGAAGTGGACCTGGTCGAGCCCCGACGGTTCGACAAAAAATGAGATTGACTTCATTATGACGACCAGACGACAACTGTTCAGTGATGTCTCAGTGATCGCGAGGGTGGAAACCGGCAGCGATCACCGAATGGTTAGAGGCACACTTAACCTAAACGTTAAGTTGGAGAGGTCTCGTCTAATGAAGTCAACGCTCCGTCCCCCTCGTGCTCTAATCCAAAGTCCCGAAACCTTTCAGCTCGAGTTACAAAACCGTTCTCAGTGCCTAGAAGACTGCAATGAAGTGGACGATTTGAATGACAAGCTCGTGGAAACTGTCCATGCGGTCGGAGCTAAGTTCTGCTAGACCAGCCGCAGAAGAACACAAAAACTCTCCGATCACACTCTTAATCTCATGGCTGTTAGACGGGAGATTAAGCTACATTCTTCAACAGATTTGACAGCATACAGGCAACTGAACAGACAGATCTCCAAATGCATGCGGCGGGACTTACGCAACTTCAATACAGCTCGTATTGAAGAAGCGATCGAGCGGAACCAAGGCTCCAAAGTCTTTGCCAGAGATCTGTCTGCCAGAAAGAGCCAACTGTCAAAGCTGAAGACCGAATGTGGCAGCATCGTTTCCGGGGCACCTGAGATTTTGATTGAGATTGAGAGGTTCTATGGGCAGCTGTACACGTCATCGTCGGAGCCGCACGCAAGTGTGAGTAACGATCCAAGAGCGAGTCTTATCCGACATTATTCCGATGATATCCCGGACGTCAGTCTGAGCGAGATTAGAATGGCTCTCCAGCACCTTAAAAACGGCAAGGCTCCAGGCGAGGATGGAATTACAGTGGAGCTTCTGAAAGCGGGTGGAAAACCAGTACTTGAAGTCCTTCAGAAGCTCTTTAATTCCGTCCTCCATGGTGGCATTACACCGGAGGCGTGGAGCAGAAGTGCGGTGGTCTTGTTCTTCAAGAAAGGCGACAACGCTCTCTTGAAGAACTACAGACCGATTTCCCTTCTGAGCCGCGTCTACGTGCTGTTTTCGAGAGTCATTACGAATCGTCTCGCGCGCAGGCTTGACGACTTCCAGCCTCCCGAACAAGCCGATTTCCGAAAAGGCTTTAGCACCATAGACCACATACATACCCTTCGGCAAATTGTGCAGAAGTCCGAGGAGTACAATTTGCCACTATGTCTGGCGTATGTGGACTATGAGAAAGCCTTTGATTCCGTCGAAATTTGGGCGGTGCTGCAGTCCCATCAGCGGTGCCAAGTTGACTGTCGGTATATCGAAGTGTTGAAGTGCTGGTACAGTAAGGGCTACGATGGCTATCCGAGTACAGAACCAGAGTACGAAACCTATCCAATTGCAGAGAGGTGTAAGACAGGGTGACGTCATATCCCCGAAACTCTTCACCGCTGCATTGGAAGACGTTTTCAAGCTTCTGGACTGGAAAGGATACGGTATCAACATCAATGGCGAGTACATAACTCACCTTCGATTTGCTGACGATATAGTCTTTATGGCAGAATCGCTGGAGGACCTAAGCACTATGCTCAATGACCTCAATAGTGTTTCCCAACGGATAGGTCTTAAGATGAACATGGACAAATCAAAGATCATGTTTAATGTCCATGTCACACCTATGCCGGTAGTTGTTGGGAACACTAAGCTCGAAGTTGTTGATGAGTATGTTTACCTGGGACAAATAGTCCGACTAGGTAAGTCTAACTTCGACCGAGAGGTCAATCGACGGATTCAACTCGGTTAGGCAGCGTTCGGGAAATTACGGCACATCTTCTCGTCAGGTATACCTCAAACCTTGAAAACGAGACTGTACACCCAGTGCGTGTTGCCAGTGATGACATACGGAACTGAGACGTGGTACTTCACTGCTGGCCGGATGAGGAAGCTCAAGGTCGTTCAGCGAGCTATGGAGAGGGCTATGAGGATATGATAATGAGGATATCCGCAGTAGAACCAGAGTGACCGACATAGCCCAACGGATTACTAAGCTGAAGTGGCAATGGGCCGGCCATATAGCTCGAAGATCCGACAACCGATGGGGATGATGATGATGAAACAAACATAAAATTCCTATAAAATAAGCGGCGTTTCGCGCGCTCCTCAAACTCAAACCCGCTACCCGCTCGTCATCGTAAGACTTCAGTATAGGTAAATCCCAAAAATTTACAAGCACTTCAAATGATCGCAAAAGTGTCGTCTAGTATATGCCAACTGACTTATTTTGAACCCGTATTTATTCATTAGTTACATATTTAAAAACATGAAAAATTTAATAAACATAAAATTTTGTCACAATTCAATTGTCATTAAAAGATTTAAAAATAAAGGTTGTTTGTCAACGACCGATAAAAAAATTCCTATGTGGATTAAGGTTTTTTTTGTTTTATAAGCTGTAATCAATCCACATACAATTTACAAGTATTATATTATTTAAATTTAATTTGATTATTTTTATGTTGATTTTTTTTTGTTTCATTACTGATTTTGATAACTCACTTAAAGGGAACCACAGAGTTATTGTTACGTATTGTACTTTGTCAGCACTAATGAAAATCCATAACATTAGAAGACAGCCTAACTGACTAGATAACTTCTATATTATAAATATTAGTTATCAATCTAAATTTAACTAATGCAATAATAACCTCGGCATAAGATATTACTAAAATAACCTAAACGTCATCGTAATCCGATGGTAACCTCAACAAAGAACCGAACGAGTCAATCAGGACAGGACTATTCCAGAAAGTCTGAAATGATATCACAATGGGTGGACTCCACAGAGGGTAACCCACTGATCAACAATTCACTCAAAGTCCAGATCATGGATCCCCACTGCACCGGTGGTTGAGTCAAGTCCTTAAAAAAGACTGCTTGCTTAGCGAGTTTTCGAGTGGTTCACTTCATATGCTTACATGATTAATTAGATTTTTTTTAATTCTAATAACTTTCTTTGCGTTTTCCCATATTATCTACCTGAAATAGATGTTAAAGTAAATTACTATTTCATTAAGTAGATTAATTTCTGATAATTACAAAAAACAATACATAATAAAACTCACATACCTAGTTAGTCTACTCACTCGAAGAATACAAATAATAAATATAATGTTGTCCGACACTCACCACCTACCGTTATGCTATGTCAAACAATAGATGTATCGACTCGACTTGTCAAATCGGGCTACGAACGGACGTGCAATCACCTCGAAAATTGAGGCGGCACTGAATTTTTTTCACGCGTGTTCTCTAACATAAAGCGAATTACGGAAACCTAACCGTTTCATACTAAAATGTACGGACGATTTCTGTTGAAAAATTAATGATATTTAGGCTTAGATTATTGCTTTTTGGTTTGAATAAGTAATAATAATGAATGGTGAATGTGTTGTCTATACTTTTGTCTCACGTTTTAACCAAAAAGATTTTCTAAAATAATAACGAAATGGCCTAGAGATTTAAAATAGAAAAGTCCGTTTTAAGTGTTTTACCATTGTTGAAGATTTTTTTCCTCGAAAATCAAGACATCTTTTATAAATATCAAACGGTGAAGTGTAGACCCATCTATTAACTAATTGAGATTTTTTGTGGTATCATTCAATGAAGTCAGTTCTTTAATATTTTTAAAACCGTAACTGCCTATTTGCGCGTTTCTTAAGGACCGGCCACTTCAAGCTTACATTGAACATCTGTCATAGTCTGTAAACTTATCTAAATTTTCAAACAGTTACGTCAATTCACATATTCAGAAATAATGAAGATGATTAATGTGGCATTGTGTCAATCAATTTTATATTATTGCATATCCACATGGGGAGGTGCGTCTAAAAGTATTTTTATACTACTTGAAAGTGTGCAGAGAGCTGTCCTAAAAGTATGTTATTTTAAACCTCGTATGTTACAGACCAACTTTACGACTATTTCCAAGTATTAACATTAATACTTGGAATATTCCAAGTAATGTCGAATTATTATTATGATTATTATTTTATACTATGTGGTGTGAGATTGTTATACATTTATAATCTTGAAGGCAGCACTAGTTATTGTTGTCTCAGGTTTGGTTATGTCAGTCAAATGAGAAGTAATAAAATCCTTTTAGTTAACACGTGGTTGTATCAATTAATTACTTTTCGCGTGATTAAAGTGAGTGATTGCTTGCCGAATATATATCAAGCATTATGAACAAATCCACGAATGATGGACGCTTACCCCCTGATACAAAAAAGGCGATAAATTGAGACCTAGTAATTACAGGCCAATAAGTTTGACAAGTATCCTCTGTAAAGCCATGAAAAAGATCATAACTAATAGAATAAGCAAATTTCTATTGTATAGGCGTAATTGTAATAGGCGATCAATCATTACCTGGATGTACATCACAAATCATGACAACGGATTCCCCACAGATGTGATATATCTTTACTATGAAAAAGTTTTTGAGCATGTACCATTACGGCGACTTATAAACAAATTAGAACACTTGGGTATACGCGGAAAATTGTTGGCTTAGATCATTGATTTGCTACCAGACAGAACATTCTGCGTGCGAGTTAGAAATATCATGTCTAAACCCAGGGAAGTACACAGCGGTGTTCCAAAGGGATCTGTTCTTCGACCATTGATATTTATCCTATACATTTATCTGATTTGAAAAGCACGTTACAGCTACCATTATCATTATTTGCCGACGACACAAACATTTTTGGGAACCCTATTACGATTTACGATACTTAAATAGTGAATCTCATCATCATTCATCACAGTTAGCTACCGTGGGAAAATCTTTGTTTCAGAGAGCACGAGGGATCTGTGACAGAAAACATCTGGCCGCCGGAGCTTCAGCACGTCGAGCAAGTATTGCAAGACAACACGCTTCGGGTCCCACGCCTACGTTACTGACCAAATGAAGCCGGCCACAGTCAAGCGTATGCCTGCTGTGCCACCCTACATCAGAGAGGTCACAGACAAGGTTGACTACATTTTGAAGACAGCTTCCAATGAAACATACTTCAAGCCGCCGAAGAAGATTAATCAATGTTTACCATTCGTCAAGTGTAATATCCCTCTACAAGATGCAGGAGTGTACAAGCTTGATTGCGAATGTGGTCTCTCTTACATAGGACAAACAAAAATGTCTATAAAAACCCGCGTGAAAGAACATATAGCTGACTTGAAGTACCGACATTCCGGGAAGTCTGCAGTGTTTGAAAAGTCTTGAGTTTGAAAATAAAAATATTAGTATCGATATAATATGCATTAGTGAAACTTTTATGAAACAGGGTACAGAGTCTAATTTAATGCTTAAAAATTACAAATTAGCAACGGCTTTTTCAAGGCCAAATCAGCGTAGAGGTGGCACGTGCATATTGGTTAGGAAAGAATTAGATTATCAACCCATAAAAAACCTACCCAACCCGCTACTCTATACATTTGAATTTTGTGCTATTGAGATAGTTACACTTGGCATTTGCGTTGTATGTATATATCGGATTCCAAATTCTAATATAGAATTATTTTTTGAAAATTTTAATAAACTTTTAAATAAACTTACTAAGAAAAAAAATAAAAGAATTATAGTTTGTGGAGATTGGAATACAAATATTTTGAAAAATGATAGTAATTCTAAAAAACTTAATTCCATATTATACAATCATAACTTTAATAACCACATTTGTAAGCCAACCAGAAAAATGTCTTGTATTGATTTGATTGCCAGTAATCTTCCTAATGTACAACCAAATATTCACTATTTAGCGCTATCTGATCATGAAACTTGCCAAACAATAACTTTTCCGGCAAATATAAATGTAAGTAATATTAGGAAATCGATTTGGTTTGAGGAAAAAAGAGACCTTAGTGATGAAAACGTGAATAAATTTGTGTCCTATATTTCAGCCCTATCATTTGCTGACGTATATGAAGCCGAGGATACTAACTTGGCTTTCAACTACTTTCATGATACTCTGACCTTATTTTATAATTTGTGTTTCCCTAAAATAATTGTAAAAATAACAAACAAACCTATTAAAAACAAATGGATTACAAGGGGTATTAAAAAATGTAGCATTAATAAAAGACGTTTATATTTGAAATACCGTCTTTCAACAGCAAACAAGAAAAGAAATAAAAAAATATATTACAAATATACAAACATTTTAAGGAAATGCATACAGCAAGCTCAGAAACTTGACAATACACGCTACCTACTTAATTCTAACAACAAAAGTAAGGCAGCTTGGCGAATAATAAAAAACGTTAATAATGATGTGGCAGTTAGTAATGACATAACTACAATAACTACTACTGACAATACATATTATCAGTCACATAAAATAGCGGATGTGTTTAACAATTACTTTATAAATTTAACTAATGACATTAAAACATCAAATACAATAACAACCAATAATGACTATGCATCTAAATTGACATTTTATCCCAAATCTATTTATCTAGTTCCTATAAATAACACTGACATTATAAAAATAATTAATTCCTTAAATAATACAAATTCTAAAGGTTACGATGATATTAGTACTAAAGTCTTAAAACAATGCTCTAAATATTTATCTTTCCCACTGACCCATATTATTAATTTAGCTTTTGTTCAAGGCATATTCCCAACCAGACTAAAATTTTCTATCATTAAACCACTATACAAGAAAGGCGTTAAAAGTGATATTAACAATTATCGTCCTATAACACTTATACCTGTTTTGTCTAAAGTATTTGAAAAGGCCATACATACCAGAATTTATAACTTCTTTACCAAACATGAAATATTAAAACCAGAGCAATATGGGTTTACAAAACACAAGTCAACGACTTTAGCATGTTTTAACTTAGTAAAACTTATAACAACCAGCCTAAACAACAAAATACCTATAACATCCATTTTCATCGATATGTCAAAGGCATTTGACTTTGTTAACCACGAATTATTGTTACACAAACTCAACAAATATGGTGTAAGAGGTAATGCACTAAAATTAATACAAGACTATTTAAGTCAACGGAAACAGTGTGTTGAGATATCAAGCTACTCTGGAAATCGTAAAAAAATGTTTAGATCACCATATCGCGAAAGTAATTTCGGAGTGCCGCAAGGAAGTATACTAGGACCATTATTATGCATAATATACATAAACGATCTTTCCAATATATCATTCATCATTCATCATTACAGCCCTTCACAAGTCCACTGCTGAACATAGGCCTCCCCCAAAGAATGCCACAAAACACGGTCCTGAGCCACCTGCATCCATCGACTTCCTGCATGTCTTACCAGGTCGTCACTCCATCTCGTGGGGGGACGCCCTACACTTCGCCTACCGGTACGAGGCTGCCACTCGAGAACCTTTCTTCCCCATCGGTTGTCGGTTCTTCGAGCTATATGGCCGGCCCACTGCCACTTCAGCTTACTAATCCGTTGGGCTATGTCGGTCACTCTGGTTCTACTGCGGATATCCTCATTCCTAAGTTTATCACGCAGAGAAACTCCGAGCATAGCCCTCTCCATAGCTCGCTGAGCGACCTTGAGCTTCCTCATACGGCCAGCAGTGAAGGACCACGTCTCAGTTCCGTAAGTCATCACTGGCAACACGCACTGGTTGTACAATTTCGTTTTAAGGTTTTGAGGTATGTCTGACGAGAAGATGTGTCGTAGCTTCCCGAACGCTGCCCAGCCGAGTTGAATCCGTCGATTGACCTCTCGGTCGAAGTTGGACTTACCCAGTCGGACTATTTGTCCCAGGTAAACATACTCGTCAACAACTTCGAGCTTAGTGTTCCCAACAACTATCGGCATAGGTGTGACATGGACATTAAACATGATCTTAGTTTTGTCCATGTTCATCTTAAGACCTATCCGTTGGGAAACACTATTGAGGTCATTGAGCATAGTGCTTAGGTCCTCCAGCGATTCTGCCATAAGGACTATATCGTCGGCAAATCGAAGGTGAGTGATGTACTCGCCATTGATGTTGATACCGTATCCTTTCCAGTCCAGAAGCTTGAAAACGTCTTCCAATGCAGCGGTGAAGAGTTTCGGGGATATGACGTCACCCTGTCTTACACCTCTCTGCAATTGGATAGGTTTCGTACTCTGGTTCTGTACTCGGATAGCCATCGTAGCCCTACTGTACAAGCACTTCAACACTTCGATATACCGACAGTCAACTTGGCACCGCTGAAGGGACTGCAGCACCGCCCAAATTTCGACGGAATCAAAGGCTTTCTCATAGTCCACATACGCCAGACATAGTGGCAAATTGTACTCTTCGGACTTCTGTACAACTTGCCGAAGGGTATGTATGTGGTCTATGGTGCTAAAGCCTTTTCGGAAACCGGCTTGTTCGGGAGGCTGGAAGTCGTCAAGTCTGCGCGCGAGACGATTCGTAATGACTCTCGAAAACAGCACGTAGACGCGGCTCAGAAGGGAAATCGGTCTGTAGTTCTTCAAGAGAGCGTTGTCACCTTTCTTGAAGAACAAGACCACCGCACTTTTGCTCCACGCCTCCGGTGTAATGCCACCATGGAGGACGGAATTAAAGAGCTTCTGAAGGACTTCAAGTACCGGTCTTCCACCCGCTTTCAGAAGCTCCGCTGTAATTCCATCCTCGCCTGGGGCCTTACCGTTTTTAAGGTGCTGGAGAGCCATCCTAATCTCGCTCAGACTGACATCCGGGATATCTTCGGAATAGTGTCGGATGAGACTCGCTCTTGGATCGTTACTCACACTTGCGTGTGGCTCCAACGATGATGTGTACAGCTGCCCATAGAACCTCTCAATCTCACTCAAAATCTCAGGTGTCCCGGAAACGATGCTGCCACACTCTGTCTTCAGCTTTGACAGTTGGCTCTTTCTGGCAGACAGATCTCTGGCAAAGACTTTGGAGCCTTGGTTCCGCTCGATCGCTTCTTCAATACGAGCTGTATTGAAGTTGCGTAAGTCCCGCCGCATGCATTTGGAGATCTGTCTGTTCAGATGCCTGTATGCTGTCAAGTCTGTTGAAGAATGTAGTTTCATCTCCCGTCTAACAGCCATGAGATTAAGAGTGTGATCGGAGAGTTTTTGTGTTCTTCTGCGGCGGGTCTTGCAGAACTTAGCTCCAACCGCATGGACAGTTTCCACGAGCTTGTCATTCATATCGTCCACTTCATTGCAGTCTTCTAGGCACTGAAAACGGTTTTGTAACTCGAGCTGAAAGGTTTCGGGACTTTGAAACAGAGCACGAGGGGGACGGAGCGTTGACTTCATTAGACGAGACCTCTCCAACTTAACGTTTAGGTTCAGTGTGCCTCTAACCATTCGGTGATCGCTACCAGTTTTCACCCTCGCGATCACGGAGACATCACTGAACAGTTGTCGTCTGGTCGTCATAATGAAGTCAATCTCATTTTTTGTCGAACCGTCGGGGCTCGACCAGGTCCACTTCCTGTGGGGCCGCTTCTGGAAGAAAGAGTTCATCATAAAGAGTCCCTCTTTCTCCATGAAGTCGGCCAGCTGCTGGCCCCTTGGGTTCCGTTGCCCTATTCCAAATTTCCCTACTTTCAGCTCACCGTTCTCTCTTGTGCCTAGTTTTGCATTGAAGTCTCCCATTAACACCGTATATTGGGTTTTGGAGGAATGCATGGCTCTAGAGATATCCTCATACATTTCCTCCACCTCCTCATCGGGGTGTGCCGAGGTTGGTGCGTAAACCTGTATGACCTTCAGCGAATACCGTTTGGTGATTCTGAGTATAAGGTACGCAACCCTCGTCGACACACTCCCAATTTTTACAACGTTGTTAACGAGAGACTTGTGGACGATAAATCCGACACCTCCTTGGGACAGATGGTCGCCCTCCCGGTGATAGAGCAAGTTGCCGGATTCGAGGATTACCGTGTCCTCCCCCTCTCTTCGGACTTCAGATAATCCTATAATATGCCAGCGCAACTTGTCTATCTCTTCTTCCAGCTCCACGATCTTCTCGTCAGTCCTCAGGGTGCGTGCGTTGTACGTTGCCAGGTCGAGTCGTCTAAGGTGGCAACCGAACCTCCACCGGAGATTCTTAGCACCCCCTGCCCCGCCGTTACCATGGTCGCCACCGTAGCCAGGAATAGCGGGGCCGCCGGGGACTGGGGGCCGTCTCTTTGTTACTCTCTTCATAGGGGGGTATTTGCCATAGTTGCCACGCTGGGCGAGCGGGTTGGCAACCGCAGTTTTTTTATTGTCATTTGGCTATTATCAGGAAGATGCTGCTGCCCATCTCCTGGCTGTTTCCCTTTGTCGCCTTTTACGACACCCACGGGAGGATATGGGGTAGTGGATATTCTTGACCGCCACTACACGGAATATAACTTAATTTTTATATATATATAAAATAATTCCAATATAACTACACACAAATGTGTGCTGTATGCTGATGACATTACCATTAATATTGAAAATAATAATAAGACTTTTGACTCCGAATACGAAATAAATAGTACTCTAGAAAAAATAATAGATTGGTTAAGGCATAATAATTTACAAGTTAACATCGGTAAAACCAAAATGATAAGATTTCAGACATATAATAGCAAACAAGCACCACTTAAAATCGAATATGGGAAAAACGTCATCGAAGAAGTTGACCATACAAACTTTTTAGGTATAACAATAGACAAATTCTGTAATTGGAAGACACATATTGATAACCTATGTAGAAAATTGGATAAATTTGTCTTTGTTCTATATCGTTTAAGTCGAGTGGCTAACATAGAGGCATCACTTTCTGCCTATCATGGATATGTTTCTTCGATCCTACGTTACGGCTTAATAATTTGGGGTAATTCTGTCGATTTAATTAGAGCTTTTCGCGGGCAGAAAAAATGTATAAGGTCAATGTGTGGAGCACATCAATTAGATAGTTGCATTCCTCTTTTTCGCAAATATAAAATATTGCCACTTCCTGCATTATATATTTACGAAATTTGTGTCTTTGTTCACAAAAATAGAAATTTATTTGAAAAACAAAACGACGTTATAATTAGGACTAATAGAAACATACATAAGTTGTTAGTACCAAAGCAAAGAATACAACTTTACTCAAAAAATGTATATTGCATGGCAATACATGTTTACAACAAATTGCCTGTTTGTTTCAAAAAAATGAACATAGGAATCTTTAAACGTAAATTATACCAATTTCTTTTAAATAAATGTTATTACTCTATAAATGACTTCTTAAATGATAAATTTGACTTGAATTGTAATTATTGAAATTAATCTCGACTTAATTTATTGATATGTTTTAACTAAAAAATATTATGAATTGATTGACATTTTTGTTTTTATATAGATGCTACTTAGTTTCCTTAAGTATAGCTGTAAGTATATTTATATTCTATAATAATTCTATAATAATGTCTTGGTATTCTCTTAAATTCTAACATAATCTGTCTGAAAATATTTGTACGCAGGAAACTGCAGAATATTTAGGATCTCAATTATTCTGTAACAACTTAAATGTACCATATTGTAACAAATAAATCATCTTATCTTATCTTATCTGTGTGACCATGTTCAAGATCGTCCCCACCATTACATTAGATTTGATAGACCACAAATCCTCGCAAAAGAACACAGATTCCTACCAAGGATGATTCGCGAGGCTATTGAAATCAAAAAACATCCTAATTTCAATAGAGAAGATGGATGGTGCTGCCATCTGCTTGGGATCTTATAATTAATAAAATTAAATCCAAACCCAAGCATACAACTGCTAGACTTCATGATATAAGCTCAAAATTAATATTCAAAAACTGAAGGTAGCCGGGCTAACTGTGACATCGGGACGTCAAACACCTCAGTCCCACTCGTGACCATTGGTGCTGTAAAGCACCCGAAACGTCGGGAATTAAAAAAATTAAATTAAACGCGATAAAATCCGTAAAAATTAGTTTCATTTAATGTGTAGTCTTCACGTTAGTATAAGAAATCATTAGGATATAACAATGTGCCTACTCTGCAAAATTGTTACTTACTTAATAGCAACAAACGTCTGAGAGGACATCGACTTAAACTATGCCGGAGGACTCCAGGAGGGGATTTCAGCTTTGGAAAGGAGGTACAAAAGTGACCCACCTTTTCTGCATGTGTGATCTCCAATTATTCACCTCCAGTCACTCCCATCTTATGCAATCGCTAAATATCACTTGTGATTTTAGGTATTTTATTAGAATGTAGCTGGGGACTGATAAGTGTGCAGTCCTCCATATTGAAAGGGGATGGTTTGCTAGCTCTGAGGGCACAGACTTATCTATGCTTATCAACTTAAGGGCCCATTCCGAGACTGAAACATACCGATACCTGGGTATGTCACAGAACATCGGTATGTTTCATACCCGAGGCGAGTCAGTTTGCGATGTTTTATACACGCTTGAACAAAGTGCTTAACAGCCTTTTGTCGGGCGTAAATAAGACACACACATCTAACGGTTAGGCCATGCGTGTCCGTTGTGTATACCTTTGGCATACTCAGGTGGACTCAGACAGAAATGAATGCCCTGGTGCCATCCCTTAGAATGTATCTCCGATAGTTGTTGGTCTTAACAACCTGATCCTGTATCGCACAGACAAATCCCTTGGTTTCCCAAAATAGGTCACCAAAACGTATCCAGTAGAGGGAGGCTACTGTGTATACGAAAGGCTCATGTAGAGCCTTCTATAACTTCCCGCGGAACTCCTTCTCCATCCATACAGTCTCCCGGTCGGAAATGCTCTGTATTGCCATTGCTTGTTGGCTAAGGATAGAGGGGTAACACCTTTATCACAAGAAATGACGTGAGAGAGAGAGAGAGAAACGATGACTTGTGGAGCAAACAATATTAACAATGATAATAAATTTTAAGATCATATAAAAATGTAAATAATTTACCTTAACAAGGTCAAGGGGCAGAGGCCCTTTTGTGAGATCCATGAGACGTTTGAGATCCATGTGTAAGAATTCAAATACAAGGAAGAGTTTGGTGTCAGCAAGCAATACATCAAGGAGGCGCACAACCGACGGATGATTCAAATCACGTAGCACAGAAATTTCACGTAGAGCTGTTGATGGCACCCCTTCTGGTTCACTGTAATCAAAAATTAAAATCATCAAAATCCTTAAGCACAGTTAACAGTTGACATAGACCATGTCACATAGATATAATAGAATAGAATAGCATATTATACATGTATGTTTTATTCAATACTAGCTGGTACCCAGCTTGTTGCTGCCACAGGAGAAATAACTGTGGAAACATCATTTTTAATTTGCAAGTTATATTGTTCAATTAGGAATGATAATGATGATGATATATAACTTTCAAATAAATATGTCGGTACAATACGCGCGCCACCTACTGTAAGTTAATTTTATTATGCCTATAACTTTCGCGCAAGTGCAAGCAATAAATTGACAAAATTTTACTGCAATCGGATGAACGGTACGGCAGCACATAAAATATGAACAAACAAACATTAATTTTTATATATTACATAGATTATAAGAATACTTGTTGGTCATTTAAGTTTTACCACTGATTCAGAAAAAAACATCTGTCCTGGTAAGAACCAGCAAGAAACTCAACAGAACTTTATTTAAACAATACCAGTTTTTTACTAAATGCATATGAAAGTATATATATATGGTACTTATAACAAAAACACAATTTTTAAAATGTTTGTCTGTCTGTTTGTTCCGGCTAATCTCCGAAACGGCTGGACCGGTTTCGACGCGACTTTCACTGGCAGATAGCTGATGTTATAAGGAGTAACTTAGGCTACTTATATTTTAGAAAAAGTATTAGGGTTCCGCGCAACATAATTAAAACCTTAAATTACACACGGGCAAAGTCGCAGGGAACAGTTAGTTTACAATATAATATTTTATATTGTAAACTAACTGTTCCCGTAATTTAGTATGAAAACATTTAGAAGTATAATAACCCTTACGGGGGCACCTTGCCTTTGTAGGTAATTATTTCACACAGGTAACAAGAGTGACAGAAGCCTGATGGCAGTCCGATTTTTTTAAGTATATACATATTATGTCACCATTCTCTGTATTACCCATATTTGAAAATTATTTTAAGCTTAAGGGTTTCGTAATAAAATTATTTTAGTGACAATAAATATTATTATTAATAATGACAATACCCTTCTGAACTCTTCTAATTATATATATATATATATATATATATATATACCATATCTATTTTTTATTAGATATTCCAAATCTGCTCAACTCAAAGCTGCACAGAATAAAATAATTATGATATTTCATCTTTAAGACAGCACTCACTACTACACTTTGTACCCTATAGGAACCCTATCACCTAGGGTAGGCTCCCTTTTCTGGCAATTAGCCCAGAAATAGTATCCCTTAGCTATTTCTAGCACCAAGCAGCAATTCATCTACTACTAATTAGAAGCTTTCTATTTTCGGAAGGAATGTACAAAACCTACAATAGATTTTGAGGGGCTTTGGTGTGAACCTCATCTCTGAAGTAAGAATATGCATCCTTCCTTCAAAGACAAGGTACGAAGAGGTTCCACTCTGTAGATGTTGAGAAAAACATAAAATCGTTTTTTTATTCATTACACACATTTATGCTGCGCATACTGCTGTGTGAAAGGGCGACGAAAAGAGATAGGACAAGGTCATGGAGCTCAACCCCATCTGAGAAGGATCATCATCATCATCATCATTACAGCCCTTCACAAGTCCACTGCTGAACATAGGCCTCCCCCAAAGAATGCCACAGACCACGGTCCTGAGCCACCTGCATCCATCGACTTCCTGCATGTCTTACCAGGTCGTCACTCCATCTCGTGGGGGGACGCCCTACACTTCGCCTACCGGTACGAGGCTGCCACTCGAGAACCTTTCTTCCCCATCGGTTGTCGGTTCTTCGAGCTATATGGCCGGCCCACTGCCACTTCAGCTTACTAATCCGTTGGGCTATGTCGGTTACTCTGGTTCTACTGCGGATATCCTCATTCCTAAGTTTATCACGCAGAGAAACTCCGAGCATAGCCCTCTCCATAGCTCGCTGAGCGACCTTGAGCTTCCTCATACGGCCAGCAGTGAAGGACCACGTCTCAGTTCCGTAAGTCATCACTGGCAACACGCACTGGTTGTACAATTTCGTTTTAAGGTTTTGAGGTATGTCTGACGAGAAGATGTGTCGTAGCTTCCCGAACGCTGCCCAGCCGAGTTGAATCCGTCGATTGACCTCTCGGTCGAAGTTGGACTTACCTAGTCGGACTATTTGTCCCAGGTAAACATACTCGTCAACAACTTCGAGCTTAGTGCTCCCAACAACTACCGGCATAGGTGTGACATGGACATTAAACATGATCTTTGTTTTGTCCATGTTCATCTTAAGACCTATCCGTTGGGAAACACTATTGAGGTCATTGAGCATAGTGCTTAGGTCCTCCAGCGATTCTGCCATAAGGACTATATCGTCGGCAAATCGAAGGTGAGTGATGTACTCGCCATTGATGTAGATACCGTATCCTTTCCAGTCCAGAAGCTTGAAAACGTCTTCCAATGCAGCGGTGAAGAGTTTCGGGGATATGACGTCACCCTGTCTTACACCTCTCTGCAATTGGATAGGTTTCGTACTCTGGTTCTGTACTCGGATAGCCATCGTAGCCCTACTGTACAAGCACTTCAACACTTCGATATACCGACAGTCAACTTGGCACCGCTGAAGGGACTGCAGCACCGCCCAAATTTCGACGGAATCAAAGGCTTTCTCATAGTCCACATACGCCAGACATAGTGGCAAATTGTCCTCTTCGGACTTCTGTACAACTTGCCGAAGGGTATGTATGTGGTCTATGGTGCTAAAGCCCTTTCGGAAACCGGCTTGTTCGGGAGGCTGGAAGTCGTCAAGTCTGCGCGCGAGACGATTCGTAATGACTCTCGAAAACAGCACGTAGACGCGGCTCAGAAGGGAAATCGGTCTGTAGTTCTTCAAGAGAGCGTTGTCACCTTTCTTGAAGAACAAGACCACCGCACTTCTGCTCCACGCCTCCGGTGTAATGCCACCATGCAGGACGGAATTAAAGAGCTTCTGAAGGACTTCAAGTACCGGTCTTCCACCCGCTTTCAGAAGCTCCGCTGTAATTCCATCCTCGCCTGGGGCCTTACCGTTTTTAAGGTGCTGGAGAGCCATCCTAATCTCGCTCAGACTGACATCCGGGATATCTTCGGAATAGTGTCGGATGAGACTCGCTCTTGGATCGTTACTCACACTTGCGTGTGGCTCCAACGATGATGTGTACAGCTGCCCATAGAACCTCTCAATCTCACTCAAAATCTCAGGTGTCCCGGAAACGATGCTGCCACATTCTGTCTTCAGCTTTGACAGTTGGCTCTTTCTGGCAGACAGATCTCTGGCAAAGACTTTGGAGCCTTGGTTCCGCTCGATCGCTTCTTCAATACGAGCTGTATTGAAGTTGCGTAAGTCCCGCCGCATGCATTTGGAGATCTGTCTGTTCAGATGCCTGTATGCTGTCAAGTCTGTTGAAGAATGTAGCTTCATCTCCCGTCTAACAGCCATGAGATTAAGAGTGTGATCGGAGAGTTTTTGTGTTCTTCTGCGGCGGGTCTTGCGGAACTTAGCTCCGACCGCATGGACAGTTTCCACGAGCTTGTCATTCATATCGTCCACTTCATTGCAGTCTTCCAGGCACTGAAAACGGTTTTGTAACTCGAGCTGAAAGGTTTCGGGACTGAGAAGGAATAGAGGCGTAAACCTGTATTTTTAACATATTTTGTATATTTTTTTTGGTTAAAATAATAAGGTTAAATATAGCCACCAACAAATAGGTGCAGATGGTTGCAGTTCAATAAACTTAGGTGTGTTCAATTTAATGTGTAATGCTAGAAGAAATAATAAACCTAGGTTAGTCTGGGATTACAGAAATTGCCCACGCTTTTTAAGTATAACTCCATACAATATATTATGACATATAATGTTCATATTGTAACATAAATGTTCTCACCTTCAGAGTGAGAACATTCTAGTTTTGGTGGCTCCTTTCTGCTAAAGTTACATATACTTTTAAAACATTTAAAAACACTTCTACATCATGCCTACATAATGGTATAAGTAATATGAAATAAGTCTCAACTGATGTATTGTTATGTCTAACAGGTGACATATAAAATAGCATTTTTCAATGTTTACATGTTAGGTGCTACAATATATTCTAAGAGAATCCTAAAAGTATTGTTATATTAGAATTTTTTTTATAGGATGGGGTGACAAACGAGCACACAGTACACCTGATGGTAAGTGGTTACTGTGACCCATAGACATTTACATCTATCCTCAATAAAAACTCAAGATGCAGATGCGTTGGCGCTGGTGAGGACTAAGATGGAATGCCTCTTTGCCAGTAAAAAGGGTCTCCAGTTCTCTACACTCACCATACGAAACACAGCAACATTAAGCTGCTATTTTACGCTGGTTTTCTGTGAGAGCGTGGTCCTTGCCCGGTCGAGCCGACCCATTCGTGCTACAACTATACTACTAATATAGCTGCAGCATGGCGAATATGTGATCCATAAGTAACTTGTAAAGAAATTTTGATAGAAAGCTTTAGCTAAGCTATCACTATACACCTCATAAACCTATACACCAACTTATTTGCACACACATAATATACTCACCATTTCCTCGCTATGTCTGTCACTCTGGAACCTAGATTTAACATTCTAGAGCCATACAGCAGCTATATTATAGTTATAGCATCAATGGATTGGCTCAAAAGGGGAAGAACCACACTGTCACAGAATACCACCATAACATAGCAACCAAATACTGTTGTTTTGAATAGTGAGTGTAGAGAACAGTAGTATATAGAGAACCTTTTAGCTAGATATGAGGTATTCCATCTAGTCTGCATTTTGATTCATAATTGAGGATAAAAGTAATGTTTACGGACCATCAGGTAGACTGTGTGCTCGTCTGTCACCTATATTCTATAAAAAAAACATAGATACTTAAACCATAATAAGACACGAGCAAGAGGTATACTACTGTAAAAAACTAACTAGGACCACTCATAGTATGGTGTAGTACATAAACACAAAGTAGTTTCCTTAATTCTCCATTCGATTTTCTCAGAAGCACCATGTCATTAGCATAGCTTAGATAATTAAAGAATGATGAGCTCATATAAAAAGCGACTATAAGAACAATTTTCGTAGGTACTAAATACTATAATGAAGTACAGCTGCCAAACGTCATATTTCGCGCCAAAACTTACTTCTCAAGTTTTATTTTCTTCAAGGCAATTTCTTTTCCAGTCATCCTATCTTTTGCTTTATATACCACTCCATAAGTCCCTTCACCAATTTTTTCTACCTTTGAGAAGTTTTCCATTACAATAAGAAACCAATTTTTAGCAAGTAGATGTTTATTTAAAATGTGATCGACGCACAAACTATATAGAAACACTACGCGTTCAGACGGACGTCTCTGGTACATTTAGTTTGGACCGTAGAGCAAATCAGAACATGACATTTTGTTTTTTTTTAAATATGAATAGGATACAGGCAAGGGAATAATTTTATTTCAGCCTAGTATAATTATATATATATATAGGTATATACCTATATAATATTTTTATATTCATAATTTTAATTACTATTTTTATTATTATTATTTTATTATGAAGGATTCGTAGAAATAAAATGCATTGTATATATTATTTATTATATGATTTATTCTTTTAACTTTTTTAAACTTGTTCAAGGTTTTTTTTGGATTGGTGGCAATGTACACTTTTCGATTCTAATGATGTCCGTGCCTTTCAGAAACCCATGTGTGGTACATGCTATAGAGTAAACATATAATTCCTCCTTTGCTGCTTGCACTTGAATATTTTCAGTGAAAAGGTTCTCTTCAATACATTCGATATCCAGTGTATTGAGCTGGAAAAAGGAATATTTAAATATATAAATTACAAGTTTAATATGCACATATTAAACTTGTTGCTCATTGTAATTGTTGTTGTTTATAAATGTTTGCATAGAAAATGTCAAGACAAGAAGAGGCCATTGTAATCAGATAAAGTTACTTTCACATAAATCTAAGAAGCTTTCAAAATTATACAGAAATTTCCAATAATTTTTGAACATAATTATCATTGATACCTAAGAAAATTAAGTACACTGTAGCAATTTTTGATAGAAGGTTGGGAGGATAAAAGTATATTTTGTAAAGTAGCCAATTATCTATTGGAGTCTATGTTCATGTTCTACTGCTGGGCACAGACTGTCTCATTTCTCAGAGGGGTATGAAGCAATGAGTTGGACAAGGTGCTTATTGGTAGACTACATCTTTAAAATATTTTTATTCCTTAGACACACAGATTTCGTCACAATGTTCCAGAACATGATAAATTGGCACTTAAAATTGGAATTAACATTAATTCATTTATTTCAGGGTGTAGACAGAGATCAAATTTGCTCAAAAATATAAACATATTACTAATCCTAATAAAAATATTATCTAAAGTAAAGTTTTAGAATGGCAATTGTTTTGCAATTTAAATTTTACATGATTATTACCTTAATTTTTTTACTTCGTTGGGAATCACATGGTCATCATTTAGTTTATCTAACAAGCGCAATTGCTTGCAGTCCTGTTTAGTACATATCATCTTGCCATTTTGATACATTTCCATCAGTTATTATGTGTTTTGACAGCAAAATTATTCCTCATACCTTTTTTATGATGGCTGATCAAATATCAGACTAAGTTTATTTGAACTGTATCATCTGAAATAAAAACATAAAAGATTGTTTGTCATTGTCATTCAGACATCCTTGATTTTGTAATTATTAAGACTAGAGTTGTGCGATTGTGCATAAAATAATGTTGACAATTAATTATTTAAAATAATAGAATTCCTCATTTACTTCAGCCATTAACTTAAAATTTTAATAAATTATTATAAAAAGAATTTATTATTATGTTTCATTCATCATTTATTCATTGCAGACTATCATAAAGCTACTGGTAAACATAGGCCTTTATAGGTTATCATATAAGGTGTACATTTTCCATAGTTGTAACACTTGGCAGACAAGTTGGCAACCAGTTTATTATTATTACTAAGTTGTTATCAAAGAGATCACTTGAAATGCCAGTAATTAAGTAGTTTTATTTAAGTACAGTACTCCCGTACATCTTTATTATAATTTTTGAAATTTTATATGAATACTGAATATACTGAGCAGTTACGTTTATTAAGGAATAATTAAATGTACATACCTTTGTCATCTTTGATGATAAACCTAACTCAATTTACTCCAAAGATTAGTGTTGAGTTTATCCAACCTTTTTTAGCCTTATTAATGTCAGATTTAGCAGTATGAAACCCTTTATTCAAAAATTTTGTGACCAAGCAGGCTTCTTGAAATGGTTACTGGAATGCAGCATACTTTTAAGTTTGTCATAGTTTATAAAGTCCAACCACTTGTTTCTTTGGCCTTCGTCAGACTCTTCTCTGTTACTTGCACAATTGGGAATGGAACACTTAAAAATACATTTTAAAACTAAATTTTTTATATAAAATACACTAAAGCTAAAGAAAACGTCCCGTCGAAATATATAACCTATTAAACAATAAACATCCTTTCGTAAAATAGCAGTAAAATGCCAATAAAACTTTATTTATAATTTATAGTTAGTTCATACTTCATAGAAAAACAAAATGAAAATTTCCAAGAAAACTTCTAACTTGACAGCTACGCGCACAGAATACTTTACTCCTATGGCTACGCGACAATAACATGACAAAATGGCGGCAGCGGGAAGGGGCAAGAGATGGGAGGGACGAGGGAAACGTCATGTTCTGGATTGCTCACTGCATTTCATACGGTCAAAGATTTTTGCCCAAAGATTACCAGCCGTGGATCGACGATTAGAACAATTTCTTTTTCATAACTGGCTTTACGGCTCTGGGATCTAGCCCTTCTGAGCTTGAAGTTACAATATATTATAATTATCCTTAAAATAGTATACTGCTTCACAATATGTTGATGCGTCACAATGTGCAGCCTTTGGGAAATTTTGACGACAACTTGAGTCAGCAGACAGCTAACGGTTGGCGATGGTATCTCAAGGCGCCTAAGCAGACAGACACTATATTTTGAGAATCACATCACCATCAGAGCACTTGTTTCACAGTTTCCTACTAATAGTTCACATGTGCAGACACTTAATACACAAAATCGCACGACTTTTACATATCTAAGTCCACTTCAAACCATTATTTAAACAATAATACAGGAGCAGTAAACCGCAGCCGATCAAGTTCCCGCCAAAACTCTTCCGATTGGAACAAGTGAACAAGAAGAAAACAAGAATATAATATTGTCACTGTCAGTGTCAGTGTCACTAGTCATCAACCTCAGAGTATTACTAATGTAGAGAAGAGAGTCTAAAATAAGAACAAAATTTGTACAGTGGTAGAGCCACGCGGCAGCTTTTGCTATCGCACGGATGGGCCGGCTCGAACCGGGGTGGTACCACGACCTCACAGAAAACCAGCGTGAAGTATAGGTTTACCTCTGCGTTTTGCTTGGTGAGTGCAGGTGGTCGGAGGCCCTTTTTACTTAAAATGAGGCATTCCATCTTAGTCCTCACGGGCGTCAACGCATCTACATTTTGATTTGTAATAGAGGATAGATGTAGATGTCTATGGGCTGCAGCAACCATTTACCATCAGGTGGACTGTGTGCTCGTTTGTTACCCTTATCCTATAAAAAAAAAAAACAAAATTCTTATTAGCGATGAGCGTTGAATCAACGACCTAGTTGAATCAACCGTTGATCTCCTGTCAACGTGTTAACGTTTACTGTTCATGAATCAACTAGTTGAATTCGTCAACGACGTTTATGAATTTAACTCGTGCGTCTCGTTAATGCACCGAACTGAGCAAATTAAAAACTTACGTTGATAATAACATCATAGATTGTGAGCGATGGTCATGTCATACAATTTGAACTCTAAGTAACCTAAAAAGAGTTTATTTTCGAAATATTCATTTTAAGAATAGTTCTTATGACGATATTGGTGGAATGGCGCGCCCCGCTCGTGACGTCCGAGATAAATAGGTTAATACCTACTTTGCTTATATATTATACAATGATAGGAAGTTAGCTTTCTTTAATTTTTTGATTACGCGGAAGCTCAGAAGTTATTTTACCGCTTATCGTAAATGTTTAGAGTTTAGACTTTTTAGTTAATTTTTATAGTTACAGTTTAAATTTGTTTGTGTTAATATAATTGTGTATGTTTTGCATAAAATAGGATTACTTAAGGTACAAAATTGAAAATGTCAGAACGTACTGGGGTAACAGTGAATCGTGGCTGCATTTCGAAAAAATTAAAAAAAAACTAAAAAAGTATTTTAAAAAAATCTATAAAAAACATATTGTAAATAATAATTGATTTGTGCACATAGAAACAGATTATCTTTTAAATACGCCTGAGTAGAATATGATTTATAGCTAATTGTATTCAATCAGTCCTAAGCCTAAAGAAAAAGTATGAAGGGAAGGTCATCTAAGTAGAACCATAAATCAAACGATTTCCAATACATACATTGAATCAAATTGTTTCTAAAATTGAATGTCGTAATGTTGAATAAAAACCGTTCAATGAATTAACGGTTTACGTTGCAAGTTGACATTAGTAGTACTTTAACTCGTTGACGAATTTAACTAGTTGATTAACTAGTTGACAAAGTTAAATCAACGATAACGTTTCGTTAACGGAAAAACCGTCAACGATCCATCCCTAATTCTTATGTTCTTTATGGCTAATTTACACAGGGTCAGTAACTCACTCCGAATTCCAGGTAAGTCAGTACTGAGCAGATACTGACATTGTGCAAATTGATTTAGAGTCAGTACAGCGCTGTCACGCCAGTGCTAACTTTAATATTCCTGCTTGAATATTTTGAAGCCAGTCCACTCCCCCTGCCACCCGCGCCAGTGGTATTAACCTTGTCTAAAGAACCAAGCCAATACTTGGTCAATCGCTGGCACCGCATTGTAGGGTTACGTCGCGTCAACAACAAAGCAGAACTTCCTGTTCTTTTTCTGCCGTCTATCCATTTTCTTATCCAAAGTTGTTTCTTTTTAAATGTCTCTTCTTCTAACGTTTCCGTCAACTCTTTCAACAGCAGATAGGAACACTTTCTCAACAAATATTTCAATCGTTGTAAATTCTGCCGTTTCCATGAATTCATTTTCGCCCGCTGACTTCAATAACGTGCGTAAACCCTTCCGAAATTATCACGACTACTGACTACATGTAAACAGTGCGAGTCAGTCCTCGACGCCAGCACTGGTGCCTGTTACTAGCCCTGTGTAAAACAACCTTTATAGACATCACAATTTCGTTGGCCAACCGACAGCCGACGCCGACAAATTGCCTTGTCTATAGTCAAGTTGGCCGACATTATTATTATTAATCTCCAACATTTTCGGTCGGTTGGGAACATAGGGATTTATACCTATGGAGAAGGTACATTCCACTATAGAAATAATAGTTATACAAATATCTATAATATCGACACACACTTGTCAAAAACAGTTTTGTCTCTTTTTAACAAAGCAGTAGCTACAATTGAAAAGAAAGAAAACTACAGTTTGTAAATTGCTTATTTTGGTAATACTTTTGTGTGACGTCATTAGATCATTCTATCGTGATTGCGTCGCCATGTTAAGCGCCAAGTTTTGTGTACGGAGTGTAGAGTAGAAGGAGGACCATCTCTGTATATGAAAAGTGTCCCTAAAAACGCGTCCAATAAGGGTGGCGCTGCAGTAGCATAGGATAAATTAAAAAGAGAGCGCCAAAATTTATTAGAATAAGATGGAGAAATAAACAAGGACCGACCAATCCGCTTGGTTTTGTACTACGTAAATAGTTGAGGTTTTGTATACTGGCATTTTACTAACTACTCTAGTCATGAAATTTTTTAAATATTTTAATTCAGCTGACTTCACTCCGTCTACAATAGCTATATTCATATCGTAGTTTTTCAGACGCCAGCGATATTGTGGTAGGTTTTGGAACCTTTATTTTCAGTATATATTGGGACACTTTTTCAACTTTCGCACCTTATAAGATGGTTCTCCTTCTACTCTACACTCCATAGTTTTGTGGTAGATCTGCTGTCAAACTGTAAAAAGGTGTCGTACACTCTTATCTTTGGTGTCATATAGAAATTATTTTAATAAATTAATTTTCTTCACACTTGAATATATAATAATAATAATAATAATAGTTTATAAATCCTGGATATCATATTTCATCCACCGTTTCATGATCATGTTAGATTTTTAAATTTAATTTTAAATGAACAAAATTAATGTACCTGTGAAACATAATAATATTTTTTATTTTAAAGCAGGACCGAACATGCTTGTTTGTGATCAATTATGTGCAGAACTTCCTTTTTACCAATTAATAATAAATAAGTATTGATTTTAAAACAGTTTATTTAATTTTTACTCAACTAATCATTATTATTTTATATTAAAATACTATAATATGGGATTATAATATGGGATCAAGGATCTCCATCCCATTTCTGTACAATATTATTGTACAGTAAACAAAGGTATTTGGTATACAATCAAAAATATTCATTTTCCCACTACTCTATCAATAAACATTTTTATTGTCTGCGATATGACTTTTTAACTTTGTTCACATGGATATAAAACAAAACGTGTGTGTACTTATGTACGCACAGAAGAAGTTATACTTCTTTAGCGTAACAAAACAAAAATAAATAAAATAAAACACGTTTAATACCTTCATATATATTTGAATAACTACCTCGAATATAGTTATCAGTTCTCACGAAAACTTAACAATTCACAGACAATTATGAACTGAAGTTGTAAAAAATTCACTCTCATTACGACAACAAGTTGCAAGTTAGCTGCCTGCATACTTAACTCATTGTTTGACTGTGTACCTAATACAAAAAATCTGTAACAGAGTATGCATGGCGTAAGTGTACATATGCGGTGAAGCATGTTGAAGCAGCTCAAGCGAAACTTAAGGGATAGCAATCCAAAACTAATTTAACAACCCAAAAATATCCATTGCGTCATGAATTGAAAAATTCGTTTGCTCGACAACAAAAACAATGCAATGGATATTGTTAGACTGTCAAATTGGTATGGTTTGCCATTTTAGGTGTGTTACGCAATTAGGCTACGGATTTAATTTCTATCTACACAAAAGCCATAAAACTGTCTGTCACTTTATTTACTCCTTAGATAAATTATTTGGCGATTAAAAATTCAGCTCTTATCCTATATAAATACTTACAAAATGAAGTAAATTAAGCAAAAAATTCAATTATATGAAATAAAAACAAATTCATATTAGTAAAAATATCAATATCAGCCCATATTGCTGAGTTACAACCCTATAAAAACCATTTTATGCGCCAGCTTTTTTTAGGTAGTCACGTTAATTCTGTAGGTATGCCCAGTCCATATACTTCTAAGTCTAAGTCAGTGGTTGGGAAGAACATCCAACTACACCCAACAGCCAACTTATTGTAGTGTCTATCACAGACTAACTAGTAGATTCTAACTTCCCTATATAACATTGTAGTCTTTGATCCTAACCGAATCAGACGGACATCTCACGAACTAAATTTACTCGACTTAGCATCTGCGTCCTGATTGGTTGTAGCAAAATGATATATGACATTTTTTTTAATTTGAAGCAGCTATACCAGGCAAACGTCATCCCAAATAATAGCCACTTGAAAAAATAATTTTATTATATTGAAAATAAAACGAGGTAAATACAAATGAAACAATGTTGAAATTTACAATTTTTTATTACTTATTAATATTTAATTAACAATAATTTTGTTTAAAAATTTAATAATTAACTTATTAATATATACATTATTAAAAAAAAGTATAATAACTTAATTATTATTATACAGTCCTCATTTTAACTTTACAATAATTTTGTTATCAAATTTAATAAATAACTTATTAATATACACCTTATTGATTATTGATTGTACAGAAGGCAGAGGAGTAAAATCTGCTATTTTGCCTTGCGTATGTGAACTAAGAGAGAACCTTTGATTCCGTCAAAATTTGGGCGCTGCTGCAGTCCCTTCAGCGGTGCCAAGTTGACTGTCGGTATATCGAAGTGCTGAAGTATTTGTACAGTACAGCTGAGTAACGATCCAAGAGCGAGTCTTATCCGACATTATTCCGATGATATCCCGGACGTCAGTCTGAGCGAGATTAGAATGGCTCTCCAGCACCTTAAAAACGGCAAGGCCCCAGGCGAGGATGTAATTACAGCGGACCTTCTGAAAGCGGGTGGAAAATCGGTACTTGAAGTCCTTCAGAAGCTCTTTAATTCCGTCCTCCATGGTGGCATTACACCGGAGGCGTGGAGCAGAAGTGCGGTGGTCTTGTTCTTCAAGAAAGGCGACAATGCTCTCTTGAAGAACTACAGACCGATTTCTCTTCTGAGCCGCGTTTACGTGCTGTTTTCGAGAGTCATTACGAATCGTCTCGCGCGCAGACTTGACGACTTCCAGCCTCCCGAACAAGCCGGTTTCCGAAAAGGCTTTAGCACCATAGACCACATACATACCCTTCGGCAAATTGTACAGAAGTCCGAGGAGTACAATTTGCCACTATGTCTGGCGTATGTGGACTATGAGAAAGCCTTTGATTCCGTCGAAATTTAGGCGGTGCTGCAGTCCCTTCAGCGATGCCAAGTTGACTGTCGGTATATCGAAGTGTTGAAGTGCTTGTACAGTAGGGCTACGATGGCTATCCGAGTACAGAACAGAGTATGAAACCTATCCAACTGCTGAGAGGTGGAAGACAGGATGACGTTATTTCCTCGAAACTCTTCACCGCTGAATTGGAAGACGTTTTCAAGCTACTGGACTGGAAAATATAAGGTATTAACGTCAATGGCGAGTACATCACTCACCTTCGACTTGCCGACGATATAGTCCTTATGGCAGAATCGCTGGAAGACTTAAGCACTATGCTCAATGACCTCAATAGTGTCTCCCAACGGATAGGTCTTAAGATGAACATGGACAAAACAAAAATCATGTTTAACGTCCATGTCACACCTATGCCGGTAGTTGTTGGGAGCACTAAGCTCGAAGTTGTTGACGAATATGTTTACCTGGGACAAATAGTCCGACTAGGTAAGTCCAACTTCGACCGAGAGGTCAATCGACGGATTCAACTCGGCTGGGCAGCGTTCGGGAAACTACGACACATCTTCTCATCAGGTATAACTCAAAACCTGAAAACGAAATTGTACAACCAGTGCGTGTTGCCAGTGATGACTTACGGATCTGAGACGTGGTCCTTTACTGCTGGCCGTATGAGGAAGCTCAAGGTTGCTCAGCAAGCTATGGAGAGGGCTATGCTTGGGGTTTCTCTGCGTGATAAACTTTTAAATGAGGATAACCGCAGTAGAACCAGAGTAACCGACGTAGCCCAACGGATTAGTAAGCTGAAGTGGCAGTGGGCCGGCCATATATCTCGAAGAACCGACAATCGATAGGGAAGAAAGGTTGTCGAAAAGGTTTCAATTGCAACCGAATTTATATAGCGGGTTTTTATAATTTTTATCTTTTTCGTGGACAAAAACTGCCACAATTTCATAAAACTTTTTATGGTACTCATTCAGTTCTTTCCACCAGTACATTCATGACCATTTTGATTAGCAAATTTTAAAATATGTAGTTTCAACAAAGCTTGCTGCCAGAATGCCAAAATTGTTACATCTTTCCCACTTCTTTCATTATTTATCACCGCACTTCCATTGACACTGTCAAATAGGTCATCCATGAAAGATAACATTTCTGCAGTATTTTTCTGTTTTGCTCACTGGCCACACACCCGAATAATGAACTGTAATATATATTTGAAATATTATTAAATGAAATATCATTACATACTCTATACAGTATTTTTAAGTTACTGCTGTGCTGTGCTGTAGCCAACAGACACCTACATTAATCCTCAAATAAGTGTCAAAATGCATTGTCATCCTTGAAGATAAAAGAATGCCTTGTTACCAGTAAAAAAGGGTACTTGTTTCTCACCACTAACCATGTAAAACACTTCAGTTTTATGGTGCTATGTATTAATATATTTTATAAAATAATTAATATGATAACTTACAAAATGCAGAGGTATAATTAAAGGGTCCTTCCACAGTTTCACTAAATACAGGAACGTAATTCTTAACCTGTAAATAATTCATAACAATTTGATTCCGAAAACATGTATTACACATACAAAAATTAAATTACATGTAAGTAATTGAAATAAAATTACAATTATTTTATACCTTAATTTTCTCTTCCAGGTATAACATGTTTGTCGTTAAGTTTGTGTAATAACCGTTGTTTCTGTATATTCACTGTCTTATCTGTCCATGTAGAAATATTTTCTTGGTATTGTACATTTTTTGTTAAAAATTGTTTCGCATTCCTTTGATTAAATGTGGTGGATCAAATATGACAAGCATATAAAAACCACTTATATGTATCAGGTCATCTAAAAATATAAAACATATTAATAAGGCAATTCTATTAAAAGTAAACCCAGCTGTAAAGTTTTGATTTATTGTACCTGTTTTTATTTTCTCTTAATTGAACTGCTCTAGTTTCCTCTTGCAGTAATTTAAATCACTAATATCACTCAGTGATCCAATGAATGAATTGGAATGAATCAGTTAAAAAGTACTCTGTGGAATCAGTGTAACAAAACAAAATGAAAACCGTAGAGAGAGATTGTACATACTTCCTCTACGATGAAAACAAATATCAAACAATATGGCTGCGACAACTTGCAATGGAGCATGGAATATATAGTAGTCTACTCTATACTCCATGCTTAGAAGAGATGTCGAGAGGTGAAGGGGGGTGTTAGCTGTCATATATCATTTTGCTATGACGTTTCCCATATCCAGTATCAGTGACTTAGAAGTATATGGACTGGGCATACCTACCTACAGAATTAGCGTGACTACCTAAACAAATCTGGCGCATAAAATGCCCGCCTTTTATAGGGTTGTAACTCAACAATATGGGCAGCTGATATCGATATTTTTACTAATATGAGTTTGTTCGTATTTTTTATAATTATAGAAATTATATCCATAGCCTAATTGCGTAACACACCTAAAATGGCAAGCCATACCAATTTAACAGTTTAACAACATCCATTGCGTGGTTTTGTTGAAGAGCGAACAATTTATTCAATAACATGAAGTAATGGATATTGTTGGGTTGTTAAATTAATTTTGGATTGCTATCCCTTAAATTTCGCTTGCGCTGCTTCACCAGGCTTCACCGCATCTGTACACTTACGCAATGCATACTCTGCTGCAGATTTTTTGCGTTAGGTACACAGTCAAACAATGAGTTAAGAATGCCTTTGTTTACTGTACAATAATATTGTACAGTAAACAAAGGTATGGAGATGGGATGGAGATCCTTGATCCCATATTATAATCTCATATTATAATATTTTTAATATTAAATAATAATGATTACTTAGTTCAATAGTTAAACTTAAATAAACTGTTTTAAAAATCAATACTTATTTATTATTAACTGGTATATAGGAACGTTCTGCACATAACTGATCACAAATGGTAAGTTATACAAGCATGTTCGGTCCTGCTGGATATCATATTGAATTTTTTTATTCACAGTTTTAATGGTCACAAATGGTAATTTATACAAGCATGTTTGGTCCTGCTGGATATCATATTGAATTTTTTTATTCAGATTTTAAATGAAAAATATTATTATTTTTCGCAGGTACAATAATTTTGTTTATTTAAAATTCGAAAATCTGGCATGATCGTGAAACGGTGGATGAAATATGATATCCAGGATTTAAAAACTATTATTATTATTATTGTATATTCATTTCTGAAACAAAATTAATTTATTAAAATAATTTCAATACGACACCATAGATAAGAGTGTACGACACTATGTCACTGCTTTTTGACAGTTTGACAGCAGATCTACCACAAAACTTGGCGCTTAATATGGCGGCACAGTCACGCATCGATGAGCTAAAGACGTCACACGAATGTATTACCAAAATAAGCAATTTACAAACTGTAGTTGTCTCTCTTTTCTATTGCAGCTACTGCTTTGTTAAAAAGAGAGAAAACTGTTTTTGACAAGTGTGTGTCGATATTATAGATATTTGTATAACTATTAGTTCTATAGTGGAATATGCCCTCTACATAGGTTATATATCTCTATGTCCAGTATTTTCTCTATGAAGATTACTTGGTGTCTATAGCTCTCGGTAGAGAGTAAAGAGTAACTGTGTTCTGTGGTCTATAGCGTGGTTGGACAACCGAACGGCATCATTCCTGTATAGGAGTAGGACAGTTATTATACTGTTTGGGCATCAGTCAGTCACGCGCGCGGCGACAGCGTTCGTTTCCGTTTATTCGTGTTTTATTTAGTCTGTAGTTTAAGATTTTATTCTATTTGTTTGGATCACACTGTATTACAAATGTTTATATCTAATAAAAATGATTTGAAAAGCTTTTGTGATTATATATTCTATTGTTTT
The DNA here is from genome assembly GCA_963668995.1 of Parnassius mnemosyne. NCBI lineage: Eukaryota > Metazoa > Arthropoda > Insecta > Lepidoptera > Papilionidae > Parnassius > Parnassius mnemosyne. The sequence continues at coordinate 142,979 of CAVLGL010000002.1, forward strand.
ATACATTATGCTATTTACAATTTGTAAGCGTCATTCCTACTTGCCAGCTGAGCTAGTGACAATGATCGTGGTTCCGATAGTAAAGAATAAGACGGGGGATGTTTCCGGTAAAACCAATTACCGACCGATCTCATTGGCTACGGTGATTGCTAAGGTGCTTGATGGTTTGCTTGAGAGACGGCTCAAAAAACATCTAGAATCACATGATGCCCAATTTCGTTTTAGACCTGGCCTATCAACTTAATGTACAGTTATGTCACTCAAGCACATTGTCAAGTACTACACAAGTAGGAAAACATGTGTATATGGTGCTTTTCTTGATCTGTCGTAGGCATTTGACCTGGTTAGATGTGATATACTCGGATATAAGCTAACTGCCACTGGTGTGCCTACCAACGTGTACCAATTTATTCTGATACAATGGATAACATTTAATGTTATCCATCGTACCAGAATAAATTATGATTTTTATGAAAGCTGTGTTTAGCTTTTACTTACTGATAAATTATCTTCTACTTGGCTTTCATTCCAGTTATCAGTGCCAGGCCTACTAATAGTATTTTTTTAATTTAGAAATGTCATCATACCATAGCCGTGGTATATGTATGTCATTAGATGCAGCCCCCGTTGTCGAAGAATCTTTCACTTACAAAAAATATTATTTGGTTGGAAGTTTAGATCAGATTTGACGATATTGAGGGTGCTAGCTAACCCATTCAGAATTTTAAAAAAATCTGCTAGTGTCGTCCTTGGAGGTACTCGTACTATAATGAAGAATATGAATAATAAACGAATGGTATAAACTGAACTAAAAGAGGCTAAATATTTAATTTCCAAATAGCATTGTACCTTCATCAGTCACCGCCATAGCCAGTGTTGCAGTATCATTCACTTTCTTATATTTCTTATATATCACTTTCTTCTTCAGTCTTTCATCCACAATTGCAAAATCAATCATACTTCTAGACTTACCCTCATCTCTTGCATACAAATGGATCTTTTTGTGGTCAAACATTGTGTTGGCCACGTACAGATTCCATTCCAAGCATACTTCAAGCAGGCTTTTCCCATTCACTCTCTCATCCCCAAACGTACCCAGAACTCCTTCATACCCATCACCCTTTACTCCAACCCATCCATTAAAGTCTCCTAACATCACGATCCGTTCATTTTCTTCGCATTTATTCAAGACCTCTCACGTGCTATTCCAAAATTTCTCTCTCTCTCTTGTTAGGCTTTTAATGACCCACCTCCGCGCAGATTCGTCGGTGCATAGACCCCAAGAATAAATAAGCCAGTGAGTCCGATTTTTAACCTAATCCAGAGGAGTCTTGGGCTTACACATTCATGCTTCATAACAAATTCCACTATTCCAGACAAAAGAATCACACCAGCTCCCTGACATCCTCGGCTGGTTTGGGGGACTCCCAACCAGTATGCCGTGTAGGGGCCATGAACCGTGGTGTCACATCCTTTCCTCTTGGTTTCGTTCACGCACAGAATATCTATGCATCGTTCATCCATCATCTAACATACTTCACCTACCTTAACATCCATTCCTCCTCTTAAATTCAACGTAGCGAAGCGGCTTTCCGTGGGCCGCTTTTCGCCCCCACGGGAAACGAGACGTGATGGGTGGCGAACCATATGCCGCCATTTTGGTTAATTAAATTATTTTTATAATTATACATTGCGTTCCCACGAATAGCGAGGGAAAGGTTTGTTCCCCCCAGCAGACCCCGCATGCCAGGGAAGGCTAGCCCAATTCTGGGGTCGCCCGGTCCCAGGGCAGTGTGGCACGCTAACGAATAGGCTTGCCCCTAGCCATGCATCCATCCGCGCGGCAGACGTTGGGTTGGCGGAGAGGGTAGGAATAGGGAAGGAGAAGGATAGGTGGTGTGAAAAGGAAGATATGTTAGAGTGGGAAATAGGAAATGTAGTATATTACCGCTCAGGAGGGCAAAAGAATGGGCCAGTAATAGCTAGGGAAGCCGGAGTCGCATACCCGTATACTATACCACAACTACCGGACATGTACATTGGGATGAGTATCCCATGACTACTTAAATCTTATAAAAATTGTTGAAAATTGCTTAATTTCTTAAAATAAGCAATTTTTTGTTGAAGTTGTTTTGTCCTTAAATTGGGTAAATTGACATGGATTTTCGGAGAATTTGACAAATTGGTGTTGACAACGCAGCCATGTTGCACCGAAATTTACATAAGAATAGACATAATATTTAATAGACATAAGAATTATTTTTTAATAGTTTTGATAGTTTTACATTTTTAATAGTTTTGATGTACCTTTTTTTAAATCAAAGTATAGGACGGGTTAAAAACGGAAAGCAAATTAAAATAAAGTAAAATTATTTTTTACATTAATTAACTGTCGATCATAATTGCAATTGATTTTATTGCAATTATGATCGACAACAAAAATTTTAACAATTGCTATCTATTGTTTGGCTTCCGCACGGATATTGATCCTGATTTTATGATTTATTTATTTTAAATTCCACTGCTGGTTGAATGTTTAAGTATTTTCATGATTTTTTTTTAATGAAATCATCGTTTTATTTAGCTGTACCAACATGATGGGGCTTGAATAAAGCTAATAAAACGTTGCGAAAAGATGATTTTTTTCCTCAGGATCGATTTTCTTTCTCACGCATCATCAAAGGTATAGTTAGTAGAATAGTCTGTCTTCGTTTTCGGGAGCGTTTCACAAACACCCGGTGTATATAAACATACTACAAACATATATTCATACAAAAAAATAAAATACACATATATTGAATTATTTAATTAATTAAATGCAATCGATATACTACATATAATATTATATTTAAGGTTAATATTATGGAAGCGAAGTTACTATTTAAAATTCGAGGTAATGATTCTTGGCTAGTTTCTTAAATACCGGTAGGGATGGTGCGCGTTTTACTCCCAATGGGAGTTCATTTCATAAATGAACGGCCTGTACAGTAAAAGACTTGTTCATAAATTTTCTAGTCTATGGTGGCAAATTCAACTTCAAGCTCTCTGCTGATCTCAAGTTACGCGCACGGCAATCACGAAGAATCTCAAAACGATTTTTGAGGTAAGAAGGGTAAAAAGGATTAAAGAGAACACTATAGAGAAGATGAAGTATGTGAGCATTCCAAAGAAGTCGTATTGGCAACCACTTGAGCTTAGTACGAAAAACAGAGACATGGTCATATTTGCGCAATCCAAATATATAAATCTTATGCAAAAATTTTGGATTCGCTCAAGTTTATCAAGCTGAGCTTCTGTGAGATCTATATAGCTAACATCTCCATAGTCTAAAATAGGAAAGAGAAGGGACTTGACAAGCATAGTTTTGGTGGAAATGGGAAGAACATTACATAATCTACGCAAAGAGGCTGCCAAAGCGTAAACTTTACGATTAATTTCTTTGATGTACTGTCCCCACGACAGATTTTTATCTATGTGGAGCCCCAAGTTCTTTACCGAATCTCTGTAAGGAATAATAGTTTTACTAAATTCTATATGAGGCAGGTAATCTAGGCTCGACTTAACCACGATAATGCATTGCGATTTTGCCGGGTTAACGTGAAGGCTGTATGCATTACTCCACTCAAGAATTCGATCGAGATTTGCATTAATGACATTGATAGCATTGGGGAGATCGTTGGAACAAGCTTTTGTATATATTTGTAGATCATCTGGATAAAGGTGGTAAGAAGAAGTTAAATTATTGGATATTGAGTTTATAAAAATTGCAAAAAGTAAAGGAGATAAAATGCCTCCCTTCGATACACCAACACATAAGTCTCAGCAAGATGATAATGTATCGTCGATACGTATACGTTGCTGACGACCAGATAAGTAACTCCGAAACCAACCAATTGCTGTTGGAGATACGTTAAGAGAGCGCATATGGCCGAGTAGGACATCATGGTCAACGGTATTAAAAGCATTACTGAAATCTAATAAACAAAGAACAGACACTTCACCGTGTTCGTTTCTAATCGGATATCATCGGTGTTGTTCACCAATGCTGTGGTAGTACTGTGTCCAGGTCGAAATCTTGACTGTAAAGGATCAAGAAGAGCATTTGCACAAAGAAAACTGTTGGAACTGGATGTAAACAAGGCGTTCAAGGACTTTATTATAGTTATTAGTTTGTGGTTGTTGCCGTTTTTCCATAGAGATATATACCTATAGATATATAGGGCATATTCCACTATAGAAATTATAGTTATTCAAATATCTATAATATCGACACACACTTGTCAAAAACAGTTTTGTCTCTTTTTAATAAAGCAGTAGCTGCAATAGAAAAGAGAGACAGCAACAGTTTGTATAGTGCTTATTTTGGTAATACTTTCGTGTGACGTCATAAGCTCATCCTTGCGTGACTGCGCCGCCATGTTAAGCGCCAAGTCTTGTGGTAGATCTGCTGTCAAACTGTCAAAAAAGCGGTGAAATAGTGTCGTACACTCTTTTTCAGGATTTATATCCTGGATGGTCATATTTCATCCACCGTTTCATGATCATGCTAGATTTTCAAATTTTAAATGAACAAAATTAATGTACCTGCGAAAATAATAATATTTTTCATTTAAAATCTGAATAAAAAATTAAATATGATATCCGGCAGGACCGGACATGCTTATATAACTTACCATTTGTGATCAATTATGTGTAGAACGTTCCTATATACCAATTAATAATAAATAAGTATTGATTTTAAAAACGGTTTATTTAATTTTTACTCAACTAATCATTATTATTTTATATTAAAAATACTATAATATGGGATTACAATATGGAATCAAGGATCTCCATCCCATCTCCATAAAATATTATTGTACAGTAAACAAAGGTATTTGGTATACAAGCAAAAATATTCATTTTCCCACGACTCTGTCAATATTCATTTTTATTGTGTGCGTTATAACTTTTTAACTTTGTTCACATCGATATAAAACAAAACGTATGTGTGTACTTATGTACGCACGTAAGAAGTTATACTTCTTTAGCGTAACAAAACAAAAATAACAAAAATAAAACACGTTTTATACATTCATATATATTTGAATAACTACCTCGAATATAGTTATCAGTTCTCAGGAAAACTTAACAATTGACAGACAATTACCAATTGAAGTTGTAAAAAATTCACTCTCATCATTTTTCTCAAACGCGCCAAAAGAATATAACTTCAAAACTTGAGTAAGCACTTAGCACACTCAGAACATTGTTTAAAACAAGTTTAAAATTAGCTGCCTGCATACTTAACTCATTGTTTGACTGTGTACCTAATACAAAAAATCTGTAGCAGAGTATGCATTGCGTAAGTGTACATATGCGGTAAAGCGTCGTGAAGCAGCTCAAGTGAAATTTAAGGGATAGCAATTCAAAACTAATTTAACAACCCAACAATATCCATTGCTTCATGTGATTGAAAAATTCGTTTGTTCGACAACAAAAGCCACGCAATGGATGTAGATAAACTGTCAAATTGGTATGGTTTGCCATATTATGTGTGTTACGCAATTAGGCTATGGATTTAATTTCTATAATTATATGAAATAAGAACAAACTCATATTAGTAAAAATATCGATATCAGCCGCCCAGATTGCTGAGTTACAACCCTATAAAAGGCGGCCATTTTATGCGCAATTTTTGTTTAGGTAATCACGCTAATTCTTTTGGTATGCCCAGTCCTTATACTTTTAAGTCAGTGCGTTTTGACTTTACATAGACAACTCTATTGATTATGATCACAAACTAATAAGAAGCGCTAGCGCAGATTATGTGTATACGCGTGAGTGTTTCTATACAGTTTGTGATATATATTTATTGTTTATAAACAAAAACAATATCTTTGACACAAAGATGTTGTATAAACAAGATTGTGCACTAAGGCATTAAAAACGAGCTGTGCTGTGTGTTATTATGGATTGTGCCCCTTTCTACTCCAGTCACCACACGAATTGATATTGTTGGACTTTTGACGGACTTCTGTGAGAGGATGAATATTTATTAGAATGTGTAAATATTATATTATATTTTTTTTCTAGGGTAAAAACTGCGATATTTAGTATCCAAAATGTGTATTGGACCTATAACATGCGTGCGATATAGTAGACGAAATTATTGGCCAGGTATGCGCACGTTCATTACTAACTATACAAAGGAGTGTGTGCCTTGCCAAAGGTATAAAGCTGACAATCGCAAACAAGCAGGTCTACTGCAAACCCCTACTGTGTCCAGGCCATTTGAAGTAGTCTCCGTAGACTTACTTGGTCCGATGTTAGAGACACCGAGGAAGAACAGGTGGGTGTCAGTCGTAGAAGGATGTTTGTTCACGCTGGGTGGAATTTTTTCCATTGGAGAATGCCCGCGGAGTGTGCCCAGATTCTGATGAATGAGGTGTTCCTCCGATATTGGTGTCCATCGACGGCTCACCAGCGAGAATGGCGTACAATTTGTAAGCGAGCTAATGCAATAGGTTTGTCATGTTTTAGGGATCAACCAACTGCTCAAACCTTTGTATCACCCTGAGGCCAATCCCATAGAGCGTAAAAATAGAGATCTTAAGTATCAGTTGTCTATACTTGTAGGACATGACCACTCTACCTGGGACCCACATCTAGCTGCTATTAGATTTGCTATGAACTCTGCTGTTACCAGTAACACAGGGTTTTTATCAGCATACATCACTTTCCGTAGAGAGCTGCAGGCTCCTTCCGATTCTGCGAGGGATATGAGAATTACCGTTGAGAATGACAATTCATGCCGGCACACCGCCTGCAACTTTACAAGGCGCAGGTTCGGCCTCACATGGAATACTGTTCCCATCTCTGGGCAGGGGCTCCCCAGTGCCAGCTCCTTCCACTTGACCGCATCTAGCGCAGAGCGGCTCGAATCTTCGACGACCGAGTCCTTTCCTATCGGCTCGATTCATTGGCACTGCGAAGAGATGTTGCTTCCCTTTGCATTTTCTTTCGCATTTACCACGGGGAGTGCTCTGAGGAATTGTTTGGATTAATGTCAGCCGCCAAATTTCACGAACGCACATCGCGGCAGCACTCCCGATACCATCTGCACCATCTGGATGATTGGCGGTCCACCACTGTGTGATTTAGAAGATGTTTTCTTCCTCGCACAACTTCCTTGTGGAATCTATTACCATCAGCGATTTTTCCGGACCGATACGACTTAGGGACCTTCAAGAAAAGAGCCCTTTTTTATCGTGGGGAAATCCTCATGGATACCTTCTGTTGCGTCCCCACGGTGGTCTCCATCAGCGTATATGAGGGATCCCGGGATCTCCGTTCGGAACGCGACCGGGGCCCCTTTCACGCTTTGCTCTATTAAAGCACGTCCCGGGGGCAGTCCTTACTACCCCCAGCACCCTCGCAATGCTATCACGGTGCTCGAGACCACTTTCGAGTCACCGTCCTCCTCAGGTGTTACATCACTAGATGCTCGGGGCCCCCGCCCTGAGCGCCCGTAACCTCCGAAGCCCCGTTTCTGGTAGGGGAACACCATCATTAAGGGGAGGGCCCTGACGAACGCCTTGGCGGCATCGTCTTCGAGCGGGATCTGTCCTCTCCCGACACCGCTCAGCAGCCTCCTTCTGGATCATAACGGTTTCACAGAAGGTGGCTACGGCCCTCCACGCGGATTCCCTGCTCAGCATCGCCGACACGACTGCAGGCAGGGAGAGGTTCTGACCGATCTGGCTTACCAGGACCGTCCGCTCCCGTTCCCACGCTGGGCATATTGCCAGCGTATGGGATGTGGAGTCCAGTTCCTGCCCACCGCAGTGAAAACATTTCGCCGTCGCTTCCCGTCCAATCTTACGCAAATAATCACCGAAGGACCCGTGCCTGGTCATTATCTGTGTAAGTCTGTAGGTGAGTCGTCCTGTTCTTCCAGCATCCAGGCTTCAAAGTGCGGCAGTATAGCTCCAACAACGCGTTTGCACGTGTAACGCTTTTCAGAGAGGCGAGTGCGCCATGTTACGAATGCGTTAATTCGTTCCTGCCGCTTGACCCCTTCGAACACCTCATCTGGCTCACTCCCGACGCTCTGGCGGAGGACACACGTCCGGTCGTACACCCTCGCATTCATGTCCGCCAGTATGTCCAGAGGTGGGAAGCGAGCCAGGAGTGTCGCCGCCTCAAAGGATATCGTGCGGTATCCTCGCACGATGCGTATGGCCATTCTCCGCTGCACCCTGTAGATTTTAGCTCTACAGCGTTTGATGGCCAGCCTTTTCGCCCAAACAGGCGCCCCGTACAAGGCTACGGTATCACTCCTGCATAGAGGCGACGCACTTCTTCCCTTGGTCCCCCTAGATTGGGCAGCAGTCTATGCATAGCACCCGCTACCCTTTCAATTCGAGGGACAAGGCGCTCGAAGTGTTCTTCGAAGCCCCATCGACTGTCCAGGTGAAGGCCTAGGTACTTCATGTACCACCACCACTTGGACTTCAGACCCACCTACGCGGACGCACGAGTCGGGTGGTTCCCAGCCGGGACGTAATTTATGGAACCAAAGCGCCTCGGTCTTGTGAGGCGCTATTTCTAATCCCAACTCGTGGATTTTGGCGACGACGATTTCCGTCCCAAGCTCGGCGAGCTCTTTGGCCCTCTCAAAGGTGGCCCCGCTGGCAACCACCAACGTGTCGTCGGCATAGCAAACGATATCTACGCCAGCGGGAAATTCAACTCGCAGAACCGCATCATAGGCAAGGTTCTACAGTAGCGGCCCCAGCACCGAGGCCTGTGGAACCCAACGTCTGGTCTCCCTCCGGATCTTTCTACCATTTTTCCCCATGTACAGGATGTACCTGTCGCGCAAGTAGTCCCCAATAACACCTTGCAGGTAGGGGGGCACCTGATGGTGTGCCAGTGCGCTCCTGATTGCGCCCCAGGGTAAAGAATTAAAGGCGTTGACAATATCGAGACTTATCGCCAACGCCACACCACCCTGGAATACTGCTTGTTCCGACAGGGAGCGGACGCGCATGATGGCATCTACTGTATAACGCTCCCGTCAGAATCCAAACTGGGTATCACCCAAATCGAGGCCAACGCGCGACAGATGCCCGTTGAGCCGAGTGACAACTATTCTTTCGAACAATTTGCCGACCTCGTCCAAGAGTCATATGGGACGGTACGCAGAGGGAGAATCGACGGCCCTGCCTTCCTTCTTCAAGAGGACTAACCTTGCCTCTTTCCATGCGGTGGGGAACTTGGCACTTCGCAGACAGTCGGTAAAAAGCTGCCTAAGCCTGTCCCCAGAGTAGCCAGACTCAGCACTAGGACTCGACCCGGGATACCGTTGGGTCCCGGTGCAGTGTTCCTGGCTCTTAAGCGGCTAACGGCTCGGTCCAGCTCCTCCACGGTTACCGCCATCTCATCTTGCCACTCCCATGATAATGGCGGGTAGCTTGAGGGACTTGACTGGTCCTCTGAGAAGAGCATGCTGATCACCCTTTCCAGCAGGTCCGGATCAAGAGTCTCCGTCAAGGGGGTCAAGAAAAGAACCTACTCCTTTTTAAAAGGCCGGCAATGCATCTGCAATTGCCGTGGTTCCCCTGGTGTTGCAGTTGTTCGTGGGCGGCGGTAGTCACTTACCATCAGGTGAGCCGCATGCTCGTTTGCCCCCTCTCCTATAAAAAAAATTGTGTCTAATATTACCCCATACCTCAAAAGGATGGCCGCGACCCTGTAAGCTAGGGATATCCACGAGAAAGTGCAGGTCGTTCAGAAAGAGGCTGCAGACCAGAAACGACGATCGCCACCAGAGTATAAGGTAGGTGATCTGATGTTGCTTAAAACGCAGGGGTCGAACGATGCAGGACGTAGGCAGACGGCGAAATTTATCCCACGCCGTGACGGCCCATACAAGGTTGGTAAGGAGTAGTTAAGACGTACCAGTTCTGGCTCACTGAGTCAGAACCCTGCTATTGTATTATACTTCTTTGTTCATTACTAACAGGCTATTCTGAACCATCAAAAAAACATATTCGTTAATTTTGTTACAATTTTTATTTCCAAAATGTTATTGCTTATTATCTATAAAATAGGAGCGAAACATCTCATACACTAAAATATCGTTGTACAGTGTAAAAAGTATTCAGCCCACTCCCTCCATTAATTCCAACAGTTAAGGAGGCCAACTGAGCTGTCTTCCTTCGGCTGTTTCCTTAATCCAAAACTCCAATTACACCACGTTGGTTTCGGGACAGTTCGGGACCAGTAATATTTGTAATCAAGAAATAAAATTCATAGGTAAGTGATAGGAATAGGGAAAGTAATCAATTGCACTCTTATGGAGAAATTTAGAAGATAAATGCTGTTTCATTCCTAAAGGAACTTCCACCACTTAAGAAATACAGTCCACCAAAAACGTATAAGGCGACTGGACCGGGACCACTTCAAGAGGACCCGTAATCTTCGTCGTCTGACCGTTTCTTTTGAGAAAGGTTGCTTCAGACGCTCTCTTGTGATACTCCTTCATGGGGTTCACATCCACCTCGTTGACCGCCTGAACCCAAAGTGGTGTGATAAAGAGTTTCTGAGTAGAATGTCTGTGACAGAATAATCCCAGTTTGATTGGATTCTTTCAGATAAGGGATCTATATAGAGAACCTGGCCCCCCTTTCACAGTGTGTTCTCTGTAAATATGTTCGTAAAACTGTGCATTGAACATCCCTGAAACTTATATAACAAAGACATTAAATAATATTATTTTTATAGGAGAGGGGGCAAACGAGCTTGCGGCTCACCTGATGGTGAGTGACTACCACCGCCCATGAACAACTGCAACACCAGGGGAAATAGAGGAATCGCAGATGTGTTACAGGCCTTTTAAAATGGAGTAGACTCTTTTCTTGAAGGTCCCTAAGTCGTATCGGTCCAGAAAAATCACTGGTGGTAATCGATTCCACAAGGAAGTTGTGCGAGGAAGAAAACATCTTCTAAATCGCACAATAGTGGACCGCCAATCATCCAGATGGTGTGGATGGTATCGGGAGTTCTGCCGCGATGTGCGTTCATGAAATTTGGCAGACTGACGTCCGGGATATCTTCGGAATAGTGTCGGATAAGACTCACTCTTGGATCGTTACTCACACTTGCGTGTGGCTCCAACGATGACGTGTACCTCTCAGTAGAACCTCTCAATCTCACACAAAATCTCAGGTGCCCCGGAAAAGATGCTGCCACACTCGGTCTTCAGCTTTGACAGTTGGCTCTTTTTGGCAGACAGATCTCTGGCAAAGACTTTGGAGCCTTGGTTCCGCTCGATCGCTTCTTCAATACAAGCTGTATTGAAGTTGCGTAAGTCCCGCCGCATGCATTTGGAGATCTGTCTGTTCAGATGCCTGTATGCTGTCAAGTCTGTTGAAGAATGTAGCTTCATCTCCCGTCCAACAGCCATGAGATTAAGAGTGTGATCGGAGAGTTTTTGTGTTCTTCTGCGGCGGGTCTTGCAGAACTTAGCTCCGACCGCATGGACAATTTCCACGAGCTTGTCATTCATATCGTCCACTTCATTGCAGTCTTCTAGGCATTGAAAACGGTTTCGTAGCTCGAGCTGAAAGGTTTCGGGACTTTGGATTAGAGCACGAGGGGGACGGAGCGTTGACTTCATTAGACGTGACCTCTCCAAACTTAACGTTTAGGTTCAGTGTGCCTCTCACCATTCGGTGATCGCTGCTGGTTTTCACCCTCGCGATCACTGAGATATTTATTTTATTTTATTTATTTACACTTTATTGCACCTTAATTAAAGGATTACAAAGGGCGGACATAATGCCTTTAGGCATTCTCTCCCAGTCAACCCGGGACGTGTGGAAATTAGGTGATAGGAGACAAAATAAAATGAACAATAGAGTAAATCAAGGAAAAAAAAGCTACTGATAAACTTAAAAAAAACTAATATTATATATATAAATACAATAAACTTATATACTATAAAATATAATACAGACAATATATTATATTTACATACAAATATATAGGTACATAAATATATACATATTATAAATACAAATAGATATATAACATAAACCTATAAATAGAATAACAACAAAGGTAACCAAATTGACCATACTAACTATCATTAAAGTGCTTGTGAACCAATCTTTTAAAGGCCACAGTGGTAGAGCCACGCGGCAGCTTTTGCTGTCGCACGGATGGGCCGGCTCGAACCGGGGTGGTACCACGACCTCACAGAATACCAGCGTGAAGTAGAGGTTTACCTCTGCGTTTCGCTTGGTGAGTGCAGGTGGCCGGAGGCCCTTTTTACTGGAAATGAGGCATTCCATCTTAGTCCTCACGGGTGGCAACGCATCTGCATTTTGATTCGCAAACGAGGATAGATGTAGATGTCTATGGGCCGCAGCAACCACTTACCATCAGGTGGACTGTGTGCTCGTTTGTCACCCTTATCCTATAAAAAAAAAGTCTTATTAGATGTATTTCTGACGTCATCGGGCAAAGAGTTCCAGAGCAGTGCAGCCTGAATGGTGAAGGATTTACCAACAAAATTAGTAAAATGTAGTGGGATACTTAGTTTATTATTATATGAGGACCGCAGAGTTCTATCATGCGTTGAGGAAATATACTGAAATTTCTCCTTGAGATAAGAAGGAGTGGATGGATCATTTATGATAGAGAAGAGGACAAGCAAAATTCTAGAGTCACGCCTCTGTTTAATAGTGGGCCATTTAAGGCGAGAGCGATAGTGAGAGATATGATCAAATTTACGAAGATTGAAAATGTATCTGACGCAATTGTTGAGTAGGCGCTCTAGCTTGTTAAGAAGATTTTGGTTTAAATCCGAGTAGCACACATCAGCATAATCAATGATTGGTAGTATAAGTAACTGTACAAGCATAATTTTAGTCTTAAAGGGGAGAAAAAAAAAGATATGACTGAACAGTTGTCGTCTGGTCGTCATAATGAAGTCAATCTCATTTTTTGTCGAACCGTCGGAGCTCGACCAGGTCCACTTCCTGTGGGGCCGCTTCTGGAAGAAAGAGTTCATCATAGAGAGTCCCTCTTTCTCCATGAAGTCGGCCAGCTGCTGGCCCCTTGGGTAATGTTGCCCTATTCCGAAATTCCCTACTTTCAGCTCACCGTTCTCTCTTGTGCCTAGTTTTGCGTTGAAGTCTCCCATTAACACCGTATAGTGGGTTTTGGAGGAATGCATGGCTCTAGAGATATCCTCATACATTTCCTCCACCTCCTCATCGGGGTGTGCCGAGGTAAGTGCGTAAATCTGTATGACCTTCAGTGAATACCGTTTGGTGATTCTGAGTATAAGGTACGTAACCCTCGTCGACACACTCCCAATCTTTACAACGTTGTTAACGAGAGACTTGTGGACGATAAATCCAACACCTCCTTGGGACAGATGGTCGCCCTCCCGGTGATAGAGCAAGTTGCCGGATTCGAGGATTACCGTGTTCTCCCCCTCTCTTCGGACTTCGGATAATCCTATAACATGCCAGCGTAACTTGTCTATCTCTTCTTCCAGCTCCACGATCTTCAGGTCGAGTCGTCTTAGGTGGCAACCGAACCTCCACCGGAGATTCTTAGCACCCCCTGCCCCGACGTTACCATGGTCGCCACCGTAGCCAGGAATAGCGGGGCCGCCGGAGACTGGGGGTCGTTTATTATTGTCATTGCTCATGGGGGGTATATTGCCATAGTTACCACACTTGGCGAGCAGGTTGGCAACCGCAGTTTTTTTATTCTAATTTTTCTGTTATCAGGAAGATGCTGCTGCCCATCTCCTGCCTGTTTCCCTTTGTCGCCTTTTACGACACCCACGGGAAGATATGGGGTAGTGGATATTACATATAAGGATAACACAGTAATTGATTTACTGAAACAAAATAAAGAAATTAATCGTGATAGTCGTTTACGTTCATTAACACCATTTTTATACAAAGACGGCTTATTGCGCGTCGCAGGGCGTATAAACGCGGCTGCAAACGTCACTGAATATATGAAAAACCAAATGATTCTAGATGGTAGACATGGCATAGCAAAGCTGGTGGTTTTGGACTTCGACGTACGTGGTGCTCATTGGTATAATGAATTGTAATAAACGAGCTACGACAATAATATTGGGTTGTAAATCTGAGATCTACACTTCGCTCCGTAGCTTCACAGAGTCTAGTTTGCCGAATACGAAAAGCAGCATCAAAACCGCCTCGCCACGGGAGATCTCAACGGTTGGTTTATCATCAAAGACCCTTTAATGTTTGTGGAGTAGACTTATTCGGTCCGATCGAAGTAACTGTGAGCAGGTAGAGACCCAAAAGATATGGTGTTTTTTTACATGTTTAACAATACGAGCTGTTCATATTGAAATACTATCGACGCTAACAGCAGACTCCCTTATTATGGCACTTAAGAGAATGGTTGCACGCCGTGGGTAGCTTCATACTCTCATATATGACACAACGGAAACAACATGCGATGTGCTGATGCTGAACTTCGAAAATCGAAGTAGCAGCATGTTATATCCGAAGCATTGAACAAAAGAGTTTCCTGCCAGTTTATACCCCTCATATGGGGGGAGCTTTAGAGAGTCTGATCCGAAGTGTCAAAACGGCACTGAAAGTCGTTCTAAGAAAAAGGGCTCCGCGAGAACAAGTTATTATTAACGCTTCTCACTGAAATCGAAAATTTATAATTAATAGTAGACCGCTTAACCATGTTTAGGTGGAAAGTAAAGAGGCATTTCATTTAATTTTTTACTAGGATCTTCTTCAAACCTACATGTACCTGGGGTCTCAGATGATGGCGACATGTATCTTAAACGACAGTAGCGTATTGCCCGACGGTTAACAGACTTATTTTGGAGTAGATGGGTAAAAGAGTTTTTACCAGAGCTAATTCCTCGTCGTAAATGAGATAGGGAAGGTCCGCAGTTAAAAGTAGGAGAACTTGTTGTAGTAGTCGATCCATCATTATTTCGTAACTGTTAGCCAATAGGTATTATTGAAAAAGTTTAAACTTCTGCCTGGCCTCCATGAACACTTTGTGACGGTCTTTTGTTAAGAACTTGGATGTTGTGTCACCTGTACCCTTAAGTTTGATCTTTGAAAACCAAACTTTGTTACGAACAGCAACAAATCTCTCAACTGAAACAATACCGATCTTGGTTTCTTTCCTGATAGACGTCCAAGGCGATGATAGCTGCTTAAAAAGTGTGGGATACATCAGAAACTTTGAGTTTGTCCATTAAAAGAGAAGAGACTAATATAGATATATCCAGGGCCCCCGTAAGGGCTACTGGCGCCTGTGTGCAAAAAAGGATTTTGGCGCCCCTTAAGGCATTTTGGATCATGATTTTTTATTTATTTTTTGAAGATAGGTAGGTAGGTAGATGCTTGAAATAAAGCAAAAAAACTGAACTTTAGAATTCATATTTATTTGTAGACTAAAATATCAAAATGAAACAAACAGAATAAAATCATAACAAAATAAATTCTTGTTCACACCCATTTTAAAGCATTTACTTAACTAATGGGGTACAGACACGTTTATAAATACTAGAAAATAACCCAAACCTAAAAATCACATCTTTTTTAGGAACAAATAACAGAAATATTGCCTAATGTCTACATATATATATATATATATATATATATATATATATATATATATATATATATATATATAAGTACTACTTTCTACTGATACTTAATATGCTATGCAGATACTTCTGATAAAAAATACCTAGGTAACTTCGTTATAAAATCAAAAATGATAGCTAGGTACAATAGAAAAATACAAAATAGCTATAGTATATAATAGTTGATATTTTCCGAGACTTTGCTACTGAAAATTCATTAATTACATCGCTAAAATTTATACCATCAAAAATTTCTTGTTCAATTGCTAATATCGCTAGCCCAGACAATCTTTCTTGAAGCATTGTCGATCCTAAACAGTTTTTAATGATTTTTAACTTTGGAAAAGATCGCTCGCCAGAAGCTACAGATACAGGTAATGTCAGAAGAATTTTTAGTGAAATGCTTACGTTTGGTAAGGTGGAGATTAAATTGTTTTCAAATATATATTGTAAAATACTTAAGGAGTCAGTATCATCAGGTAATGAAAACACCTTTAACGCTTTAATTTCATTAAACAAATCATTGGAGTCTCTATCCTTATTATCCTGATCCGTCAGCCGTTCTTCAAAAACAGAACAATGTTTTAAAATATCGCTGTCACTTATTTTGAATATGTTGTTAATATTATCATACTTATTTAATAAGTCAAATCGGTTTTTAGAGAGCTTAATGTATGATCTATAATTTTTAAGAATTAACTAATTTTAAAGGCAGTTTTTGGATCATGAGGGATCTCATCTCGGTGTTCATAGTCAAACAGTTTTGGTTTAAATTTCCTCCTGACCGTTGGTAACGGTGGAAAGTCTTCTTCAATTTCGAGAGAGAGTGCTACTTTTTTCGCTTGTACAAGAATTTCTTCAAACGATTGGTCAGATCTATATTGCTGGAAGTGATCAACTAAATTTTTTAGGTAGGTTTGGCATACTTTAATATTAATTGTAGCACTTTGCATTTGTTTGCTGACACTATTTATGTGAAATAAAACGTCATGCCAAATAATAATTCAGCAAATAAATTGAAATTTTTGTACAGACGTTAAGAGGGAACTCGCTTTATGTTTTGCATCAATGTGAAAGGAATTATCTTCAGCTACTTCTAGAATACTTTCGCAAACCTTAATTAAATAAAGTTTAAGGGGCTTTATTGCATCAATTCTGCTGGACCATCTTGTCTCACTTAGAGGCTTTAAACTTAACCCAGGGACATTTTTTCTCAGAATATCCCACCTTTTTGTGGATGACGAAAATAATTATGTAACTCTTGCACAAGATTAAAAAAGTTTATTGTAGCATCTGACACTTTAAAAGCGTCATTTACTGTTAAGTTCAAAGTATGAGCCGCACAAGGTACAAAAAGGGCTCTCAGATTCGCGTCAAGAATGCGTTTTTGAAGCCCAACATGCTGTCCCTTCATATTTGCACCATTATCAAAACCTTGTCCCCTAATATTTTTTATATCCAAATTTAATTTTTTCAAAATTTCTGTCACAAATGTAATATATGCCTTTCCCTGTAGAGTCCAGTATTCAGAACAAGACTAATTTGCTCAGTATGACTAGTATCTGGTGTACAATCTAATATTATTGAAAAATATCTTGAACTGCGAACCATTTCTAAAATATTATTTCTTACTTTAGACGACAATAATTCAATTCAGAGTCATTTTAACACATTTTGTTTGGGAGTTACACACTCGGCTAACGTGCTGTCTCATCACTGAATTAAAAGAGGCAATCACCTCAACAGCTTTTAGGAAATTTCCATTATCATGTTCGAAAAGTAATTTCTTAAAATAACTTACAACAAAAACAAAATACAGTACCTTTATAAATAGAGTAAATAAGCCAAGTCCTTTCGACTTTTTCTCCATTTGCTAGACTTCTTACAAAGTATTTGTACGAAAACTTTCTCTTATCTTTATTACTAGGAAAGCTAAAACTGATGTCTATCAAGGGCGGACCACGTTTAACCAATATTCTAGCTATCTCATTGGTGATTATTTCGGGCCACAAACCGGGGTCGGATGGAATTATATCGACGCAAGCCTTATTAAAGCCTTCATCGAAAGTGTCACTTGCAGCAGGTATTTCGGTAGCTGACATTACCGAACTTCTTACACAAGCTGAATTATCTGAAGTGGATTGTTCAAGTGCTGTAGACGAGGATGGTGTCATTGCTTCATCTGGCTCTGCATCAGTAGAAGCTGTTTTGCTGCTACAACCGCCGCCACTTGTTGCAGGACCTGATGATACCGTAGTCGCCCCTGTTGAAATTTCAGATGGTCCACTCACGGTTACTGATATTACGGATTTAGAATCTTGAGATTCGGTCGCATCGATAGTCTCAGTGGAATCTTTATTGTTTTGCAAGAAATGCTTTAAAGATCCAGCCATTTTTTCCCTTTACTTACTCTACTCTACTCTCTAGGTGTAAGACTGGGTGACGTTATATCCCTGAAACTCTTCACCGCTGCATTGGAAGGCGCTTTCAAGCTACTGGACTGGAAAGAATACGGTATTAACATTAATGGCGAGTACATCATTCACCTTAGATTTGCGTCCTTATGCCAAAATCGCTTATGGACCTAAGCACTATGCTCAATGACCTCTATAGTGTTTCTTAACGAATAGTTCTTAAAATGAACATGGACAAAACAAAGGTTATTTGTAACGTGCATGTCACACTATTCAGCTATTTCTAATTTGTTGTGTTGTTAATTTGTGTAACAATTAACAACACAACAAATTGGTGAGTGCAGGTGGCCGGAGGCCCTTTTTACTGGAAATGAGGCATTCCATCTTAGTCCTCACGGGTGACAACGCATCTACATTTTGATTTGTAACAGAGGATAGATGTAGATGTCTATGGGCCGCAGCAACCACTTACCATCAGGTGGACTATGTGCTCGTTTGTCACCCTTATCCTATAAAAAAAAAAACATCCATGATTGTAAGGTGTTATTTAAAAAAAAAGTCCCGCTGGGTTTCTTGCTTGTTCTTCCCAGGACAGAGGTTTTTTTTCGAAACAGTGGTAATTAAACAAAAGAGTGACTTTCAATAAGTATTATTTATAATCTATATTGAATAAAAAAGTTTCTGTTTCTGTTTCTGTTACACCTACGCCAGTAGTTTTTGGGAGCACTAAGCTCGAAGTTGTTGACGAGTATGTTTACCTGAGACAAATTGTCCGACTACTAATCGGCGACTAGGTAAGTCCAACTTCGAGTGAGAGGTCAATCAACGGTTTCAACTCGGCTGGACAGCGTTCGGGAGATTACGACCCATCTTGTCAGGTATTCCTCAAAACTTGAAAACGAGATTGTACTACCAGTGTGGGTTGCCAGTGATAACTAATGGATCTAAGGCGTGGTCCTTCATTGCTGACCATATAAGGATGCTCTATATCGTTTAGCGACCTATATCATAAACTTATAAATGAAGATATCCGCAGTAGAACTAGAGTAACCAACATAGCCCAACGGACTGAAGAGCAACGGGCCGGCCATATCGAAGGACCAACAACCAGTGCGCAAGAAAGGTTCTCAAGTGGCAGCCTCGTACCGGTATGCAAAGGTTGACTAGTTGAGTTGACGACCTGGTAAGACATGCAGGAAGTCGATGGATGGCTCAGAAGTATGGTACGTAGACGATACTTTCACAATTTTACCATCAGTCAAAGTAACTGCATTTTTAGAATATCTTAATTCCATAAACTCTAAAATTCAATTTACTATGGAGTTAGAGGCAAATAATTCTTTAGTTTTCTATATGTGTTAGTCATTCGAAATCCTAACAACACCATAGGTCACACTGTGTATAGAAAAATGACTCATACGGACCGATATATAAACGGTAAATCCCACCATTATCCTTCACAGTTGCTACCGTGGGCAAATCTTTGTTACAGAGAGCACGAGGGATCTGTGACAGCAAACATCTGGCCACCGAGCTTCAGCATGTCAAGCAGCTTTTGCACGACAACAAGCTTTGGGTCTCGCGCCTCCATCACAATGACCGAGTGAAGCCGGCCACAGTCGAGCATGTGCCTGCTGTACTACCATATGTCAGAGGTGTCACAGACAAGATCGGCTACATCTTGAAACGAGCTTCTATTAGAACATTCTTCAAGTCGCCGAAGAAGATTAGTCAGTTCTTACCATCCGTCAAGTGCAATATTCCTCTACAAGATGCAGGAGTGTACAAGCTTAATTGTGAATGTGGTCTCTCATATATCGGGCAAACAAAGCAATCTATTAAAACCAGCGTAAAAGAATACATAGCTGACGTAAAACACTAACGTTCCGGGAAGTCTGCAGTTTGTGATCATATCCTAGACGGCCCCCGCCATTACATTAGATTTGATAAACCACAAATTCTCGCGAAAGTACATCGATTCCTGCCAAGGATGAACTTGAGGCTATTGAAATCAAAACACATCCTAATTTCAATAGAGAGGGAGGATGGGTATGACCACAAGCTAGGGATCCTGTAATTAATAAAATTAAAACTAAACCCAAGCATACCACTGCAAGACTTCAAGACACAGTAAGTTCATTCTGCGTAGATCGGACCAAAATTAATAATTAAAAAGCTGAAGGTACTCCGGGTTAACTCTGACATCGGGATGTCAATCACTTCATTCCCCGTGACCATGGGTGCTGTAAAGTACCCGAAACGTCGGAAATTAATAAAAAAATAAGTTAATTAAACGTGATAGAAGCTGTAAAAGTAGTTTTATTCAATTTATAGGTTGTGTTATCCATATACTTTAATTCGATAACAAAAATAAAGAAAACATTACACATATTTAAACGTCAATTTTAGTTATAACAACAACAAACAATTTTCGAGGTTTTAAAGTTAGTAACCTGACATGACACGGCATAATATCACTGATCTTTTTTACCTTATGCTAACTATACTCCTTGATTATGGTAGTTTTGTCGGGAATTTTGCAGCAGGTGGATTAACTGCTCTTGTATTACAGCTTAAATTAATGGTTTGAAGCGAATACAGCGATATGTATTCCAATGCAGCGATATAGAATTTCGGATATAATATGTGACGTCAGCTTTTTTATAGAATAAAGGTGAGGAACAAGGATGACAAACAAGCACAAGTCCACGCTGGTATACTGCATAGTTTTCCCCGGTTTAGAAAACTTATTCGTG
Source organism: Parnassius mnemosyne (assembly GCA_963668995.1). Taxonomy (NCBI): domain Eukaryota; kingdom Metazoa; phylum Arthropoda; class Insecta; order Lepidoptera; family Papilionidae; genus Parnassius; species Parnassius mnemosyne. The sequence goes on from CAVLGL010000002.1 coordinate 163,816, forward strand.
CTATAACCATAATATTGTTACGAGCTTGGGATTCGAGACAATTAAAAACTGCCGATTGAATTACCAAAATTGACACTTTAATTACACAACACTAATTACAATCTAAAATCACACTAATAATAAAACACAGTTCGCCGTTATTTCGCTTCGAAGTATTCTCTTGTATCGCCAATTCAATACTGCCCCGGTCGTGGTCTATACCGGTCTTATATAGGGCTACAGATAGTTTCCAGAACCTTCTACTGTAGCGACATCTAGAATGTTCGAGTACATATCGGTCCCGAAATTTCTGGAAGGATCTCGACTCTCCTAGTTCTGCTACTCGACACTAGAGGGCGCTAGTGTGACTAGTGTTGCCATGTACAAGACATTAATAGTGGCGCGCAATACTTTCATTTACTCGACACTAGGGGGCGCTAGTGTAACTAGTGTTGCCATGTACAAGACATTAATAGTGGCGCGTAACACTGCCCCCTCCTAAGACATGCTCGTCCCGAGCATTATTGGCCCCATAATAACGCGCCAGTCGATCCACATGGACAATCTTAGGAGTACCTCTGGCACCTTTCTGTATCCGGTAGGTTACATCATTGATCCTTGTCACAATCCGGTACGGTCCGTCCCATTTAGCTTGAAGCTTAGGAGATTTCCCTTTGCTGCGAACTGGATTGTGTAACCACACTAGTGAACCTTCATCAAAGCCCTTGTTGTTCATTTTGCGGTCATACCGTGTTTTCATCTTCTCAGACGTTTGCTGGCCCGTCTGTCTGACGTGCTCATAAATGTCATTCATTTTGTTCCGCAAGTCATTTGCATAATCGGTTATACTGCGTGGGGCATCAGGTGGTATTCCGGTGATCAGGTCTGCAGGCAGCCGCAATTCTCTCCCAAAGTTTGCGAAAGCTGGTGTCACTGATGTACTTTCGTGAACAGCGCTTCGATATGACAACAAAAACGGTTGTATGTGCCTGTCCCAGTCTCGTTGCCGTTTTTCCACAACTTTTGCTAGGTACCTCTCCAATGTCTGATTAAATCTTTCTACCATTCCATCAGATTGTGGGTGGTAAGAAGTTGTTCGTGTTTTCTGAGTACCCATAACTCGGCAAGTTTCCTGGAATATTTGAGACTCAAAATTCCTTCCTTGATCGCTGTGAATCTCTAAAGGTACTCCAAAACGACAGAAGACTTCATGAACTAGTTTATCTGCAACTGTTGAAGCTTCTTGATTTGGAATGGCGAAGACTTCTGGCCACTTAGTGAAGTAATCCATCACTACCATAAAATACTTGTTACCACTTTCAGTTTCTGGAAACGGCCCCGCAACGTCAATGGCTATCCTCTCCCATGGTGCACCAACATTGTACAATTTCAATGCGCCTCTACTACGAATTTGAGGTCCCTTTACAGCCGCACAACTTGTACATTTGCGGCACCAGTCCTTGACATCGTCACGACAGTGGACCCAGTAAAACCGTTCTCGGATCTTCAGGAGAGTTCGTTTAACTCCCAGGTGGCCTCCTGAACAACCACTATGGTACAGCTGTAGAATATCCGGCACTTTAGCCTTAGGGACAACCATTTGCATATGACACCTGTCTCCCCGACCATTTTCCCATTTACGGCACAGGACTCCATCCTGAATCAGCAAGCTGTCCCATTGGGCCCAATAGCTTTTCGTGGTCGAACTCATTGCTGAGACGTCGCTCCACTTGGGCTTAGGAGCACTGGCCTTCATCCATTCCAGAATCGGCTTAATGTCCGAATCTTCCTGCTGTGCATGTTGTAGGCTATCCTTCCACTCATTGCTGAGCTGGTCTGTCCTGAGCATTCTCACAGATACCACTTCCTTACCCTCTTGCCTAGTACAATGCTTGCAATCTTCAGGGCAAGGTCTTCTTGACAATGCATCTGCATTGCCATGAGATTTCCCGCTGCGATGTTCGATCACAAAGTCGTATTCCTGCAGTAGTTCTATCCATCTCGCAACTTGTCCTTCCGGATTTTTGAACTGCAATAGCCATTTCAGTGCAGCATGGTCAGTTCGTAAGTGGAATTTCCGCCCTAGAAGATATTTGCTAAAATGCTGCAAGGACTTTACCACAGCAAGCAATTCCCGTCTTGTGACACAATAGTTCCTTTCCGGCTTTGACAACGACTTGCTGAAGTACGCTATCACAATCTCTTGATCACCATTCCGTTGAGACAACACACCGCCAAGTCCTATATCACTTGCGTCTGTGTCAACTATGAATTCCTTGCCCGCATCAGGGTACCCCAAAATAGGTGTTTTGCACAGGCGGTTCTTGAGCTCCTGGAATGCAATATCGCAACTTTCATCCCAGCAGAATTGTCGCTTCTCCTCGGTTAGCTTGTGCAGAGGTTTGGCTATATCTGCAAAGTTCTTCACAAATCGCCGATAATAAGAGCACAAACCCAAAAATGCTCTAACCTGTGTCTTGTCTTTTGGGACCGGCCACTCCTTGACAGCAGCAATTTTCTCTGGATCCGTGCGGATACCTTCTTCCGACACTACATACCCCAAAAAACTAACTTGCCGTTTGAATAGTGAGCACTTCTTTGGACTCAACTTGAGGTTGGCACTCTGGATCTTCATGAGCACGCGTTCCAGGTTTTGAAGGTGTTCCTCAAACGTACGGCCTACGATGATGATGTCATCCAAATAGACCAGACAAGCATCTCCAATTAGCCCGGTAAGTACAAGCTCCATCAACCTTTCAAACGTTGCTGGAGCATTGCACAATCCAAACGGCATGACTTTGAATTGCCACAGACCCTTTCCTGTGGAGAATGCAGTTTTCTCCTTGTCCTTAGGGTCAATTTCAACCTGCCAGTAGCCACTTTTCAGATCTAGCGTACTAAACCACTTTACGCCTGTAAGCATATCCAGCGTGTCATCAATTCTTGGCAAGGGATAGCTGTCCTTCTTTGTAATGTCGTTCAGGCGGCGATAGTCAACACAAAACCGCATGCTGCCGTCCTTCTTCTTTACCAGCACCACAGGTGAACACCATGGACTAGATGAAGTTTCAATAACACCATCCTTCACCATTCCCTCAATCATGGTTTCCACTTCCTTTTCACGTGCTACAGGCAATCTTCTTGGCCGCTGACGAATAGGCAATTCTTGTCCTGTGTTTATTTTGTGTTGAACTAAGCCAGTCTTTCCTATGTCAGCTTCGTTTGACGAGAAAACATTGGCGTACTTGAGTAACAACTTCTTCGCCTTGACCATTTCATTCGGGGAAAGAACGCTGCGACAGTCTTCCAAAAGTGTGGTCACTATCGTTTGTCCATCCTTGCTGGGGGTCCCGGTCGATAGATCGACGCAACCAATCCACTTCCTCACTAGTACCAACCAATGTGCCTTTTTCTATAATCTGTTCCTGATCACAAAGGTTCAACACACGTACTCCTGAGATGTCGGTGGTTCTGACCAAGGTTCGAGCCACTTTCCATGGAAGGTCATTGTCTACCCTTTCCACGAGTACACAACGATGGGCTTGCCCAGGACTCCGAGGAAGACTAACCGGCACAATCGTTTCCGATCTCGGCGGAAGAACAATCTTCTTAAGGCTGTAGACATTCCCTGGTAACGCCCCTTCCACGAAAAGTTCTTCTTGTCCACATTTCAAAACACCTTGCTTAACGTCGATCTCACAACAATTCTTCCTCATAAAGTCTAGGCCCAGGATGCAGTCGTCCATTATATCAGCCACGATGACATTATGCAGGTAGATCATGTTGCCTAGCTTCAACTCCATCTCCTTCTCTCCACGGACGGGTATGCGCTGACCGGTGGCTGTCACCAAATTAATGCGTTCTCGGTTGTATGCGGAGTCCCCAAGGAACCGACTTATAAGTTGGGAACTGACAACCGTGCGAGAGGCTCCAGTGTCTATGGTCAGTTTACACGGCGTTCCGTTGACTTCGCCCTTGATGATTAGGCTGTTCCCATCATGGGTTTGTGAGATCGAAATCCTTGGGGCTCTTTTAACATCAGCCAGCACCCGCCCCGCAGTCCTGGCTTTTACTCGTTTCCCTGCTGCTGCTGGGCGGTGCTATTATCCGCACTACCCTCTCGAGATCGATCACCTTCCCTTTCTACAGTTCGTTTAGGGCAGCTGGATCGAAGATGGCCCCTTTCCCCACAGCCGTAGCACCTAGGGTTATAGCCCTTATTGCGGTCCTGAACTGTAGCTGCTGCAACCTCCCTGACGCGGTGGGAACGATGATCCTGCCGCACGGCTTCCACCTCCAGTGCATGGGTCAGGGCGTCCTTAAGCGTCTGGTGGTGCCCAAGCCTCACAGCAGCTCTGACTTCAAGGTCGCGGATGCCGTCGATGAAAGTCTGCACCAGGTTCCCTACAATGAGCACAGGTACAGACTGGTACGCTTTTCGAACCAGCTTCTCCACCTCAAGGGCCCACTGCTGCAGGTTTTCGTTACTGCGTTGCACGCGATCTTTGAGCTGCGCACGAAAGACGTGTTCCAGGTGAGCATCGCCATATCTCGCCTCCAATGCCTCAAGGAGCTGCTCGTAAGTCACTTCCTTACCGAGCGCTTCCAAAACAGTTAAGGCCTGGTCGCGTAGGCCTAGGGTGAGAGCAGTCATGGCCTGACTTTTATTCCAGCCGTTCGCTTTCATGACAGCCTCGAACTGGATTTTGTAGGCCGACCAGGAAGAACTCCCGTCGAACGGCGGCACTTTGAATCCACGTAGCGAAGGTGTTGTAGCTACCACGGGAGCTGTGATTCCATCCCCAAGTTTGAGGTCGTCCAGCGTTTTCTTCACATCAGCCATCACGTTGTCAACCCGATTGTTCACTTGGTCGATTCGGGTTTCAGCTTCCGACAGGCGGTTGTCATGTTGAGCAACCCTATCCTTCACCTCCTTTATCTCTTTCCCGAAGGTAGCGTGAAGGTCCTTCCTGAGGAGCATCTGTTCTTCCATACCGCGCTGCAGCTGCTCTTCCAGCCGACGGGTCTGTTCCTCCTGTCGGCGGGCCTGTTCCTCCTGTCGGCGGGCCTGTTCCTGCAGCATCATCATCAGAGCACCCAAGTCAGGTGCTGCAGATGCAGGAGCTGCTGACGGGCCAGCCTCCGTGGTTAGCAACTGGCCCTCCGACGTTTGCGGCGTTGCATTACCAAATCGTCTCTGGTCCGTCTCCTGTTGGCGTTGACTTCGGGTACGGATACCCTCCGTGTCGTCTTTAGGTAAAATCGGCATATTTGATCCCACTTCTGACACCAATTGTTACGAGCTTGGGATTCGAGACAATTAAAAACTGCCGATTGAATTACCAAAATTGACACTTTAATTACACAACACTAATTACAATCTAAAATCACACTAATAATAAAACACAGTTCGCCGTTATTTCGCTTCGAAGTATTCTCTTGTATCGCCAATTCAATACTGCCCCGGTCGTGGTCTATACCGGTCTTATATAGGGCTACAGATAGTTTCCAGAACCTTCTACTGTAGCGACATCTAGAATGTTCGAGTACATATCGGTCCCGAAATTTCTGGAAGGATCTCGACTCTCCTAGTTCTGCTACTCGACACTAGAGGGCGCTAGTGTGACTAGTGTTGCCATGTACAAGACATTAATAGTGGCGCGCAATACTTTCATTTACTCGACACTAGGGGGCGCTAGTGTAACTAGTGTTGCCATGTACAAGACATTAATAGTGGCGCGTAACAATATAGTTGTAGCATTGCTTTACCACGTTGGTAGGCAATGCTACAGCTATATAGGGTTGTCATTGCAAAATATTGAACAGCTTCTGTAGGACTTTAAGTATTGATTCTCCACCCACATTCAGAAACTCCGCTGTAATTCCATCCTCACCACGGCTCCTTGTCATATTTATACTGTTGGAGAGCAATTCTTATCTCGTTTGGAGTAACGTTTGTGTTATCACCGGAATAACGTTGAATTAAATTTTTTCTTGGATATTTACTCAAACTCTCTAATGTCGTTGTATGCAGCTGTCTGCAAAACATCGCAAACGCACGCAAAATCTCAGGTGTACCGAAAACAGTTGGTCTTCAACTTAGACAGTTGACTCTTTCCAACAGAAGGATATCAGACAAAAACTTTGGACTCTTGATTACGCTCAATCGCTTCTTCAATATGAGCTGTATGTAAGCTGCGTTACTCTTCTATAGTCTCCGGATGAGGTTGAAGATGCTACGGGCAACTGAACAGAGAAAACCAGTAAATCAAACAGTCGTAGTATACCGACAAACATCCAAATTGTGTGGATGGTGAGTTTTGTCCTGATATGCGTTGGTGGGATTTGGCGGCTGGAATTAGTCCGAACAATTTGTCTAAGTACTCCCCGTGGAAAATGCGATAGAAAATTCAATGGGATGCAACATCACTTCGCAGCGCCAGTGAATCGAGCCGTTTCGAGTCACTCTTTGCTGGATGCGGTCAAGTCGAAGGAGCTGGTACTGGGACGCCCCGTTTCAGAGATGAGAACAGTACTCCATATGAGGGCGAAATTGCGCCTTGTTAAGTTGCTAACGATGTGTATGAAATACTGTCCCACCCTGCTGAAGCTTTTTATAGGCCAATTTAGCCTTCCCTTCCAAGTGGCCGCGAAACTAAACGTCATTCGATATGCCAAGGATTCTGATGCTGACTGAGGTAGCTGGAGTAGCTGTTAATTCTGAATTTGAAGCTGGACTTGAGTCGCCCCAATTCGAGATTTTTTTATTAAACCAATGCTAAATGACGTGTTCCCGAGAAATATTAATTAGCACGGCTGGTGTAAAAAGCATCACCAGAGTTACAACTAGTAACAGCAACATATAATTGATTACAGAAAAAACAGCGTGGGTGATAGCACGTAGACTTGTGGGATACTAGCATTCATAGGCTCGTAGTCGGAGTATGCACCATCTACTACGACCTTGATGCTCCGATGTGCAATAAAACTGACAATCCAAGTACACAATTTCTTGGGAAGCCCATTGGAAAAAAGGTTTTAAAGAAGCGCTTTGTACCAAAACCCATCGAAGGTCTTCGCTATGTCCAAAGTATCGACTAAGGCCTCCCTCTTGGACTCCAATGCTTCCGCTCATCTATGATTCAAGTAATCAGCTGATGGTCCTCAATGTACCTTATGAGCTGATAGTTAATAAATTAATGAATTATGCATAATGGATTAAATTATTTTGGAGAATATGGAGGCTATGGTGATAAGTCTGTAGTTGGACAGGTCTGATCGGTCGCCTTTTTAGGGATTGAGTGCACATAAGCCGTCTTCCATAAGTTCAGGATTACGCCTGGGGAGTAGAAGTACCGGAAAAGACGCATTAGAACCGGTGCTAATTCCAGAGCACACGTCTTCAGCACAATAGGAAGAACTCCATCAGTTCAACATTTTGATATCCAGGGAGAGGAGTGCTTTGCCCACTGAACGCTGTGTAAGCCGCATATCCAGAATGGAGCAATAACACCGCAGTATGGTTGGCAGTGTGTACCCCCGTCATCGAGAGTCGAATAGGACTCAAAAAGAGAACCTAAAAGGACGATTTTCTCCTTTGCGGAGTGGGCCAGTGAGTCGTTCTCCCTGTACAGAGATGTGCTTGCAAAGGCAAGATCAGCGCCCAGTCGAACCTTGCGCCATAGGCTCCAGCCTGGTTAGCCTGTGGGTAAATCAGGCCCTGTAACTACGCCCACAAATGTAACGTACGAACTTTTATTGTATAGAATTTTCTGAACAAAATTCTTCTCAGACTATGTTGTAAAGACATAGATACTTTTGCTTTCGAATAAAAAACAAACAATTTATGAAATGATGACTATTTCATAGGTCATTCGGGTATAATCAAAGAGTATAGTAACTGTCCTATACAGGAAGGTAGAATCTACTAGTTAGTCTGTGGGTCATATGTTATTGTTATGTCATATGCGCAGTATCCTCTTAGTATTCTGTAGTCATTTTGGGTAATTGGGTTGAAATCGATATTCGACTTATTATTTAAAGAAAAGGTAATCTTTAGTACAACTTCAACTCCACGGTTATGGCAATCAGCTTGAGACATATAACAAGCTGTTGTAAATTAATTAACAAACACAGTTTTCGTACTATAATGACATCATCTGCTAAACTTGAGAAAGCTGTAGAACAATTGCAAAAGAATCCTTATTATGAAAAATACGCGGATCGTATTGCAGCTTTGCAGAAAACATCTCCTGAAGAGTTCTTGCAAAGATTAGAAGAGCAACAAAAAATTAAGGATGAAGAGAAAAAAAAGAAGTTTGCTCCTATTGATACCAGGTGAAGTAAATTTTACTTTCAAATGTTTTTTCCGAATATTGAAAACATTACTGTGTCATAATAGGTTTTTGCTTTGTAACAGGCAGTTTTCTTCAGTTTTAAATCCCAAAAAAGCTCTACAGAATGATTCAACTGTGGAAGACAAAAAGCTTGATGCTATTTTTAAAATGGATCTAGTTAAAGATAAGGATGCATTGGAAATCCAGGGTATCTGGGAAGAATATCATAAAAACAAAGAAGTTATATCAGCAATAATTCCAGTGGAGGTATATACTACACTTCAACAGAACATGAGGGAATATCCTACGTTTATATTCCCATTACCTCGCTCTCAAGGCTACGAGTTCATCATGAGCCAGTGTTATGGACACACAGTACACTTTACTCCCCTTCTTGCATTTCAGGTTTGGACATTTATTTATATTTGTTGAAGCTATAAATACTTTATGATCATTCAGTGAATGAAAAATATATAAACATGAAATTAAAATTTGTAATGTTTCAATAGGTACATAAAGAGAATGCTCCTGAATGCTTAACAATGGTGCATTATATAGAACTGAGTGACAAAGGAATTATTCTTATGAGAGGAGAATATGACAAGGTAAATTTTAATTTAGGTATTTTTCATATGTGTGGTTAAATAATTTGTTTATTTTTTTTTTTTTATTATAGGATTGGGTGACAAACGAGCACACAGTCCACCTGATGGTAAGTGGTTACTGTGACCCATAGACATCTACATCTATCCTCAATAAAGACTCAAGATGCAGATGCGTTGTCACCCGTGAGGACAGATGGAATGCCTCTTTGCCAGTAAAAAGGGTCTCCGGTTCTCTACACTCACCATACGAAACACAGCAGCGTTAAGCTGCTATTTTACGCTGGTCTTCTGTGAGAGCGTGGTCCTTCCCCGGTCGAGCCGACCCATTCGTGCTACAACCATAATATAGCTGCAGCATGGCTCTACCACGTAGGAAAAATTTTTTTTTAGGTAGGTTATTTACTGATAGAGTGTACTTTCACAGCAATCCCATTATGGAGTGTAGAGTAGAAGGAGGACCATCTCTGTATATGAAAAGTGTCCCTAAAAACGTGTCCAATAAGGGTGGCGCTGCAGTAGCATAGGATAAATTATAATAATTTAAAATTAAAAATTTTGTACAGCCGACTTCAATATAAGTTATTTAAGAATAACTTAAAAACTATTGGTCTGACCTTGATCAAATTCATATGGGACCACACGAGAATTACCAGCTTTCAAATAAAAAAAGAATCATCGAAATCGGTTCACCCAGAAAAAAGTTCTGAGGTAACACACATAAAAAAAAAAAACGAAAAAAAAAAAAACATACAGTCGAATTGAGTACCGGCTCCTTTTTGGAAGTCGGCAGAAAAAAGAAGCGCCAAAAGTATTTAGAGTAAGATGGAGAAATAAATAAGGACCGATCAATCCGCTTGGTTTTGTACTACGTAAATAGTTGAGATTTTGTATATTGGCGTTTTACTAACTACTCTAGTCATGAAATATTTGAATTCAGCTGACTTCACTCCGTTCATAACAGCTATCTTCATATCGTAGTTTTTCAGACGCCAGCGCTATTGTAGTAGGTTTTGGAACCTCTATTTACAGTAAATAGTAGGACACTTTTTCAACCTTCGCTCCTTATAAGATGGTTCTCCTTCTACTCTACACTCCATAAATCCCATACAAATTTTTAAGCAATGCAGATGATAATTTTCTAATTATATTTTAGTAAAATTTTTTTGAGCTCTTAAAGTAGATTTGTATACTTGATATGCCATTTATAGATATTTTATCTTACAAAGGTGTGTGTCTTACTTTGCTGTTTAGCAAAGGAACAACTTTTCTCCTTTATCTTGCTTATACACACCAAAATGTACACACTGCAAACTTGCAATACAAGGAAGACTAACCCACCATCATGAAATGAAATACTGTCATATTTAAAAAATAAATAAATACAGAATGTGGAATATACACAAATTTTATTTTATTTTAAAGAATTTACACGTGTAGTTAATATTTTTAATAAAATGTAAAATCTTTTTAACATATAACTTTTTTTCAGAATGTATTAAATGCTCAAGAAGCACAATGTTTAGCAAATCAGTTTCAAATGTATTTTTGTGGAAAAGATAAAGCAAAACTTCAACTCTTGGAGACATTCAATAAAAAACCTGACTCATTCAAACATATGGACCTCATCTCAGAATTAGAGAATATTAGCCTTGTGTGATCTTTACTATCAATAAAGTTATTGTTTTAAATTAATATATATTTTATTTTGTGCCAATAATGAGAAATTTCAAATACTTATTTAGCATCCCATCAATCCTAATTTCACATAAAGATCATATAAAATTTATTGATTTAGTTTATGTGGGAAATATACATATTCAGGAGTGTCATGTATGAATGAATTAGATTTGTTACTTGTGGTCAAAATAGACAAGGGTGAGTTAGGATTGCTACTAGATACTGATGTAATACTTTTGCAAGACCCATATTGTTGCATGGCTTGACCCTGTCTTATGTAGTTCATTGGATCTTCTTCAATTCTTTTCTTAGGAGAAAAATATTCTTCAATATTTGTGTTTCTACCTCTGCCTCGATGTAAGTTATTTGTTATACAATGTAATATATTTTGCTCGGTTTCACGATGGCACCCCTCTAAATATAGGTTTTGTAAGTAAAGCTTATTTTTCTTCATAACATCTTCCCGGATCAGTGCAGGTGTTTTTTCCACAAAATATTTGGGTATGTAGTTTATAAATTCTTCATATAAATGTTGATTATCACTAATTTGTGGACTTCCAATTGATGATGTTGCTAATGTGATTGGAGATTCTGATTCTTCTAAAGAAGTTGTTAATTGCAACTTGACTGGACTAAACATTACAGGACTATCTAATAAATTGCTTTTATAGTTTATGCTATTTTCTTTGCTACTTGCACTATTGTCACTTAAAACCTCCATTACATTACTTTTATTTCTATCAGCAGGCATGTTGCTTGAACAATTTTGGTCATCAATGTTAGCAGTGCCCATTTGTCTAGTAATACTTGCTTTATAAACTGTTTCATTATTTTTATTCAAAATAGTCTGTTTTCTTATTTCTGATAAAGCTGGTCTTGTTATAGTTTCAGATCGTACAGCTTTATGAAACAGATTTAAAGTAAGGCGACTTGATGCAATACAATTTTTTTTTGTCACGTTTTGTAAATTATGTGCTGGATCATTTAGATTATAGTAAATCTTATCTTCTGCTTTTTGGTGTAATCTTTTTCGCAAATCATTTAAACTCTTTCGGGTTTTGCGTTTCTTACGTTTAATTTTGTTTGACAAAGGTTCCATTATTACCTCAACTTCAGGCTTGAATAAATGAGTAATGTTTTCAAAGTCATTAAAAATCATTACCTACAAAAGGTAACTTCACTATTAAAGTATAATGATTACTAATATGTTATTTATTATCATGGTTCGATTTGATAAATTGACATCAATCATCAGTTTTATAATCTTTGAATAGTATTAATTTTAATTCAAATTACCGCCGCAACTAAGCACTAGTGATGTAATAATCAAATGTCAATAATCGTGAGTGAAAACCGATGATTTACGGTTTTTTAAAAACTTGTTTTCACATCTACTCCAACGTAGTAGGCATGAGAACGATATATCAAAACGGAACTATAGTACGGCCGCTGAGTTATTACCGATTTGACAGATTATTCTTAAATTAATCGATATAACCTTGCACGAGCGACACATTTGCCGAATGATTTAGAATACCTCTTTAATATAAAACTTTATGTCAAAATGTCAGAATCAAGTAATTTTCCAATAAACTCTGTTTCAAAACTTAAAATAGTTTGTAAATAATATGAAACATTTATTTTTTGTTCTTTGGCGCGCTTGTACAAAGTTACATCGTGCGTCTCGTTTTCATAGTGATGTGCTTGATAGTATTCGGTCCGAATTCATTGGAATAGATATGATATTTATCTTATTTGGATATTTTTATTTTACTTATTCCTTCGAGCAACTAGACTATAATTCTACCATTTTTTGCGTCTCCTAATTGCACTGTGTTGCCAATATCTCTATGATTTTTAAGATTTATGTGTGATCCAAAGACAGAAATACTGTTTTCTATGATTTAAAAATAAATACAATTAAAATGATTATGTATAATTTTTAACATTCATAATATATAAAACAACATTTAATAAATATAATTTTCTCCCTCAATTAAGCAAAGTTATAGGTGTATTTTTTTAAGTAATTGGCGATACTATTCTGGCAACACCCTTACCACCGCTATTTTAATCTGTTTAGTCGTCTTCCGTACTCTCGTGCGCACAGACTACGTTCTCTTGTGTAACCGTTGTTTTTTGACTCGGCTTTCTCCTGTTTATCGTTGCGCTTTATTGGACTAATTTTGTTTGTGTTTGGTAATTTTGTTGAAAATGCCGAAACGAGGAAAAACATTGAATAGTCAATGTCGTGAGCTTGTACTAAAGCTACAGGATTACTTTGAGCGTGAGTCACAAAATGGCGGACCTTTGATTCCTGTTACTCAAGTGAAAGATCGGGTTTCACAAGCTCTTGGAATTGGTGCAAAAACACTATATAATATAAATAAAGAAAAATTTGGTGCTTCTGGAAGTGAAGATAATGTTTTACGCACTCCTAAGAAAAAACGAAGACAAAAGCCCGTGACAGGTGTTGATGTTTTTGATGCAGATGCAATAAGAAACCACATATATGGTTATTATACTAGGAACGAGTTTCCAACTAGACGTTTGCTTTTGGTCTCTTTAAAAGAAGCTGGCTTGTTTAAAGGCGGTAAAACGGCGTTGTCAAAACTATTGCACGAAATTGGGTTTGAATATAAAAAACGAATAAAAGGAAAATATTAATGGAAAGATTTGATTTAATAATTAAAAGGAGCGAGTTTTTAAGAGAAGCCAGAATAATCGAGTCTTGGGACAACGTCGTTTTTGTTGACGAAACATGGTTAAATGCGAACCACACTGTGTCACGCTCTTGGACTGACGAAACAAAAGCATCAACCTCAAAGGTTCCAATTGGAAAACGATCGCGACTGATAATTTGTCACGCCGGTTCTGCTGGAAGTGGTTTCTTTGAAAATGGACTGCTGGCTTTCGCGTTAAAAAGTACTTCCGATTACCACGAGGAGATGGATACAGACACTTTTACGAATTGGTTCGAAAATCAATTATTACCCAGTCTGCCAGAGCCTTCTATCATAATAATGGACAACGCTTCATATCACTCGAAACAAGTGAATAAAGCGCCTACTCAGGTCGACAAGAAAGCTGATCTCGTAGCATGGCTACACCAAAATGGAATTGAAACTACTGCCGAAATGCTAAAGTCTGACTTAGTAAAGTTGGTACGCGAAAATAAAACATCAAGAGTCCGTTATGAAGTAGATGAGATAGCTCTAGCACATGGACATCGGGTACTTCGAATTCCGCCTTATCACTGCCAGTACAATGCCATTGAGCTAATATGGGCACAAATCAAAGGTATTGTTTTTTATCGCATAAGTTATGAATATGAATAATTTGTATTATTATAACATCCAATATTCAGCATATAAGTAAAAAAATACATAACTAAGAAATAAATATCTCATGTCCCTTACATGTAGGTAATTGTGTAACATTTCGTTTATTTAATGTAATAAATTAACGTTATTTAATGTTTACATTACAGGTTACGCAGCTCGTAATAATACGACTCCGCCATTCAGTACTAATAAAATGATGGGTCTATTAAAAGATGCTTGCAGCAAAATAACGAAAGAAGATTGGGTCAAGGTCGTCGAAAAGACTCGAAAACTAATAACAGAAGATTATGAACGCGATATAAGAGTGGACATCATTATAGAGAATGAAATTGTCATACAAGTGACTGATAGCGATGACAGCTCTGGCGAATCTGGTTCAGAGTCTGAATAATTGTTTTAATAAATGATAGGTAGCCATTTATTAAAACATCTTGTACCTACTCTATTCATTAAAATGTGTAACAGTGTTTACAAATTTGTTTTATTTTGATATGTCCTCGACCAATTATCTACGCCCATCAAGGATACTCCACCTAATAAATAACCTGTGTCTTTAACTATTATTGATTTGATTTTATTTAATTACACACTATACTAGAATATTTAAAAACAAACTGTTCCCAAATGATATTAGGGTTACTGGTTCAGTCACTTCACTAGTATTGTCAATTCGTCATGTGTCAAATCGGTAATAACTCAGCGGCCGGACTTTAATAACGTTATGTTATCAAATATCATATCATATCGATAAACCTAAATACATAACTGTTATCACATATCCAACCAAAACCAAGTAACCAACTTACGAAACGTAAGACGCATACTGGAACTGTATGCCAACACGGCCCACCATGTCTTTGGTTGATATTCGTTGTTTCTCTTTCTTGCGACGGTATCATAAATACGTATAGAAAGAGATGAAGCGAATATGGATTTCGTTGCAATGTTTTGATAGTTATCGCACAACGGTGCACGTAGTGAAATATAATTATAAGATCGTCAACAGTAAGGTTGAATTTAAAATGGTTAAAATTGCCTAATATTTAAGTTTGTGTAGTTATGAGAGTTGTGAAATTTAAATGATCTTTAGGCCATTAGACACAAGATTTGTATGACCACATTATATTTGGTTTAGGCAACTTTTTGTTTATGTTTCGGATGGAAAGTTTAGAATTTGATTTTTTTTCAATCGCAACAATTACGCACTTGACCTTGGTGGCGTGTGCCGTTCACTATGAAATTATTTGTAAAATTATTAATTTTTGACGTTGCGTTTGTGCATTTATTTGTAATATTTTTGTTCACTTTGTATATTAGTTTTAAAACTTTTCTGCTAGTCCTAAGCCTAGTTAAGTGTGAAGGAAAATCGTCAACTTAAATAATTATTAATAAATAAACAACCTAAAACAATTTTCTATCCACTTAACCGTCCACCCCGCGCGAGTGATTCACGCCTGACCTGTCCACGCTCCACGCATTAAATGTCACTATTTTTTACGACCGCGCGAGACTATCTTAACAAAAACGATTACTACTGAAAAACTACTATAGCTACATTCATAGATTAATGATAAGCCATCGCGCGCTCTGACTAGATACCGCGCTTCCTGCAAGTAACAGCTCCATGAATGGGGCAACTTAATATTGTAGTGTGTATAAGACAATTTGCATGACGCTAGTGTGCGCGAAAAATTGTATATGCCAGCAGCTTAACTATTACCCGATTAACGGTAAAATTTATTTTATGGTATGGCTTAGTAGTAAGTTCATAGTTATGAATGTTCACGCCCTGAGTTGCCCCGACAAAGGTTGACTGGACTAGGGCCCATGAGTAATCCAATCGACGAGCAACAAAGGACGGGACCCAAATGACCTATGGATAATTAACTATAAGGGCTGCTAATCAAACAAACACTTACCGACCTCCATAGGTAGGGTTGACCACATGGTACCAGTCAGGTGATAAGTGAGGTGCATGTAAGTAGTGTGTAGTAGTGTGTACATGTGTGACCTGACTTAACCGAGGTGATCGGGCAGCGGCCTGGTCCGATGCTGCCCCACGATGTGGTATCTTTCCAGCGGACGTCACCAATTGACAACTTTTGCCTTCATTTCACTATTTCAGTCTATCAACTTTATTGTACACTATTTCAATCTATCAACTTTACTGTACATTTAATTAACTTCAAACTCAACTAAATCCCCGTTAATCGTAATGAAACACGTGACACACGGCACAAGTAAAGAACGGTTGATCAAAGTTCAACTTCAGTTTTCACTTAGCAACAAATTATTTCTAGAAACCGAACGCGACCTTCTCTCGGATCACAAAGTTCCGCGTTACTTACAACAAACTAAGATTCTTTCGTACGATATTAACAGGCTACAAAAAATGCGTAAATATTGCAAATGCGCTTTAAAATGCAATCACTATACAAATTGACGTAAATTACTTGCAAACAAAGGTAAGTTAATTTAATCACTCAACACTTATACAAACCTCGTTATCGCGTAAACGCACTAAAATGATAACTCAAAATAGAAGCGATCTTAAAGCGACCTCACGAGTCTAGCGAAGAACCGGCGTCCGCGCAAACAATTTCAACAATTAGGATAAGGGTGACAAACGAGCACTCAGTCCACCTGATAGTAAGTGGTTGCTGTGGCCCATAGACATATACATCTATCCTCGGTCAAGAATCAAAATGCAGATGCGTTGCAACCCCTGAGGACTAAGATGGAATGCCTCGTTTCCAGTAAAAAGGGTCTCCGGTTTTCTACTCTCACCATAGGAAACGCAGCAGCGTTAAGGTCCTATTTTACACTGGTATTCTGTGAGAGCATGGTCCTTCCCCGGTCGAGCTGACCCATTTGTGCTACAACTATACCAGTAATATAGCTGCAGTATGGGTCTATCACGTATAAGTTGAAAATTTAGAAGATGATCCCATAATAAAAAATATTTATGTTGACGGGCAGAATCGTTCCCTAAGTAATTAAGTACTATTTTGTTACACCTTTAGTTAGTATATAAGACCGGGGGAATAGTTTCTTCATATATTGTATACAAATTCAAGACGTTTTTGTTTCCATTCTGTTCGATAATTTGTTATCATCTTGTAGGTAGTGACATAATAAAAAATAAACGTTGCTGTAGAAATCTTGGGATTTTGATTAAAAAAATGCGTCATGTAGTTTTATTTGATATATTCAATGCCAGGGATTTGAAGGAACATGGATTTAGTGATATATACGTGTGTAGTACGGTCATCCAACTAGTAATAAACGAGTGTTACAAGACAGCGGTTGTTTCATTGCATTCACAAACGTATCATAAGATGGGTGGGATCATCCGTAAGATGGGTGAGAAGGATTCCACTTTTGTTCACTTCTTCGACGCGATTTATCTTCGCAAACTGAGTTAGTCTGCTTTTGAAAATTGACCATTCACTTGACTTATGGTCAAAAATAGGCAGATTTCCCAGATAAGCCATTTTTATTTTTATTGTGGGTATCCCATCCTCGTCGCCAATGATACGTTTGTGAATGCAATGAAACAACCGCTGTCTTGTAACACTCGTTTATTACTAGTTGGATGACCGTACTACACACATATATATCATTTAGTCATCCCATTTATAACGGAAAAAAATTATAAACTTAAATGTTAAAACCTCCAGAAAGCTTTCTTTTAAAGAACACAAGCAACAAAAGAAAATAATGACTAAAACTTTTAAACCAGTTTTAAGTACTCAAGTGCATTTTTAGGAATGTTAGTGTGTATTGAAAGTCTCAAACAGATAACTAATCTTGTGATCTGGCATTATCATGATGAAAGATCACTCCTTTTCTGATTATCAATGCCAGCAATTTTTTTTTATTTCTTGCTTGTCTCATTGTTTATTGGTAGTAGAGATCCGAATCGATGGTTTTACCCGGCGGTAAAAGCTCATGATAAACTTTCAATCCCATACACACAGCATCATTTTATTGCGTGTTAATCCAGGTTTCGCTTTACTCTGTAAACAAAACACATATCAATACAAAAAAAAATCACGTTTCTTGTATGGTCTTCACACAAGAAACATGATTTTTTTGGGTCCTTTAATATTTTACTTGTTTTCTTTTTTATTTTATGTTGTTATAGCAGCAATATAAATACACATTCTGTGAAAATCCTACATATTACGATTCATAAGATACAGCATACTGACAGACAGACGGAACGATAGTAGAGGCTTGGGTCCCGTTAATACTCTTTGGGTATGGAACCCTAATAAATGGCAATTATGTAATTTGAGCAATACTACAGAAATAAACATTAAATAATATAGAATTAGGTTATATTATAATAAGTTAAATATATTGTATTTTTTATTTATTTTTTGATAGTGGTAGAGCCACGCGGCAGCTTTTGCTGTCGCACGGATGGGCCGGCTCGAACTGGGATGGTACCACGACCTCACAGAATACCAGCGTGAAGTAGAGGTTTACCTCTGCGTTTCGCTTGGTGAGTGCAGGTGGCTGGAGGCCCTTTTTATTGGAAATGAGGCATTCCATCTTAGTCCTTTGGGTGGCAACGCATCTGCATTTTGATTCGCAAACGAGGATAGATGTAGATGTGTATGGGCCGCAGCAACCACTTACCATCAGGTGGACTGTGTGCTCGTTTGTCACCCTTATCCTATTAAAAAAAATTATATTATAAAATATAGTAACAATAAATTCACATATAAAAATCTCAGCCACGGGGAACTTTATTTTTGCATTCGCGGCAACACTGAATGGCGTCATTGATATTTTGTGACTTATTTATCGCTCGTGTTATTTTATGTTAATATTTTTAAATTGTATGATACTTAATGATAGTACGTGATTCCAGTGTCTTTCTTATTTCTTGTAGTATTATTTTTACACAGTTTCAATACGTAAACTGGTATTTTACTTCGGATTATGATAAAAATTTAATAAAACATTCGGTACGTTCACCTTACACGTTGCCTGCAACCTATATAGTTTGTGTTTGTGCCTGCAACGAGACTGGCTTGGGTACGCCGATTTCGGTGTAGTATTTGTTGCCGCATTTTACATGAGCGCCGGCGGTATCTAGTCAGAGCGCGCGATGACTTATCATTAATCGGGTACAATATAACAATGCCTTCAGGGTGCTGATGGGACTTCCGCGATATTGTAGCGCTTCAGGGATGTTTACAGTTTACGGTACGGATGACTATCATGCTATTATTCGAAAGAGAATCGCATCCCTATTGCCCAGGGTTCGTGGGAGCTCCAATAGCATTCTGAGGGCAATATCTGATAAATTTGATTGTCCCATCCTAGGACACTGGATGCGTATGCACTTGCATGTGCCTGGTGTTATGGGGTGTCGAAAATAAAAATAATTGAAATTAAAAATATGTGTGTAATAATTTAAGACTAACATAGGTTAAGCTAATTACTAACATAATTATGGACTATATGTGGGTCTGAAATAAATTATTATTATTATTTGGGGCATCTATATAGTTTACTCATCTGGTTGGGCTGTATAAATATATAATTGTAAATGAAAATGATAAACATACATAAATATCAACAAAATAAAATAAATGCATAAAAAATACATAAATAAATAAAAACCCAACCAGATGGAAGCCCTCGGCAAGGGAGACTAAACGGCCGAGGGTTAGGGGGAAAGGGAAAGAAACCGGCGGACGATGCGGGCAGTATCGAGGAGCACCGCCTTCTGCATTTGAGCTTGGAGCGGTCCGTCACGGAGTCCCAGTCGCTTCAGATGACCCGATAGGCTGACTGGGATTAACCCGTTTGCAGAAACGACTACAGGTATAATTTCGGCCGGCAGTCCACCCGACATGTCGGTCACCTCGTGAGCCAGGTCCAGATATTTTGTTCGCTTATCTGTTTCGGCTTTCACGAGGTTCTCGTCATAAGGAATGGTAATGTCGACCAAAAATATCCTTGACTGTGCCCGGTCCATCAGCACAATATCAGGCTTATTCGCAAGAATGGTCCTGTCTGTGATGATGGCCCGGTCCCAGTAGAGCCTGGCGCGGTCATTTTCGAGCACGGCTTCCGGCATGTACTTATAATAAGGCAGTTTCCGATCCACGAGACCGTATTTCAGAGCGAGCTCCTGGTGTAGAATCCTGGCTACTAGGTTGTGCCTATGCAAGTACTCAGAGTTAGAAAGCGCCGAACAACCGGAGATGACATGCCTAAGTGATTCACCAGGATGGCGACAAGCTCGACAAATGTCGACGGTGCCATCCCTTAGGATGTGTCTCCGATAGTTGTTGGTCTTAATAACCTGATCCTGTATTGCACAGACAAAACCCTCGGTTTCCCCGAAGAGGTCACCAAAACGTAGCCAGTGGAGGGAGGCAACTGTATCTACGAAAGGCTCATGTAGAGCCTTGTAGAACCTCCCGTGGAACTCCTTCTCCTTCCATACGGTCTCCCGGTCGGAAATGCTCTGTACTGCCGGGTCTTGCCATTGCTCGTTGGCTAAGGATAGAGGGGTAAGTCCTTTATCACAAAAAATAACGTCCCTATAGAATGGATCATCCGCTCTCGACAGAAAATAATTACGGAGGCTGCACACTTCGCGATTATGCAGGGTAAGCGCGCTTAAAAAGCCGCGCCCACCATGCTTCCGCGGCAAGTACAGCCTCATTATCGACGATCTCGGATGATGCACTCTGTGGGACGTCATTATAGTGCGGACTTTTCTGTCCAGAGCGTTCAGTTCGGTCTGAGTCCACCTGAGTATGCCAAAGGTATACATGAGAACAGGCATGATCCAGCCGTTATAAGCGTGTATCTTTATATATTAACGCCCGACAAAAGACTGTTAAGCATTTTTGTCAAGCGTGCATAAAACACATCGCAAACTGACTGCTTCATACCCGCCTCATCGACACCGATGTTCTGTGACATACCCAGTTATCGGTATGTTTCAGCCTCGGAAAGGGTCCTTATGCTGATGGGCATAGATAAGTCCATGCCCTCAGAGTTAGCAACCCTTCCCCTTTCGACATGGAGGACCGCACACTTATCCGTCCCCAGCTCCATTCTAATAGAATTGCTAAAGTCACAAGTGATGTTTAGCAATTCCACAAGATGGGAGCGACTGGAGGCGAATAACTTGAGATGATGATGGCTCCAGCTCCGCGAAAAAGCGATGCATCCGAGCCCGATACGCCAACATTCCAGTTTCTTCCCCTTTTGCCCTAAAATACGCTCGCAATGCGTTTGCGTTCATGATTTTTGTCCAACGCATGCGACGTGTTCCACCAGCGGCGGATGCCACTTGCTGAGTCCGAGAAGACCCAGCCGACACCAAGCCCTCTGGTGGGGATGATGGATGCGGGCGGCTACTAGGTGGTCTTGCAGCCCCCCGCGCTTGGCTGGCGACCCGCATGCTGTCGCGTCCAGCGCCAGCTCCAGACGCGCCCTGGCGACCTCCAGGCAGCGGCCCTTTTCGCACTCTTTTATTTTCCATCATCCATTATATGGGCGTCAATTAACGGGAGACGCCCAGGCCCGACACCGTTTCATGGTGCGGCCATAAGCACAGACGGACCTTTGCACCCTCAATTCTGCCGAGGCACGGCGCACACACCTCTTGGCAAGGCGCTGACTGACTGCACTGACGTAGCAGTTTTTTTTTATTTTTTTATTTTTTTTTATTTATTTAACAAGTACACTTACAATATACATATATGACATTGTCACAAAAACTTACACACTTTTATATTTCCTGATATGCATATCAATTACAAGTGTACATAACATTTACAGACTGAGTCGTGCAACATAATTTAGAATTAATTTGAGGTAGGAAAAACATATAATCAATGCAATAAAATGAGAAATAATTTAAGTAAACTATGTTACTAAATAGGTAAAAAAATCAAATGGAAAAAAAATAAAAGAAGTATGTACATTTTTAATTTAAGTATAAAATAGATTCTATTAAAAATATAATTTTTAACAGGAACTAATTAACTAGGCGATAAATGCCTAGTAAGTTTAATTTTGAAGGTCTTAAAAGAGTCGTGAAATATATCGATGCTAGGTATGGTTTTAGTTACTTCGTTGTATTTGCCACATATACGAACAATAGGAGCATGATTCCCGAGATGAGTTTTAGTGAAAGGAATATAAAATGTTTTTAAGATGCGACACCGTGATATTTACGTGGAACAGCTAACAATATGCGACCAAGAAGGTCACTGCACTTAACTTTTTCAGTTTTCAGTTTTCAGTTTTGTCACTTAACTGTTACGTCAGCGGGCGGTGGGGTCGTCACTTCCCTACGCCTTTTTATTATTATTATTATTAATCTCTGGCTACATTCAAATAAAAAATATTCTCATAAGACTCAAAGAATTCAAAATTTAATTTTGTTAGAAGAACATAAGTCAAATTAAAAATGAAGCCTGAAAATAAAGCTTAAAAATGGGAATATAAAAAGAAATCGTATTTATTTTTTATTTCGAGTTTTACAAGTGTAATACTTACTGGAGATTATTATTTTATATTATAATAGTACATGATATTCCCTTTAAAATGACACCAATATCAATAATATCTTATATACTCAATATACATAAGTATATAATGTTTACCCAATATAAATTTTAAATAAGTAAATAAATTAATAAAAATAAGTTTTAATAATTTCTAGACACATCTCAACAGATATTTCGTTTATACATTGCTATCAACGTGTTAATAGTGAATCATTATTTTATATTTTGCATTCACTTAACACAAAAAACTGATTAGAATACATTTTAAACAACATATAATCAATAAACGATGATATCGCGTATAGTGATTAAA
The DNA here is from genome assembly GCA_963668995.1 of Parnassius mnemosyne. NCBI lineage: Eukaryota > Metazoa > Arthropoda > Insecta > Lepidoptera > Papilionidae > Parnassius > Parnassius mnemosyne. The sequence continues at coordinate 186,625 of CAVLGL010000002.1, forward strand.
ATTTAGAGCTAAATTATTAAATATAAACGTTTTGGAATTGTCGTAATGATACATATTTACTAAAGAAAACATCTTCACAATTAGTTTGATGTACAATAACATTAGAAATAACGTATAAAAACAGAAAAGTTATCACATTTTTAATCGAATTTCTTACACGTTAACATTTCACAAACAAAAATGGCGAAATTTAATTTTAACATTTTTTTTCTAAATATTTTGTTACTATTATACAGATAAAATTCAATTTCACAGACGACAAATTTCATATAGCACCATCTATAATTTTTTACTGTATTAATAACAGCTATCTTTTGCACTGTACGCGTTTAAACCGAAAGATGTCGTTTGGTACCTAGACAGGTGAGGCAATAATTGTTTTTGGGGACTGTAGTCACCGTGGATGGTTGAGTAGCTATATAATATATACATTAGGTACTTTGAAATCAAAATCTGATTCTACGTCTCACTTTTAAAAAATGGATATAAACTATAGAAATAAATAAGGATAGAAAGAATGTAATTTTAAACATTTATAATACTATATTACTGCATTACAATGAATTTACATAAATTACATATTAACATACATGTCTAAATGTTACATCTAAGATTATAATAGAGCCTCTGCCTTCTAAACCAAAATAATCGGAATAATTAGTAAAATAAATGTTGAACTGGTTCTACGGTTTTCGGTTGTTTCTGTTGTAGCCATTACTACTGATATCGATATTTGGAAACGGTTTTCAATAACGATATGAAAACTAAATATCGGTTAAGCTAAAAACTGAAAACGCCCATACGTACAACGTAGTGATTCTATACTCTTTGATATGGCCAAGGCGTAGACTCTGGAGTACCCACAGAACACTAATACCCTTAGGCGGGAAGAATATCAACTTCAAACAAAGAAAATGGCGCTTATAGTATGAAAAAGCGTGACTAATTTTGATCTGTCATTGTGTGCGTTAGCTAGCGATGTACATTTTACTTAAAAGGACTATCGAATAATTATTTTTAAAGAAGCGGTAAAAAGATTTTAAATAATTGTTTAGTGCGCAAAATTGAATAACTTCAAAATTTAACTGAATTTTTACCAATTTAGTTCTAAAATAATTAAAAAATATTCATATAACATCTCCCTGGGAATAAGTCGAACCTACCTGCCTTTTGTTGGATTTTAATTTTAATGTATTAATAAAAAAAAAAAACTCCTCAAGAATCCTATCGGAAAGTTGTATTTTCGAGCTATGATCTTTGGATAAAAATATTTACTGCCATGGACAATTTCCACGGAATTTCTTTTTAACATATTGCTGCGCGCCAAAATTAATACATGGCACATGACAACACTAGTTACCGCTAGCGCCCTCTAATATCGAGTAGCAGAACTAGGAGAGTCAAGAATATTCTAGAAGCAGTTCTCTATGTTGTTTTTATATTTCTTTTTTATTAAAAAATCTTCACCATATTGCCCTTGTATATCTCCTGTATAACAAATAATATGATTTTCGTCCTCGATAATTTCATTTCCTTTTCTTCTAATTTCTGATAGTCCTACAATGTAATATTTAATTTTTGATAATGAATATTTTAGTAGTATCATTCATTGTGGCGATAGTAATGATTTAACATTGTATGTGCAGATATAGAGTGGTTGACAAGTTGGAGGGTTGTAGTCGTCCTCTCCCACGGTGACTAGCCGTGTTGGGAGATGGGGAGGGCCCGGTGTTGATTGTTATTGTGTGGTTCTTGGATCATGAGGATGTGAAGTGAATTTTTGGAGGGAAATTGCAAAGTTGGTTTTTTTCAGCAGGAAGTTATCCATGCCATTTGATTTTTTGATCTTTATGGGTTGCTTGTCTTTATTATTTTCACAGTCGGATTGCGATGTTTCCGGTGACTCAGACAAAACTCTTTTCTTTTTATCCATACTTTGCTTCTGGGCTTGATGGTTTCAGTTCTTTAGTATTACGATTTTGTCATATTTGTCGCTAATTTACTTGTTAACTTCCATTTGAAGTTCCTTACGCTTGCTTATTATTTCAGGGGGAAAATCCTCTTTAATATAGTAGGGTGTCGGTTTAAGCCTCGGTTTGGTTTTTTTTGGTATTTTTATTTTAGCCCCATTGTGGTTAATGTTATAACGATGGGTTTGACTTTTTCTCCCTTTTTTCCAAGCCTTCTCACGCATTCAATACCGTTGCTATCGCATTTCATGTTTATTACCTTATTTATTATATCAATAAACTTTTTCCCTAGGACGGCTCCGAATATGAGTAGATTTTTCTTTCTTAAGGTCCTCTCCAAATTATGTATTGTATTGTCTGTGTTTCTAGTTTCTGTTCTAAAACCTCGTTTTTGGTTTCTAGACTTTTAAACTTCTCTTTAATATTGCTGTTAATAGTATTTCTAATACCCTCCTTCATATCCTGCATGTCGACTTTTTGCTGCCGTATTTCCTCTTGTTTTACTGTTAACATATTTTTCATTTCCTCCATTTAAATAAATAAGCGATATAAATAGTTTATAAACAGAAGTTTTTTGTTATATTCCTGTTTATGTCTATGTATATTGTTGTTGTCCTCTTGTGGTGAGTAGTGGAAACACTATTTTTATGTTGTATACTACAATGGTGTAGTTGGATCTCTCTCCTTTATGTTCTGCCCCCCGCCTGTTCATGTCGCTAATAGGTTCGCTTGTAAGCAAGATGAATAGCAATATTGCAACAGTTAACCTAAAAATGTTGATTATGTTTTGCACTTGTTTTTCAGTTCCGCGCACGTATAAATAAGATGTCTTTAAAAAATTGATAATCTACACTTTCCGGACTTTAATAAGTTCTCGACAATCATCACAATGAAAAACCAAAAGTTGTTCAGCCGTTATAATGTACCAAGGTTTTTTGCACTTGTTTAGCACTAGTCTTTCACTTTCACTCAAAAACTTCACTTTGTCCTGGTACTTTACTACACTTTTTAGCGTTCTAAGTATGTTTTGGTTTACTTTCACGATTAGAAGTAATAATTTTTCAATTAAAATCACGGAATCGATGTAAACAGTGGCACGGTGGCGCCCTCGATTATATACCTAAACTCAAAGTTATTTGTAATTACCTGGTTATAAATAAAATGTACCTCCGTGAAGAAGCCTAGCGATTTGTACGTGACATTTGTCAAATTACAATGATCAAAAATGGCACTGTCACAGTCTAATATGATGCTTAGCCACTGTCTTTAACTTTATTATTTTTTCTATTAGTTTGTAATCCAAATATAACATAACGCGGTTTCTCTAATTGTGAAGTTGTTTGGACAGACCATGTATATTTAGTAGACTGTGATAATAATGGATATTCATATATATTCCAATTTCTATATACGATTTGAAGAGGCTTGTCTTTCGCTAAATGTTTTATTAAAGTCAGCTTTTGCTCGTCAGATACCTTGATAGGAGACCTCAGATGAAGTAAAAAAAGATAGATATCGCACCTAGAATAATAAGCTGTAACCAATTTTATAACTTTGAGTCAGAGAAGTGTTGCCACTTTTTTTTTAAAAAGTCCCTGAAAATTGAGATAAATTACTACAAATAGAAGAGTAATATACGATGTGAATGCGAAAGTAAATCTGTTTTAATAAATTTCAACAATTTGATGATTTAAAAAGAGATGATGAACGTAGGAGGCGTCTGTAGATCATTAAAAATTCTTCTTGATAGATCGTTCAGTGAGCGTGTAAGCATCGAGAAAAAATACAACATATGTGATGTAAAACATGTTTATTATAAAAAAATACTTAAGATTAAAAAATTGTAAATAATTCGTTAAAATTATAAAATAAATCTACTATCGCCATGTTTTCACTTAACGAATTATATAAATTTGTGTCAATGAAATTTTGAGTTTTTAAGTAATTGATAATTTCTTTGAGGGTCGAGTTCATGTTTTTGATTTCATTCAAAGTCACATTCGATTCGCATCATAGGAGTCGGAATAATGTTCACATTAAACACCAACATCGAGAATCCAAGCAATGGACCAATACAATTTCTTACCCCAACATCAATTTGTTTAGTACAAATAAAGAACATTTAAAAGTTCTATTATTTGGATGAATCATTATGCCATTTTTGATTTCAGATTATAGATGTGACACCTTCCCTGTTGAACCTTTTGCTGACCTCTCATCTGGACGGCTGCCTGGTTTCAGTCAATGGCTCTTCGTATCACTTCCTTATCCGGAGTACGGTGCCCGTCACATTCTCATTGCAGACATGATCTGCAGGTCCTACCTATGGGGGCAGATTTGCTTCTCACTGGATAATCCCAACATCGCTGCTGAGTCTGTCACTGATATGGTGCTTAAGGGGATGGAACTTTAAATTCCGTCATCTGCGGTGCCTATTGGTGGCAGATCCCAGCCTTAATTTGAACGCTTCTGCAAAATTACGTCCCAAGAAAAGCAGGTGTGTTACAAGATCTGGTCTGACGCATCGACGTCCCGGGATGCAAACATTAGCGCACTCAAAACGAAGTATATCTCTGCCTCCAGGACCTTCAAAAGAGTTATCGCTAGGGCAAAGTCAGAGTAGATTGAAAGAATTGGCAAGAAACTAGTACGCCTTCTTTCAGGAACTCGTGCGTTCTGGTCCCTCGTCAAGGCTACCCAAGGGAATTTCTTTCAGCCATCAGCAGCATCTTAGCGCAGGGAGGATGACTCGCTGGCCCACGTCGCAAAGAAGAAAATCTTTTAGGTTCCCTTTTTGCGTTCAACTCGGCTCACATCGATGGGGGCAATATACCGCCGACCATCCCGTGGTGCGAGTGCTCCATGCCGGATGTGTTGTTTACACAGCGCTCGGTGCGCAAAGCACTCTTGTCCCTGGACGTCAACAAATCGAGTTGACCTGATGGAATCCCCCAATTGTGCTGAAGACGTGAGCTCCAGAGTTGGCACCTGATCTTACGCGTCTTTTCCGGGTTTCTTCTTTAGGCGTCGTTCCAGGGGCATGGGAGACAGCATTAGTGCACTCGAAAAAGGTAACCGCTCTGATCCGTCCAACTACATGCCTATCACCATCACCTCTAATAAATAAAAAAGTCATGGATGCCCTTATTCTACTATGCAATATGTTTTAGTAATGAGTTCAGTAATCAGTGAATTTCGATTATTTTCTATATATTATCTTCTGCGAAAATTGTAAAAGAGTAAGTAGAATTCGGTAGAAATTTTTATATATAAAAACCCGAGATACAATACACGAAAGTTGGTACCTATTCTACACAAACTATTAAGTGCTATACTATACTACCTATACTCTACGGCAAATCTTTGGTTAAAATCAAACCAGTCAAACCGTGGAGTTTTGGCGGAAACTTCACCGGCGGCGGTTTGCTGCTCCTGTATTATTGTTTAAATAATAGTTTGAAGTGGACTTTGATGTGTAAAACTGGTGCGAGTTTGTGTATTAAGTGTCTGCGCATGTAAACTATTAGCGGAAACTGTGAAACAAGTGCTCTTATGGTAATGTGATTCTCAAAATAAGGTGTCTGTCTGCTTAGGCGAGAGATACCATCGCCAACCGTCACCTGTCTGCTGGCTCAAGTTCCCATAAAAATCTCCCAAGAGCTGCACAATGTGACGCATCAACATATTGTGAAGCAGTATACTATGAAGGATAATTATTATAATATATTGTAACTTCAGGTTCAGAAGGGCTAGATTCCAGAGCCGTAAAGCCAGTTATTAAGAAGAAGAAGACAGTCATCTGCTGTCATCAATCGCAATAAAAAAAAGATGTGTACATAATTACTATATAAATCGTTTAATACTTGAGTTTAAATTAATTTATCAATTATTACTCATATAATGTTATTTTATTAGGTATAGTTTATTACAATTTATGCAAAGGTGAGTTTATTTTTTCAAATGTCATTCCTAATAAGCATAAAAACTTAAGTTGAGAATACTAATAATATAAACAATATATTCCTTAATTTCCATTGTAAATAGGACAAGCTAAATTTTAAAAACACTATAAAATTTATAATACGTTGATATTATTTTATCAGTATCTAATTTCCTATTTTTTAAACTTCATAATACACAAAATATGATTATATTATAATATGTTTCAGAGTTATTTTAATGTTGTATACTTAGAAACTCATATCTTTGTTGAATAACTATTTTACCATTTAATATTTATAAATATGCTGCTTATTATTTATATTAATTAATTATACAATAATAGCTGATATAACTTTATGTAGAATGTGTTTTTTCATTTCAATTTTATTTCAATTCTTAAAAAATATTTTCTTGACTTTGAGTGTATGTTTTTGTTAGTTTGTATGTTACGCGATATCTTCGCAGATTTTGAACCAATTTTGATGATACTTTTTATTAAATAGGTTATACTTCATGGGTGGTCCCATATAAATTTAAAGAAAAAATTCCATCCTTAAGGGTAACAAATAAGTAACTTCTTTGTTAGCAATTTGAAGTCAGTTTTTACTTTTTGTTAAAAGTTATAATTATTGTTTTAACACATTTAGTGCTATGTGAATACATCATCAAGGTACAACAGACACAGGTTTATCTATTTGACATATCCAATCAGCAACTGATTTTAAAAATATATTTATATTACAGAAAATAGCATATTTACAATATTAGACCAAGAAACTCACAGAGACCTTTTTATTAATACTTAGAAATTATCCTTCATAATATTTAAGATTATTAATGATTGAATTGACAAAAGTATATTAGTTATTCATTTTGGTATCAACCTTGTGTAATGATATGACTATCTTAAAATTTTTGGTATTGGATTTAATGTTATATAGGATTGCAAGCGAATGTTATGAATTAAGACTACCTCATATTATTCTGTGGGTGTTGTAAAAGGTGATAGAGGGAATCAAACCAGGTGGTGGGTAGAAGCATCTTACTTAAATGTTCGAAAAATAAAAAACTGCGGTTGCAAAACTGCCTTCCAAGTATAGTAACCATGGCATATATCCCTATGAGGCAATCTATGGTGGTGATCTATGTTCAGCAGTGGACTTTTGTTAGGCTGTGCAAATAGGATTTTTTTAAATTTCAATACCTTCACAAATCAAACTTGGTAAGAATCACAATCCTTTTGTGATGATTTATGGTCTATCAAATCTTATATAATGATGAGGGTTATTCTGACCATAGTCACAGACTGCAGACTTCCTGGAGGGTTGGTGCTTCATATCAGAGAGGCCACATTCATAATGAAGCCTGTATTTTACTATGTCTTGTAAGGAGATGTTATAGCATTTGATAGATGGTACTAACTGATAAAACTTTAGTTTTAATGCAAGACATAAGTCAGTACAGCAGATACTTGACTGAGGTCAATTTAACTTGGTCACTTATATAGATATGGAACTGGAAGTTACCAAGTGAACAAGAGAAGTTACAATTTTTCTTTTCACTTTTTTAATAGAATAAGGGTTATAAACAGGCACACACTTTACCTGATGGTAAGTAGATGCTGTGGCCTATAGACATCCACACCTTTGATCGATTAAGAATTAAAATGCAGTTTCACTCCTGAGGACTAAAATGGAATGCCTCATTTCCAGTGAAAAGAGTCTTTGGTTCTCTACACTCACTATACAAAACTCAGCAGCATTAAGCTGTTATTTTACACTGGTATTCTGTGAGAGCGTGGTCCTAGCCTTTCCATTGTGCCAACTCATCGTGCTAGAACCTTAATATAGTTGCAGCGTGGTTCTACCACGTAAAAAGCCTTTTTGTGTAAGTGTAAGAAGCGGTATGCGGAGTGACGCGAGTCTCGCGCGGTGAGGGCGGCGGGGCGCGACGCGGCATGGCGGAGCCCGAGCCGGCCGGCCTCGGCGACGCCGTGCTGCTGGCGCCGCTTACTGAAGATTCTTTCCTGCACAACCTGCACGTGCGCTACAAACGCGACATCATCTACGTTAGTTCATCTCTCTGCCTTTGACTGTCGTTTATTAGACATGTGTCAATCGTTCGTCTATTATGACCTGATAGTTGTAGTAAGCTGAAGTGACAATGGGCCAGCCATATGGCTCAAAGAACCGACAACTGATGGGCAGTAAAGGTTCTCGAGTGGAGTTTCAGTACTCTGTGATCATAGAGACTTGCTTCATTCTGTTCATCAGTCATTACTAAATTCTTTGGTCGGTGGTAGCTCGCAAGTGTAGATCATTCGGTTTCAATCAAATACAAATAAATACTTTATTTTACAGCTTATTTATTTATTGCATATTAACTTGACTCTGTGTAAATTATTTAATATTTTGAATAATATTTACCACTTAATAAATGAAATGCTTTTGTATCTCATATACATAATATTTTCGACTGCCTCGTTGGTCTAGTGGTTGTAAACGTTACTGTTGAACATGAGGTCCCGTGTTTGAATCCCGGGACAGGCCAAAAATATCAGTTACCGAGATTTCCCGTCAAGAAATTCTCAGTAGCTTGATGAAGTTCTCAGTAGCTTCGTTGATGAAGCCGTTGGTCCTGCACCTGATTTCTCTCCGGTCGTGTCGGCTTACCGTCCCATCGGACTATGAGAGTGAAGGAATAGACAGTGCACCTGTACTTACGCTTACACTTGTGTACTATAATCTTGTCCTGCGCCAATGGCTAGTCTCCGTTGGGGCTGGCCACCGTGACCGAGATTCGGTCTAGAGGAGATTATTATTATTTGGGGTAATTATGGTTTTCTCATCTGGTTGGGCTGTATAAATATTTAATTATTTATTTATTTGCTTTTTAAGGGAAACATACAGTAAAATAATAAATTACATAATAAAACATATAAAAGTAATCCTAAGAACCAATGAAGTTTCCACAGATATCTAATACATTAAAATGAATAAAAAAAATAAAAACCCAACCAGATGGAAGCCCTCGGTAGGGGAGACCAATATTTAGTTCGCTTATTTGTTTCGGCTTTCACGAGGTTCTCGTCATACGGAATGGCAATGTCGACCAAAACGATCTATGACTGTCCGGTCCATCAGTACAATATCAGGTATATTTGCGAAAATAGTCCTGTCTGTGATAATGGCCCGGTCCAAGTAGAGCCTGGCGCAGTAATTTTCGAGCACGGCTTCCGGCAAGTACTTGTAATAAGGCAATTTCTGGTCCACAAGACCGTATTTCAGAGCGATCTGCTGGTGTAGGATTCTGACTATTAAGTTGTGTCTATGCAAATACTGAGGTAGAAAGCGCCGAATGGTTGTTGTCTCCGGCTGGAGATGACATGTCTAAATGATTCACCGGGATGGCGAAGAGCTCTACAGATGTCGACCAGTGCCATCCTTCGGGATGTATCTCCGATAGTTGTTGGTCTTAATATCTTGATCCTGTATCACACAGACAAAACCCTCGGTTTCCTCAAAGAGGTCACCGAAACGTAACCAGTGGAGGGAGGCGACTGTATCTACGAAAGGCTCATTCTCCTTCTCCTACCATACGGTCTCCCGATCTTGCCATAGCTGGTTGGCTAAGGATAGAGTAGTAAGCCCTTTGCCACACGAAATGACGTCCCTGTAGAATGGATCATCCGATCAGTAATTACGAAGGCTGCACACTTCGCGATTATGCATGTTTCCGCGGCAAGTACAGCCTCATTGCTGACTATCTCGGATGATGCATTCTGTGGTACGTCATAACAGTGCGGGCTTTTCTATCCAGAGCGTTCAGTTCGGTCTCAGTCTATCTGAGTATGCCGAAGGTATATGTACATGAGGACAGGCATGATCCAACTGTTATATGCGTGTATCTTATTAACGCCTGACAAAAGACTGTTAAGCACTTTGGTCATAAAACACATGGCAAACTGACTATTTCATATCCGCCTCATCGATACCTATGTTCTGTGACATACATATATCGGTATGTTTCAGCCTCGGATAAGGTCTTTATTTTGATGGGCATAGTTAAGTTTATACCCTCAGAGTTAGCAATCCTATCCCTTTCGACATGGTGGGCTGCACACTTATCCGTGCCCAGCTCCATTCAAATAGAATTGCTAAAATATCGAGTGATGTTTAGCAATTCCATAAGATGGAAGCAACTGGAGGCGAATATCTTGAGATCATCCATAAGGTAGGTCACTTTTGTACCTCCTTTCCGAAGCTAAAATCCCCTCCCGGAACCCTCAAGAAAGTTACTGAGAGGGTTCAGAGAGAGGGATAACAAGATGGGACACAATCGCCCTGGAAGATACCCATTCTTATCCTTATGTGGTTCTCCGCATCCACTCGCCTAGATGACAAAGGAGCGTACTCCACTGCCCGAGGAAGTCTAACTGTACTGTCAACCTTGTACAGCTCGAGGACCCCCTTCAGCCACATGGCTGGCATACATATCAGCATACATATGAAGCACCGGGTCGAATGCCTTTTTGTAGTCTATCCAAAACTTGGCAGCGGAGAAGTTCTGACGGTTGCGTTCAACCACCTTGCCACTGAGGAGTGGTTCCTGGGTTCCACGGCCACCGCCCCGACATCCATTTTGAGCGCGCGACATCAGCTGATTTGAGTCCAGGTGATGAGTGATTCACGCGCTCAAAATGGATGTTTGTGTCTTGTATATGGTGGGTAGACTAGGAGTATTTGCTCGGGTCTGTGGTATCCTGGACTCAAATCACAACTTCCGTCCAAGGGCCCTCGCAGTGATTTACGGGCTCTGACCACAGGTCATGCCAGAATGTGACAGTGTCGGACTGATTTGGTGCTGGGCCCGTTCCACGTACCATTTACCGCTCCAGTTTTTGTGTTATATTCGGCTGGGACTAACTGATATTTGTCCCAGGTAACGCCATGTTCACGGTGCGCACAATTCTCGGCCTATTATTACCCGACCTGAAGCTCATTAGTGCTGTTGACGGCCCTTGCCTTTGCGATACGATCCTCAATCCTTCTTCTCCAGGCTGGAATAGCGCTACTTTGTTCAGTAGCGCTTGGGAATGCGGCAAACTGCCAAATAAGCGCTATAGAATATCGAGTCCGTATTGCAAAGTTCGCAGCTGGTTTCCAAGTAGGTTGCCAGCAATGGTTTCAGGGCTTTCATGACATCTCAATTCCGCTTGCTTAGAGTTATGTGCGGTAGTCGCGGTCGATTTTCGAGAGGCGTACATAAGCACGTTTCCACAATCGCCTTATTCAATTTACCATTCCATCATCGCCTGAATGAACCTGGGCGGGAAGATCCATGGTAGTTTCCACATGTCTTCACATTTTTTGTCTAATGCATGAGTCGTACTCCACCAGCGGCGGGTGCCGCTTGCCGAGTCCGAGGGGAGCCTGCCGATACCACGCCATTTGCTGGAGATGATGGATGCGAGGGGCTGCTAGGTTTTCATGCAGCACCTCGCGCTCGTCTGGCGGCCCGCATGCTGTCACGTCCAGCACCAGCTCCAAACGTGCCCCGGCGATCTCCAGACAGCGGCCCTTTACGCTTTCTTTTGTTATCCATCATCCATAATACGGCTTTTAAAGACGCCCAGTCTATTAACGGGAGATACCCAGGCCTGGCACCGTTTCATGGTTTAGCCGTAAGCACAAACGGGCCCAAACTTGCACGGCGCTCACCTGCTCTTGGCAGGCAGGCGCTGACTGACTGCGCCGACGTAGCAGTTTTGTCACTTAACTGTTACGTCAGCGGGCGATGGGGTCGTCTCTTCCCTACGCCTATTATTATTATTACATTTGCTCGAAAGATGAAATAGGCTTTTACAGATAACAAGTTGTTTCCATGATTATCTCACACTCAAGAGTTTCTGTCTTATAATGCTAGTATAGATTGGTCGAAGCAATTATCACAATTAATTTGAATTATAAGTAGAACGAAGCCTCATTGAGAAATCCTTTTTGTAAAGGCTCTGTCAATCGTTTGTACCGAATCATTCAAAAATGTGATTGCAATCATCAATACTTTTGTTATTTATGTGACCCGGGTCAAATGGCTGTTTAATTCACGATTGACACATGCCTATCGCAAAGCATTCTTATTAGCTCAACATTGTCTTAATACTTTTCAGACGTATGTGGGCAACGCTTTAGTGTCTGTCAACCCGTGCCGACCCTTACCAATCTACTCTACCGAGCTGGTGCGCACCTATCTCACCCGACCGCCTTACTTGTTGCCCCCGCACTTGTGAGTTCAGTTCTTTCATATCATTAAAAATGTTCACGGTATGTTAATTAATAAGCAATTGTGGTGGTACTTTCAGATATGCTTTAACGGTGACCGCCTACAGATGGGTACGCGACAGGAATGAAAATCAGTGCATCGTGATAACAGGTAAAGTTAGACCGATCGGAGCGAGTAGTCGCTAAGGATTTCGATTCTTTCCGAAAAAGATATATTTTTAAATAGATTGGAATCGAAGTCAGCTTAATCGATTCACAAAAAATCCAGGGCTAAAAGATCGATTTCTCAAAAATCTATCTCTTTCGATTTACTTTTCGAGACAGTATTTAAAATATTAACAAATACAACAAAGCACACATTGCAAACTTAATGTTCTTTTTTATCTATTAAGAAGAAGCGAAAGAAATTGAGTACACAGCCGTCTCGCGAGTTTTTGAATAATTAAGTGAATATCTCATTTTTTTACGTGTTTGAGTACTATTTTTCAGCTAAATGTAAATAATTTTAAGGTTCTTAACTAAACAGAAAAAATCGAATCTCGATTTCTAGGGTAAAATATCGATTTACTGAACCGATTCAGTACTATATATTGATATAAAATCAATGTTTATGGAACAAGAAACACATGTTTATCAATTAATCGATCTCAGATCGCCATGTCTAGCTTTGCCTTGGTAGCGTGTGTGCGAGCGTGCGTGGGTGCGTTGCAGGGGAGAGCGGCGCGGGCAAGACGGAGGCGGCGCGCGTGTGCCTGCAGTGCGCGGTGGTGGCGGGCGGGGGCGGGGGCGGCGGCGGCGGCGGGGCGGGCAGCGGCGCGGGCGGAGGCGCGGGCCGCGGCGCCGCGCTCGCCGCCGCCGGCACGCTGCTGGAGGCTTTCGGCAACGCCGCCACCTCGCGCAACCATAACGCCAGCAGATTCGTGAGTGAACTTCCGTCTCGGTACCTTTTAACATATACAAAAATAATATAACAGCGAGAACATTGCTCTTTGTAACCTTAAACCAAGATAAGCATTTTTTACAAAATTTATGAAAAAAGTTAATTAATTATACTTTTTATTTATTTATTATAAGCCAGTGCTTGACCACAATACCACCTGGCGGTAAGTGGTGATGAAGCCCTTGATGGTGAATTGCACTATCTTAGCGTAACAAAAGCCTTATTCACTCTTGCCTTGAAGACTTTGTATTCGGACGGAAAGACAGACGCTGGCATATTATTCTTTACCAGCCTGTAAAAGCACACTGCTGCATATAGTCGTCTCGTTCGTTTCCTTCGTTTGTAGGCAGGCCAAGCCTGGATCAAGCCAAATGCTTGATCACCACGCTTGGCACATTAAGAATTATAAGTTTTATAAGCAGCTTATAAGTTTATACAGGGTATTTTTGGAACGCTCCCGAAAACTAAGACAGGCGACAGCACCAAGTATACCTTTGATCATGGGTCACAAATAAATTCGATCCTGATGAAAAAAAAATCATCTTTTAACAACGTTTTATTAGCTTTATTCACGCGCCATCATGTTAGTACAGCTAAATGAAACGATAATTTCATAAAAAATATCATGAAAATACTGAAACATAAAACCAGCAGTGGAATGACTGAATTGTATCACCTGACTAAAGGTCAATGTACTCGCGAACGCAAATTCGCGCGGCCCGCAACTAGCGGGCCATATCACTACATACGCTAATGAAAAAATACTTAAATGAAATGTAACCAAGGTTGGAGTCATGCGTTTTTATTCATCGTGTAGGTATGTTTATTATTCTCATGTATTCAGTTATGTACCTATTCAGATTAGTTCAGTACTAAGTTATTTAAAAAAAATAGTTATGAAACAGCTTACCGCTCTAAATCCTCCGTGGTCTTATGAGATGCAGCTCAAATTGTGCTCCATTTATTTCAAGGTAGATTTGGGTGCAGGCGGGGCATCATCGTGTGGTCTTCGACACAGTCCGTACATAGTTTCTCGAAAGCATCCACGATCCTTTGGCGCATTTTGTCAGCACTATCACACTCACGATTAAAAACCCTTTCTTTCACATACCAAAAAGAAGTCTAACGGGGTCAGATCTGGTGAGCGAGGTGGCCAAGCGTGTGGTCCTAGTCTGCCGATCCAGCGATCATCAAATAGCTCATTGAGGCGCTCACGGACGATCCTCACGACATGGTATCGCTGTCTGTTCAGTCGCTGTGGCAGAAACACTGGTCCCAGTATGCGATCCTTAAATAAACCTGCCCATACGTTAACCGACCATCGGGTTTGGTGCCCGGTTTGTCGAACAGCGTGCGGGTTAACCTCTGAATACACGTGTGTATTTCTTCGGTTCCACAGGCCGTTTCTGGTAAATGTCGACTCATCCGTCCAGATAATGTGCTCAATGGAACCAGGCACACGTTGTCGCTGGTATAATAACCAACGGCAGAAAACTCGTCGGCGGACGTGATCGCCGGGAACTAAAGCTTGCACTTTGTGCAATTTGTATGGGCGCATTCGGTTACGTCTCACTATAAAAGTACGCGTTAAGCATTATTAAAACAAAAAACGTAACAACAGGAATAATACCAACACGTAATCACAAGTAATAACAATACGATTGAGCTGTCGCTCACGCACGCGTGTACAAAATCAACACGGAACTGTTTCAAAAACTACAATTAATAACGAACCCCAACAAAACTGAAACCTACTGCTAGGACAGTTATTATACTCTTTGTCTACTGCGACACAGCGTGAGGCGACACGAGCCGGCCGGGTTACATTCTGCCGTCGTCGGGTTACATAAAGAAGGACGCAACTAACAAAAACGTAAAATGGAAATAAAAAATAAATTGATGAATTTTTCTTTCAGACCCTGTGTCTAAAGTATATTAAAAGGTATCTATATGAAAATTGAAATATATACGTAGAGACATGAAGATTTTAAGGACGAACAAATTTTTTGATAATTTGTTTATTTATTTAAATAAAACGAATTTTCTTTTTCATCTTAGCTTAAAAAATACACCTGGCATCACAAAAACATCTAAGGAAAGACGCATATAACTATTTGCGTCTTTCCAACCTAATAAATTAAAAAAAAACTGCCATTCATTTAACAATTTTACATATTTTGGAAAGGTCATTTGAAGTAGAAAGGACGCTAATAGTAATTTACTACTTTTTTTTTAAATAAATATTAGAAAAGCATTGGTAGTGAGACACAAAAAATAACAACCCGCAACTCTTGAGTAATGATTTTAAAGGGGATATCATACAAGACTTACTACGATAATAATTAAAAATTAAAAATTTTGTACAACCGACTTTAATATAAATAATTAAGGATAACTCAAAAACTATTGCTCTGACCTCGATCAAATTTATATGGGACCACATGTGAAACACCAGCTCTTAACAATAAGATATAAGCTCTTAATAATAAGATATAGAATAATAAGACAAGACCAAGAATAATTGAAATTTAAGTAATCGATGCAAATATTGTTAAAGATGACGTAGCAACTGGTTAAATAAGTCTTTTCTTTTATGTTGAATTTGTATAAATCTTTTCTACTAAAAAAAGTCATCTGTGATCAACAGTTACGTCTAAAATTCTTACGATAATTTCTAAAATATTGATATTTGTGAATATTAAAAAAAATTAGTAGATGCGCCTTCTTATCATGAATCGAATGGTATATTTAACTCATTTATTCATAAATTGTTAGATGCGCCCTTTTTTCTTACGTACCGAGCTAGATACAGGTCGATAGCGGAGGGGGTGTGGGTACAGTCGCGTTCTAAAGTACTACATGGTATTGGGCTATTGTTTTATAATATTATAGTAATTAATTGTTTTAATGTAGAATCATAATAGGTGTTTTACTAGCTACTTAGAACTTTGGAAGAGGTGGGAATTAAAAATGGATAATGTTTACATGAGCATTATTTGTTATTTCTATCGTAAAATATAAAGTAGTTTGTAACAAGAAAACTTTAGCTAAGGGTAACACGCCGTCCATTATGACGTCTTGGGTCACATGGAAGCCAGATGTTAATGGTGTGTTGGTGTTACTGGATGCTACTTCATCATCACTTTCATCTTCGCTTGAGCTTCCGTCATCAGGTCGATCACATGGTAATTTTTTCGGTATTCTTCCTCCACACTTTTAACTTTACTGCACAATTTTCCCCATTCACCTTCTCCTATCATATTTACCTTTTCGATCACTAGTTTAGTCATAAAACAATAGATATAAATAATTTTTCTTTCCTTCCTTTTTAAAACATCGTCGCGAGTCGCAAAGTAAGCTGTGTATGCGACTGTATTTTTGGAGCGAACAAAGCGCGGGAACCAATAGCATGCAGGCACACTAATACTGGCGGATTGTTCCCCCGTCGCGCGCCTTTCGTACCAATATGTGATAAATCGCTCAGTGCCCAAGTTCAAGGCCAGCGTTTGTTTTTCACCGTTCGCGCGTACATTAACCTCCATTAGTCAGGTGATATCAATTCAGTTTCCACTGCTGGTTTTATGTTTCAGTATTTTCATGATATTTTTTATGAAATTATCGTTTCATTTAGCTGTACTAACATGATGGCGCGTGAATAAAGCTAATAAAACGTTGTTAAAAGATGATTTTTTTTTCATCAGGATCGACTTTATTTGTAACCCATGATCAAAGGTATACTTGGTGCTGTCGCCTGTCTTAGTTTTCGGGAGCGTTCCAAAAATACCCTGTATACATAAAAACGTAAGAAAAAACGGATGAAAGGGTGTTTGGAAAGATTAAAACAAACGACACCAACACAGCATTCATTGCATTTCTCTTTTCCCTGTCGTGACAATAGGATGTTTCACTTGCTATAAACATGGATGCGATTTATATTTTTCAATTATATATTTTTCAATTACTTCTAATACAAAGTCACGTCCAGACGTAGACATAATAACATATAATTCAATCCGGAGAATTTTGTTTAAACGTTTCATAGACTCGGCCACAGAGCTCCTACGATCCAGCACATGCACCTCCGTCAATACCAGAGCACAAACTGAGACAAAAATCACAAAAAAAGGATGTGGTTTTGCCCATTCACAGACAATTCGGACGGCTTGCAAATGGCGTGTCGCACGTTTTTGACATTGACAGGTAGCCGCGAGAGACGTCCATTTGTCTTGGATGCATGGATTTCAATTCGTTTGGAAGTCCAAATCAGGACGACGTTCATGCAAATGGCATACGTTTTTCACATTCACGAAACGATTTTGGAAGACGTCCACTCCATTTGGATTGATTGACGTGTCGTCAATGGTCACCTTTATTTATTTAGTATTTTAAAACTTTTATTGAGAATTCACTAGTTAAGTCATTCACCATCCTAGTCAAGCTAACATCAAGTTGTTCTGGGTTATGGGGTGTAATTCCCACACTTGATGATAGATGATATAAATGATATATAGTTTTAAAGTTGACAAAAAATTACTTTGCGTACATCCGCTCGATAATATAAAATGATGTGTCTTACCTAGTTTGAAGAGCACCTCCCGCCCTCCCTCAATTGCGTGCACTATCCCCGTCACCACTAATCCCAGCACCACTACTCCCAATACCACTACACTAGGAAAGACACACCACTGACAACAATACGACACGTGTTTCGCCTCTACACGAGGCATCCTCAGGTGATGTAGACTCTACGGTTGCTAACCGCTAAGTCAAAAAAAAGCTTTTGTTTGGTAATATATATATGTGATATGATATTAGAATGGTAAGGAAAACGACTGCTAAGTTAACAAAATTAAATACATAGAAATCATTGTGAAATATGTATGTTTCACCGTACAGGGTTATCCTTTATATTTCGCACTTACAATTCACAGACAAGATGACCATTCACTTCTCTCTCCAATCCGAATTATTTCACCCCACCTGGACTCTATGAGTGGAGTGCGTTTTGTGTATTAATTCACTCACATATACAATCACCATTCATGTACACAAACCCACGCACGTGGGCAATGTCGGTGATTGCGGCGCGTTTATTGCATATGTTTTATTGAGAGTAGTCAGAATCATTATCATCTTCACTATCAATTTCATCTCTCAGTTATATCTTTATTGCAGGGAAAACTATTGGACATAGAGTTTGACTTCAAAGGGGAACCAGTCGGTGGACACATAACACACTGTGAGTACTGCTTTTGTTAAAAATATCCCACTATCATGCAAACAATGTTTTGCGGATGACTGTTAATGAATCTTAGTCAGACATCTATGGTACAATATATGACAAAAATGTTTGTAGATGACCTAAAAACCACAGAAACGTTCATGACTAGAAAAACAAAATGGGTGGTAGTGGTATATATTATAATATTAAAATTAAGTTTAATTTATTACACTAATCACTATACCAGGGTTTCCCAACCTTTTTAATCAGGGAACACGTTGATTTCGTTGTTGTTAGTAGGAAACACAAGGTGAAAGAAAAAACTACCTATATTAATCTATATCTACACAAATAAATAAAATTGAAGTGTCCGTTTGTAATTTCAAAATAACAGCTTTTTACTAAATGCATATGAAAGGACTTACGAAACTTATAACAAAAAACAGTTTTTAAATTTTTTGTATGTCTGTCTGTTTGTTCCGGCTAATCTCGGGATTTTGACGGGATTTTTAATAGCAGATAGCAGATGTTATAAGGAGTAACTTAGGCTACTTTTACTTCAGTAAAAGAATTAGGCGAAGTCACGGGGAACAGCTAGTATAACAATAGATTTTAATCACAACTTTTAATATAATTATATAATAAACTGAAAAGAAGAATTCATTCACAGTGTTATTTGTGTATTTATTGTAAAAGAAATCATACATGTTTGGTAAAAAATTGCGATTTTGATAACGACGCGAAAGCTCTTGCGGACCACAGGTTGGGAATCACTGCTTTATACATACCAGCATTTTTTTTATAGAGTAAAGGTGACAAGCGAGCACACAGATCACCTGATGATTATTCTATATTTTGGCCCATAGATATCTTAATCTACCCTAGATTAAGAATTAAAATGCAGATACGTTGTCAACTCTGAGGACTAAGATGGAATACCTCGTTTCTAGTAAAAAGTGTCTCCGGTTGTCTACACTCACCATACGAAACAGCGTTATTCTGCTGTTTTATGCTGGTATTCTGTGAGAGCGTGGTCTAACCCCGGTCGAGCCGACCTATTCGTTCTGCAGCGATTATATAGCTGCAGCATTGCAGCATGGCTCTACCATGTAAACTTTGCTGGAAACAGATCTGTTGTAGATAAAATCTGTGATCTGCATCATACCAGTCTGTATGCAATCCAACACACTTGCACTATCTGGTTCATCGAGACCTCCTTACATTTAAATACAACTGGTGTTACAATGTTAATTTGATACTAATGCAGATCTGCAATACCCCTTAAAAATGCTACTGATATCTATGTTTCTTTTTGCATGCAGATCTGTTGGAGAAGGTAATATAGTCCTGAATTATTTTGACCATACTTTATTATGCTTTTTTCTGTAATGGTTTACTTAAGTAGGTAATCAAATTATTTTGCTGTTTGCAAATGGCAACCCATACCGTGTAGTTGCGTGGCGGTGTAAGAATCTCCACTACCACATATTATCATCTCGTGAGTGTTGTAAGAGGTGACAGAGGCAAACTGAAACAGGCGATGGGCAGCAGCGTCTTCCTAATAACGACTCGAAATAAGAAAGCTGCGGTTGCCAGCTTGCTTGTCAAGCGTGGCAACTATGGCAAATATCGTCCCTATGGGGCACTCTGTGGGGGCAGCCTATGTTCAGCAGTGGACTTTAATATGCTGTAACGGTATACCAGATACCTGAGGCATTAACATAATCATTTGAATACACAGGAGCGGGTGTGCAATGTGATGGAGGGAGAGCGCAATTTCCACGTACTGTACCAACTGCTGGCCGGCGGCGACGCACACCTTCTCAGTAAGTGTTTTAGCTCATTATGGATCACCTTTAATCATTCTCTGCTTAAACCTAATTTTTTTTTACACCAATGATTGTTAAACGTTATCAAAATAGAAAACTTTCTCAAATTATGCATTAAATAAATAACTCAAGTTTTGTTTTTAAAATTAAAATGTATTACACACTATTTACTGCTTCATATTATAGCAACAAATAATAGATGGGATACATTCATTTGTGGTTGTGGTGAAGAAGTATGTCAAATATAATATAGTTTAAGGTGTTTGGATATTGTGCTTGTTTCGAATTATTAAAACTTAGTAACTCAAATAAAATGTTATTTCCCTGCGAGATATTGATAGTATATATTTATATTCTATAACTCGAATTTAAAAATGCAGTGAATTCATAGCAATAAAATCCAAAAGGAATGTTTGTTGTTTCTGTTCTATTGTGTGTACTTTGTATATTTGCAATGAATGAATACATACACTAAACTTTCTTTGTAACACATCTGTGTACATTATGTTTGGGGTAAAAATTTTGAAATTGTTGTGAAGTTGAAAACTCATTAACTTCAAATAAAGCATTTCCCTTGAAATTCGAGTCTTTTTTTAGAATAAAGTTGACAAACGAGAAAACAGTCCACTTGATGATAAGTGGATGCCGTGGCCTATAGACATCTACACCTATTTTCAATTAGGAATCAAAATGCAGATACGTTGTTACCTCTGATTACTAGAATGGAATGCCTCGTATCTAATAAAAAGTGTCTTCGGTTCTTTACCGGTAATATAATGTAATATCTCGTCTAGTTTAACAGGTTATATAAAAACTTAAATTTAGTGTTGTAATGAGTTTAATGGGCTGGCGTGGTTCTTGCAGAGCGTCTGCGGCTGCAGCGTTCGTGGGAACACTACCGCATCCTGCGCGGTGCGTGCGGCGGGGCGGGCGCGTCCCCGCGGCACGCGCCGCCGCACGCCCCGCCGCACGCTCCGCCGCACGCCGACCGCGACCACTTCGCCTTCACCAAGGTCACTCGATATACACGACACACCGCACACCGCCTGCCTTGCGCTACATTTGTTCATTATAATCACTATTAACATACTGTTACGAGCTTGGGTTCGAGACAATTAAAAACTGCCGATTGAGTTACCAAAATTGACACTTTAATTATAAAACACTAATTACATCTTAAAACCACACTAATAATAAAACGCAATTGTACTACTGATCACTTTAGTTGCAGTTATTTCGCTTCGAAGTATTCGCTTATATCGCCAATTCAATACTCACTCGGTCGTGGTCTATACCGGCCTTATATAGGGCCTCAGATAGTTTCCAGAACCTTTTACTATAGAAATATCTAGAATATTCGAGTACATATCGGTCTTGAAATTTCTAGGAGGATCAAGATCCTCCTAGAAATTTCAAGACCGATATGTAAATTTCTCCTAGTTCTGCTACTCGACACTAGAGGGCGCTAGTGGTAACTAGTGATGCCATGTACAAGACATTAATAGTGGCGCGCTACACTGCACCCTCCTAAGACATGCTCGTCCCGACCATTATTAGCCACATAATAACGCGCCAATCGATACACATGGACGATCTTAGGACTACCTCTGGCACCTTTCTGTATCCGGTAGGTTATGTCATTGATCCTTGTCACAATCCGGTACGGTCCGTTCCATTTAGTTTGAAGCTTAGGAGATTTCCCTTTGCTGCGAACTTGATTGTGTAACCACACTAGTGAACCTTCGTCAAACCCTTTTGTTCGCGCCAAACGCTGTTTTCGGAATCGACGTCAGAGGGCGAGCGGCTCGGTGCCATACCGGTTGGACGTTCGGTCGTGCGTAGAACGCGCGAGCGCAGGAGTCGTCTGCCAGCTGTGCTAACGTCAGCACGCTGTCAATTTTTGTTCGGGAACTCGGAATAATTAGGCGCGGCTGGTAAATATACTGTCTAGGATTTGTGGCGCGCATTCCTTGCTGGAGAGCTTCCCCTGGACTCATTGGGTCTGACTCAGAATCTGTATAAGTGCATTCGACAATATTAGCTAATGCGGCCTTTGATATTCTAGAAATAACTGTTGCTACGCGAAGCAGAAGTGACTTTTGATCCGGACACTCCCTGTTCGTTTGTGTGTTAAGCTTTATAACAAACGAGTGTTAGTGGCTTCTGTAAGTTAGTTAATAGTACGATAGAGTTAATGGACTGTCATCGTGACGAACGAAGAAAGTGACTGTGGACGGCGCCGCGGAAGATTGCCTCAATTTGGAGCGGTGCTGACGTCCGGGCTGCTGCCAACGGTAAAGGTCTAATAAGGTCAATCACCACCAGTCACATCCAGATACACATCACAGCACCTATTTCCCATGCACCACACAACCACATACGACCTGACCGAATCCTGAGGGACCAGTCGCCTTGGATATAGGTAAGTAAGCTCCGTCTAATATTCTCCCTGTTGAATAGCAGCAGGATCGAACGCCCCCCCCCCCCTTTATTGTTTATTTTAATTAGAGACTTTCCACTTTGGCCTTAGGAGGCCTGACCTACGTCTGCTCGTTGAAACTCTGCTGAATGGGCCCCGGAGGATTTGACCTTTATGGGAACAGCCGTAGGCCGTAACAAACTGGTAGCAGAGCGTGGTTCCCGGTTCGATTCCCCGGTTGATCCCGACCATAGTGTTTGATAAAAATTAAACAATTCTGATGGCAGGGAGCGTTGGTTTGATTGGTTTAATTTGTATCTACAATCACGCCCGTCCGTAATACCTAAAAATATTTTTTTGTACGTAATAATAAAATTATTTTCCTTTGTTGCTTGCTTATTTGGTTAGCGGGTAGATTTGAAAGCCGCGCCATTTTAGTGCGCAAGCGGGAGTTTTTCTAGAGGTATACGTCATGTAGGTAGATGGATATTATCACGTAATCGGTTAACTATCGTTATCGGATAGTTGTAGTGGATTGCTTATCGAAGGGTCGATTTCCGAGCTAGGCATTTTTTGTTGATCGGCCGTGAGGTGTATCTTCGTTTGTATTGTAATTTGTATTTGAACTAAAGAGTAGTAATTGTATTTGCGCAATTTGAATTTGACTTGATTTGATCGCACTAGTATTTGTTATTTGTTAATTTGATTTGTGTCTTTTCTTTTGTGCTAACTTGTATTTGGTTGATAAGTAGTAATTCATATTTGTGTAATATCTATTCAACTCGATTTGATAGGAACTGCATTTAATAACTGTTAATTTTTTGTTGTATTTTTTATTTGTTATCTTTGTAATTTGTGCTCGAGCCGCGTCGTAATTTGTATTTAGTAGTGATGTCATCGCCCAAGCTACTAATCCGTTGCCAGCGGACTGAGTTACGCTGGGCCACAAGCGCCCATGCTTTGTTTGATAGGTCGACCGGATAGGGTCCATAACGGTTCGAGCAGGTGGATGCTCGAAGGGCCGCAGTGGAGGAGGCTTACGCTGAGCTTGAGGATTCGGATGTGGAGAAGGGAGTCCTGGACTCCTGCTTCGCGGACTATGAGCAGTTCTTTTCGCTCACGGACGAGTTGGTCGAGGCTGAAGGCAGGTATGCCGAGGAGACGCGTGAAGCTCGGATGAGTGGCCTGCCCGAGTCCTCTCGGAAGCATCTCCAGCCGGAGCTGTTGGGACGACTCCCAACTCTTGAGACAACACTTGAGATTGTCAGACGACGCCTACCAGATTGCTCGGGACCTCCTAGCCAGAAGATACGCCAACGTGCGGCGAATTGCGGACGAACATGTTAAGCAGCTTCTAAGCCTCCCGTTGCTTAGTGACCGGGCCAGACTACGTCCGGACCTGTTGGATCCAGTCCTGGTGGCCTGTAATACGTTGAGGCGGCTGGATTTACCAGTGGGCGAATGGGCTTTTTTGTTGCTCCGCATCGTGCTGTCCCGTCTACCTTTCGACCTTCGAATCCATTTTGAAGAGAGGTACGGCGGGGACGAGGCCTCCTATATTCCGCCTTTCTATGACCTGCTGCGGTTTTTGGAGGAGCAGTGCCGGCAGATCGAGAACGCGACGGGCACCGTTGACGACTTACGAGCCGTGCCCAGTGAAAGACTGAATCCGCCAGGCAAGTCGTTGTCAACCCCCCCCTGCTTCTATTGTCGAGCATCTGATCACCGGGTAACGTCGTGCCCGAAATTCCGGTTCCGGTGAGGCGAACTGTCGCCAAGGAGCGCCGCTGGTGCTGCTCATGTTTGGAAGGGCACCTCCAGCGAGACTGTCCGCATCGGCGGCCCTGTCTGCATTGCCAGAGCAATCACCATGCAGTTTTGTGCCTGGGTGCGAACGGCGTCTCTTCTCGGGGCTCTGCCAGGCCCTCGACCCCCACGGGCGGGGGCGCTCAGCCACGCCCTCTGCCGGGCGACTCTTGGCGCCCGCCGGCCAGCCACCAGGCCCCTAAGTTTGAAAGGGGTCCTTCCCCAGGCCAGTCGGGGGGTAATTCCCCCAGGGGCGGGGGTGTCATCACCCCCCTCAGCGTGTGGAGAGGAACTTCACGACCACTCATCGGTCCGCTGGACCCTTCTCACTCCCGTTAGCTGAGTGGCCGCGACTTTTGTACCACTGTTCCCCATTTGATGGAGGCGGCCCTGGCTAGCTGCCGCCTTAGCTCCCACCACGGCCGCCTCCACTGAGGCTTAAGCCGTCAACAGTCCACTTGTAAAAATGTTCTGTTGCCGACGGCCTCAGTAAAGGCGTACAACCCGAGTGGCGACTGTTAGCTGTTTGCGCTCTATTGGTTTCGGGTTCACGCCGTGTGGCCTCCACTTGGTGGTAGGAAGATTAGGGCCCCCCTGGAGCGTTGAATCACGATGTCAAGGGGTATTAGATTTGGTTTGGTCGAGCACTTAGTTAAAATTCTTTAAATTAAAATTAAAAATGCTTTTGGGTATTCCGCGAAATTTCCATATTTGTAGCGGTTGTGATTAAAAGAATTGAATTTAATCTACTCCTTTAAATGCTGCTGCATATGTTTTGTAAATATATTTAATCACTGTGTTTGTTGCTGCACGGAAAATTGAAATTGAATTATGTGCCCTTTTGAATGCTTGTGCGTATGCTTTGTAATTGTATTTGATTGTTGCGCCTGGTTGCTGAAAGGAAAGTTTGAATTCATTTGAAATTGAATGTCGCGCTATTTGGAAAATTGTGTATGTGTTTGTGATAGTGTTTAATCATTTTGCGTTGCGAAAAGGAAGGCTGAAATTAGATAACCCTATTTGTGCCGAAGTAAATAAAAGTCAATTCTCCTTTGGTTTACATTTTGTTGGCACTGTCTAAGTTATTTAAATGAGAAATAGGGCTGTCTCTTGCGTTTGTTGTTTTGTTTAATTTGTCAGGTTGACCTATGTGCATCGGTGATTAATTTGGTTGAATTGATTCTGTAGTTGAACATTGATGCTTTGAAAAATTAGTTGAAATATGAGCATAGGACTACTTGCCTAACAGGCTGGCTAGTTGTAGATTATCAGATGGAAATCATCTGTTGCACCATTTGGTAAATGATTATATGGTGTATGGCCTGGCTATGCCTACTTGTTTGAAAGTTAATACTAAGGACTATCTGTGCGTTCGTTCGGCTCTCCACAGACCGAAGTTCATGGGGAATTTGGGGGTGCTCTCTGCACTGAAGCTTAGGAGGTCACTTTGGGCCGCTTCGTGTCGCGTCGCTGTTTGCAGACCTGATCCGGTCGGAATGCAGAACTAATCATAGGAGCACAGATAGGTGTTTGAAGGAGGTCGTCGGACTTCTGTCTAGGAATAGAACTTATTTATGGGCTGCGATGTCCAGGAAGGGCATCCACATCAACTCTCCGGCTTGCCCACATTGGGGTTGTAATTTTCAGGCGTTGGTTAGGGTTGCAAGATCTGATGGGGTGCCTAAGGTTAGTAGGTAGGGTTTAGGTAGTTTGGTTGTAGGTTCGGTCTTGCAACTTGCCGTCGCGACCTTGTCCGGCTGACCGGTTTGCTCGCGGACCTAAGTCCTTATGTCCGGGACGGGGGTTTGTTCGCGCCAAAAGCTGTTTTCAACTCCCACCGCTCGGATCGTCGGATCGGAAGTAATTTGTATTTAGTAGTGATATCATCGCCCAAGCTACTAATCCGTTGCCTGCGGACTGAGTTACGCTGGGCCACAAGCGCCCATGCTTTGTTTGATAGGTCGACCGGATAGGGTCCATAACGGTTCGAGCAGGTGGATGCTCGAAGGGCCGCAGTGGAGGAGGCTTACGCTGAGCTTGAGGATTCGGATGTGGAGAAGGGAGTCCTGGACTCCTGCTTCGCGGACTATGAGCAGTTCTTTTCGCTCACGGACGAGTTGGTCGAGGCTGAAGGCAGGTATGCCGAGGAGACGCGTGAAGCCCGGATGAGTGGCCTGCCCGAGTCCTCTCGGAAGCAGCTCCAGCCGGAGCTGTTGGGACGACTCCCAACTCTTGAGACAACACTTGAGATTGTCAGACGACGCCTACCAGATTGCTCGGGACCTCCTAGCCAGAAGATACGCCAACGTGCGGCGAATTGCGGACGAACATGTTAAGCAGCTTCTAAGCCTCCCGTTGCTTAGTGACCGGGCCAGACTACGTCCGGACCTGTTGGATCCAGTCCTGGTGGCCTGTAATACGTTGAGGCGGCTGGATTTACCAGTGGGCGAATGGGCTTTTTTGTTGCTCCGCATCGTGCTGTCCCGTCTACCTTTCGACCTTCGAATCCATTTTGAAGAGAGGTACGGCGGGGACGAGGCCTCCTATATTCCGCCTTTCTATGACTTGCTGCGGTTTTTGGAGGAGCAGTGCCGGCAGATCGAGAACGCGACGGGCACCGTTGACGACTTACGAGCCGTGCCCAGTGAAAGACTGAATCCGCCAGGCAAGTCGTTGTCAACCCCCCCCTGCTTCTATTGTCGAGCATCTGATCACCGGGTAACGTCGTGCCCGAAATTCCGGTTCCGGTGAGGTGAACTGTCGCCAAGGAGCGCCGCTGGTGCTGCTCATGTTTGGAAGAGCACCTCCAGCGAGACTGTCCGCATCGGCGGCCCTGTCTGCATTGCCAGGGCAATCACCATGCAGTTTTGTGCCTGGGTGCGAACGGCGTCTCTTCTCGGGGCTCTGCCAGGCCCTCGACCCCCACGGGCGGGGGCGCTCATCCACGCCCTCTGCCGGGCGACTCTTGGCGCCCGCCGGCCAGCCACCAGGCCCCTAAGTTTGAAAGGGGTCCCTCCCCAGACCAGTCGGGGGGTAATTCCCCCAGGGGCGGGGGTGTCATCACCCCCCTCAGCGTGTGGAGAGGAACTTCACGACCACTCATCGGTCCGCTGGACCCTTCTCACTCCCGTTAGCTGAGTGGCCGCGACTTTTGTACCACTGTTCCCCATTTGATGGAGGCGGCCCTGGCTAGCTGCCGCCTTAGCTCCCACCACGGCCGCCTCCACTGAGGCTTAAGCCGTCAACAGTCCACTTGTCAAAATGTTCTGTTGCCGACGGCCTCAGTAAAGGCGTACAACCCGAGTGGCGACTGTTAGCGGTTTGCGCTCTATTGGTTTCGGGTTCACGCCGTGTGGCCTCCACTTGGTGGTGGGAAGATTAGGGCCCCCCTGGAGCGTTGAATCACGCTGTCAAGGGGTATTAGATTTGGTTTGGTCGAGCACTTAGTTAAAATTCTTTAAATTAAAATTAAAAATGCTTTTGGGTATTCCGCGAAATATCCATATTTGTAGCGGTTGTGATTAAAAGAATTGAATTTAATCTACTCCTTTAAATGCTGCTGCATATGTTTTGTAAATATATTTAATCACTGTGTTTGTTGCTGCACGGAAAATTGAAATTGAATTATGTGCCCTTTTGAATGCTTGTGAGTATGCTTTGTAATTGTATTTGATTGTTGCGCCTGGTTGCTGAAAGGAAAGTTTGAATTCATTTGAAATTGAATGTCGCGCTATTTGGAAAATTGTGTATGTGTTTGTGATAGTGTTTAATCATTTTGCGTTGCGAAAAGGAAGGCTGAAATTAGATAACCCTATTTGTGCCGAAGTAAATAAAAGTCAATTCTCCTTTGGTTTACATTTTGTTGGCACTGTCTAAGTTATTTAAATGAGAAATAGGGCTGTCTCTTGCGTTTGTTGTTTTGTTTAATTTGTCAGGTTGACCTATGTGCATCGGTGATTAATTTGGTTGAATTGATTCTGTAGTTGAACATTGATGCTTTGAAAAATTAGTTGAAATATGAGCATAGGACTACTTGCCTAACAGGCTGGCTAGTTGTAGATTATCAGATGGAAATCATCTGTTGCACCATTTGGTAAATGATTATATGGTGTATGGCCTGGCTATGCCTACTTGTTTGAAAGTTAATACTAGGGACTATCTGTGCGTTCGTTCGGCTCTCCACAGACCGAAGTTCATGGGGAATTTGGGGGTGCTCTCTGCACTGAAGCTTAGGAGGTCACTTTGGGCCGCTTCGTGTCGCGTCGCTGTTTGCAGACCTGATCCGGTCGGAATGCAGAACTAATCATAGGAGCACAGATAGGTGTTTGAAGGAGGTCGTCGGACTTCTGTCTAGGAATCCCGAGTCCTCTCGGAAGCAGCTCCAGCCGGAGCTGTTGGGACGACTCCCAACTCTTGAGACAACACTTGAGATTGTCAGACGACGCCTACCAGATTGCTCGGGACCTCCTAGCCAGAAGATACGCCAACGTGCGGCGAATTGCGGACGAACATGTTAAGCAGCTTCTAAGCCTCCCGTTGCTTAGTGACCGGGCCAGACTACGTCCGGACCTGTTGGATCCAGTCCTGGTGGCCTGTAATACGTTGAGGCGGCTGGATTTACCAGTGGGCGAATGGGCTTTTTTGTTGCTCCGCATCGTGCTGTCCCGTCTACCTTTCGACCTTCGAATCCATTTTGAAGAGAGGTACGGCGGGGACGAGGCCTCCTATATTCCGCCTTTCTATGACTTGCTGCGGTTTTTGGAGGAGCAGTGCCGGCAGATCGAGAACGCGACGGGCACCGTTGACGACTTACGAGCCGTGCCCAGTGAAAGACTGAATCCGCCAGGCAAGTCGTTGTCAACCCCCCCCTGCTTCTATTGTCGAGCATCTGATCACCGGGTAACGTCGTGCCCGAAATTCCGGTTCCGGTGAGGCGAACTGTCGCCAAGGAGCGCCGCTGGTGCTGCTCATGTTTGGAAGAGCACCTCCAGCGAGACTGTCCGCATCGGCGGCCCTGTCTGCATTGCCAGGGCAATCACCATGCAGTTTTGTGCCTGGGTGCGAACGGCGTCTCTTCTCGGGGCTCTGCCAGGCCCTCGACCCCCACGGGCGGGGGCGCTCAGCCACGCCCTCTGCCGGGCGACTCTTGGCGCCCGCCGGCCAGCCACCAGGCCCCTAAGTTTGAAAGGGGTCCCTCCCCAGACCAGTCGGGGGGTAATTCCCCCAGGGGCGGGGGTGTCATCACCCCCCTCAGCGTGTGGAGAGGAACTTCACGACCACTCATCGGTCCGCTGGACCCTTCTCACTCCCGTTAGCTGAGTGGCCGCGACTTTTGTACCACTGTTCCCCATTTGATGGAGGCGGCCCTGGCTAGCTGCCGCCTTAGCTCCCACCACGGCCGCCTCCACTGAGGCTTAAGCCGTCAACAGTCCACTTGTCAAAATGTTCTGTTGCCGACGGCCTCAGTAAAGGCGTACAACCCGAGTGGCGACTGTTAGCGGTTTGCGCTCTATTGGTTTCGGGTTCACGCCGTGTGGCCTCCACTTGGTGGTGGGAAGATTAGGGCCCCCCCTGGAGCGTTGAATCACGCTGTCAAGGGGTATTAGATTTGGTTTGGTCGAGCACTTAGTTAAAATTCTTTAAATTAAAATTTTAATATATACCATATAATATGGTGTATGGCCTGGCTATGCCTACTTGTTTGAAAGTTAATACTAGGGACTATCTGTGCGTTCGTTCGGCTCTCCACAGACCGAAGTTCATGGGGAATTTGGGGGTGCTCTCTGCACTGAAGCTTAGGAGGTCACTTTGGGCCGCTTCGTGTCGCGTCGCTGTTTGCAGACCTGATCCGGTCGGAATGCAGAACTAATCATAGGAGCACAGATAGGTGTTTGAAGGAGGTCGTCGGACTTCTGTCTAGGAATAGAACTTATTTATGGGCTGCGATGTCCAGGAAGGGCATCCATTTCAACTCTCCGGCTTGCCCACATTGGGGTTGTAATTTTCAGGCGTTGGTTAGGGTTGCAAGATCTGATGGGGTGCCTAAGGTTAGTAGGTAGGGTTTAGGTAGTTTGGTTGTAGATTCGGTCTTGCAACTTGCCGTCGCGACCTTGTCCGGCTGACCGGTTTGCTCGCGGACCTAAGTCCTTATGTCCGGGACGGGGGTTTGTTCGCGCCAAAAGCTGTTTTCAACTCCCACCGCTCGGATCGTCGGATCGGAAGTAATTTGTATTTAGTAGTGATATCATCGCCCAAGCTACTAATCCGTTGCCTGCGGACTGAGTTACGCTGGGCCACAAGCGCCCATGCTTTGATAGGTCGACCGGATAGGGTCCATAACTTGATGAAGCGGTTCGAGTAGGTGGATGCTCGAAGGGCCGCAGTGGAGGAGGTTTACGCTGAGCTCGAGGATTCGGATGTGGAGAAGGGAGTCCTGGACTCCTGCTTCGCGGACTATGAGCAGTTCTTTTCGCTCACTGACGAGTTGATCGAGGCTGAAGGCAGGTATGATGAGGAGGCGCGTGAAGCTCGGATGAGTGGCCTGCCCGAGTCCTCTCGGAAGCAGCTTCAGCCGGAGCTGTTGGGACGACTCCCAACTCTGGACCTGTGCATTCAACAATATTAGCTAATGCGGCCTTTGATATTCTAGAAATAACTGTTGCTACGCGAAGCGGTAGTGACCTTTGATCCGGACACTCCCTGTTCGTTTGGTGTTAAGCTTTATAACAAACGAGTGTTAGTGGCTTCTGTAAGTTAGTTAATAGTACGATAGAGTTAATGGACGTGACGAACGAAGAGAGTGACTGTGGACGGCGCCGCGGAAGATTACCTCAATTTGGAGTGGTGCTGCCGACGGCAAAGGTCAATCACCACCAGTCACATCCAGATACACATCACAGCACCTATTTCCCTTGCACCACACAACCACATACGATCTGACCGAATCCTGAGGGTCCAGTCGCCTTGGATATAGGTAAGTAAGCTCCGTCTAATATTCTCCCTGTTGAATAGCAGCAGGATCGAACGCCCCCCCCCCCCCCCCCCCCTATTGTTTATTGTAATTAGAGACTTTCCACTTTGGCCTTAGGAGGCCCGACCTACGTCTGCTCGTTGAAACTCTGCTGAATGGGCCCCGGAGGATTTGACCTTTATGGGAGCACCCGTATGCCGTAACACCTTTGTTGTTAATTTTGCGGTCATACCGTGTTTTCATCTTCTCAGACGTTTGCTGGTCAGACTGTCTGACGTGCTCATAAATGTCATTCATTTTGTTCCGCAAGTCATTTGCATAATCGGTTATACTGCATGGGGCAATAGGTGGTATTCCGGTGATCAGGTCTGCAGGCAGCCGTAGTTCTCTCCCACAGTTTGCGAAAGCTGGTGTCACTGATGTACTTTCGTGAACAGCGGTTCGATATGACAACAAAAACGGTTGTATGTGCCTGTCCCAGTCTCGTTGCCGTTTATCCACAACTTTTGCTAGGTACCTCTCCAATGTCTGATTAAATCGTTCTATCATTCCATCAGATTGTGGGTGGTAAGAAGTTGTTCTTGTTTTATGAGTACCCATAACTCTGCAAGTTTCCTGGAATATTTGAGACTCAAAATTCCTTCCTTGATCGCTGTGAAGCTCTAAAGGTACTCCAAAACGACAGAAGACTTCATGAACTAGCTTATCTACTACTGTTGAAGCTTCTTGATTTAGAATGGCGAAGACTTCTGGCCACTTAGTGAAGTAATCCATCACAACCATGAAATACTTGTTAGCACTTTCACTTTCCGGAAACGGCCCCACAACGTCAATGGCTATCCTCTCCCATGGTGCACCAACATTGTACAATTTCAATGCGCCTCTACTACGAGTTTGAGGTCCCTTTCCAGCCGCACAACTTGTACATTTGCGGCACCAGTCCTCGACATCGCCACGACAGTTGACCCAGTAAAACCGTTCTCGGATCTTCAGTAGAGTTCGTTTAACTCCCAGGTGGCCTCCTGAACAACCATTATGATACAGCTGTAGAACATCCGGTACTTTAGCCTTAGGGACAACCATTTGCAAATGGCAACTGTCTCCCTGAACATTTTCCCATTTACGGCACATGACTCCATCCTGAATCAGCAAGCTGTCCCATTGGGCCCAATAGCTTTTTGTGGTCGAAATCATCGCTGAGACGTCGCTTCACTCGGGCTTAGGAGCACTGGCCTTCATCCATTCCAGAATCGGCCTGATGTCTGAATCTTCTTGCTGTGCATGTTTTAGGCTGTCCTTCCACTCATTGCTGAGGTGGTCTGTCCTGAGCATTCTCACAGATAACACTTCCTTACCCTCTTGCCTAGTACAATGCTTGCTATCTTCAGAACAAAGTCTTTTTGACAATGCATCTGCGTTGCCATGAGATTTTCCGCTGCGCTGGGCGGTGCAATTAGCCGCACTACCCTCTTGAGATCAATCACCTTCCCTTTCTACAGTTCGCTTAGGGCAGCTGGATCGAAGATGTCCCCTTTCCTCACAGCCGTAGCACCTAGGGCTGTATCCTTTATTGCGGTGGCGAACTGTAGCTGCTGCAACCTCCCTGACGCGATGGGAACGATGATCCTGTCGCACGGCTTCCACCTCCAGTGCATGGGTCAAAGCATTCTTAAGCGTCTCGTGGTGCCCGAGCCTCACAGCAGCTCTGACTTCAAGGTCGCGGATGCCGTCGATGAATGTCTGCACCAGGTTTCCTACAATAAGCGCAGGTACAGACTGGCATGCTTTTCGAACCAGCTTCTCCACCTCAAGGGCCCACTGCTGCAGGTTTCCGTTACTGCGTTGCACGCGATTTTTAAGCTGCGCACGAAAGACGTATTCCAGGTGAACGTCGCCATGTTTCGCCTCCAATGCATCAAGGAGCTGCTCGTAAGTCGCGTCCTTACCGAGAGCTTTCAGAACAGTTAAGGCCTGGTCGCGCAGGCCTAGGGTGAGAGCAGTCATGGCCTGACTTTCATCCAGCCGTTCCCCTTCATGACAGCCTCGAATTGGATTTTGTAGGCCGATCAGGAAGAAGTCCCGTCGAACGGCGGCACTTTGAATCCGCGTAGCGAAGGTGTTGTAGCTACCACGGGTGCTGTAACTCCAACCCCAAGTTTGAGGTCGTCCAGCGTTTTCTTCACGTCAGCCATCACGTTGCCAACCCGATTGTGCACTTGGTCGATTCGAGTTTCAGCTTCCGACAGGCGGTTGTCATATTGAGCAACCCTATCCTTTACCTCCCTTATCTCTTTCCCGAAGGTAGCGTGGAGGTCCTTCATGAGGAACATCTGCTCTTCCTTATCGCGTTTGAGCTGCTCTTCTAAATAACGGGCCTGTTTATCCTGTCTGCGCTGCAGCTGCTCTTCCAACCGACGGATCTGTTCCTCCTGTCGGCGAGCTTGCTCCTGCAGCATCATCATCAGAGCACATTAGTCAGGTGCTGCAGATGCAGGAGCTGCTGACGGGGCGGCCTCCGTGGTCAGCAGCTGGCTCTCCGATGTTTGCGACGTTGCATTACCAAATCGTCTCTGGTCCGTCTCCAGCTGGCGTTGACTTCGGGTACGGATACCCTCCATGTCGTCCTTTGGTAAAATCGACATGATTTGATCCCACTTCTGACAACAATTGTTACGAGCTTGGGGTTCGAGACAATTAAAAACTGCCGATTGAGTTACCAAAATTGACAGTTTAATTATAAAACACTAATTACAACTTAAAACCACACTAATAATAAAACGCAATTGTACTATTGATCACTTTAGTTCGCAGTTATTTCGTTTTGAAGTATTTGCTTATATCGCCAATTCTATACTCACTCGGTCGTGGTAGACCACGACGAGCCTCATATAGGGCCTCAGATAGTTTTCAGAACCTTTTACTGTAAAAACATCTAGAATGTTCGAGTACGTATCGGTCCCGAAATTTCTAGAAGGATCTTGACTCTCCTAGTCCTGCTACTCGACACTAAGGGCGCTAGTGGTAACTAGTCTTGCCATGTACAAGACATTAATAGTGGAACGCTACAATACTTAAGAATCATCATACACCAACACGTGCCTTCGGTGTACCGAAGGGTGGTAGCGTGTTTGCCGATATAGAACTGTCTGTAATTTTTTGCAGGAGGAAATCTGCACACACTTAAACAATCGTCTGTCGCTACGAAACTCTCACATAATAAATAAAACAATATATTAACAATTAAAATAAACGATATCGAATTTTGGTTTTAATTATTATTATACCCCGGCGGAACCATGGCTTCAAAGTCTTTGCTAGAGATCTGTCTGCCAGAAAGAACCAATTGTCGAAGCTGAAGACTGAGTGTGACAGCATCGTTTCGAGATTAGAATAGCTCTCCAGCACCTTAAAAATGGCAAGTCCCCGGCGAGTATGGAATTACAGCAGAGCTTCTGAAAGCGGGTGAGAGACAGGTACTTAAAGTCCTTCAGAGACTCTATAATTTCCTCCTCTATCGTGGCACTACTCCGCAGGCGTGGAGCGGAAGTGCGATGGTCTTGTTCTATAAAAAAGGCGACAACGCTCTCTTGAATGAAGAACTACAGACCGATTTCCCTTCTGAGCCGCGTCTACGTGCTGTTTTAAGAGCCATTACGTATCGTCTCGCACGCAGACTCGACGGCTTCCAGCCTCTCGAACATACCGGTTTTCGAACAGGCTTTAGCACCATAGACTACATACATACCCTTCGGCAAATTGTACAAAACACCGAGGAATATAATTTGCAACTATGTCTTGCGTATGTGGACTATGAGAAAGCCTTTGAGTCCGTCGAAATTTGGGCGGTGCTGCAGTCCCCTTAAACGGTGCCAAGTTGACTGTCGGTATATCTAAGTGCTGAAGTGTTTGTACAGTAGGGCTACGATGGCTATCCGAGTGAATCAGAGTACGAAACCTATCCAACTGCAGAGAGGTGTAAGACAGGTTGATGTTATATTCCGAAACTCCACCGCTGCATTGGAAGACGTTTTCAAGCTATTGGACTGGAAAAGATACGGTATTAACTTCAATGGTGAGTACACCACTCACCTTCGATTTGTCGACGATATAGTCCTTATGGCAGAATCGCTGGAGGAACTAAGCACCATGCTCAATGACCTCAATAGTGTCTCCCAACGGATAGGTCTTAAGATGAACATGGACAAAACAAAGATCATGTTTAATGTCCATGTCACAACTATGCCGGTAGTTGTTGGGAGTATTAAGCTCGAAGTTGTTGACGAGTATGTTTACCTGGGACAAATAGTCCGACTAGGTAAGTCCAACATCGACCGAGAGGTCAATCTACGGATACAACTCGGCTGGGCAGCGTTCGGGAAATTACGACACATCTTCTCGTCAGGTATACCTCAAAACTTGAAAACGAGACTGTACAACCAATGCGTGTTGCCAGTGATGACATATGGAACTGAGACGTGGTCCTTCACTGCTGGCCGTATGAGGAAGCTCAAGGTCGCTCAGCGAGCTATGGAGAGGGCTATGCACGGAGTTTCTCTGCGTGAAAAACTTAGAAATGAGGATATCCGCAGTAGAACCAGAGTGACCGACATAGCTCAACGGATTAGTCAGCTGAAGTGTTAATGGGCCGGCCATATAGCTCCAAGAACCGACAACCGATGGGGAAGAAAGGTTTTCGAGTAGGAAGCTCATACCGGTAGACGAAGTGCAGGGCGATCGCCCACTAGATGGAGTGACGACCTGGTAAGACTTGCAGGAAATCGATGGATGCAAGAACGTGGTTTGTGGCATTCCTTGATAGAGGGCTATGTTCAGTAGTGGACTTGTGAAGGGCTGTAATGATGATGAATGACCCCAACTACCCCATAGATACACTCTCTATAGTTTTCCAAAGCAAATGTTTTATTTATGAATCTTTTTATTAAAAAAAAACAACAAAGCGGTGACCGTTATTGCGCATAATCATGCGGTAAGCGGGTCGCGGGGCGGGCGTGCGTATCGTTTGCACGCGCTGATTGGCTCTCCTGTCGCATTCCGTCCCCCGTACTTATCAGTACGTCATATCTGACGCCCCGTGCACTTCCAGTGTACAGTCGCGCTCTGAATTGTATTGTTATTGCTGTTAATTTTTGTTGTAGCTTTTTGTTAAATTTGAGTTTGTTAATTTGTTTTTTATTAAGTTTGTTTGTGACTTTAAACATGCCTAGAATAAATACTGTTTTGAGAAGACAGGCATAGGTTGTGTAAATGTGTGTGATTGTCATTTTGCCCATCTCTAATTCAAAAACTAGTTTTTTTTTATATCTAAAATAAAAATTGATAATTCGTGAATGTTTTTATTTTTCTACTCCCCATTAACTTGTTAAAAATTATATCCTAGATAACATGAAATATTTGGATGTTGGGACTGCAAACTATAATAATTACAAACACATACACTCACACTCATACACAAACTCATACCACACACACACATTACAATAAAATAATATCATTATCATTAACAATAATTACTTTGATTAATTAATAGCTAAATACTATTAATTAATTAAATAAATAAAATAAATCATTACTTTAATTAGTAATACGACAGTACCCATGCGCAGCCATCCCCTCCACGTTTCTTTCAGAGCTAGACTTACGTGCCGCGACTTATATAAGCTTACTAGGGAAATATAGGTAGCAATAACTGAGTAATTTGACAACGAAAAAATTGAGTGTATTACTGTTTTAGAATCTGCATGAAGTAGGCATGTTTCTTAAGTTATTGGCCACACTGGTCACATACGTTTTTTTGCAACACAGGTGCTCAAACTTCGTCGTTGTAAAATTGAAAATTCGAATTGTTATATTTAAGTATTTAAATAAAAAAATTTGTAATGCGCGTTGGCAAAGCCAACATTTTTTTGCTTCTTATTATAAGCCAGTGCTTGACCACAATCCCACCTGGTGGTAAGTGGTGATGCAGCCTCAGATGGTAAATTGCACTGTGTTATCGTAACAAAAGCCTATTTACTCTTGCCTTGAAGATGCCTAGATTTTATTCGGACGGAAAGATTAGACGCCGCCTAATTATTCCATTTTACAAAAGACAAAGCAAACCGTTTGGGTCTAATGCGTGGAATATCGACAACAAAGGGATGAAGACCCGCCGACCGCCTGGTTGTCCGATGGTGGAAAGGAGAGGGAGGAATTAAAGCGTGTAATTCCTGCGTACACTCACCGAAATGCATCCTATAGAATACCGAGAGACTGGCTACTCTGCGCCTGTGCTCGAGGCTGACAAGATTGGTTTCAACCAAATCAAGGTCACCAATGAGCCTCTTAGCACGTCTCTCCACTGAGTCCAATGCAGCCAGGTGGCATTTTGCAGCACCAGCCCATATGTGACAACAGTACTCCATGCACGACCGGACTTGCGCTTTATATGAGTTAAGAAGCTGCCCCGGCGTGAAGTACCGCCGCATCCTTGCAAGGACACCAAGTTTCCTTGTGGCTGCTTTGGCTCTGGACTTAATGAACCGCCCATAGTTTAGGTTCGGAGAAAATTCAATCCCTAATAACTGAAGGCGGTCAGTGTACTCCAAGGATACATTCCGGAAAGTAGGAGCCAAGGTGAGCAGGCTCCTTTTAGCGGTAAAAAGACACGCTTGTGTTTTGGAGGCGTTCAATCTCACGACATAGGCATCGCCCCATTCAGAGACTGCCTGTAGCGACTGGTCCGGGCACTTGGTTGGTATCTCTCTACAACTGTGCTGTCGTCTGCATACCCATAGATACCGCGAATGAACAGATCATTTATATGCAGCAGGAACAGAGTTGTGGAGAGAACGGAGGAACACCGGCATTAGTCGCTACAGTACCGGATGAGCAGCCATCGACGACGACCAGGAGAGACCGTTCAAAAGTCCCTCACCAAGGCAATCAGGCCAGGGGATAAGCCGTACGATGAAAGCTTGCCCAATAGACTAGCGTGCCAAACTCTGTCAAAGACCTTCGAAACATCGAGGAAACAGCAAGTGCTTCACTATTGTTCTCGAGGGCTTTGCCCCATATGTGAGTGGCATACACTAGAAGGTCCCCAGTTGATCGATTTCGGCGAAACCCGTACTGACGATCACTGAGGAGATCATTTTGCTCTAGGTATGTGGGTGTTCAATATACGCTCCATAATCCTGCAGACTATGGAGGTGATTGAAATTGGCCGATAGTTGGCAGGGTTGGTACGGCCGCCTTTACATTCATGGTTATTTACAGAGAAAATCAATTGGTTATTAATAAATTTGTAGCCATAGTACTCAATAATGTGCAAGGAGGTATCAATTTTCATACTTTAAATAAAGTAATTTTTTCTAGACTGTTGTAGATGTATTTTTTATTTTATTTTTTCTTAGTGGCTGAGTCCACTAGTCCCCACTAGCACCTGCGGGGTTATCCACTTACTTACCGGACATCCTATATACAATTGAATACATGTTCTATCATGAAATAACACTCAGCTAAAGATGGTAAATTTAACGTTCACCCGCGGATACTAAATCCCATTGTCTGTAACCACAAATTAGCTACGGAAATCAGTAAAATTAATTTCATTTATTGTGTAGTATTCGCGATTATATAAGAAATCAATATTGTTTTGTGATTGCTGATTCCTGATATTGGGCGTGTGTGTCGGCAGGCGGCGATGAGCACGCTGGGGCTGAGCGCGTCGCAGTGCGGCGCCGTGCTGCGCGTGCTGGCCTTCCTGTTGAAGCTGGGCAACCTGCAGTTCGAGCCGCAGCACAACATCGACGGCTCCATCGGCACGCGGCTGCAGCGCGAGTATGGTGCGTACCACTCTAGCTGCTATTTTATACTAGTATAATATAGCTGCAGCATTACCACGTAATAAGTTCTTGTTACATGTATATTTTTCGCATGTTGCTGTTACTACACTAATTAAAGTGGTAGAGCTATGCTGCAGCTATATTAGTAGTATAGTTGTAGCCAGAA
The DNA here is from genome assembly GCA_963668995.1 of Parnassius mnemosyne. Lineage (NCBI taxonomy): Eukaryota > Metazoa > Arthropoda > Insecta > Lepidoptera > Papilionidae > Parnassius > Parnassius mnemosyne. The sequence continues at coordinate 226,013 of CAVLGL010000002.1, forward strand.
TGGGTCGGCTCGTCCGGGGTAGGACCACGCTCTCACAGAATACCAGCGTAAAATAGCAGCTTAACACTGCTGTGTTTCGTATGGTGAATGTAGAGAACCGGAGACCCTCTTTACTGGAAGAGAGACATTCCATCTTTGTCCTTACGGATGACAACGCATCTGCATTTTGATTCGTAATCGAGGATAGATGTAGATGTCTATGGGCCTCAGCAACCACTTACCATCAGGTGTGAACTTGTTTGTCACCCTATCCTATAAAAAAATTAAAAGTTTTTATTAGAAATATACTGCTGCTTATTTTCTTTGTCAGTTTTTCTTTGTCGCTACTTACGATAGACATGGGACGATATGGGGTAGTGAATATTCGTCCGCCGTCAGTGCACAACAATAAAGCTTCAATGTGTGTTTTATACCTATATTGTATAAAATTACGTTATAAAATTACTGAACACAATTAAAGCAAATGCATTCCCAAAATAATATATCAAATGTGCAAATCAGTAGTAACACTAATTTATCTAGTCGACTGCTTCTTCCTTGCTCAATACATACTGCTGCTCCAGGTTGGTTACCGTACTTTTATAAGATGATGGTAGCCAACCGAGAGGCAGTCGGTAGGTAGTCAATACGCTTTTCAAATGATAATATCGACATGTATACGTTTGTACGTGTGTATGCATGGAGCTATGTGGTCGCAGAGCTGCGCGAGGCGTGCGCGCTGGTGGGCGTGCAGGCGGACGCGCTGGCCGCCGCGCTGGGCGCCGCGCCCGCCGCGCCCGCCGCGCCCGCCGCGCCCGCCGCGCCCGCCGACTCGCTGCCGCCACCCGGTACGCTCCTGCAGTTCAATTGTTGTCCTCGGGGGTACCCCAAGGTTCATCTGGGGGCCCCTATTCTTAATATTTATCAACAAAAACTCTTATGCTGTCTAAGTTTTACTCAGTCTCACAACCTATAACTAATTCAAATGCATAGCTTTTACTAGAATATCGACTTGCAATAGCAAGTACGCAAACGCGTAGTAGTTCGCTAACAAAAGATGCAAATAAACTACTTTACTTGCTATGTGTCTGTGTGCACCCACTCTCTAAATATATCAGTGTATCAACGACCCAGCATTTGATGTTCGTTACAAGTTTTAATAATCACAGGCAGAACTATTCTCGCTCTCTCTGTCAAATACAATGTAAATTATTTTATTTAGCGCAATGGCAAATATATTCAATGAAATACATAATATTGTCACTACTGAAGAATACTAGTGATTAAGTGTTCAACAAATTTCGCAAATTATCATACATAACAATTAGAACACGACGAATTTGGGCTTTCTTTACATTAATTAACGCTTATAAATATAAGTAAATAAATAAATATGAACGGTTTATGGTATACAAAAAAAAAACTAGGTGGATCAATAAGTTCCTATACTCAACCAAATCTAAGAAATACCTTTCAACGTTTCACATTAATCATTCCGTAATAACTTTGTACGATTACACACGATTTAAAATAACCTTTAAAATAAATTCCAATAATTATGAAGTAATCTATTTTTCATCACAACGTGTATAGTTCTTTATCACTAATTTAACTTAATTTTCGAATATTTCAAAAAAAGCAAAATATAATAAAAATGTCCGGAGTCAACATTTTTGCCTGACGTTATTTCAATGATTTGTCGCTTTGCACCATTCCGTAGTGTTTAGATGATTAAAATTCATTGTTATGCAAATAATCGGTAAAAATATTCAAATAATCGTCAAAAATATTCAAGTAATCGGATCCTTGAACAATTTCATTTTTTATTTGTTTATTTAAATTTTTATTTTTAAAATTCCTTAAATTTTGTGAATCATAAATAAACAAGTTTTGTTTTATAATTTCCTGCATATCCAAAGCCGCGCTGAAAAAAACACTTGGTCATTCCGATCTCCCGCCATTTTGGGAGCTGCACAGTAAGCTCTTACTGTGCAGCTCCCAAATACTTTGTGATTTTGTGTTTGTCTCCATATTTTGTGATTCGACTATAACTTTTTCAACTGATTCTACTTTACCTTGTATAAACGACATAGTATGATGGTACTAATGGTATTTGGATGATCTTAATTTGTGTTGTACACAAAATTATTATTTTAAATATAGGTATTGATTTTATGATGTGTATACTGCTAACTAAGGGATGTTACGGAAGTGGTTATATCGGAACCGAATTCGGAAGCGGAGATTTTAAATTTTATTTGTCGGAACCGGAACCGAAATCGGAGGTGAAGGCTGAAGAGATGTGTTAAGGGCAGGTCTATTGCATGCACTGTATTTTTCTTTTCATTTTAAAATTTTTTGAACTCTTCGAATTCAGTGGCATGCACAGACTTTAAATGTGTGGCGGTGCTGTCGTCAAGCCACAAGCGAAACACATCGAAGCCTAAATCGCACTTACAAAGTTCCGAAGTTAAAGCAGCATATATAGATTAGCTCCGAACTATCAATCGGAGCGTTGGCCGCTTCCTGGGCAGCACACCTTGCCCGGCAGGAGATCTCCCCTTTTCCTTCCACCCGCTACAGTGGTGACCCCGACGTAATATGAACACACAACCAACAACCTTCGGAAACTACAACTGCAAAACCTTCGTCATCATCCTCAAGTAACCCATTCATTCGCTCCCGAGCAGATATAATGTCTGCAGTCTTCCCATTCTGCAAGCCATCTAGCTTTACAAAGGTTCATCGCAGCACTGGAATGCTTCCTGTTCCTTCAAGCTACTCTCTGCGCTACAGTGTTCGGCACGGCTCTGAGCCTTACTGCTCGCCTCTGCTTCACGGCACTCTCGCAGATTCCTTGCCTTCTTCTCGACTCACCGCAGACTACAAGGCCAGGGAATTGCCTTGCAAATTCGTCGACATCTAGACTGTACTATCGACCTCCGGTCTGAGCAGGGGGGTGATGTGGCGGCGCTGTCGTCGCGCCACAAGCGAAACAAATCGAAGCCTAAATCGCGCTTACAAAGTTCCGAAGTTAAAGCAGCATATATATAATAGCTCCGAACTATCAATCGGAGCGTTGGCTGCTCCCTGAGCAGCACACCTTGCCCGGCGGGAGATCTCCCCTTTTTAACGAAGTAGTCGTACCTCCCTTTCGTGAATATACTTTCTATCATAGTTTACACTTTGCTGTATTCTCTGAAACTTCATTGAAATAATTCCAAATGACACCTAATTTTGGCTTCATTGTCCAATTCAAATAAATTTGTTACACGTCAAATAAAACACTACTAAAACTAATCAAAAACTCGGATAAGTATAAATGAAGCGCGTACGCACAACATGCCAGTTGCCAAATACGAATACAAAACATCAAGTTAGGCCGGCCACATACATACGGAATTCCGTTTCGGGATTCCGTTTCGATATTCCGATTCGAAATTCCGAACGCAGCAAGTACATATAAAAGCTATGACCCGTCACACACGTACGGTAGTTTTCCGTATGTGTGTGGCCAACCCATTCGTAATTCCGAAACGGAATCCCGAAACGGAATTCCGTATGTATGTGGCCGACCTTAAAGAGTAATCGACAGAAGGCACGGGGGGAGGGAGGTCCCCGGGGCGACAAGTATAAAACTTGTTTGTACACGATGATCGCGGCCGCCGCCACCACTGTGCAGTGACCTCCGATATATAACTTCCGAATAAAATTTAACGGAACCGAAATCGGAACCGAAAGTGTAAAATCAATCGGAAGTTCCGAACTTTCGGAATCGGAATCGAACCTCCGTAACATCTCTACTGCTAACATCGGTTGACTAAAATTAAACAAATGCTTCATATAAACTGGACTCTGACTAAGCAAATGATCATAATGTCGAAAAGAGGACGTAGTTGTGGTAGTCGTATTTTAAACAGTCAAGCTCGTGCGTTGGCGATGAAATTACACGAATGTTTCGAACGTGAGTCGCAAAACGGTAGGCCCCTTTTACTAGCGACATAAGTGCGGGGTCGTGTTGGTGAAGTATTCGGAAATGACAAACGCACCGTTGCCAAGATCGTTACTGAGAACTACGGGCCTTCAGGTAGTGAACATAATTTATTTCACTCGCCGAAAAAACGAAAAAAGAACAAACCAGTAACAGGTATTGATGAAATCGACGCAAATGCCGCTAGAAACCATGTCTGCGGCTATTTCACAAGGAGCAAATATCCTATTGTCCCCTCAAGTTGCAAGAGAGCTTAGTAGATGTCGGCTTGCATAATGCCAGTATAGAGGAATTGAGAACCATTTTAAAACGGACGGGTTTCCGATAAAAAATTGATAAACGCAAAATAATTATGGTCAAAGTGTTGCAAAGAATAACATTTTTAAGAGAATTGAAAAATCAATTGGGACTAGGTCATATTTGTTGATGAAATGTGGTTAAACGCCAACCACACTGTGCCGCAGATATGGACAGATGATCTTGCTCGGAGGTGCTCGTGGCAAAAGGTAGGCGCCTCAAAATTTGGCATGCGGGATCCGCCGGAGGAGGTTTTGTAAACAATTATTTACCAGCCTTCCAATCAAAGAGTACAAGAGAATACCGTGAGGATTTAGGGGCATGGCTGCTGCACAAAAGAGTAGAAGCGGCCATGAAATTATTGAAAGCAGAGCTAATACAATAATTAGTAAAGCGAAATAAACCACGTAAACCTTTGTACGTTATTGATAAATTAACAGAAGAGCATCGGCATAAAGTTATAAAACTACCACCATACTACTGCCAATATTAAATTGATTTGGGCCCAAATCAAAGGCTAGTTCTTATATGAAATGTTTTAATAATAACTTTAAGTAATAACTTAAATTTAAGTAATAACTCTTCTTTAACACACACGAGATGAAAATATCTTATGCTTTTACAGCCTACAACTGCAAGCCAACTTTCAAGGTGAAGAAGATGGAAGTTTTGCTGAAAAAAGCAAGTGCTCATGTCACAAAGGATGACTGGGCAAAAGTAATAGAAAAAACAAAGAAAATTATTATGGATGACTATGAAAGAGACATTCATTTTGACTAAATTATTGAAAATCAAATAATAATGAATCTAAACAACAGCTAACAAATAACTCAACTAGTTGTAGTGAAAGTGATTTAATAAATGTATTTTTAATCTAATTCCAATCTTAAATTTATATATTTTTGCCTCTAGAAATAAACAGTAACAATAAAAACAAAGAAACTAATAAATTTTATGTTTTAAATTATCCATTCCTTATTTATTCTGGTAAATCGTAATAAAACGGTAAATGATTACAAACTATAGAATCGTTATCGATTTTTCTTATGAATCGTATATTGTACGTATCGATTTTTTTGTTGGCATGCCTAGTCCAAAAAAACTGACAGCTGCCAAAAGGTATTTCTTAGATTTGGTTGAGTATAGTATAGAACACTTATCAATGAGTTATATAAATGCGTTCTATTTTTTTTTTTTCGAATCTTAAATTCGTTAGTAGCCAAGGCCATAAAAAACTAAATCAAAAACTATATCCAAGTTTTTTTCAAACTTCACATTTGTCGAGAATTTGATTCATTTGCAAAATGGAGAAACTAGAACTTCGTGCGATTATTTTTTTATTAAGATTTTTGGCTTGGATGCTTGTACTCTTTTTTTAGAATAGAATAGCATAGAATGATTTTTATTCAATATTGATTATTACATAATACTTATTGAAAGTAATTTTTTATTTACCACTGGTTCGTAAAATACCTCTGTCCTGCGAAGAATCAGCAAGAAACTCAGCGGGACTTTTTTTTTAAACTATTTAAACACTTAACAATAATTTTGTTTATACAATTTTAAATGAATTTTCATAAAACCAGCATGGTGGCGATCACCTTATTCACCTTATTCTTTAAGCCTCATTTTTCTCACGCTTTCATTTACCTCAATATCAAGTGACAATAATTCTTTATAGTAGTCTGCTTCACCATATGTTGATGCGTCACATTGCGCAGCCCTTGAGAGATTTTGACGGCAACTTGAGCCAGCAAACAGTTGGCCATAGTATCTCAAGGTGCCTAAGCAGAGAGACACCTTATCTTGAGATTCACATCACCATCGGAGCACTTGTGAACGGTGAACGTTTCCACTAATAGTTCAAACAAGACAAACGAGAGTGACCACATTTTTAGAAGACTGTCGCAGCGTTCTCTCCTCGAATGAAATAGTCAAGGTGAAGAAGTTGTTACTCAAGTACGTCGATATTTTCTCGTCAAACGATGCTGACATAGGAAAGACTGGCTTAGTTTAACATAAAATAAACACAGGAGAAGAATTGCCTATCCGTCAGCGGCCAAGAAGATTGCCTTTAGCACGTGAAAAGGAAGTGGAAACCATGATTGAGGGAATGGTGAGGGATGGTGTTATTGAACCTTCATCTAGTCCATGGTGTTCACCTGTGGTGCTGGTAAACAAGAAGGACGGCAGCATGCGGTTTTGTGTTGACTACCGCCGGCTGAACGACGTTACGAAGAAGGACAGCTATCCCTTGTCAAGATTTGAAGACACGCTGGACATGCTTACAGGCGTAAAGTGGTTTAGTACGCTGAACCTGAAAAGTGGCTACTGGCAGGTTAAAATTGACCCTAAGGACAAGGAGAAAACTGCATTCTCCACAGGACAGGGTCTGTGGCAATTTAAAGTCATGCCGTTTAGATGGTGCAATGCTCTAGCAACGTTTGAAAGGTTGATGGAGCTTGTACTTACCGGGCTAATTGCCGATGCCTGTCTGGTCTACTTGGATGACATCATCATCGTAGGCCGTACGTTTGAGGAACACCTTCAAAACCTAAAATGCGTGCTCATGGAGATCCAACCTCAAGTTGAGTCCGAAGAAATGCTTACTATTCTTCATCATATTACTATTATTTCAGCGCAGTCCATCACCATCTTGAGACTGAAAAGCCGCATCTACATTTCTTGACAGAGAAGCAAATTGGATGTCCATTGAGTGCGGCGTACCTTGACTATCCTGGATTCTCCCTGGAGCACAAATTCCATACACGTGCCGGAGTATGTGTATACGTCCGCAATGACATCTGCTTCCAGCGTCTCTGTCACCTTGAAGACCCCACTTTTTCGACAAACTGGGTGATGGTAGATACAGGTATTGATAAAATCCTTTATGCCTGTGTCTATCGATCGCACAGCGGTAACCAGGAGACAACACGATTATTTGATTACCTTAGTGAGGCTGCTGACGTGGCCCTAAATCGGTATCCTACTGCACAGTTGGTCTTTCTGGGGGACTTTAACGCTTGTCACCAAGACTGACTGTTGCCATACCAAAAGACCGACCATGCTGGAAGAGAAGCGTGGAATTTTGCTTTGACACTAGGTCTTTCTCAGATGGTAAAGGTGGTGACTAGGGTACCCGATGTAGACAGTTACATAGCAAATTGCTTGGACCTTCTGCTGACTACCGAACCAGACAGACAGATATGAAGTAGTCCTTTGGGTACATCTGACCACTGTCTGGTGAAATCTGTATCGCCATATTCTCGACCTGATTACGAGTCCTAAGGTGTTCGACGAATATGGCGGTATAAGTCAGCTGATTGGGGTGCGATACGACACTTTTTTGCATCTTATCCTTGGCGAGAGGTCTGTTTCTCTTCTGCGGATCCGTCGAGCTGCGCGGTTGCGATAACGGATGTGTTGCGTCAAGCTATGGAGTACTTTATCCCCTTCTCTGACTCTCCCACCGATAGCAAAGCTCGCTCATGGTTTAACGCTGAATGCGCCGAAGCTGAAAAGCGCAAGAATTTAGCTTACCTATCCTGGGTTGTCGCTCGAAACCGTAAAGCTCCGAAATTAGCTGCAAAAAGAACTTTCAACCAGATCGCCAAGTCCTACAAAAAAGCATTACGGAAAGCTAGTCTCGATCGCGTTAAACATTTTGGCACAAAACTCTACCAGACCATCCGGCACTAGAGCTTTTTGGTCTCTCGCCAAAGCGGTCGAGGCAAACTTCTGTCGGCCTACACTGCCTCCGTTGGTAAAACCGGATGGCACACTGGCGCATATAGATAAGGAGAAAGCGGACTTGTTCGCGACCCTCTTTGCCTACAATTCACGTCTGGACAGTGGCAACAACGTTCCACCAAAATTACCTCACTGCGGGACCTCTATGTCGGAGATTCGTGTAACGAATAAGGAGGTTCTTAAAACCTTGCGGTGTCTAGACGTGAATAAAGTCAGTGGACCAGATGGTATACCAGCTATAATCCTAAAGGCTTGCGCACCTGAGTTGTCACCTGTGTTGACACGCTTGTTCCGCCTCTCATTTAATACTGGAATAGTGCCAAAATCCTGAAAGCTGGCCAACGTGCAGCCTGTTCCAAAAAAAGGCAGCCGCGCCATCCCTGCTGATTATCGGCCAATCTCAATGACCTCCATACTCTGCAAGATTATGGAGCGTATATTGAATGGCCGCTTAATGGCATACCTAGAACAGAATGACCTCCTTAGTGACAGGCAATATGGGTTTCGACGAAATCGGTCAGCTGGGGACCTTCTAGCGTATGCCACACACATATCGGGCGAGGCACTCGAGAACAGTGGGGAAGCACTTGCTGTTTCCCTTGATGTCTCGAAGGTATTTGACAGAGTTTGGCACACTAGCCTTTTGGGTAAGCTTCCAGCATACGGCTTATCCCCTGGTCTGATTGAATGGGTAAAAGACTTTCTGAGTGAACGGTCTCTCCGTGTCGTCGTCGATGGCTGCTCATCCGATCATATGGCGACTAACGCCGGTGTTCCTCAGGAGTCCGTTCTCTCCGCAACTCTCTTCCTGCTGCATATTAATGATCTGCTTATGCCCGGTATCTATGGGTATGCAGACGATAGCACAGTTGTTGAGAGATACCAACCAAGTCCTTGGGCCAGTCGGGATCAAATCCAGTCCGAAAGAGAAGCTATGGTAGAGCGTGTGATTCTCACACTACAGGCAGTCTCCGATTGGGGCGATGCCAATCTTGTGAAGTTCCACGCCTCCAAAACACAAGCGTGTCTCTTCACTGCAAAAAGGAGCCAGCTCACCTTGGCTCCTTCTTTCCGAAATGTATCACTGAAATATACCGACCGCCTTCAGTTGTTAGGTTTTGATATATCCTCAAATTTGAACTTCGGGCGGTTCATTGAGTCCAAGGCCAAAGCAGCTGGAGTCCTTTTTTTTTAATTTATTTAAGGCAACAAACAGTCATGTATAAAAATAGTAACATGGATAAATATTAATATAACCAAAGACCTATAGTGCCTTTAACTAAACTTTTACAATATTTTAAACTTCGTCGTCCTTGCAAAGGTGCGGCGATACTTCACGCCGGGACAGCTGCTTACTTTATATAAAGCGCAAGCCCGATGTGAAAGTGCATGGAGTATTGCTGCCATATATGGGCTAGTGCTGCAAAATGCCACCTAGCACCTCTGGACTCAATGGAAAGGCGTGCTAAGAAGCTTATTGGTGACCCGAATTTGGATAAAACCAATCTTACCAGCCTCGAACACAGACGTAAAGTAGCCAGCCTTTCGGTTTTCTACAGCATGCATTTCGGAGAGTGTGCGCAGGAATTACATAATTTAATTCCACCCTCTCCCTTCCACCATCGGACGACCAGACGTTCGGCCAGTCTCCACCCTTTCGTTGTTGACATACCACGCATTCGAACCAAACGGTTCGCCACGTCGTTCATCATGCGTACAGCAAAGGAGTGGAATAAGTTGCCAGCATCTGTCTTTCCATCCGATTACAGTGTGGGCGTCTTCAAGGCAAGAGTGAATAGGCTTTTGTTAAGTCAGTGCGCTTCACCATCTTAGGCTACATCACCACTTACCATCAGGTGGGATCTTAGATAAGCGCTGGCTTAGTAGAATAAAAAGAAATTCAAACGGCAAGTTAGCTTTTTGGGGTATGTAGTGTCGGAAGAAGGTATCCGCACGGAATCAGAGAAAATTGCCGCTGTCAAGGATTGGCCTGTTTCAAAAGACAAGACACAGGTTAGAGCACTTTTGGGTTTGTGCTCCTATTATCGGCGATTTGTGAAAAACTTTGCAGATATAGCCAAACCTCTGCACAAGCTGACCGAGGAGAAGCGACATTTCTGCTGGGATGAAAGTTGCGATATCGCATTCCAGGAGCTCAAGGACCGTCTGTGCAAAACACCTATTTTGGGGTACCCTGATGCGGGCAAGGAATTTATAGTTGACACAGACGCAAGTGATATAGGACTTGGCGGTGTTTTGTCTCAACGGAATGGTGATCAAGAGGTTGTGATGGCGTACTTCAGCAAGTCGTTGTCAAAGTCGGAAAGGAACTATTGTGTCACAAGACGGGAATTGCTTGCTGTGGTAAAGTCCTTGCAGCATTTTAGCAAATATCTTTTGGGGCGGAAATTCCACTTACGAACTGACCATGCTGCACTGAAATGGCTATTGCAGTTCGAAAATCCGGAAGGACAAATTGCGAGATGGATTGAACTACGGCAGGAATACGACTGTGATCGAACATCGCAGCGGGAAATCTCATGGCAATGCAGATGCATTGTCAAGAAGACCTTGCCCTGAAGATTGCAAGCATTGTACTAGGCAAGAGGGTAAGGAAGTTTTATCTGTGAGGATACTCAGGACAGACCAGCTCAGCAATGAGTGGAAGGGCAGCCTACAACATGCACAGCAGGAAGATTCGGACATCAAGCCGATTCTGGAATGGATGAAGGCCAGTGCTCCTAGGCCCAAGTGGAGCGACGTCTTAGCGCTGAGTTCGACCACGAAAAGCTATTGGGCCCAATGGGACAGCTTGCTGATTCAGGATGGAGTCCTGTGCCGTAAATGGGAAAATGGTCGGGGAAGACAGTTGTCATTTGCAAATGGTTGTCCCTAAGGCTAAAGTACCGGATGTTCTACAGCTGTACCATAATGTTTACCTGGGAGTTAAACGAACTCTACTGAAGATCCGAGAACGGTTTTACTGGGTCCACTATCGTGACGATGTCGAGGACTGGTGCCGCAAATGTACAAGTTGTGCGGCTGTAAAGGAACCTCAAACTCGTAGTAGAGGCGCATTGAAATTGTACAATGTTGGTGCACCATGGGAGAGGATAGTCATTGACGTTGCGGGGCCGTTTCCGGAAAGTGAAAGTGTTAACAAGTATTTCATGGTTGTGATGGATTACTTCACTAAGTGGCGCCTTTCCCAATTCTTTGCCATTCCAAATCAAGAAGCTTCAACAGTTACAGATAAACTAGTTCATGAAGTATTCTGTCGTTTTGGAGTACCTTTAGAGATTCACAGCGATCAAGGAAGGAATTTTGAGTCTGAAATATTCCAGGAAACTTGCCGAGTTATTGCATTATATATATATGCAGGGTACTCATAAAACAAGAACAGCTTCTTACCACCCACAATCTGATGGAATGATAGAACGATTAAATCAGACATTGGAGAGGTACCTAGCAAAAGTTGTAGAAAAATGGCAACGAGACTGGGACAGGCACATACGTTTTTATTGTCATATCGAAGCGCTGTTCACGAAAGTACATTAGTGACACCAGCTTTCGCAAACTTTGGGAGAGAATTACGGCTGCCTGCAGACCTGATCACCGGAATACCACTTGATGCCCCACGCAGTATAACCGATTGTGCAAAGGACTTGCGGAACAAAATGAATGACATTTATGAGCACGTCAGACAGTCGGGCCAGCAAACGTCTGAGAAGATGAAAACACCGTGTTTTCATGCTGATGGTAAGTGGTTACTGTGACCTATAGACATCTACATCTATCCTCAATAAAGACTCTAAATGTAGATGCGTTGTCACCCGTGAGGACTAAGATGGAATGCCTCTTGCCCAGTAAAAAGGGTCTCCGGTTCTCTACACTCACCGTACAAAACACAGCAGCGTTAACCTGCTATTTTACGCTTGTATTCTGTGAGAGCGTGGTCCTTCCCCGGACGAGCCGACCCATTCGTGCTACAACTATACTACTAATATAGCTGCAGCATGGCTCTACCACGGTACAATTGAGTTTATTTTAACTCATACCTTAAATTTCAAAAGGTGGCTCACGCATCCTCGAATGTTAAACTCCCAACAGAAAGCAGGAGTTGATATTTCAAAGCTAAATTTAGCAATAATTGAAGAAGATCCAGATCCTTTTTGCGCTTGTTTCGTAACCGTAGATGAAACGTGGGTACACTACTTTAATCCGGAGACGATAAACCAAAGCAAGGTGGAAAGATAGGAAAGACCGTCTTCTCCGCCAGCTAAGAAACTCAAGGTGTCTGAGTCAGCTGGAAAAATAATGAACTGTCTTTCGGGATGCGGAAGGTATAATAATGATTGACGTAAAAAAGAGACAATAACCGGAGATTATTACGTATCATTAAACAAAAAACTACGCGGAGAACTAAAGAATAAACGTTGAGGAAAATTGCGTGCTAGAGTGCTTTTTCATCATGATAACGTTACTGCCCATCGATCAGATTTTGCATTCAAATTTTTCTTGTTTTTTTTAGATTTTATGTTTTGTTGATGCAGCACCCACCATTTTCTCCGGACCTAGCTCCGAAAGATTTTCACCTTTTTACTCATCTAAAAAAGAACTTGCGTGATATAAAATTCGACGGTGACGAAGAGGTAATGTGTGCTGTAGAGGCCTATTTCGAGTCACAGAATCAATATTTTTTCCAAGGGAATTAACGAACTAGCAAAACCCTTTTCAAGGTGTTTTAGCTTAAAAGGTCATTACGTTGAGAAAGAAATACAATTTACATATACTTATCCTAGAGTTTCATTCCGTTTTCAAAAACTTATAGAACAACCAGTATAATATTTAAAAATATTGGAATCTGATAACCAATAATATAATATAAACTCTCTGAACAAAATTAAGCTATCGCTGCATTTGAAATTATATTACAAATGGACGGAGTAGCGAGTATGTAAGCCATCTACTGTCTAGAATGTAGGCAATTCGAATGCAAACAGTCCAATACACAAAGACATCACACAATCTGGAATATATGAATGAATTAAAAAGAAAGTTTAAATTGCTTCGTTAATTGAATAGTCTGCGAATGATCATTTCACTAAGGCGTGACAATAGAACTAAGACAATAGTTGTTTATCTTCCCTTTAGTCACAGTGCAAGTGCGCAGAATGTGAAGTGCGTGCTCGTGTATTAAGGCTTGTGTGAATGCGAACGCGGCAGAAGCGGAGATCGGGGCGGGCGAGTGGGAGGCATGGGAGGAGTGGGGCTCGGAGGCGACGAGCGCGGCGGACTCGGAGGCGGGCGCGGAGTTGGCTGCGGAGACGGACGAGGAGGCGGGCGCGGGGGGCGGCGCGGGCTGGGCCGGCGCGCTGCGCGACCGCCTGCTGTGCGCCGTGTACGCGCGCCTCTTCACCTGGCTCGTCAACACCGTCAACGACGCCATCAAGGTGCGCCACCTTCGCCACTACTGTTTCCGCTATGCATTATAGTTCTTTCAATAGATCAAATCGATTTTTAGAATCGCTATTTTGCGATCGATATTTTTATAGATTATTTTTCGTTTGTTAATTTTACATGTTCTGTATAAAATGTCAAGATTAAATAAGTGGGTTTTTCAATTATGGTGGAATGTAGATTCATAGGTAGTTGGTTCAGATCCATACGTACATATCCATAAGTACCATAAAGGATGTAGGGACACACACAGTTTGTAATTTCTGTTACTTTAATTAATTGTGTAGTTCTTTTACTCGAGGAAATATATTGTAAAGTAGGTTACTAATTCATCATCGTTACAGCCCTTCACAAGCCCACTATTGAACTTAGGTCTACCCAAGGAATGCCACAGAGCACGGTCCTTACCCATCTGTATCCATCGACTTCCTGCATGTCTTACCAGGTCGTCACTATATCTAGTGAGGGTCGCTTCACCTACTGGTACGAGGCTGCTACTCTGCTGTCGCTATCGGATTGCTCGGAGCTATTCTATATATACTGCTTTTATTCAGAACTTTGATTTAGACTTCGATGTGTTTCGCTTGTGGCGCGTCGACAGCTTCGAGTTATATGGTGAGCCCATTGCTTTTTCCGTTGGGGTATGTCGGTTCCTCTGGTTCTGCTGCGGATACCCTCAATTCTAAATTTTTCACGCAGAAAAACGCCGAGCATAGCCCCCTCCATAACTCGCTGAGCGACCTTAAGCTTTGAAAGCCGGCATTGAAAGACCATGTCTCAGATCCACAATTCATCACTGGCAACACGCACTGGTTGAACAATCTTGTTTTCAAGTTTTGAGGTTTACCTGACGAGAACATGTGTCTTCCCTCTCTCCCGAACGCTGCCCGGCCGATTAACCTCTTGGTCGAAGTTAGACTTACCAAGAAGTTGCTATGGCTTTTTAGAAACATTTTACTGATGTTCCTTTTTTGACAACAAAATCATTAAATTCTTCTCCTACTGTCGCCAAATCATTGCTCAAACAGAATGTAAAGGTTTGTTCAAATACTTTTAAATTCCATAGAGTACTGCCAAAAGATATCGTTAAATATTTTAAAACTATTGATGTTAAAAAAACGGCAGATTTATGGGGGATTTCCGTTAAAGTTATTGACGTGACAACGTCTTATAATTCGATGAAGCTGGCTGCATGCACGAAAAAACATGACTCATGCGGCGTTACCTCGCTTTGAGGCGTTACATTTAAAGTGCAAGCGAGAGCGCGGAACGAGCGACAAAGAGGCACAATCGGCCTCCGCGTTCGGCATGTCCGCATGGACAGCTGCTATACAATAATACATTTACATGTTTTCGTCAAGTATGAAGTGCAGTGAAAAGTGAATGTGGTGTTAATTGTTTATAGCAACGATAATTGCGGCGATAAATGTAATGACTCTTTCGATATTAAATATTTCTTATGACGTTGTCACGTTCAACTATCGTCAGTAAACCGACTTTACAGACAACCGATTTTTTTATCTATAATAGATATAATAGCACCTTATCTAGCCACTATATTTAATACAAGCGTCGAATCTGGTGTGTTTCCTGATTAAATGAAACCTAGTAAAGTCATACCTATATTTAAATCTGGTAGTACATTAGACCCCGCCAATTTTAGACCAATTTCTGTAGTACCAACATTTAGTAAAATTTTTGAAAAAATTGTTTTAGATCAGATGTTTCTTTAATATTAATAAATTCCTACATAAAAATCAATTCGGTTTTACAAGGGGTTGCTCGACAACTGACGCTGGAGTTGAGCTTATTAAACATTTTTTTTGTGCATGGGAGAATTCAGAGGATGCTTTGGGTATATTTCGTGACTTCGACTGTGTTCACCATGAAACATTAATCAGGAAGCTACAGGACTATGGTGTCAAGAACACAGCGCTTAAACTTATTATTTCATATTTAAGTAATAGAAAGCAGAAGGTTATTATCAATGGTAAAAGTTCTTCCGGGTCACCTGTACTAATGGGTGTCCCTCAGGGCTCGATTCTCGGCCCATTCCTGTTTCTGGTGTATATTAATGACTTACCTTGTAGGGGATAGTCATGATATAGTATTATTTGTTGATGATACTTCCTAGATTTTTAAACTTAAACGTCAATCATTTAAATGTGATGAAGTGAATAATGCTATATCAAAATCAGTGCATTGGTTTAACGTTAATAATCTGCATTTGAACGGAAATAAAACTAACTGTGTTAAATTTACTACAACGAATGTTAAAAATCTGAATACCAATGTGTTTTTAAATGGGGAGGAACTGAGCCCTGTTGTATCCACTGTTTTTCTTGGCATCACTCTCGACGCAAAGCTTCAGTGGGGCTCCCAAATATCCAAATTAGCAAGCAGATTAAGTTCTGCAGCCTATGCTGTAAAAAAGATTAGAAGTCTCACTAGTGTCGAGACAGCTAGATTAGTTAATTTCAGTTATTTCCATAGCATAATATCTTATGGGATTCTGCTATGGGGAAATGCGGCTGATTCAGAAACAATTTTCGTTTTACAAAAGAGGGCCATTAGAGCTATTTACAATCTAAAACCGAGAGAGTCTCTTAGAGATAAATTTAAAGAAATAAATATATTAACTTTGGCCTCTCAGTACATTTACGAAAATTTAATGTATGTTCACAAAACAAAGGTAGTTTTAGTAAAAAAAGTGATATACATTCTGTAAACACTAGGAACAAACACAAGCTAGTGATGCCAGTTTCTCGACTCCACAGAGTCAGTAATTCACTCTTGTGGCAGTGTATACGCTATTACAACAGGGTCCCGGAAAGTGTACAGGCTCTCTCTATTACCAAGTATAAATGTTTTATTAAGCTGAAACTGTATAAAAAGGGTTATTATAGTATAAATGAATACATGGTTGATAATAACCCCTGGGAATGAGGTGGTCGCTTCCAAGCAGTTTCTAAAATAAATTTTGTAAATAGTTCGTAATTATTTATATTGTAAAATTTATTTTAAAAAAAAGTCCCGTTGGGTTTCTTGCTGGTTCTTCCCAGGACAGAGGGTTTTTTTTTCGAACCAGTGGTAAAGTAAAAAATTACTTTCAATAAGAATTACACATATAATGTATATTGAATAAAAAACTATTCTATTCTATTCTATTCTATTACTATTCTTAGATGGACTTGGTATGGATGGACGTGGTAGAGCCATGCTTTACGTGGTAGAGCCATGCTGCAGCTATATTAGTAGTATAGTTGTAGTACGAATGGGTCGGCTCGCCCGGGGAAGGACCACGCTCTCACAGAAAACCAGCGTAAAATAGCAGCTTAACGCTGCTGTGTTTCGTATGGTAAGTGTAGAGAACCGGAGACCCTTTTTACTGGCAAAGAGGCATTCCATCTTAGTCCTCAAGGGTGACAACGCATCTGCATCTTGAGTCTTTATTGAGGATAGATGTAGATGTCTATGGGCTACAGCACCCACTTACCATCAGGTGGACTGTGTGCTCGTTTGTCACCCTATACTATAAAAAAAAAAGACTATTTGGCCCAGGTAAACATATTCGTCAACAACTTTGGGCTTAGCGCTAGCAACAACTACCAGCATAGGTGTGACATGGATGTTACACATGATCTTTGTTTAGTTCATGTTCCTCTTAAGACCTATCCGTTCGGAAGCACTATTGAGGTCATTAATCATAGTGCTTAGGTCCCCCAGCGATTCTGCCATAAGGACTATATCGTCGGAAAATCGAAGGTGAGTGATGTACTCGCCATTGATGTTAATACCGTATCCTTTCCAGTTCAGAAGCTTGAAAACATCTTCCAATGCAGCGGAGAAGAGTTTCGGGGATATAACGTCACTATGTCTTACACTTCTTTGCAGTTCGTACTCTGGTTCTGTTCTCGGATAGTTATCGTAGCCCTATTATACAAACGCTTCAGCACTTCGATTTTCCAACAGTCAACTTGGCACCGACGAAAGGACGACGGAATCGAAGGCTTTCTTACATAGTCCACATGCGCAAGACGAAATGACATTGTACTCTCCGGACTTCTGTACAATTTGCCGAAGGATATGTATGTAGGGTATCTATGGTGCCAAAGCCTTTTCGAAAACCGGTATGTTCGAGAGGCTGGAAGTCGTTGAGTCTGTGTCATAAAGACTCGAAAACCATTCACGTCGATTCGGTCTCTAGTTCTTCAAATGCGTATTGTTGTCTTTCTTGAAGAACAAGACGACTATTGCTTCACGCCCCCGGAGTAGGGTCACCATGGAGGTCGGAATTAAAGAGCTTCTGAAGTTCTGGTTTTCCGCCCGCTTTCAGAAGGTCCGCCGTAATTCCATCTTCACCCGATTGCTTTGCCATTCTGAAGGTGCTGGAGAGCCATTGCAATCTCGCTCAATCTGACGTCCGTGGTATCATCGGAATAGTTTCGGATAAGACTTGCTCTTAGATCGTTACTCACGCTTGCGTGTGGCTCCAATGATGACGTGTACAGCTGCCCATAGCACCTCTTAGTCTCACTCAAAATCACAGGTGTCCCGTAAACGATGCTGTCACATTTGGTCTTCAGCTTTGACAGTTGGCTCCTTCTGGCAGACAGATCTCTGGCAAGGACGAAATTCTGGTTCCGATCGTTTGCTTCTTCAATACGAGCTGCCAGTTTTCACCCTCGCGATCACTGAGACATCACTAAACAGTGGCCGTCTAGTCGTCATAATGAAGTCAATCTCATTTTTTGTCAAACCTATTCGGCTAAGTAGGCATTTAAAAATAATGTACGTTCCGTACAAATTCCAAAAAAAAAAAACTTAAAGACGCTGCTTCGAAAATAAAGCAAACAGATTTTTTTTAGACTATGTGACAAACCAGCACATTAAGGTTGGGGAAAAGTTTCTTTGTATTTTATTTAAAAATCCGAGACCTTTTATTCAAAGTTTAATTACATTTAATTAAAATATATGTGCGATTTTGTTTGATAACTTGTTGCTCATTATATTTTAATCTTGTAGGTAGTGACATAATCCTGTTACTGTAGAAATCTTGGTATTTTTGATCAATGAAATGCGACAAGTAGTTTTGACAGTACTCTTGATGTTAACCTAACACTACCCAAAGAATTCTGAAGAGACCGAAACAGTTGAAAGTCTGATTGTGCAAGGTCAGGACTATATGGTGGATGCATTAACACTTCCCAACCAAGCTCTCTCAATTTTCGCTGAGTAGCCAAAGATGTGTGTGGTCTGGCGTTGTCATGATGAAAGACCCTTCCTTTTCTGTTGATCAATTCTGGCTGTTTTTTCTCAATTTCTTGCTTGAGTCTCATTAGTTCTTGACAGAGATCCGAATCGATGGTTTTGCCCGGCTGTAAAAGCTCATAATAAACGATAAATTTAAAATCCCACCATACACACAGCATCACCTTATTGCGTGTTAGTCCGGGTTTCGCTAGTCTGTGGAGCTTGACTACCCTTTGACCATGATCTTTATAGCTCGTTCTTGTCGTAGGTGACTCACTATCATCGCCAGTGATCAGTTCAAAAATGGTTCGATTTCCTTACGTTTCAATAGAAAAATCATAAATGAGTACACGATTCATTAGGTTTCTTTCAGTGAGCTCGTGTGGTACCCAAATATCGAGCTTTTTTGTACAGCCAGACTTTTTCAAATGGGTTAAAACTGTTTATTAGTAAATCCTCAATTCCAAGGCTATGTCGTAACTACTAATATGCCAATCTTAATCAGTCAGAAAAGAATTGAAAAATGGCGGGAAAATGTTTTTTACTTTTTATTTTATTTTTCTTAATGTCCTATAAGTACTGATATTAAAACCAGCCAGATACAATCAGTGCAACCAAAGATTTTTCTTCAATTTTATACAAACAAAATACGAAGAAAAATTTTCCCCGACCTTTTAGTTTACCTGATGATAACTATATGTTGTTGCCCATAGACACCTACATCTATCTTCGATTGTCATACCTAAGGACTGTTGAAATGCCTCATTTCCAGTGAAAAGGGTCTCAGATTTTCTACCCTCACCATACAAAACATAGCAACACAACGCTGATATTCTGTGAGAGAGTGGTTCTCCGGATGAGCCGATCGATTAGTGCTGTAGCTATAAAATTACTAGAGTGCACTCTACGACGTAGGCAAACCGATTGTTAAAATCTGAGAATGTTAAAAATAATTAATTGCAATTTTAAGTACTAATTCATAACAACATGGTCCGTAGAAAAGAAAACAACCAGAAAATAAAAAATGAATAAATTTTTGGGGGACATGTAAAGTTTGGGACAATATATATTTTTTTTCTTCTTAGGATTGAGAAGAGCCTTGTACTGAATAGTGGGACATATTTAAGCTGTTACTTTAGTTTTTTTTTTTAAGTACAGATAAGTACAGAGACGGTGTTGGTTGTCTGATGATTAATTTTGTTGCGTTTAGTGATAAGAATTGTTAGGTGCTAGAATTTTTTCTGTCTAGAAGTCCGTTTGAGTACATACCTCTTTTAGACTTATTTTGTCTATAAGCAGCTAAATAATCGGACAGACTTTAAGACATTCTATTTTAGTCTTCAGAACGAAGACGCATTTGTAGAGTTCTTTGTTTAAAGTTGGTTGCAGGTTTGTAGGATGTAGTAGTACTTTTATATAAAAAGTAAATTGTTTGTTGTAGAAGTAATAAGATATGTGTATGCGCGCGGATGCGTGTGGGTGATACGGGTGCGTGCGAGTGCGCGTGCGCGTGTGCGTATATGGGCGTTTGTTTACAAGCGTGCGTATGTACGTGCGTCCGTTTTGTGTGTGTGTGTGTTTGTGACGTGTATGTGTGTGTATGTTCAGCCGGCGGTGCCGGGCGCCCGCAGCTCGCTGGGCGTGCTGGACGTGTACGGGCTGGAGTCGCTGGCACACAACGGGCTGGAGCGGCTGCTCATCAACTACGCCGCGGAGCGCGTGCAGGCGGCGGTGACGGCCGCCACGCTGCGGCGCGAGCAGGAGGAGTACGTGCGCGAGGGGCTCGCCTGGACGCCGCTGCCCTACACCGAGCACGACCTGCACGCCGACCTGCTCGACGCGGTCAGTGCAAACTACTACCGCTTCTATATCACTAACTACTGCCTGACACGCGTGTGATACGCAACGTGTTCAAATGTTCATTTGTCTTATTTTTAATTCTTGACGTCTTAAGTGTTTTACAAGCCGTTACTCCATGATTCTCGATGTTGTAAACGTGGTTTTACGTGCGTATTTGTGTAAATATAAGAAATTATAATGTTCGTTTAGATAAGATTTGAACATGACAAGAATTATGCTATTAGTGATATTAAGACGAGTGCATCAGTTAATTATTACTTACACATCGAATGTTTTCTCTTTAGAGGATAAACTGGTGCAAACAAAATGTTCTTACTTTTCAAAATTTAGTTATATTAGACAAAATAATGTTAATCGTAAAGCGTTTGGTTGACAAGTGAGATGACATTGTGAATTTGCTTTGAGAAGCACATGAGCGCCTGCTGACGAGCTGAAGGCAAGCGGCTGAACTCATTCGCGCATTTCACACTTAAATCACTTCAGGCATTAAGCCTGAACATCGAAGGTTATATTGTCATTGTCAACGCGTTTTTGATACTGTAAGCTAGGCTATCCTCAATATTATTGCATAATCGGTACATGTCCATAAAATTTCAATTTAGTATAAATTACATATACAGGGTTATTTTTCAAAGAGTAACCAAATTTTATATTTAAGTTCAAATAGATAAATTATTAGGTATATACCGATATTAATATTTTTTTTTATACGAGTATATAAGGTTTCTACTTTTATTTGAAATTATCCCAAATTGAATGTTATTTATGGGCAACAACCACTCTTTCGTGTGCTCCTGTGTGTGTGATTCAATTCATTATTTTTTAGTTTTCTAATTTTCTTAGTGACACGCTTAATACTTATGCTTAAGATAATAACTCCATGACACGAATTATGATTCCAATTTTTCTTTTACACTTAATCGTCATAATAAATCCCGCAACCGGGGGCTTCCGAAGACTGCCGAACGGTAAAATAGACCGGGCCATATATTCTTTATGCACAGACGAGCACGTTTTATTAAAATATATTTTACACTTATCACCTGTTTTTGAGCACTTTTAATTTCCGTGGATGTTACTGTAGCGGTCTTCATAACTGTTACCTTTTTATACACAGATAAAAGACTAACGGTGAAAATTCCGACGAGCTTGCATATTCATTATTTAAGTTATCGCTCACTGCACTTGAATAGTTAGATTCGATTGGTAGGTTAATTACTACACGTATGTTGATATCTCACCGCGGTAAATACTCCCTTTAGTATCTATTTAACAGTGGTAGAGCTAAGCGGTAGCTTTTGCTGTCGCACGGATGGGCCAGCTCGAACCGGGGTGGTACCACGACCTCACAGAATACCAGCATGAAGTAGAAGTTTACCTCTGCGTTGCGCTTGGTGAGTGTTTTGGGTCTCCGGCCACCTGGCCGGAGGCCCAATCCCCCCCCCCCCCCCCATCAACATGGTAGTGGAATTAACTAAGAGACTACCCCAGGAGGGTACCAGCACCCCTGGAGAATCCCTCGCTGAGCATCCACGACCAAACTACTTCACTCCTGAGCGTGGGTGCTCAGGCTGCCCCGCGTATTCGGGGGGGGGGGGGGGGGGCAAAATTCCGCTCGCGACTAATGCTGCTCGGGGCAAGCGGAGCAATGCAACCAAGGCGACCCCTGTCACGCTATCTGTGAATTTTTGCAACATCAGGGGACTTCATTCCAACCTTAACGCTGTCCATTACCATCTAGAGACGGCGAAGCCGGCCTTGCTCTTTTTAACCGAGATTCAGGTGTCCTCTCCGGCTGATACTTCATATCTCTCCTACCCGGGGTACAAATTGGAACACTCCTTTGTGCCCCGGGCAGGAGTTTGCGTATACGTCAGAGAGGACATCTGTTTTCGACGCCTCGGCAGTCTTGAAGGTACGGACCTGTCCATCCTATGGCTGCGCGTAGACAGCGACGACCATCCCCGCGTCTACGGATGCCTCTATAGGTCCCGTAGCGGTAATGCCGACACAGACCGACTCATCGACCACGTCCAAATGGCTACAGACTCCGTGCTACAATAGGTCCCATCCGCAGAGATCGTGATACTCGGTGATTTTAACGCCCACCACGCTGAATGGCTTGGTTCTCGTTAAACCGATCACGCGGGTAGATCTGTCTATGACTTTGCTTTGGCATATGGTTTAACACAACTGGTTACTTCGCCTTCGCGGATCCCAGATGTGGAAGACCATGTACCTTCCCTGTTGGACCTTCTGCTGACCTCTCATCCGGACGGATATCAGGTCTCCGTCGATGCCCCTCTGGGCTCTTCGGACCATTGTCTGATCCGGAGTACGGTGCCACTCACGCTCCAATCGCAGTCGCGATCTGCAGCTTGGCGCCGTGTTTGGCACTATAGGTCAGCTGATTGGGACGGGATGCGGTCTTTTTTTGCATCCTACCCTTGGGGGCGGGTTTGCTTCTCGCCGGAAGATCCCAGCGTTGTTGCCGATTCTGTTGCTGATGTGGTACTTCAGGGTATGGAACTTTTTATTCCATCCTCTGTGGTGCCCATCGGAGGCAGATCCCAGCCATGGTTTGGTCGCTCCTGTAAAATAGCATCACGCTATAAGCAGGAGTGCTACCGGGCCTGGGCTGACGCATCAACGTTTCGGGATGTAAACACCAGCGCACTTAAAAAGAAGTATAATTCCGCCTCCAGGTCCTTCAAAAGCGTCATTGCCAAGGCAAGGTCTGAGCACATCGGCAGAATTGGCGAGAAGCTAGTTCGCCTTCCTTCGGGAACCCGTGCATTCTGGTCTCTCGCCAAGGCTGTCCAAGGGAATTTCTGTCAGCCATCTCTTCCATCTCTGCACAGGGAGGACGACTCACTGGCCCATGCCGCAAAGGAGAAAGCCGATCTGTTGAGCCCTTTTTTTGCGTCCAACTCGACTCTAGATGACGGGGGGAATACACCGCCGACCATCCCGCGATGTGAGTGCTCCATGCCGGATGTCCGATTTACACAGCACTCGGTTCGCAAAGCACTCTTCTCCCTGGACGTCAGCAAGTCGAGTGGGCCCGATGGAGTCCCTCCCATTGTGCTGAAGACGTGTGCTCCGGAGTTGGCACCGGTTTTAACGCGTCTTTTCCGGTACTCCTACTCCCAAGGCGTAGTCCCAAATTCATGGAAGACAGCCGATCCCTAAAAATGGCGACCGCTCAGACCCGTCCAACTACAGGCCTATTGCCATCACCTCCTTGTTCTCCAAAATAATGGAATCCATTATAAACTGCCAGCTCATGAGGTACCTTGAGGATCACCAGCTAATTAGTGACCACCAGTAAAGTTTTAGTCGAGGTCGATCAGCTGGTGATCTTCTAGTCTATTTGACTCATAGATGGGCGGAGGCAGTAGAGTCCAAGGGGGAGGCATTGGCCGTTAGTTTGGACATAGCAAAAGCCTTCGATCGGGTCTGGCACAAAGCGCTTCTTTCGAAGCTTCCTTTCTATGGGCTTCCCGAGAAATTGTGCAAATGGATCACCAGTTTCCTTGCTGATCGGAGTATCAAGGTCGTAGTAGACGGTGCATGCTCTGATTTCAAGCCTATCAACGCTGGTGTTCCACAAGGCTGCGTGCTATCACCAACGCTGTTTCTCCTGCATATCAATGATATGTTGCTAACTGGTGCTAACTGGTAGCATTCATTGCTATGCGGACGACAGCACTGGTGATGCCTTATATACTGGCCGTGCCAATATTTCTCGGGAAAACGTCGCTGAGTACCGGGACAAACTTGTGTCTGAAGTCGAGTCTTTGCTTAACAAAGTCTCGGTTTGGGGCCGACTAAATCTAGTCCAGTTCAATCCCCAGAAGACACAAGTTTGCGCGTTTACCGCTAAAAAGAACCCCTTTGTCGTATCTCCTCAGTTTCAAGGCAGTCCCCTTGCTGCCTCAGCTAGTATCGGAATCCTTGGCGTCGACATATCGAATAGTGTGCAGTTTCGTGGTCACTTGGAAGGGAAGGCCAAATTGGCCTCTAAAAAGCTTGGCGTGCTCAGCAGAGCGAGACAGTATTTCATGCCGGCACATCGCTTGCAACTTTACAAAGCGCAAGTTCGGCCCCACATGGAATACTGTTCTCATCTCTGGGCCGGGGCACCCCAGTGCCAGCTCCTTCCACTTGACCGCATCCAGCGCAGAGCGGTTCGAATCGTTGACGACCGAGTTCTTTCTGATCGGCTCGATACACTGGCACTGCGTAGAGATGTGGCATCTCTTTGCGTATTTTATCGCATCTATCACGGGGAGTGCTCTGAGGAATTGTTCGGACTAATTCCAGTCGCTCAATTTCACCATCGCACATCGCGACAAAACTTGCGTTACCATCCATACCATCTGGATGATTGGCGGTCCACCACTGTGCGATTTAGAAGAAGTTTTCTCCCTCGCACAACTTCTTTGTGGAATCAATTACCACCAGCGAATTTTCCGGACCGATACGACTTAGGAACCTTCAAGAAAAGAGCTAACACCTTTCTAAAAGGCCGGCAACGCATCTGCAATTCCCCTGGTGTTGCAGTTGTTCATGGGCGGCGGTAGTCACTTACCATCAGGTGAGCCGCATGCTCGTTTGCCCCCTCTTCTATAAAAAAAAATAGTAATATCGCACCACGGTTCGAATATTTTCGTTACATCATTGGTAACAAAGCGTACGTAATGAGGTCACGGTCAACATTGTCAGCTGTCGGCCGGGCGAGCACACACTGTACAGACTTACGGTGTAACTGTAGAAGGATGCAGGAAGACGCGCGACAAAGTACTTTATCTAGCGTAAAAGTTTACGAATATGTGCGTGCGAGGTAAAACCGGTTAAAATAATGCATTACCACGCATTTTGAATTTAAAAGATAAAAATGACAGAAAGTTTGAGATCTTTCTATTAATCTTTCTTCACCGTGTGGCTATATCACTTATTCTGAACCTTCTCTGCAAGTTTGGCTGGTTATTGCAAAATAACCCTCTGTACTGAATATTTGTTTTTCTGATTCTCTGATCGAATCTGAACTATCGATAATTTGTACGGCATGTTCATAATCGTGTGATGATTAGTATATAGTTGTGACCACCATTTACTTTGGCGTTCACTAGTTTAATATACTTACCTAAAATATATAATTGTAACGCTGCTCTCAGCTTGCGTATTATAAAGTCGGGGAAAAAGTTTTTTCGTATTTTATATAAATATCGTATTTGTTCAAAGTTTAATTACATTTAATTAAAATATATGTGCGATTTTGTTTGATAACTTGTTACCATCTTATAGGTAGTGACATGATTATGTCACTACCTATAAGATGGTAACAACCGTTACTGTTTAAATCTTGGTATTTTTGATCAAAAAAAAAAATGCGACAAGTAGTTTTGACAGTCCTCTCTTGGTGTTAGTGGCTTGTGTGGCTCGACGCGTGGGCGAAGGGAGTTGTTCGCAGGCCGCGGGGCGGCGAAGCCGCGTATCTAGGTTATCGCGGCCGAAGTTCACGCGACCGTTGTAGGGTCCAGATAGTTAGATTTAGGCGTGTACTTCTCTACGTGGATATGTGAATTTTGCAATATTTAACTTGTTCGGGTGATGCGGATCGGCGCGCTGAGTAGATATACGGTCCAGGATTCGAACCGCGCATTCCTTGGTCGAGAGCGTCTCCAGGTTAATTGTATGGAATTGTATATTAAGAGATCGCTTTAGTTCCCTATTTGTAATTTTGTGATAAGTGCATCCGGGACATTGAATGTCGAATTTCGAACTACTGTCCTTACTGTGTCGGGTATCACGTGTTCGATTCTACGATGAATGTGGAATTAGGCGAGATGTACAATGAAGCTGATGCACTGAAATAGTGACAATGAAGAAAGAAATGGTCCAGCGGTGGAGCCTGCTGGAGCGATGCAGCATTGTGGGGCATCCTGGAACTCGGCCGCTGCTGGTCGCCTAAGGTGGTCAAGGTCTCAGACATTTACACATCACTGAACACTACTTGCCATTCACCTTACACCCACTCACGGCCTGACCGAGCCTTGGTGCGAAATTAGCTTCTGATACTGGTACGTAATATGTGTTTCTAGCATTCTCCGATATAGCTTAGTGTTATAGGAAATTCTTCCATGTGGCCAATCGGGCCCGACCTGCGTCTGCCCGTCGAGGAAGCTGCTATGGGCCCCAGCCAAGACGACATTTGCATGGGCTGCTGTAGGCCATAACACTAACACTACGCAAAGAATTCTGAAGAGACCGAAACAAGTAAAAATGTGAGGGTGCAAGGTCAAGACTATATGGTGGATGCATTAA
This sequence comes from Parnassius mnemosyne, assembly GCA_963668995.1. NCBI lineage: Eukaryota > Metazoa > Arthropoda > Insecta > Lepidoptera > Papilionidae > Parnassius > Parnassius mnemosyne. Next base: position 252,933 of record CAVLGL010000002.1, read on the forward strand.
CACTTTCCAACCAAGCTCTCTCAATTTTCGCTCAGTGGCCAAAGATGTGAGTGGTCTGGCGTTATCATGATGAAAGACCACTCCTTTTCTATTGATAAATTCTGGCCATGTTTTCTCAATTTGTTGCTTGAGTCTAATTAGTTGTTGGCAGTAGAGATCCGAATTGATGGTTTTGCCCGGCGGTAAAAGTTCATAATAAACGATGCCCTTCTAATCCTACCAAGACGCACAAAATCACCTTTAACAGTGGTAGAGCCACGCGGCAGCTTTAGCTGTCGCACGGATGGGCCTGCTTGAACCGGGGTGGTACCAGCGTGAAGTAGAGGTTTACCTCGCTTGGTGAGTGCAGGTGGCCGTAGGCTCCATTCCCTCCCCCCTATCAACATGGTAGCGGAATTAAATAATAGACTACCCCAGGAGGGTACCAGCACCCCTGGAGAATCATTCGCTGAGCATCCACGACCAAGCTATTCCACTCCTGAGCGCGGGTGCTCAGGCTGCCCCGCGTATTATTGGGGGGGGGGGGGGGGGAATTCCGAATAATAAATATTAATTAATAAATAAAATTCCAATAAGACTAAGGCGACCCCAGTCACGTTATCCGTAAATTTTTGCAACATCAGGGGACTTCACAAATTAGAACACTCCTTTGTGCCCCGGGCTGGAGAGATAAGGATAATAGGTCGGAGAAACTTTTTCCCCGATTTATTATTAACACATATAGTACGGTTCGTGTATGAAGGCCACCTGTGGCAGTGGCACGTGATTCTTTATCATGCGCGTATATGTGAGTGTGTGGGTGCGCGTGTGCAGGGCCCGGAGAGCGTGCTGGGCGCGCTGCGGGAGTGCAGCGCGCGCGGCGCGGGAGGCGACGCCGCCTTCCTGCAGCGCCTGCAGCGCCTGCAGCGTCGCTGCCACCCGCGCCTGCTGGTGCTGCCGCCGGACCGCTTCCAGTCAGTGCACGAGACACTACTCATAATATATTTTTTGTGTAAGGTACGTGAGGGTAATATGGAATTAAACTTTACCGCCTCTATGAAACCAAAATTAGGAGGAGAATGAATAGAGACAAAACATAGATAATATAATGAATAAATTTAAAAAAAAATCAAGTTTTGGCAATAATTAGCAACACTTTGAAATATAAACTAAAAAAAATGTCAACTGTTGAAATGGCGTCGATAAAGCAACGCTGACCTTTTATTATTTGATTGATTCATGAAGAGCTATCGTATTTACAGAGCCATCTATGAAAATAAGGTTGTACTTTTTGAGTTATAAGGCAAACCATATTAATTGTAAGACCATATTACCCTCATGTACGTTATTCAATACTATTTGTATGCCTTCGTCCACTTTAAACTTTTAAGTGTTTTGTCGTTATTTATTGATACTGATAGATTTACATAAGGTAGCGAATATTCATAAAACTAAAAACAGTTGCAAATACAAGCAAATAACTAATAAGAAATTTACGACAAGAAATTAACAAAACCAACTTTACGTTAGCGGTATCTTGCTTAGGTAAAAGTTGTTTACGATGAATAACGTATTTTGACACATTTGTGAAGCTGTAGTTTTGAGAATAATTAGGTTTTTCTAGTATTGTGTGGGTACTGTACATATATAAATTTGTTAAGGGTAAAGATTCAGACCTGAAACAATTATTTATAGATTATACAAGTGTTTGTTCTGTGTGGAATTTGAGCTTGTGGTTTTCAGTGTTGTAATTTATTGTTAGGTTGGTGCTACTTAGCCGTCAAAACTTATTTAGTATACTTGTTTGATAGCCTCGTTAGTTTAGTGGTCGTAAATGCGGCCGTTAGTCACGTGATCTTGGGTTTGGGTCAAAATTATTGATTGGGTTTTTGTGACAAGAAATTTTCAGTAGTAGTCTGAAGTCAGAAAGTTGTCAGTGTTTTGCTCCCGTGGCTACGGATAGCACGTAAAGTCCGTGGGTTCTACGCGTGATCTCTTTTCGGTCGTGTTGGATTATCGTTTCATTAGATTTTGAAAGTGAGGGAATAGAGAGTGCACGTGTGCTTGCGCTATACTCGGGCACTTTTAACCGTGTGTTGCGCAGATAGGTGTATTCGGTTGAGACATGCTGGTGTGACGTGACCATGTGTAGCGTGTAGCGTGCGCGTGCGCAGGGTGGTGCACTTCGGCGGCGCCGTGGTGTACAGCGCGCGCGGTTTCGTGCAGAAGAACCGCGACGTGCTGTGCCGGCGCTGCGCGGCCGTGCTGGCGGGCGCGCGCGAGCCGCTGCTGGCGGGGCTGTTCGCGGTGGGCGCGGCGGGCGCGGGGGGCGTGGCGAGTGCGGGGGGTCCCGCGGGCTCCCCGCGGCGGCCGTGCGCGCTGGCGTGCCGGCAGCGCGCGCTGGTGGGCGCGCTGGTGCGGCGGCTGCCGGCGGCGCCGCGCCTGGTGCGCTGCCTGCGCGCCGACGCCGCGCTGCGCCCGCACCGCTTCGACGCCGCGCTGATGCGCCACCAGATACGCACGCAGGGGTACCCGTGATCTTGCCCTTATTCAATATTAAAGCATGCTACTAACACCCACATACTTCCACAAACGCACACTCACATTTTTAAATATCCATTTTGTTCATATGCTTAAACTATATTTTTTCAATAAGAAGACTATAATTTTCTTTAATTTAAACCTTAGTGAAAGTTGAAAAGCTTATTTAATTATACCGTAATTTTCTAATAAATAAATCCAATAGGATCTCTTCAACGTATCAAACAACAACTAGTCGATTGTTGACGATAACCAAATCTGTACGAACGTCAAAACTCCTTACACCATTATGGAGCTTCCCTGAAAACTCACTATTATAATATATTTGTGTAGTGGTAATGGGTAGAAATTGTTCTCCTCTTTTTTCTTCATACCCGTTCTCACACGTCTGATGCACGTAATGTAATCCTACACTCATCTGTATACAAAACTTTAGCTCACTACTCGTGAGTCCAGTTGGCGTGTTCTCAAGCAAAACGAAGTCTTACTACTCGATGCTAAACCACTACCGAATTTCAACTGCGGTGACGTAGTAATTTTGCAAAATTTTTAGGACAATGAAGTGATCGTCCCGGGCTGACGTACATCTTACACCTCCGCTGGTTTGCGGGTGTAGCTGCCAGTCTCTTGGTATCGTTTTAAAACATAGTACAATGAAAAATATGGTACATTAAGTGTTACGGCCACTACACGCTGTGTCTGTGCTGTGCTGTGTCAACCCTTGGTTAATTAATGCTACGACTTGTGCTATTTAAGCATACAGGGCATATTTTTTAGTTTTCTTGCTCCTTTAAATATTGGATTAAACGCATAAAAACATAAAAGTTAAGTAACCGAACGGTACACATTTTACAATCCTTTTGAACGACTAATTTGTATTTTTAAATTTAAACATTCAAGTTAATTGTTTAAATGAGCCGATTCAAATAAAGCTTAAAATAAATGTCACACTGCACTCAAACATAGTAAATTACCTTCTTGAACTCATCGTAAATATTGTTGACCTTTCTTCTCAAGAAATATTCATTATAAACATTTACAACTTTGTTATGGCAATATAAGGGTCAAACCAAGTTTCCGTACCGGTAAATACACGAAATAATGTCTTAATGGTTTATTTCTTAATATTATTCACATTTTTTAATATTAAAAAAAAAATCTATTTTTATCATTTCTGTAATTTGATTTATTCGTTTCTAATCCAATTAATATAAAATATAATTAATATTGCATTAAGAAAGTGTGTGCCATGTACTGTCAAGTATTTAACCTCATTCCTTAGTAGCGTCGCCTTGGTGGCAAAAAATCGTGGTTATCGATACAATAGTATAGAGTCAATAAAGTGAGCTCGTTTGTCTTTCATTTAAAATATAACGTTTAATATGCATGTAGCGGCGGGCAGAGGTTGTTGGTTGTAGTAATGAGCGTAGGATGTGGTTGGGTGCGTGTGTGTGACGAGTCGCGCGTTGTGCCGCAGCATCATGGAGATGGCGCTGCTGCGGCGCGCGGGCTGGTGCGAGTCCGCGTGCGCGCGCGCCCTGCTGGCGCGCTACTCGCTGCTGGCGCCGCCGGCCCCCCGCGCGCCCCGCGCCCCCCGCGCTGCCGGTGCCCCCCGCGCCTCCCGCGACCCGCGCGACCCCCGGGCGGTGGACGCCGAGCCGGTGCTGTGTGCGCGCGCGCTGCTGCGCTCGCTGCCGATCCCGAGCGCGGAGTTCGCGTACGGCCGCACGCGCGTCTTCATACGCAGCCCGCGCACGGTCAGACTGCTACCTGCCTTCACTTCTTTTTATACAATAACTGTGACGAACGACCACACAATCCACCTGATGGTAAGTGTAAGCTATAACCCAAACACATCTACATCTGTCATCGATTAAAAATCAAAATTCAGATGCGTGTCACCCCCGAGGGTCAAAATGGAATGCCTCGTTTCGAGTAAAAAAAAGGTCTCCGTTCTATGTCCAGGGTTTCCAGTAAAAACAATCATCATACGAAACACAGCAGCATTCATTGGTTTTCAAAAAGAACGCATTCCATTCCAATCCGCCGACTGTTGTTCTATATACGGTGACAAAATACAGACCGCAACCTTAATGGAAGTCCTCCGTATTCCGGATCAGTCAAAGGTCCGAAAGGTTCGTCCAGAGCTAAGAAGGTACCTGTTTAGGCCAAAAGTGGTAATTTTGAGACGGCACCGAATCACGATTGACTTAGCAAGTCGCCCGATGGTACCAGGCGTCACGCGTGTCGCGGGGAGGGGGCAGCGGAAGGCAGCTTCCCGGCGTTTTGGCGCTGGCGGGCGAGAGGCAGTAGCTCGCGGGCAGCGGTACAGTTAATTAGCGTATCTCGGTTATCACTGCAGAAGTTTCGCGCAACCGGTTTTGGTTTATGGTCTAATATTTGTGCGTGTTACTTCGCTATGTAATTGTGGTTTCGTGAAAACCGCCTCGGTTTAGTTTGTCTAGGTTTTAAGTTCGTGACAAGAGGCTTGTATTGTTATGGACTGATTAAAGTAATTTCGTTTGAAAGTAATTGTGCAAATTATATAGTGATTGCGTGTTGAAGTAAATTTTGCAATATTTAACTTGCTCGTGTGACGTGGAATTTCGCGCGCGCGCCAAGTAGATATACGGTCTAGAATTCAAACCGCGCATTCCTTTTCGAGGGCCCCTGCCGGTTGATTGTTTGGAAATCATGGTTTAATTATACCGTCACGTTAAGAGCCTTTTGTGTGTCGACTCGGTAGCTAGTTAAGTGTCAGCTAGGTTGATTTTGAATTCTTATTGCGGCGTGGTGTTTAATATCGAACGAAGGAGCTTAGTTGTGTTTGTAACGCTGAACCGTGTGACTCATGAAGAGATCGCGTTAGTTCCCTATTTGTAATTTGGTGATAAATGAATTCGGGACGTTGAATGTTGACCTTTGAACTACTGTCCGTTACTTATGTTGGGTATCACGTGTTCGATTCTACGATGAACGTTGAATTAGTCGAGTTGAAGTTAGTTAAATGTACAATAAAGTGGATAGACTGAAATAGTGACAATGAAGAAAGAAGCTGTCCATTGTGGACGCCTGCTGGAGTGATGCAGCATTGTGGGGCAGCATGGAAACCGGCCGCTGCCAGGTCACCCACATATACACACCACTAAACACTACTTTACATGCATTTACTCTACCTACGGCCTGACCGAGCCTTGGGGCGGTCTTAGATTCGGATACAAGTACGTACCAATTATTTTCCTAGCCTTGTCCTTATTTTGTAGTATGATAGGTCATTTTTCCATAAGGCCACTTGGGCCCGAACCCTCGGCTGCCCGTCGAGGAGGCTACTATGGGCCCTAGCCAAGGCGATCTTTGCAAGGGCAGCTGTGGGCCGTAACAGTACCTGTTACTCTTCCGGATGAAAAGATGTACAGAAGTTCCAACAGGTAACGTATAATGTGGGCTTCTACATCTGGGATCCGCGTGAGTGAAGAAAGCAGTTGTGTCAAGGCAAAGTTAAAATAGATTTACCCACATGATCGGTTGAACGAGAATTGAGCCATTTGGAATGGTAGGTGTTAAAATCGCCAAAATCGCCAAGAATCACGCTTTTTGCGAATGACATTATTGTTGTGGGACCTACAGAGAAACCCCTAGACGGAGACGGAGATGGTCGTCGTTGTCCTGTGTGATTGATCTTCAATACTGCGCAGGTGTGGGAGCTGGAGGCGCTGCGGGCGGCGCGCGTGCAGCGCCTGGTGGCGGCCGCCCAGCGCGCCTGGCGCTGCCACGCCGCGCGCCGCCGCCTGCGTGCGCAGCGCGTCATCGCGCGCGCCTGGCGGGCGTACCGGGTGCGTGTCACTGTGTCACTGTGTTACCGCACACATGGGAGCTAAATCACCTTTTCTTGATTGAACACCACATTTAATGATGTATTTGTTTGTGCAGGCAAGGAGAGCACAACAGAAGTCGGAGGAGTCGTTATTTGGACGAGTTGCGCAGGTAACGTCACGTGGAGGTGCGTACGGCGCGGCGTGGGCGTGGGCGGCGCGCGTGGTGTGGCGCGCGTGGTGCACGTGGGCGCGGCGCCGCTACCTGGCGCAGCTGTGGGCGCGGCTGCCGGCGCGGCACCGCTCGCCGGCGTGCGGCGCGTGGCCGGCGTGCCCGGCGCCGCGCCTGCTGGGCCGCGCGGACGCGGCGCTGCGCCGCCTGCACCACCGCTGGCGCTGCCGCCTGTACCGCGCCGCCTTCGACCAGACGGCGCGCAACCGCATGCGCGAGAAGGTCACCGCGAGCGTTCTCTTCAGGGATCGCAAGGTGCGTGCGTGTAACACTGCTTGTACACTGCTGCGCTGCGTAATTGCGCCCACTCACTTCACTACACCGAATGTCTTGACTCAATTCTTCGAAATGTTTTGACGCATAGCGTATGACCATGACCGTAAAATTCGAAAGATATCAAGGCCTTGAATTTCCCACAGAATACAAAAGAGTGTTATGAAACTAGTTTTTACAGATTTTATCGCGCGTATTTTAACTTATTTTATACTACCGACATTTCGAGTACTTTATTTATATTTTTTTTTAAACCACGGCTACCTCCAGATTAAAAATTATTAAATGTTGTTCCGATCTACGCAGTATAAACTTACAGGTTCTAGAAGTCTTGCAATTGATTTAATTTTATTAATTATAGGATTCCAAGCAATTGGCAGCACCCAGACATCTTCTCTATTAAAATTAGGATGTTTTTTTTATTTTAATAGCCTCGCGAATCATCGTTGGAAAGAATCGGTGTTCTTTAGCGAGGATTTGTGGTCTATCGAAACAGACCGACTCATCGACCACGTCCAAATGACTACAGATTCCTTGCTACAATAGGTCCCATCCGCAGAGATTGTGATCCTTGCGATTTTAACGCCCACCACGCCAAATATCTCGGTTCATGTTTAACCAATCATGCGGGGAGATCTGTTTATCCACTTTGCCTTGGCATATGGTCTGATACAATTGGTTACATCGCCTACACGGATTCCAGATGCGGAGGATCATACACCTTCCCTGTTGGGACCTTCTGCTGACCTCTCATCTGGTCGGATATCAGGTTTCCGTCGATGCCCATCTCGGCTCTTCGGACCATTGACCACCAAGGGAATTTCAGTAAGCCATCACTACCATCTCTGCACAAGGAGGACGACTCACTGGCCCATCCCACAAAAGAGAAAGCCAACCTTTTAGACTCCCTTTTTGCGTCCAACTCGACTCTTGATGACGGGAGGTACACACCGCCAACCACCCCGTGGTGTGAGTGCTCCATGCCGGAAGTGCGGTTCTCACAGCGCTCGGTTCGCAAAGCACTCCTCTCCCTGGACATCCACAAGTCGAGTGGACGGGATCCCCCCAATTGTGCTAAAGAAGTGTGCTCCGGAGTTGGCACCGGTTCTAACGCGTCTTTTCCGGTACTCCTACTCCCTAGGCGTAGTCCCGTAATCATGGAAGACAGCTTTTGTCCACCCGATCCCTAAAAAAGGTGACCGCTCAGACCCGTCCTACTACAGGCCTATCGCCATCACCCCCTTTGTTTACACCACTATATAGGCTGCACTAAAAGTATCGGGAATGGAATATTTCCACTGTTCCTGTCATATTAAAATCTTTTTAATTGAATACTCCTTGGTTTTAAAAATCGAATACCATTTATTTATTTAAAAAAGATTCTCGGTCTTGTCACAAGGTTTTGTCAAACTTGTTTAGTCGTTGAGAGAATGGAATTGACTCGAGAAAATTGAAGAGCGATGATTTATTATGACTTTCGAAATGGTTTAACACAAAAACAGTGTGTTGACCGGATGATGTCTGCATTTGGTGATGAAGCCCCATCCAAAACCACAATTTACCGCTGGTTTGCTGAATTTCAATGTGGACGTGTCAAGCTCAGTGATGATCCCCGTCAAGGTCGTCCAAAAACTGCAGTCACCCAAGAAAACGGTGATGCTGTGCGTAAGCTGATTGAGGAAGATCGACATGTGACATACCGCGAAATTCAGGCAACTTTAGACATTGGCATGAGTCAAATACAAATAATCTTGCATGAACAATTAGGTGTAAAAAGTTGTTTTCCCGATGGATACCGCATTCGCTCTGTGAAGAGCAAAAAGCGGCTCGCGTTACTTGGTGCATCAGAACTCTTGAAAGATTCCACGCAGGATCCTCAAATGCTGTATACAACATCGTATAAGGTGATGAATCCTGGATATACGCGTACGAACCCGAAACAAAAAGCCAGTCACGAGTTTGGGTGTTGGAAAATGAGTTAAAGCCAACAAAAATTGTTCGTTCACGCAGTGTTGCAAAAAAAAATGGTGGCCACGTTTGTCTCCAAAACCGGCCATGTTACGACTATTCCTCTTGAGAGACAAAGAACGGATAATGCAAAATGGTATGCTAGCATTTGTTTGCCACAGGTCGTTTCTGAACTCCGTAAAGAGAACTGCAACCGCCGCATCATCCTCCATCACGACTATGCGAGTTCTCACACCGCACACAGAACAAAAGAGTTTTTAGAGCAAGAAAACATAGATTTATTAGACCATCCGCCGTACAGCCCTGACCTAAGCCCTAATGATTTCTATACTTTCCCTAAAATAAAGAATAAATTGCGTGGACAGAGATTTTCATCACCTGAAAGAGCTGTGGACGCCTACAAAACGGCCATTTTGGAGACCCTAACTTCCGAATGGAATGGTTGCTTCAATTATTGGTTCCATCGTATGGAAAAATGTGTCAAATTTCGCGGAGAATACTTCGAAAAGCAATAAATACATTTTGAAATAGTAATGTTGTGTTACTTCCTTGATTCCCGAAATTTTCAGTGCCGCCCTCGTACTTATTTTAAATTAAACACTGCACATAAAATTTTTTGTAATATTTTATTTGTTGAAAACGTCACTTTGCTTTTTCTACATATTTTTCATAAAACATTCTAAATTAAAAACTCTTTCCACTCGTGGCGCCAACTGTCGTTCGTCATAAAAACTAAACTTAATCGTCTAAACATTCCGGCGCCCAAGGACTAGTAGTCCTTAAAAATTGACATGGAAAGATAACATTCAAGATAAAATATACTATTTCAATCATAATGTACAGTTTTAGGATGCGTAAACTAATTTAAATATGTGGGAAGAGGACAGATTTTTGTGATAGGTCTTTTAAAAATATTATTTTTAAATTGCAAAGTAACTATTCTAGTAAAACCATCCTTTCCTGGATGCTTATCTAAAATACGACCTAACAGCCACTTTCCTGGAGGAAGCCTTTCATCCTTAACTAAAACGACAGTACCAATTTCTGGTTCATCACTTTGATTTGACCATTTGTAACGATGCTGAAGAGTTGTAAGGTATTCTGAACTCCAACGAGTCCACAAATTATGTAACATTCGCTGAAGTAGTTGCCATCGATTTAGATAATTTTACATTTTCAAGGTTTTCCTCTGGGACAGTGATAGGTGTCTCTCCAATCAAAAAAATGTCCGGGTGTAATAGGAGAAGCGTCATCAACTGAACTACTTATAGGAGTTAATGGTCGCGAATTGACACAAGATTCTACTTGAACCAAGAACGTGGTATACTCTTCAAAAGTTAAAAGTGTCTGTCCAATAACACGTTTTAAGTGACCTTTCACGGACTTTACACCAGCTTCCCATAATCCACCACAGTGTGGAGAACCTGGTGGGATAAAGTGCCAGTTCGTGTTGTCATTAGCTAAAATTTGAGTGATTTCCCCTACTACAGTAGACTTTCTGTTTTTAAACATAGAATCAAGTTCCTTAGAGGCACCAATAAAGTTTGTTGCACAGTCGCTCCACAAATCACTGCAATGTCCACGTCGAGAAGTAAAGCGTCGAAAAGCTGCGATAAAAGCAGCGGAGGTTAAGTGACTCACTAATTCAAGATGGATAGCCTTCGTAACTGTGCAAACAAACAGACATATTATATAGGCTTTACAAGTTTTTTTACATCTGCCAGGATACAATTTTAAAGTAATTGGGCCAGCGTAATCTACTCCACTGTAATGGAAAGGTTTACCTGGAGTAACACGCGAAGAAGGTAGTTGACCCATTAATTGGCTAATCGGTTTAGAGGAATATTTAAAGCAAGTGAGACATTGTCGAATAAGTTTCTTAATTAAATTCTTTGCGCCGATTATCCAATACTTGTTACGGACTATATTTAGTGTAAGCTGAGGACCTCCGTGTAATGCTTGAAGATGTGAGTCTCTAATAACTAAATTTCTTAAATGACATTTAGATGATAACAATATTGGAGTTTTAGCATCATCACAAATTTGAGCATTACGCAGTCGCCCTAAGACTCTTAAAAGATTATTTTTATCAATAAATAGCGATAAAGATGCAAATTTACTTGTTTTAGGTAATTTACTTCCTTTACTCAGTATTTCCATTTCCTTTGAAAAATAAAGTGTTTGTGAAATACGAATACATCCTTTACAACTTTTCTTCATTCTTGAACAGTCAAATACTGAGTAAATGATGTAGGTTGTGATTTCTTTTCTTTTGATTGAACTTTAGTTTTACAATTCTCAATAAATCTTAACATATAAGCTGTAACACGAATAAGCTTTTGTAATTTTGAATATCTGTTAATATAAGGAAGAGTTTCCACACCTTGAGTTTTTTTATCAGTATGTTCCGAATTTATGTTAACATTAGTATGCACTGTTTGTTTTATTTCAAGATTAGTGTCTGGTATATCAACTTGTGGAGTGGAAATACTTTCTCTTTGACGTAGGAACTTTGGTCCGTGCTACCACAAATCTAAATCTTTACAAGCACTCGGTCTAATGCCTCGCGAAGCGCAATCAGCTGGGTTATCTCCCGATTTGATGTGGTGCCACCGATCACTACTTATTACATTTATTATCTCGGTTGTTCTATTTGCAACAAAAGTTTTCCATACATTAGGATTCTTTTTTAGCCAAGACAGAACAATAGTAGAATCGGAAGCATATATGGATTCATCATTAACTTTGAAACTTACTTTTACCTCTTTGATCAGCTTGACTAATAGAACTGCTCCACAAAGTTCCAACCGTGGTAATGAAACTTGTCGCACGGGTGCAACTTTAGTTTTTGCAGTAATAATTGAGACAAATACATTTTGTTTAGTTAAAACTCTCAAATATACAACGGCTGCATAAGCTAAACAAGATGCGTCGCTGAAACCATGAACTTCAAACTGTTCTGAACCATCAACAGTAATATGCATCCATCGTTCTAAATCTATTTTACCCATTTGTGACAACTCATTTCTGACAACATCTTGCTATATCTAATAATTCATAATTCATAATTCATTTATTGCATGTCACAAAGTATAAAGTTGTTACAATATGTCTACAGAGCATGTGACAACCCTGTACGGGCGTAGCATATTAAGATCTATTTTAATTGTTAATTAATATGAAATTAAATTAAATTACAATTTTTAAGGTACATAATCTATACATTATTATTAATTAATTTATTAAATATCAAACTAAATAAATAATACACACATTTATTTAAAATGAAATGTCAATAAATATTTCATCTTAACTATTGGTTATTTTAATTCATATAAATAAGATTTAAAACTTTGATGAAAATATTAGTAATGTCATTTAAGTAAATAGAAATAATAAATTTTGTCAAAATAATTTAAATTTATAATTTGTCATTAAAATATTCATTTAAGTTATAATAGCTTTTTACAATAAGCATTTTCTTAAGTACTATTTCAAATTTACGACACTGGAGGGCTTTTATATTATTTGGTAAATGGTTGTAAACCTTTATTGCCATGTAGTAGGGACCATTTTTAAATATTGTTAGATGTGCGGTAGGAGCGACCAGGTTATAACCACGGTGACGTGCGCCATATCGATTGGGTCTATCCCCAATTCGTTGAAAATAATGAGGACTTTTCCTAACAAAGCGGCATAATTCAAAAATATAAATGCACGTCACAGTTAATAAGTTGAATTTAGGGAACAACTTTCGACATGAATCTCTTGGAGCTACGAATGCAATTATTCTAAGGCAACGTTTTTGGAGCACGGATACCGCGTGCACCTCGGTAGAATTGCCCCAGAATATGATGCCATATCTGATCCAGGCAGCGGCGTGGCTGTGGTACGCAGTAAGCGCACACTGCTCGTTTGTGTCTTTACGCAGCTCGCGCAAGGCATAGCAAAAACTGCTCAACTTACTTACTACGCTCTCTATATGCTTTTTCCATGAAAAAGTTGAGTCTATTGTTATCCCTAGGAGCGAAAACGTGCGAACTTCCTCAATATTTATACCTTGGTAAGATATAGCGAGTGGGACTTCTAGTCTCTGATATGGGCGAAACTGCATTAATTTTGTCTTTTCAAAATTTAACAATAAACCCAAAACGTCCAATTCATCCACAATTTTGCTAAGGCAGTAAGCTATATTTTCCTGTAAACTAGTGAGATTTTTTTGTTCACAAGTAATTATAACTGTCGCGTCGTCTGCAAACAAAACGACTCTATGTGGTATTACTGAAGGGAGTTCGTTAATATATGTAGAGAACAGCAAGCATCCTAGGACGCTACCCTGTGGTATAGATCCTTTTACTGTGGTAGTGTATGAGTTTATTTCATTTATTATTCTTCTATTTTCATTTAAATGGGATATCTGTACGTACTGTTTTCTATTCGCAAGATAAGAAGAGAGCCACTCGTGCGGTTTCCCTCGTATTCCTAGAGAATATAGCTTTTCTAGCAAGGGACCATGCAAAACGCGATCGTATGCTTTGGACATGTCCATAAAAATAGCTACAGCACATCTTCCCTCATTTAGAGCATTATGAATTTCTAAGATGATGTCAAATACAGCGGATGTGGTAGAATGTTTTTTTCGGAAACCATGTTGATATCTATTAAAAATGTTGTATTTTTCAAAAAAATTATATATTGTACTACAAATTATACTCTCAAAAATTTTCGAAATTACAGGCAGTAATGCGATGGGGCGATAATTAGACACATTAGTTCTATCTCCTTTTTTAAAAACCGGTTTTATCACTGCTAATTTTAGATTTTCCGGAAAAACGCCATCCTCATACGATTGATTTATAAGAAAAGTTAAGGGTTTTACGAACTCATCTACGCAATATATCAGTAAGGTAGCTGGGATTTCATCATATCCACAAGAGTTGTTTCTTTTAAGTAGCATTATTGCCCTTTTTACATCAGCCTCTGTAACACTACCCAGATATAGTGAATTTGGTAAGGATACTCGAGATGGCTGTTTATTTAGAGAGCAGCAGTTTTTTGAATTTATGGTTATATAATAATTATTAAATATGTTTGCAACTTTACTAGGAGATGTTTTTAACCCGTCATTACATAAATAAATGTTTTCATGTTTTACACTTTTACATTTTTTAATTTTTTCATTAATCATAGCCCACATAGTTTTATATTTATTACGTGACGTTTGCAGTCTTTTTATGTACGATTTTCTTTTTTCTGTGGCTATTATTCTCTTTAATATTTTGCTGTAATTTTTTAAATAAGATTTTAAGGCTTCGTTATTGTGGTAGTTCGTAAGATAACGTAAAAAACGTTTGTTATGACAACATTTTTTAATGCCTTTTGTGGCCCATTTTGTCTTCACTTTATTTTGTAATTTATAAAATTTTCGTGGAATATGCTCTTCTAAAATAGATGTGATTTGGTTCTGGAATTTATTATAGTTTGTATTTATATCACTCGTTCGGGTCATTATGTTACTCCAATTAATTTCATTTAGTTTAATTCTGAAATTATTCATATTATTTTCATTAAAAAGTCGTTTGTTTATTTTATAAGTAATATTTTTTCTATTTATGTTCTCTTTTACTGGTATTTGTCCAATTAATGTGTGATGGTCTGATAAGTCATAGTTTTGTACAAAAGCCGTCATGTATGTATTTTTAGAAATTATAAATTGGTCAATGCATGATTTACAGTTTTGGGTCTCACGTGTGGGGGTGTCTATAAGACAGCGTAACCCGAATGATTTTAAAAGATTGATAAGTCTACGAGATATTTTTGTGTTCTTTGTAATATCAATATTTATATCACCCGCTATGATAATTTTTTTGTTATGAGAATTTTTAGATAAGTGGTGTAGTAAAGCTTGCATTTGAATGAAAAATGTTTCTATTTCCCTCTCACAGCGATAAATGGCCACAATCAATAAGTTGGATTCGGTAATCTCCAACGCACACAATTCTATGATAAATTCTACTGTGAATGATTGAATGTCTAAACGTTCTTTAGTTTTCATATTTTCTCTAACAAAGATACCAACCCCACCGTGTATATGTTTTTGCCGTAAATACTTCGCACGTAGTTCGTAGCCCTCTAATGTGTAAAAATGATAGTTAATAGGTAATAACCAATGTTCACTTACGATTAATAGATCTATATTAACTTCCATTAATAATAAGTTTAAGTCGTCAATTTTGTTGGAAAGACATTGAATGTTTTGATACATAATTTTGTAGTATTTAGGGGCGAAAGGAAGACTTCTGTGAGTCAGTTCTATTTTCTTGACACGTTATTACTTCCAGATTAGAGATATTTTCCATTCGTCGATTTTCACTGAATGTTAGATCGTCAAATATTGTTATGAATTCGTCAATGTCGTGCAAATAGGTCTTTAATCCGAGTTTATTTAATTTTCCATTATATATTGAGAACATATGAGTGGAATACTCTAAATTTTTATTTGAGTCTAAAATGTAACAGTATTCAAAATTAATATTATCAGAGTATAATAAGTTATTAAAGGTTTCAATTCTTCTATTATATATATTTGATTGGTTACAAAATTTAAAAGTGGGCAGGCATATCAAAATATTTGTGTGCTGAACGGTTAAAAGGGCTTTTCTTATATTCAAAACTAATTCATTATAATTTTTGGAAACATTAAAATCAGTTTCACCTACAATCAAAATACAATAGTCATTAAGGGTGTAATCTTCAAGTTTTGTTTGTAGACCACTTAATAGTTGGTTAATACCACCTCCTGTTATGCGGTAGTGGCAGATGTTTTGCGTCTCGAAGTGGTTTCTTAGTGTGGCTGCCATTTTATTGCTGCGAATGCTGCTGATGATGCACAGTTTCCTATTCGGAGAGTACTTGCAAGTTCCTTCACTAGTCTTAGTTTTTGAGGCTAGAGATTCGGCGTAAAAACGGCTTCTATCGTTCACAATTTTTTCAGGTTGAGTAGCAGGCAATGTTTCTTTAAGCTTTATTTGTTCAACACATCCGGAACTATGGCGTGTATCAGGCTTGAAACTTTTTGTTTTTTGTTTTTTGGGTTTACTTAAAGGCGTTGAGTTATATGAATTATTAGCTGGTTTTCTCAATTTTACGTCATCGATACTAACAGTTTTGTAAATTTTTATAATTTTTTCTTGTTCTAAAATTTTTTTGTTAAGTTTCCTAATCGTAATATTTAAATTATCTACCTCTTTGTTTGCTATGATTAGTTCTGTTCGTAGTCTTAAAACTTCTTCTTTTAACTCTTGTATCATCAAGCAGTCTCTTAAGTCGTCATCTGGTAGACTGCGAGAGGTTTTTTGTAAATTTAATGAACGAGAGTGTGTATTAGTAGACATAAATGAGTCTGAAAAATCTGGTAGTGATTCAGGTAGTTTTTTATTTTTCTGACGAAAGGTTACAAATTCTGCGTACTCATCATCCACGTCTAGTACATCAAAGGAGTTAGTTGTAGGTATATTTATATTTAGTTGATCAAAATTTGGCAGTTTTTGGTATTTACAATAATCGCATAGGCATTTTTTTCTTTTTTCGACATCTAGTAAGAAGAAAAATTTTTCTCCTATACTTGTGCAGTCTAAGTGAAAGAAATTCTTACATTTGGGACATTCAATAAAGTCTCGTTTTGTTATTTCTTCCCTGCATTTAAAACAATTTTTCGACATTTTGTAGTATTTTCTTCCTTTTGTAAAATAAATTAAAATAGTTTTTAATTTTTAGTTATCGCCATCTATTGTATTGTAACTGCACTATTATTATACAAAGGCATGCTTTTTATCTTGTCGTCGGTGGTCAATCAATTATTGAATTTGTTTTACCGCTAGATGGCGGCTGTTTACAATGGAATCTAATTCACTTTGAGAAGTTAAAATCAGCTGATTGGTCAGCTGACTTGTGTTTACAAATTTAAACAGCAAACGTTTCACCAGTTGAGTAAAAATAGTAAATTCAAGCTTTTATGGTTTAATTTTTCACTTACGACATGAGTTGTAGAAATACTAGGTTGGGGCACTTATTAATTCACTTGCACTTGAACACTTCGTACTTTTATTACGGTTTTATTTGTCTTATCAATACTGATTGATTTTCACACAATATACACTGGTTTTTACTGAGATAACATTTCCACCGCTCTATTGTATCTAATTTTATCTGGAAAACACTGATTTACTATATTTAGATCACTATTTGTTAATTTTTATAAATTTATAACGGAGCTCGATGTTAACCGTGACAACTAGCGACACCAGAATAGTACTGCAGTTTTAGTGAATGGTTTTTTCTGAGTAGATCATAATACCAATTTTTAGTTCAAAAACATCTTTGAGCATATTCCATCGTATTCCAAGGGCCTTGATAGTATTATCCATAGTTATTTCAACACTTTCATTAGCTACTTTATGTGAACTTGGAATTTCTCTTAAAACTGCAGCACTATTAGATGCCCATTTATGCATTTCAAATTTACCTTTAAACATCACTTGAGTAATTCTCCTCTGCAGCTTCTTCGCCTGTTCCTCGTCATTCGCACCGGTTAGTAAGTCGTCCATATAGAAATCATTATTCATAACATCAACTAAATCTGGAAAACTTAGTTGTTCATCTTGCGCTAGTTGTTTAAGGTTACGAATGGCTAGAAACGGAGCACAAGCAGTCCCATATGTAACTGTAAGTAAAAGTTTTTCTACAATCTTGTCTAGAGGGGACTTACGCCAAAGAATACGCTGATAGTCAGCTACTACAGTCTTCTTTCGCAACTAATATTTGTCTATACATTTGTTTTATGTCAGTTAATAAACAGGTTTTGTGAGTGCGCCAACGAATAATTAAATCTCTTAAGTCTTGTTGTAAGGGTGGTCCGACTAGTAACTCATTATTCAATGCTGTTCCATTAGATGGTTGTGCTGTGCCATCAAAGACAACTCTTAGTTTAGTAGTAGTGCTGGACTCTCTTATTACTGCATGGTGTGGTAGATAATAGATCTTGTGTTTGGGCTTTTCATTAGGATCTACATCTTCCATGTGATTTAAATTTTGGAATTGGTCTATAAAATCTATGTAATCTTGTCGAAATTTAGGTTTCTGTCTGAACCTTTTCTCCATGTGATAAAGTCTAGTGAGTGCTATTTGTCTTGAATCACGTAAATTATTTTCATGTGAATCTTTGAATGGTAAGCGCACTACATAGCGCCCGTTATTGTTTCTTGTGTGTGTTTTTACATAGTGTTCTTCACATTGTTGATCAAGTTGTGATGAAGGTTTCTCAAGTTTGTATTCTTCTATCTCCCAAAACTTGCGTAATAATTGATCATCCTCTACTAGATTTGTTGTAACTAACATTGTATGTGCAAGTCGATCAATTTGTGTCTGGGTGGCGCCTGACACTAACCATCCCAACCGTGAGTTTTGTACAATGCGAGATCTATATTTATGTAAACCTTCTAGTATAATTGAAGCATATACTTGTGCTCCTAACAAAATATCGATGGGCCCTGGCTTGTGTAATCGTGGGTCTGCTAACTTTAGCTTCATAATACCAGGCCATTGTGAAATACTTAATTCACGTGAAGGCAATAATGGTGTCAATTTCGGTAGTACATGAGCTTTAACTTGCAGTCCATACTTTGAATCTACTATTGAGTGAATATCAAATTGAACTACATGTGTTTTAATAGCGTTGTTTGCTATACCTGTAATATTTGCTCCATATCGTGTCTCCTTCAAACCTAAAAGCTGTACAGCAGATTCTGTAATAAAAGTTTCCTGAGAGCCTTGATCTTCAAGAGCTCGCAGATGCGTTAGATTACCGTTTCTGTTTTTCACACCAATCAATGCTGTAGCAAGAACAACTTGGTTTTCATTTACGGAGACTCTTAAGCTCGTGACATTTGGTAAGTTTCAACATGTTTTTTTTTCTTCAGATGTGCTCGCAGGTTCTGCAATTATAGTTTAAGCAGCGTATGTAGTCGAGTGTAATAGAGTGTGGTGTTTTTTGTTACATTTTTTACAAGTTCTATCTTGTCTACAAAACTTGATAGAATGGCCTTTCACTAGGCAATTGAAACAAAGTGCGTTATTCTTAACAAATGCTCTTCGTTGCTCTACATTCAATTGTGTAAATTCTGTGCAGTGACAAATATGTGTGATGCTTCTTACAATAAGTACATTCAGCATTAACTTCAGCAGAAAAAGCCTTATGGATAATAGGTTTTGTTTCACCTGTCATGTGTGGATTAGCCTGTGATGATTCCTTTTTTTCTTTTTTTCTGAACATTTTGTACCATCTCCATCGCTGTAAAGCGTCCTTCAAATAAGAGGTTAACGCGTTATACTTAGGTAGATCCGTAGAAGATCCCAATGATTGTTCCCAACATTTGTGAGTTTCAATATCTAATTTAGATACGACAATATGTACTATCATAGGATCCCAATTGGTAGTGTCGATATACAAATTAGCCAGACTGTTGAAACATTCATTTGTGGTATCTAAGAGTTCCTTTAAATCCTTTGAGCATTCTACGGTGAGTTTCTTTTGATTCATTAATCGTGTCAATATACCGATGGACTAATGTTTCCCATGCCTTCTGGTAATTAGCAGCAGTGATATCTAAATGACGAAACAGTTACTCAGCTTCACCTGATAAGTTTGACCTTAAATACTGATGTTTTTAGATGTCTTTCAGTCCTTTTTCATTATGTATCAATGAACTGAACAAATCTTTAAAATTAAGCCAATCTCGATAATTACCATAGGACGTAAGAAGATTGATGAGTGGTAACTTTGTTTGTGAAAGGCTAGTACTTGCAGTAGGTGAACTATGAGATATTGATGTAGAATTATGTGACGAGATATTTTCTTTTAAAATTGTTTTAAATTCTAAGTATAAAATTCTTCGGTTTGAGAGTACAATTCTTTCAACATTTTCTTTTCCTCTTTACTCATATCTGTACGAATTAATGACATATATTCCGTAGTAAATTTTTGCCAATAATCTTGTAATAACTCACTTCTAGTTTCAACATAACTAATTGTATGACGAATTATAGGCGTCTTTTTATAATTTGTATATAACTTAGTTAATTGCTCTAATAATTCGTTGCATACATCAATCATTGCTATTGTGTGTAAATTATATCATCAAATCAATTTCTAAGTATTATTGTACTGATTTATATTGTAGTACTTTTCGTAAGTTATTGTTAAAATTTATAACATAATATGTTCAGACTTAGAACAGTTTAGGTAATAATTTCTATAGTCGCTGTTTAGACCAGATCGTAATATTTTAAAAACTTGCATCAAGACGCGCGCGCGGCGCGTTCATTCGATGGTATGAGTCACAGCCTGGCACCCCCCGCGCGCGTCCCTCCGCTCACCGCTCGGTCGCTCGACGCGTGGGCGAAGTATAGTATTGTTTGCGACCGTTGGTTGGTTGGGAGCGGCCGGTGTTGTTAATTGTGCGCGTACGCCGAGCCGATAAGAAGGCCTGGAATTTTGCGCTCGGAACCGCCTCCTTTGAGTTGCCTTATTACGTTCGTATATTTGATAACGAGGCTGGTCTTATTATATAATTCTTTGTTGTAATAGTTTTGTGAGTTGGGCGCGGACGCCGTGTAAGTCTAGAAGCTACTCTCGTATAGTTGGGTCGCATGTCGACTGCCTCGGATAGCGTTGTCTAATCTCGTACGTTTTACGTGGCAACGAGGCTAGTCGTGCTTTGTGGCATTTTAATATCGTGCGAAGGAATTTTGCTTTGTCGTGTGGAACGCTGTACTTTGTGACTCGAGAAGAGATCGTGTTTGTGCTCGATGATAATTTGTTGCTAAGTGAACATGGAATCTTGAACTTTGACCGACCGTTCTTAAGTTGTGCCGTGTGTCACTTGTTTTAATTTCGGTTAACGTGGATTTAGTTAAATTTCAAGTTAATTAAATGTATAATAAAGTTGATAAACTAATATAGTGAAATAAAAGTTGAAAGTTTCAATTGGTGAACGCCCACTGGAGTGATCGCACATTGTGCAGAAAAGCAGCGCCTGTGGGTCTGCTCTCGGATTGGATCGGACGTCATGTTACATTTACACACTTTCACACGCTACTTACATACACCTCACTTACCACCTGACCGGTACCCTGTCGTCAACCCTACCTCCGGAAATTGGATTTTTTGTTTGCTTAGCAGCCATTAATAATAATCCATAGGCCATTGGGCCCGAACCCTCGGCTGCTCGTCGAGGAGGCTACTATGGGCCCTAGCCCAGTGGACTTTTGCCAGGGCAGCTGAGAGCCGTAACGGCCGCTGTAATTACCTTTATTCGAAACTTGTAGGACCAATGTTTACACCACTACTTATTTTAAATTAAACACTGCACATAAATTTTTTTGTAATATTTTATTTGTTGAAAACGTCACATTGCTTTTTCTACATATTTTTCATAAAACATTCTAAATTAAAAACTCTTTCCACACGTGGCACCAACTATCGTTCGTCATAAAAACTAAACTTAATCGTCTAAACATCCTTGTTCTCCAAAATAATGGAATCCGTTATAAACTGCCACCTCATGCGGTACCTTGAGGATCACCAGCTGATTAGTGACCGCCAATACGGTTTTCGTCGGGGTCGATCAGCTGGTGATCTTCTGGCTTACTTGACTCATCGATGGGCGGAGGCAGTAGAGTCCAAGGGGAAGGCATTGGCCGTTAGTTTGGACATTGCGAAGGCCTTCGATCGGGTTTGGCACAAAGCGCTTCTTTTGAAGCTCCCTTCCTATGGGCTTCCCGAGAAATTGTGCAATTGGATCATCAGCTACCTTGCAGATCAGAGCATCAAGGTCGTTGTAGACGGTGCATGCTCCGACTACAAACCTATTAACGCTGGTGTTCCACAAGGCTGCGTGCTATCACCAACGCTATTTCTTCTGCATATTTATCAATGATATGTTACAAACCGGTAGCATTCATTGCTATGCGGATGACAGCACTGGTGATGCTCTTTACACCGGCCGTGCCAATATTTCTCGGGAAAACGTCGCCGAGTACCGAAACAAACTTGTGTCTGAAGTCGAGTCTTTGCTGAACAAAGTCTCGGATTGGGGGCAACTAAATCTAGTCCAGTTTAATCCTCAGAAGACACAAGTTTGCGCGTTTACCGGTAAAAAGACCACTTTGTCGTATCTCCTCAGTTTCAAGGCACTCCCCTTGTTGCCTCAACCAGTATCAGAGTCGTGGCGTCGACATATCGAATGACGTGCAGTTTCGTGGTCACTTGGAAGAGAAGGCCAAATTGGCCTCAAAGAAGCTTGGCGTGCTCAGCAGAGCGGGACAGTATTTCATGCCGGCACAACGCCTGCAACTTTACATGGCGTAGGTTTGGCCTCACATGGACTACTATTCCCTTCTCTACGCTGGGGCTCCCCAGTGCCAGCTCCTTCCACTTGACCGCATCCAGCGCAGAGCGGCTTGAATCGTCGACGACCGAGTCCTTTCCGATCGGCACGATTCATTGGCGCTGCGAAGAGATGTTGCATTTCTTTGCATTTTCTTTCGCATTTTCCACGGGGAGTGATCTGAGGAATTGTTCGGATTAATCCCAGCCGATAAATTACACGAACGAACATCGCGGCAGAACTCCCGATACCATCCATACCATCTGGATGATTGGCGGTCCACCACTGTGCGATTTAGAAGATGTTTTCTTCCTCGCACAACTTCCTTGTGGAATCGATTACCATCAGCGATTTTTCCGGACCGATACGACTTAGGGACCTTCAAGAAAAGAGCCTACTCCTTATTAAAAGGCCGGCAACGCATCTGCTATTCCCCTAGTGTTGCGGTTGTTCATGGGCGGCGGTAATCACTTATCATCAGGTGAGCCGCATGCTCGTTTGCCCCATCTCCTATAAAAAAAGTGTAGCCAATCTTGTCAGTGACACCTCTCACATATGGTAGTCTACAGCACGCACTCGCTCGACTTTGGCCGGATTCACTGGTTCAATAACAGAGGCGTAACAAAAGAGTGAATTTCAATAAGTATTATTTATAATCTATTTTGAACAAAAATGCTTGTTTCATAAATATCAGGCGACGTACGCGCGCAGCGTGGCGCTCCCGTTCGTGGGCGACTACGTGCGGCTGCGCGCGTCGGCGGCGTGGCGGCGCGGCGCGGGCGCGGCCGACGACCGCTACGTGGTGTTCGCGGACGCCGTGGGCAAGGTGGCGCGCTCCAGCGGCCGCACGGCGCGCTGCCTGTGCGTGCTCAGCACGGCCGCGCTGCTGCTGCTGGACGCGCGCTCGCTGCGCCTCAAGCGCCGCGTGCCCGCGCACACAGTCTACCGCCTCTCGCTCTCGCCCTACCACGACGACCTGCTCGTCGTGCACGTGCGCGCGGTACGTGCCACACACTATCTCTCTCTCTCTCTCGCTCCGCACGGCCGCGCTGCTGCTGCTGGACGCGCGCTCGCTGCGCCTCAAGCGCCGCGTGCCCGCGCACACAGTCTACCGCCTCTCGCTCTCGCCCTACCACGACGACCTGCTCGTCGTGCACGTGCGCGCGGTACGTGCCACACACTATCTCTCTCTCTCTCTCTCTCTCTCGCTCCGCACGGCCGCGCTGCTGCTGCTGGACGCGCGCTCGCTGCGCCTCAAGCGCCGCGTGCCCGCGCACACAGTCTACCGCCTCTCGCTCTCGCCCTACCACGACGACCTGCTCGTCGTGCACGTGCGCGCGGTACGTGCCACACACTATCTCTCTCTCTCTCTCGCTCCGCACGGCCGCGCTGCTGCTGCTGGACGCGCGCTCGCTGCGCCTCAAGCGCCGCGTGCCCGCGCACACAGTCTACCGCCTCTCGCTCTCGCCCTACCACGACGACCTGCTCGTCGTGCACGTGCGCGCGGTACGTGCCACACACTATCTCTCTCTCTCTCTCGCTCCGCACGGCCGCGCTGCTGCTGCTGGACGCGCGCTCGCTGCGCCTCAAGCGCCGCGTGCCCGCGCACACAGTCTACCGCCTCTCGCTCTCGCCCTACCACGACGACCTGCTCGTCGTGCACGTGCGCGCGGTACGTGCCACACACTATCTCTCTCTCTCTCTCTCTCTCTCTCTCGCTCCGCACGGCCGCGCTGCTGCTGCTGGACGCGCGCTCGCTGCGCCTCAAGCGCCGCGTGCCCGCGCACACAGTCTACCGCCTCTCGCTCTCGCCCTACCACGACGACCTGCTCGTCGTGCACGTGCGCGCGGTACGTGCCACACACTATCTCTCTCTCTCTCTCGCTCCGCACGGCCGCGCTGCTGCTGCTGGACGCGCGCTCGCTGCGCCTCAAGCGCCGCGTGCCCGCGCACACAGTCTACCGCCTCTCGCTCTCGCCCTACCACGACGACCTGCTCGTCGTGCACGTGCGCGCGGTACGTGCCACACACTATCTCTCTCTCTCTCTCGCTCAGCACGGCCGCGCTGCTGCTGCTGGACGCGCGCTCGCTGCGCCTCAAGCGCCGCGTGCCCGCGCACACAGTCTACCGCCTCTCGCTCTCGCCCTACCACGACGACCTGCTCGTCGTGCACGTGCGCGCGGTACGTGCCACACACTATCTCTCTCTCTCTCTCTCTCTCTCTCTCGCTCCGCACGGCCGCGCTGCTGCTGCTGGACGCGCGCTCGCTGCGCCTCAAGCGCCGCGTGCCCGCGCACACAGTCTACCGCCTCTCGCTCTCGCCCTACCACGACGACCTGCTCGTCGTGCACGTGCGCGCGGTACGTGCCACACACTATCTCTCTCTCTCTCTCGCTCCGCACGGCCGCGCTGCTGCTGCTGGACGCGCGCTCGCTGCGCCTCAAGCGCCGCGTGCCCGCGCACACAGTCTACCGCCTCTCGCTCTCGCCCTACCACGACGACCTGCTCGTCGTGCACGTGCGCGCGGTACGTGCCACACACTATCTCTCTCTCTCTCTCTCTCTCTCTCTCTCTCGCTCCGCACGGCCGCGCTGCTGCTGCTGGACGCGCGCTCGCTGCGCCTCAAGCGCCGCGTGCCCGCGCACACAGTCTACCGCCTCTCGCTCTCGCCCTACCACGACGACCTGCTCGTCGTGCACGTGCGCGCGGTACGTGCCACACACTATCTCTCTCTCTCTCTCGCTCCGCACGGCCGCGCTGCTGCTGCTGGACGCGCGCTCGCTGCGCCTCAAGCGCCGCGTGCCCGCGCACACAGTCTACCGCCTCTCGCTCTCGCCCTACCACGACGACCTGCTCGTCGTGCACGTGCGCGCGGTACGTGCCACACACTATCTCTCTCTCTCTCTCGCTCCGCACGGCCGCGCTGCTGCTGCTGGACGCGCGCTCGCTGCGCCTCAAGCGCCGCGTGCCCGCGCACACAGTCTACCGCCTCTCGCTCTCGCCCTACCACGACGACCTGCTCGTCGTGCACGTGCGCGCGGTACGTGCCACACACTATCTCTCTCTCTCTCTCTCTCGCTCCGCACGGCCGCGCTGCTGCTGCTGGACGCGCGCTCGCTGCGCCTCAAGCGCCGCGTGCCCGCGCACACAGTCTACCGCCTCTCGCTCTCGCCCTACCACGACGACCTGCTCGTCGTGCACGTGCGCGCGGTACGTGCCACACACTATCTCTCTCTCTCTCTCTCTCGCTCCGCACGGCCGCGCTGCTGCTGCTGGACGCGCGATCGCTGCGCCTCAAGCGCCGCGTGCCCGCGCACACAGTCTACCGCCTCTCGCTCTCGCCCTACCACGACGACCTGCTCGTCGTGCACGTGCGCGCGGTACGTGCCACACACTATCTCTCTCTCTCTCTCTCTCTCTCGCTCCGCACGGCCGCGCTGCTGCTGCTGGACGCGCGCTCGCTGCGCCTCAAGCGCCGCGTGCCCGCGCACACAGTCTACCGCCTCTCGCTCTCGCCCTACCACGACGACCTGCTCGTCGTGCACGTGCGCGCGGTACGTGCCACACACTATCTCTCTCTCTCTCTCTCTCTCTCGCTCCGCACGGCCGCGCTGCTGCTGCTGGACGCGCGCTCGCTGCGCCTCAAGCGCCGCGTGCCCGCGCACACAGTCTACCGCCTCTCGCTCTCGCCCTACCACGACGACCTGCTCGTCGTGCACGTGCGCGCGGTACGTGCCACACACTATCTCTCTCTCTCTCTCGCTCCGCACGGCCGCGCTGCTGCTGCTGGACGCGCGCTCGCTGCGCCTCAAGCGCCGCGTGCCCGCGCACACAGTCTACCGCCTCTCGCTCTCGCCCTACCACGACGACCTGCTCGTCGTGCACGTGCGCGCGGTACGTGCCACACACTATCTCTCTCTCTCTCTCGCTCCGCACGGCCGCGCTGCTGCTGCTGGACGCGCGCTCGCTGCGCCTCAAGCGCCGCGTGCCCGCGCACACAGTCTACCGCCTCTCGCTCTCGCCCTACCACGACGACCTGCTCGTCGTGCACGTGCGCGCGGTACGTGCCACACACTATCTCTCTCTCTCTCTCTCTCGCTCCGCACGGCCGCGCTGCTGCTGCTGGACGCGCGCTCGCTGCGCCTCAAGCGCCGCGTGCCCGCGCACACAGTCTACCGCCTCTCGCTCTCGCCCTACCACGACGACCTGCTCGTCGTGCACGTGCGCGCGGTACGTGCCACACACTATCTCTCTCTCTCTCTCTCTCTCTCTCTCGCTCCGCACGGCCGCGCTGCTGCTGCTGGACGCGCGCTCGCTGCGCCTCAAGCGCCGCGTGCTCGCGCACACAGTCTACCGCCTCTCGCTCTCGCCCTACCACGACGACCTGCTCGTCGTGCACGTGCGCGCGGTACGTGCCACACACTATCTCTCTCTCTCTCTCTCTCTCGCTCCGCACGGCCGCGCTGCTGCTGCTGGACGCGCGCTCGCTGCGCCTCAAGCGCCGCGTGCCCGCGCACACAGTCTACCGCCTCTCGCTCTCGCCCTACCACGACGACCTGCTCGTCGTGCACGTGCGCGCGGTACGTGCCACACACTATCTCTCTCTCTCTCTCTCTCTCTCGCTCCGCACGGCCGCGCTGCTGCTGCTGGACGCGCGCTCGCTGCGCCTCAAGCGCCGCGTGCCCGCGCACACAGTCTACCGCCTCTCGCTCTCGCCCTACCAAGACGACCTGCTCGTCGTGCACGTGCGCGCGGTACGTGCCACACACTATCTCTCTCTCTCTCTCTCTCTCTCGCTCCGCACGGCCGCGCTGCTGCTGCTGGACGCGCGCTCGCTGCGCCTCAAGCGCCGCGTGCCCGCGCACACAGTCTACCGCCTCTCGCTCTCGCCCTACCACGACGACCTGCTCGTCGTGCACGTGCGCGCGGTACGTGCCACACACTATCTCTCTCTCTCTCTCGCTCCGCACGGCCGCGCTGCTGCTGCTGGACGCGCGCTCGCTGCGCCTCAAGCGCCGCGTGCCCGCGCACACAGTCTACCGCCTCTCGCTCTCGCCCTACCACGACGACCTGCTCGTCGTGCACGTGCGCGCGGTACGTGCCACACACTATCTCTCTCTCTCTCTCTCGCTCCGCACGGCCGCGCTGCTGCTGCTGGACGCGCGCTCGCTGCGCCTCAAGCGCCGCGTGCCCGCGCACACAGTCTACCGCCTCTCGCTCTCGCCCTACCACGACGACCTGCTCGTCGTGCACGTGCGCGCGGTACGTGCCACACACTATCTCTCTCTCTCTCTCTCTCTCTCTCTCGCTCCGCACGGCCGCGCTGCTGCTGCTGGACGCGCGCTCGCTGCGCCTCAAGCGCCGCGTGCCCGCGCACACAGTCTACCGCCTCTCGCTCTCGCCCTACCACGACGACCTGCTCGTCGTGCACGTGCGCGCGGTACGTGCCACACACTATCTCTCTCTCTCTCTCGCTCCGCACGGCCGCGCTGCTGCTGCTGGACGCGCGCTCGCTGCGCCTCAAGCGCCGCGTGCCCGCGCACACAGTCTACCGCCTCTCGCTCTCGCCCTACCACGACGACCTGCTCGTCGTGCACGTGCGCGCGGTACGTGCCACACACTAT
This sequence comes from Parnassius mnemosyne, assembly GCA_963668995.1. Lineage (NCBI taxonomy): Eukaryota > Metazoa > Arthropoda > Insecta > Lepidoptera > Papilionidae > Parnassius > Parnassius mnemosyne. The sequence continues at coordinate 280,807 of CAVLGL010000002.1, forward strand.
CTCTCTCTCTCTCTCGCTCAGCACGGCCGCGCTGCTGCTGCTGGACGCGCGCTCGCTGCGCCTCAAGCGCCGCGTGCCCGCGCACACAGTCTACCGCCTCTCGCTCTCGCCCTACCACGACGACCTGCTCGTCGTGCACGTGCGCGCGGTACGTGCCACACACTATCTCTCTCTCTCTCTCTCTCTCTCTCTCGCTCCGCACGGCCGCGCTGCTGCTGCTGGACGCGCGCTCGCTGCGCCTCAAGCGCCGCGTGCCCGCGCACACAGTCTACCGCCTCTCGCTCTCGCCCTACCACGACGACCTGCTCGTCGTGCACGTGCGCGCGGTACGTGCCACACACTATCTCTCTCTCTCTCTCGCTCCGCACGGCCGCGCTGCTGCTGCTGGACGCGCGCTCGCTGCGCCTCAAGCGCCGCGTGCCCGCGCACACAGTCTACCGCCTCTCGCTCTCGCCCTACCACGACGACCTGCTCGTCGTGCACGTGCGCGCGGTACGTGCCACACACTATCTCTCTCTCTCTCTCTCTCTCTCGCTCCGCACGGCCGCGCTGCTGCTGCTGGACGCGCGCTCGCTGCGCCTCAAGCGCCGCGTGCCCGCGCACACAGTCTACCGCCTCTCGCTCTCGCCCTACCACGACGACCTGCTCGTCGTGCACGTGCGCGCGGTACGTGCCACACACTATCTCTCTCTCTCTCTCGCTCCGCACGGCCGCGCTGCTGCTGCTGGACGCGCGCTCGCTGCGCCTCAAGCGCCGCGTGCCCGCGCACACAGTCTACCGCCTCTCGCTCTCGCCCTACCACGACGACCTGCTCGTCGTGCACGTGCGCGCGGTACGTGCCACACACTATCTCTCTCTCTCTCTCGCTCCGCACGGCCGCGCTGCTGCTGCTGGACGCGCGCTCGCTGCGCCTCAAGCGCCGCGTGCCCGCGCACACAGTCTACCGCCTCTCGCTCTCGCCCTACCACGACGACCTGCTCGTCGTGCACGTGCGCGCGGTACGTGCCACACACTATCTCTCTCTCTCTCTCTCTCGCTCCGCACGGCCGCGCTGCTGCTGCTGGACGCGCGCTCGCTGCGCCTCAAGCGCCGCGTGCCCGCGCACACAGTCTACCGCCTCTCGCTCTCGCCCTACCACGACGACCTGCTCGTCGTGCACGTGCGCGCGGTACGTGCCACACACTATCTCTCTCTCTCTCTCTCTCTCGCTCCGCACGGCCGCGCTGCTGCTGCTGGACGCGCGATCGCTGCGCCTCAAGCGCCGCGTGCCCGCGCACACAGTCTACCGCCTCTCGCTCTCGCCCTACCACGACGACCTGCTCGTCGTGCACGTGCGCGCGGTACGTGCCACACACTATCTCTCTCTCTCTCTCTCTCTCTCGCTCCGCACGGCCGCGCTGCTGCTGCTGGACGCGCGCTCGCTGCGCCTCAAGCGCCGCGTGCCCGCGCACACAGTCTACCGCCTCTCGCTCTCGCCCTACCACGACGACCTGCTCGTCGTGCACGTGCGCGCGGTACGTGCCACACACTATCTCTCTCTCTCTCTCTCTCTCTCGCTCCGCACGGCCGCGCTGCTGCTGCTGGACGCGCGCTCGCTGCGCCTCAAGCGCCGCGTGCCCGCGCACACAGTCTACCGCCTCTCGCTCTCGCCCTACCACGACGACCTGCTCGTCGTGCACGTGCGCGCGGTACGTGCCACACACTATCTCTCTCTCTCTCTCGCTCCGCACGGCCGCGCTGCTGCTGCTGGACGCGCGCTCGCTGCGCCTCAAGCGCCGCGTGCCCGCGCACACAGTCTACCGCCTCTCGCTCTCGCCCTACCACGACGACCTGCTCGTCGTGCACGTGCGCGCGGTACGTGCCACACACTATCTCTCTCTCTCTCTCGCTCCGCACGGCCGCGCTGCTGCTGCTGGACGCGCGCTCGCTGCGCCTCAAGCGCCGCGTGCCCGCGCACACAGTCTACCGCCTCTCGCTCTCGCCCTACCACGACGACCTGCTCGTCGTGCACGTGCGCGCGGTACGTGCCACACACTATCTCTCTCTCTCTCTCTCTCTCTCTCTCGCTCCGCACGGCCGCGCTGCTGCTGCTGGACGCGCGCTCGCTGCGCCTCAAGCGCCGCGTGCCCGCGCACACAGTCTACCGCCTCTCGCTCTCGCCCTACCACGACGACCTGCTCGTCGTGCACGTGCGCGCGGTACGTGCCACACACTATCTCTCTCTCTCTCTCTCTCTCTCGCTCCGCACGGCCGCGCTGCTGCTGCTGGACGCGCGCTCGCTGCGCCTCAAGCGCCGCGTGCTCGCGCACACAGTCTACCGCCTCTCGCTCTCGCCCTACCACGACGACCTGCTCGTCGTGCACGTGCGCGCGGTACGTGCCACACACTATCTCTCTCTCTCTCTCTCTCGCTCCGCACGGCCGCGCTGCTGCTGCTGGACGCGCGCTCGCTGCGCCTCAAGCGCCGCGTGCCCGCGCACACAGTCTACCGCCTCTCGCTCTCGCCCTACCACGACGACCTGCTCGTCGTGCACGTGCGCGCGGTACGTGCCACACACTATCTCTCTCTCTCTCTCTCTCGCTCCGCACGGCCGCGCTGCTGCTGCTGGACGCGCGCTCGCTGCGCCTCAAGCGCCGCGTGCCCGCGCACACAGTCTACCGCCTCTCGCTCTCGCCCTACCACGACGACCTGCTCGTCGTGCACGTGCGCGCGGTACGTGCCACACACTATCTCTCTCTCTCTCTCTCTCGCTCCGCACGGCCGCGCTGCTGCTGCTGGACGCGCGCTCGCTGCGCCTCAAGCGCCGCGTGCCCGCGCACACAGTCTACCGCCTCTCGCTCTCGCCCTACCACGACGACCTGCTCGTCGTGCACGTGCGCGCGGTACGTGCCACACACTATCTCTCTCTCTCTCTCGCTCAGCACGGCCGCGCTGCTGCTGCTGGACGCGCGCTCGCTGCGCCTCAAGCGCCGCGTGCCCGCGCACACAGTCTACCGCCTCTCGCTCTCGCCCTACCACGACGACCTGCTCGTCGTGCACGTGCGCGCGGTACGTGCCACACACTATCTCTCTCTCTCTCTCTCTCTCTCGCTCCGCACGGCCGCGCTGCTGCTGCTGGACGCGCGCTCGCTGCGCCTCAAGCGCCGCGTGCCCGCGCACACAGTCTACCGCCTCTCGCTCTCGCCCTACCACGACGACCTGCTCGTCGTGCACGTGCGCGCGGTACGTGCCACACACTATCTCTCTCTCTCTCTCGCTCCGCACGGCCGCGCTGCTGCTGCTGGACGCGCGCTCGCTGCGCCTCAAGCGCCGCGTGCCCGCGCACACAGTCTACCGCCTCTCGCTCTCGCCCTACCACGACGACCTGCTCGTCGTGCACGTGCGCGCGGTACGTGCCACACACTATCTCTCTCTCTCTCTCTCTCGCTCCGCACGGCCGCGCTGCTGCTGCTGGACGCGCGCTCGCTGCGCCTCAAGCGCCGCGTGCCCGCGCACACAGTCTACCGCCTCTCGCTCTCGCCCTACCACGACGACCTGCTCGTCGTGCACGTGCGCGCGGTACGTGCCACACACTATCTCTCTCTCTCTCTCTCTCGCTCCGCACGGCCGCGCTGCTGCTGCTGGACGCGCGATCGCTGCGCCTCAAGCGCCGCGTGCCCGCGCACACAGTCTACCGCCTCTCGCTCTCGCCCTACCACGACGACCTGCTCGTCGTGCACGTGCGCGCGGTACGTGCCACACATTATCTCTCTCTCTCTCTCTCTCTCTCGCTCCGCACGGCCGCGCTGCTGCTGCTGGACGCGCGCTCGCTGCGCCTCAAGCGCCGCGTGCCCGCGCACACAGTCTACCGCCTCTCGCTCTCGCCCTACCACGACGACCTGCTCGTCGTGCACGTGCGCGCGGTACGTGCCACACACTATCTCTCTCTCTCTCTCTCTCTCGCTCCGCACGGCCGCGCTGCTGCTGCTGGACGCGCGATCGCTGCGCCTCAAGCGCCGCGTGCCCGCGCACACAGTCTACCGCCTCTCGCTCTCGCCCTACCACGACGACCTGCTCGTCGTGCACGTGCGCGCGGTACGTGCCACACACTATCTCTCTCTCTCTCTCTCTCTCTCGCTCCGCACGGCCGCGCTGCTGCTGCTGGACGCGCGCTCGCTGCGCCTCAAGCGCCGCGTGCCCGCGCACACAGTCTACCGCCTCTCGCTCTCGCCCTACCACGACGACCTGCTCGTCGTGCACGTGCGCGCGGTACGTGCCACACACTATCTCTCTCTCTCTCTCTCTCGCTCCGCACGGCCGCGCTGCTGCTGCTGGACGCGCGATCGCTGCGCCTCAAGCGCCGCGTGCCCGCGCACACAGTCTACCGCCTCTCGCTCTCGCCCTACCACGACGACCTGCTCGTCGTGCACGTGCGCGCGGTACGTGCCACACACTATCTCTCTCTCTCTCTCGCTCCGCACGGCCGCGCTGCTGCTGCTGGACGCGCGCTCGCTGCGCCTCAAGCGCCGCGTGCCCGCGCACACAGTCTACCGCCTCTCGCTCTCGCCCTACCACGACGACCTGCTCGTCGTGCACGTGCGCGCGGTACGTGCCACACACTATCTCTCTCTCTCTCTCTCTCGCTCCGCACGGCCGCGCTGCTGCTGCTGGACGCGCGATCGCTGCGCCTCAAGCGCCGCGTGCCCGCGCACACAGTCTACCGCCTCTCGCTCTCGCCCTACCACGACGACCTGCTCGTCGTGCACGTGCGCGCGGTACGTGCCACACACTATCTCTCTCTCTCTCTCTCTCTCTCGCTCCGCACGGCCGCGCTGCTGCTGCTGGACGCGCGCTCGCTGCGCCTCAAGCGCCGCGTGCCCGCGCACACAGTCTACCGCCTCTCGCTCTCGCCCTACCACGACGACCTGCTCGTCGTGCACGTGCGCGCGGTACGTGCCACACACTATCTCTCTCTCTCTCTCGCTCCGCACGGCCGCGCTGCTGCTGCTGGACGCGCGCTCGCTGCGCCTCAAGCGCCGCGTGCCCGCGCACACAGTCTACCGCCTCTCGCTCTCGCCCTACCACGACGACCTGCTCGTCGTGCACGTGCGCGCGGTACGTGCCACACACTATCTCTCTCTCTCTCTCTCTCTCTCGCTCCGCACGGCCGCGCTGCTGCTGCTGGACGCGCGCTCGCTGCGCCTCAAGCGCCGCGTGCCCGCGCACACAGTCTACCGCCTCTCGCTCTCGCCCTACCACGACGACCTGCTCGTCGTGCACGTGCGCGCGGTACGTGCCACACACTATCTCTCTCTCTCTCTCGCTCCGCACGGCCGCGCTGCTGCTGCTGGACGCGCGCTCGCTGCGCCTCAAGCGCCGCGTGCCCGCGCACACAGTCTACCGCCTCTCGCTCTCGCCCTACCACGACGACCTGCTCGTCGTGCACGTGCGCGCGGTACGTGCCACACACTATCTCTCTCTCTCTCTCTCTCTCTCTCGCTCCGCACGGCCGCGCTGCTGCTGCTGGACGCGTGCTCGCTGCGCCTCAAACGTCTTAAAAAATAATATCGTTAATCCAAACCGCGATCTGCAGCAGTCACTTTGTTTTGCTCTATCGAATCAGAATAGAATTTCTTACGTACTCGTATATGCGTATCTCTAATGCTGTTCTCCGTTGTCAGTCCAGGTTTCTAATAAATACAGACTAGTTATGCGCTTAAGAAGACACAAAATTTTCCTTAGATTTGCCATTAATTCCCTCAGAGAGAAAATATTTGCTATAGTTGCCATGCTTGGCAAGCGAATTGGCCACCCGTTAATTTTCATTAGTTCAGAGTTGTTACCAGGAAGATGATGCTGGCTATCTCCTGTTTCATTCCCCTCTGTCTACCCCCGGGATGACATAGGGTAGTGGATATTCTCACACCTCCAGTACACGGCACGTAACTGTTAACTAATACATCTATGTTTATGCACAGTGTGGAGGGCTGGAGAGCTCAACGGAAGAACTATCGCAGTGCTCATCACGCGATGCAGTCGACGCGCCCGGTTGTCTCTTTGGGGTAATTTATGCTCATTTCATATTCTATTACATCATGTCTTTCATTCTTAAGTTATATTTCCATTATTTTGTCATGTCATGCTCGTTATCTTTTCTTTTTTTATTTTCATACTAAGTAACATATTTACTGAAGAGATAGACAAGTTGCGCTGGCATATTATAGGATTATCCGAAGTCCGAAGAGAGGGGGAGGACACGGTAATCCTCGAATCCGGCAACTTGCTCTATCACCGGGAGGGCGACCATCTGTCCCAAGGAGGTGTCGGATTTATCGTCCACAAGTCTCTCGTTAACAACGTTGTAAAGATCGGGAGTGTGTCGACGAGGGTTGCGTACCTTATACTCAGAATCACCAAACGGTATTCGCTGAAGGTCATACAGGTTTACGCACCAACCTCGGCACACCCCGATGGGGAGGTGGAGGAAATGTATGAGGATATCTCTAGAGCCATGCATTCCTCCAAAACCCAATATACGGTGTTAATGGGAGACTTCAATGCAAAACTAGGCACAAGAGAGAACGGTGAGCTGAAAGTAGGGAAATTTGGAATAGGGCAACGGAACCCAAGGGGCCAGCAGCTGGCCGACTTCATGGAGAAAGAGGAACTCTTTATGATGAACTCTTTCTTCCAGAAGCGGCCCCACAGGAAGTGGACCTGGTCGAGCCCCGATGGTTCGACAAAAAATGAGATTGACTTCATTATGACGACCAGACGACAACTGTTCAGTGATGTCTCCGTGATCGCGAGGGTGAAAACTGGTAGCGATCACCGAATGGTTAGAGGCACACTGAACCTAAACGTTAAGTTGGAGAGGTCTCGTCTAATGAAGTCAACGCTCCGTCCCCCTCGTGCTCTGTTCCAAAGTCCTGAAACCTTTCAGCTCGAGTTACAAAACCGTTTTCAGTGCCTAGAAGACTGCAATGAAGTGGACGATATGAGTGACAAGCTCGTGGAAACTGTCCATGCGGTCGGAGCTAAGTTCTGCAAGACCCGCCGCAGAAGAACACAAAAACTCTCCGATCACACTCTTAATCTCATGGCTGTTAGGCGGGAGATGAAGCTACATTCTTCAACAGACTTGACAGCATACAGGCATCTGAACAGACAGATCTCCAAATGCATGCGGCGGGACTTACGCAACTTCAATACAGCTCGTATTGAAGAAGCGATCGAGCGGAACCAAGGCTCCAAAGTCTTTGCCAGAGATCTGTCTGCCAGAAAGAGCCACCTGTCAAAGCTGAAGACAGAATGTGGCAGCATCGTTTCCGGGACACCTGAGATTTTGAGTGAGATTGAGAGGTTCTATGGGCAGCTGTACACGTCATCGTTGGAGCCACACGCAAGTGTGAGTAACGATCCAAGAGCGAGTCTCATCCGACACTATTCCGAAGATATCCCGGACGTCAGTCTGAGCGAGATTAGAATGGCTCTCCAGCACCTTAAAAACGGTAAGGCCCCAGGCGAGGATGGAATTACAGCGGAGCTTCTGAAAGCGGGTGGAAGACCGGTACTTGAAGTCCTTCAGAAGCTCTTTAATTCCGTCCTCCATGGTGGCATTACACCGGAGGCGTGGAGCAGAAGTGCGGTGGTCTTGTTCTTCAAGAAAGGTGACAACGCTCTCTTGAAGAACTACAGACCGATTTCCCTTCTGAGCCGCGTCTACGTGCTGTTTTCGAGAGTCATTACGAATCGTCTCGCGCGCAGACTTGACGACTTCCAGCCTCCCGAACAAGCCGGTTTCCGAAAGGGCTTTAGCACCATAGACCACATACATACCCTTCGGCAAATTGTACAGAAGTCAACAAGTTCACTATGCGAAAATATTGTTCGGTATAATAGTACCAGTACAAATATGTTACTTTCATTCATTACAGCCCTTCACAAGTCCACTGCTGAACATAGGCCTCCCCCAAAGAATGCCACAAAGCACGGTCCTGAGCCACCTGCATCCATCGACTTCCTGCATGTCTTACCAGGTCGTCACTCCATCTCGTGGGGGGACGCCCTACACTTCGCCTACCGGTACGAGGCTGCCACTCGAGAACCTTTCTTCCCCATCGGTTGTCGGTTCTTCGAGCTATATGGCCGGCCCACTGCCACTTCAGCTTACTAATCCGTTGGGCTATGTCGGTTACTCTGGTTCTACTGCGGATATCCTCATTCCTAAGTTTATCACGCAGAGAAACTCCGAGCATAGCCCTCTCCATAGCTCGCTGAGCGACCTTGAGCTTCCTCATACGGCCAGCAGTGAAGGACCACGTCTCAGTTCCATAAGTCATCACTGGCAACACGCACTGGTTGTACAATTTCGTTTTCAGGTTTTGAGGTATGTCTGACGAGAAGATGTGTCGTAGCTTCCCGAACGCTGCCCAGCCGAGTTGAATCCGTCGATTGACCTCTCGGTCGAAGTTGGACTTACCTAGTCGGACTATTTGTCCCAGGTAAACATACTCGTCAACAACTTCGAGCTTAGTGCTCCCAACAACTACCGGCATAGGTGTGACATGGACATTGAACATGATCTTTGTTTTGTCCATGTTCATCTTAAGACCTATCCGTTGGGAAACACTATCGAGGTCATTGAGCATAGTGCTTAGGTCCTCCAGCGATTCTGCCATAAGGACTATATCGTCGGCAAATCGAAGGTGAGTGATGTACTCGCCATTGATGTTGATACCGTATCCTTTCCAGTCCAGAAGCTTGAAAACGTCTTCCAATGCAGCGGTGAAGAGTTTCGGGGATATGACGTCACCCTGTCTTACACCTCTCTGCAATTGGATAGGTTTCGTACTCTGGTTCTGTACTCGGATAGCCATCGTAGCCCTACTGTACAAGCACTTCAACACTTCGATATACCGACAGTCAACTTGGCACCGCTGAAGGGACTGCAGCACCGCCCAAATTTCGACGGAATCAAAGGCTTTCTCATAGTCCACATACGCCAGACATAGTGGCAAATTATACTCTTAGAACAATATTTTCACTATGCGCTTTAGCAATTCTGCCGCTTGGGGCCTGCAGCGGCATCTCACAGTGGCGACGTACAGGTTGGAAAATGTTACGATAAAGTTCATGTAGAGGACTAAACACATAAAAAGCTAGAATGTTTGTTTACAGTTTTGTTGGACTCATTATTCACCCGCTAATTTTTAGATAAATGTTTCACTTAGACATGTTGGGTCAATCGTTCATTACTATTGGACCCGGTCGTTCAAGAATTAATTAGTCATATGAGCCGGGTCATTCGGGTCGTTCATTCGAATCGATCATTTCGGGTTTCAGTACCCTGTAATCTTTGTGACCCGCTCGGTTCTGTCAACGGGTCGTGCGGTTTCGATCGAAAACGAAGAAAGTCTCCAATTTTAAGTTTATTTCACAGGGTTATTAAACTATTTAATGGTTAAGTAATGACTAATAAATAGTGACTATAAATAACGGCCGCCCGGCTGGCCGACTACTGACAGTATTCACCGTGACCTCATTACGTACGAGTGCGCTATTTTTAACTATTTTTAAATATTCGTTAGTAGTATAACTTATTACTTAAAATATTCTAATCAAGAAAAGAGCCTACTCCTTTTTAAAAGGCCGGCAACGCATCTGCAATTTCCCTGGTGTTGCGGTTGTTCATGGGCGGCGGTAGTCACTTTTTTTTTTTTTTTTTATAAGAGAGGGGGCAAACGAGCATGCGGCTCACCTGATGGTAAGTGACTACCGCCGCCCATGAACAACCGCAACACCAGGGGAATTGCAGATGCGTTGCCGGCCTTTTAAAAAGGAGTAGGCTCTTTTCTTGAAGGTCCCTAAGTCGTATCGGTCCGGAAAAATCGCTGGTGGTAAACTATTCCACAAGGAAGTTGTGCGAGGAAGAAAACATCTTCTAAATCGCACAGTGGTGGACCGCCAATCATCCAGATGGTGTGGATGGTATCGGGAGTTCTGCCGCGATGTGCGTTCGTGAAATTTGGCGGCTGGGATTAATCCGAACAATTCCTCAGAGCACTCCCCATGGTAAATGCGTAAGAAAATGCTAAGAGATGCAACATCTCTTCGCAGTGCCAATGAGTCGAGCCGATCGGAAAGGACTCGGTCGTCGACGATTCGAGCCGCTCTGCGCTGGATGCGGTCAAGTGGAAGGAGCTGGCACTGGGGAGCCCCAGCCCAGAGATGGGAACAGTATTCCATGTGAGGCCGAACCTGCGCCTTGTAAAGTTGCAGACGTTGAGCCGGCATGAAATACTGTCCCGCTCTACTGAGCACGCCAAGCTTTTTAGAGGCCAATTTGGCCTTCTCTTCCAAGTGACCACAAAACTGCACGTTACTCGATATGTCGACGCCGAGGATTCCGATACTGGCTGAGGCAACAAGGGGAGTACCTTGAAACTGAGGAGATACGACAAAGGGGTTCTTTTTAGCGGTAAACGCGCAAACTTGTGTCTTCTGAGGATTAAACTGGACTAGATTTAGTCGCCCCCAATCCGAGACCTTGTTCAGCAAAGACTCGACTTCAGACAAAAGTTCGCCCCGGTATTCGGCGACGTTTTCCCGAGAAATATTGGCACGGCCGGTCTATAAGGCATCACCAGTGCTGTCATCTGCATAGCAATGAATGCTACCGGCTTGCAACATATCATTGATATGCAGAAGAAACAGCGTTGGTGATAGCACGCAGCCTTGTGGAACACCAGCGTTAATAGGCTTGTAGTCGGAGCATGCACCGTCTACAACGACCTTGATGCTCCGATCTGCAAGAAAGCTGGTGATCCAATTGCATAATTTCTCGGGAAGCCCATAGGAAGGGAGCTTCGAAAGAAGCGCTTTGTGCCAAACCCGATCGAAGGCCTTCGCAATGTCCAAACTAACGGCCAATGCCTCCCCCTTGGACTCTACTGCCTCCGCCCATCTATGAGTTAAGTAGACCAGAAGATCACCAGCTGATCGACCCCGACGAAAACCGTACTGGTGGTCACTAATCAGCTGGTGATCCTCAAGGTACCGCATGAGGGGGCAGTTTATAACGGATTCCATTATTTTGGAGAACAAGGGGGTTATGGCGATAGGCCTGTAATTTGACGGGTCTGAGCGGTCGCCTTTTTTAGGGATCGGGTGGACAAAAGCTGTCTTCCATGATTTCGGGACTACGCCTAGGGAGTAGGAGTACCGGAAAAGACGCGTTAGAACCGGTGCCAACTCCGGAGCACACGTCCTCAGCACAATTGGGGGGATTCCGTCAGGCCCACTCGACTTGTGGATGTCAAGGGAGAGGAGTGCTCTGCGAACCGAGCGCTGTGAGAACCGCACATCCGGCATGGAGCACTCACACCGCGGGATGGTCGGCGGTGTGTTCCCCCCGTCATCAACAGTCGAGTTGGACGCAAAAAGGGAGCCTAAAAGGTCGGCCTTCTCTTTTGCGTCATGGGCCAGTGAGTCGTCCTCCCTGTGCAGAGATGGTAGTGATGGCTTACAGAAATTCCCTTGGACAGCCTTGGCGAGAGACCAGAATGCACGGGTTCCCGAAGGAAGGCGAACTAGTTTCTCGCCAATTCTGCCTATGTGCTCTGACTTTGCCTTGGCAATAACTCTTTTGAAGGACCTGGAGGCGAAGTTATACTTCTTTTTAAGTATGCTGGTGTTTACATCCCGAGTCGCCGAAGCCGCAGCCCAGGCTTGATAACACTCCTGTTTACTGCGTAAAGCAGTCTTACAGGAGCGACCAAACCAAGGCTGGGATCTGCCTCCGATGGGTACCACAGATGATGAAATAAATAGTTCCATTCCCTGTAGCACCACATCAGTGACAGAGTCAGCAACAGCGCTGGGATCATCCGGCGAGAAGCAAACCCGCCCCCATGGGTAGGATGCAAAGAAAGACCGCATTCCGTCCCAATCCGCCGACCTGTAATGCCAAACACGGCGCCAACCTGCAGAACGCAACCGCGAGGGGAGCGTGAGTGGCACCACACTCCGGATCAGACAATGGTCCGAAGAGCCAAGAGGGGCATCGACGGAAACCTGATATCCGTCCGGATAAGAGGTCAGCAGAAGGTCCAACAGGGAAGGTGTATGATCCTCAACATCTGGAATCCGCGTAGGCGATGTAACCAGTTGTGTCAGACCATATGCCAAGGCAAAGTCATAAACAGATCTCCCCGCATGATCGGTTAAACGTGAACCGAGCCATTCGGCGTGGTGGGCGTTAAAATCGCCAAGGATCACGATCTCTGCGGATGGGACCTGTTGTAGCAAGGAATCTGTAGCCATTTGGACGTGGTCAATGAGTCGGTCTGTTTTGGCATTACCGCTATGGGACCTATAGAGGCACCCGTAGACGCGCGGATGGTCGTCGCTGTCTACGCGTAGCCAAAGGATGGACAGGTCCGAACCTTCAAGACTGCCGAGGCGTCGAGAACAGATGTCCTCTCTGACATACACGCAAACTCCAGCCCGAGGCACAAAGGAGTGCTCCAATTTGTACCCCGGGTAGGAGAGATACGAAGTATCAGCCGGAGAGGACACCTGCGTCTCGGTCAGAAAGAGCAAGGCCGGCTTCGCCGTCTCAAGATGGTTGTGGACGGCGTTTAGGTTCGAGTGAAGTCCCCTGATGTTGCAGAAATTCACGGATAGCGTGGCAGGGGTCGCCTTGGTCTTGTTGCTCAGTTTACCCCGAGCAGTTATTGTGTTGAGCGGAATTTTGCCCCCCCCAGAATACGCGGGGCAGCCTGAGCACCCACGCTCAGGAGTGGAATAGCATGGTCGTGGATGCTCAGCGAGGGATTCTCCAGGGGTACTGGTACCCTCCTGGGGTAGTTTTTGACGTAATTCCGCTACCATGTTGATGGGGGGGGGGGGGGGGAATTGGGCCTCCGGTCACCTGCACTCACCAGACGAAACGCGGAAGCAGAGCTTCCACTTCACGCCGGTATTCTGTGAGGTCGTGGTACTAACCCGGCTCGAGCCGGCCCATACGTGCAACAGCAAAAACTGCTGCGTGGCTCTACCACCGTTTATAAAACTTACCATCAGGTGAGCCGCATGCTCGTTTGCCCCCTCTCCTATAAAAAAAAAATATATATCGTAGTATTCGGGGTTCGAGTATTTGAAGTACTATAGAACGGTACCATAGTACGGTGTTACGTTCGAGGAACAATTGGCACGTAACCAAACTATTCAAGTGCAGTGCGCGATTATTTAAATAGTGTATATGAAGATAGCCGGTGGAGGCCCTATACTATGGCCTGCAAAGTCACCAGTCCTTACACCCTTAGAACTTTATGTGTAGGGTGAAATAAAGGACGTGTTTACGTCAAAGAGCCCAAGTTATGAGTTAATAGCCAAATAATGGAGTCTTAAACAGCCAGCTCATGAGGTACCTTGAGGATCACCAGCTGATTAGTGACCGCCAATACGGTTTTTGTCGGGGTCGATCAGCTGGTGATCTTCTGATCTACTTGACTCATAAATAGGCTGAGGCAATAGAGTCCAAGGGGGAGGAATTGACCGTTAGTTTGGACATAGCGAAGGCCTTCGATCGGGTCTGGTACAAAGCGCTTCTATCGAAGCTCCCTTCCTATGGGCTTCCCGAGAAATTGTGCAATTGGATCACCAGTTTTCTTGTTAACCGGAGCATCAAGGTCGTAGTAGACAGTGCATGCTCTCATTACAAGCCTACTAACGCTGGTGTTCCACAAGGCTACGTGCTATCACCAACGCTGTTTCTTTTGCATATCAATGATATGTTGCAAGCTGGTAACATTCATTGCTATGCAGACGACAGCACTGGTGATGCCTTATAGACCGGCCGTGCCAATATTTCTCGGGAAAACGTCGCCGAATACCGGGGCGAACTTTTGTCTGAAGTCGAGTCTTTGCTGAACAAGGTCTCGGATTGGGGGCGACTAAATCTAATCCAGTTCAATCCCCAGAAGACACAAGTTTGCGCGTATACCGCTAAAAAGAACCCATTTGTCGTATCTCCTCAGTTTCAAGGCACTCCCCTTGCTGCCTCAGCTAGCATCGGAATCCTCGCCGTCGACATATCGAATAGTGTGCAGTTTCGTGGTCATTTGGAAGGGAAGGCCAAATTGGCCTCTAAAAAGCTCGACGTGCTCAGCAGAGCGGGACAGTATTTTATGCCGGCACATCGCTTGCAGCTTTACAAAGCGCAAGTTCGGCTTCACATGGAATACTGTTCTCATCTCTGGGCCAGGGCACCCCAGTGCCAACTCCTTCCACTTGACCGCATCCAGCGCAGAGCGGTTCGAATCGTCGAGGACCGAGTTCTTCCTGATCGACTCGATTCACTGGCGCTGCGTAGGGATGTTGCATCCCTTCGCATTTTCTATCGAATCTACCATGGGGAGTGCTCTGAGGAATTGTTCGCATTAATTCCAGCTGCCAAATTTCACGATCGCACATCGCGTCAAAATTCACGATTCCATCCTCACCATCTGGATGCTTGGCGGTCTATGACTGTGCGTTTTACTAGGAGTTTTCTTCTTTTACTAAACTAAAACTTTACTCGAGACTGTTTGATGTAACTCGAGGCTTTATCCATATAAGGATTGTAATAAGATCATGTAACTTGAAGATGGTCATTGGAAACCGCTGCTAATTGGAAAGCTGGTTTCTCGTAGGGTCTCATATAAATTTGATCAAGGTCTGACCAATAGTTTTTGAGTTATTCTTAATAATTTATATTGAAGTTGGTTGTACAAAATTTTAAATTTTAAGTTATGTATCTCATACGTGTTCCACTAAAAATGAAGTAGTCTTGTATAGTTCCAAATAGTTTTCCATGTTTCCACATTATTGGTATAGATTGGTTCAAGCTACTATCACATTTGTTTTGAATAGTAAGTAGGAAAAACCTGTTTTTGTACATCTATACCATTCACAACTCGCGCAATACGATCAGTCACAGGTCACAGGTTAAATAGATATTGTTGATCATTTGTTACGGAATTGTTCAAAAAATGATAGCAATCATCAATACTTTTACGCGATCCGATTCACGTTCACGATTGACAAACGTCTACTCGTATATCACTGCAGTATGTGTAACGGCTAAGCAATCCATTTTAAAAGTAGAAACGCTAAATAACCTAGAACAAAAAAAAACACACCAAACCGCACACTGTTTCGAGAAAGCCATTGCTTCGCTGCTTCACCCACTTCCCAAACACAAACTGTACTTGTGCGGTGTTTTCTTGCACTATAGATTAATCTTTTTTTTCAATGGGAAATTTCTACGCATCCGCCTAGCAGTGGCAAGAACGAGCTATGTCGGACTCGCACCGACTAAATCCCCATACTGTGCTACCTTCGCCTTATATAGGCAGGGCCACAAAAATCTGCGGAACGGACCGCCCGAGTCCGTTACGCGAAAGCCTAAACGTGAGGAAAAACGAGTACCTGTAAGCACCAGTCTTATCCATGACTTCATCGCCAACCACTTTAAAGCCGCGGAGAGTCAAGTGGGCGGCGCCTCGTAAGACCCTTCGTAAGATTGATATTACCGTCTCATCAGGTCCGCAATCTTCACTTAATTGTAAAATATATCCTTGATAGACTGAGGTCAAGAATAATTCAGAAATAAAAATTAAAATTGCTTAAATTGCTACGGATTTTATTGCTAGCATAATATACTGTCACACATTCATTTGATATTGTTTAACCAAATGTCTCAGAATCCTCTACCTTACATCACCCCGTGGGTGTCGTAAGAGACGATAGAAGAACATTTAATAGGAGATGGCCAATAGCATCTTTTTGACAACAACTCAAAAGAATACACTTGAGGGCAATAAAATCGCACCTTGTCTTTTTTTTGTTATGACTGTTTTTCATGAATGTGAATAAATATTGAAAAAAAAACATACACCAAATTTCACTTCAGTACCTGTCTAATGATATTAAATACAGTGTAAAAATAGCCATATGGAGTTTTAGGGCACATTACCCAACATACAGGTAAAATTACCCAATTTCACTTCGAAAGAATGAAAATCAAACTCAATATTCTTGATCAAATTGTTTATTAATAAGGTAATTAAAGCTAGGGGAAGGAATACTTCCCCTAGCTTTAATTACAGCTCTTAATCGGTTTTTCATGGACCGTATTAATTTTACCATAAAATCGTGGTATAGCGTTTTGTGGTAAACCTTTGTGGACGCGTTCCTTTCTTGGAGGCGTGTAGGAGCAGGGCTTCTTGCTCGAATTCTTCTTTTTAGCTTATCCTAGACATGCTCAATCGGATTTAAATCAGGACTACGAGCTGGCTACTCCATCGCGGTGATTCCAACGTCTTCCATGTAGTTGCAAACTGTTCTAGCGACGTGTGGTCTGGCGTTGTCGTGCATTAAGAGAAAATCTTTTCCTATAAGTTACGCATGCGGCTTCACATGTTCTTCGAGCACTTCTTCGACGTATCGTGCAGCCGTCAACCCTCTCGATCTTTGCCCGGTATTCGCCCCAGTGATGAATACAATGGCAGTTTTAGTGTTCAACATTATGACACCCCAAAACATACACCTCCAAAATCCACACGTTCGCTTATGCAGCATTGTTAAAATCGCTCTGATGACCTTCTGTAGACCCTAGAGCGTCCATCATGACCATGTAAAGTCATTCTGCACTCATCAAAAACAGACCGCCATTGGTCATACGTCCAATTTCAGTTTTCCCTGGCAAATTGTAGACGGGCTTGTCAGTGAGCTGTGGTCTATTTGATACCATTTGCTGGGCGATGTGAAGTCAGCCCTGCTTCACCCAGTCTTCTTCTAACTATCCACCGACTTATACTGACATTATACATATACATATTTAGTTCACGTAACGGCACTAATAATAATATGGTGAGACGAAGTATTGCAGACACTGGCCTGGGCATGACAACTGGCCTCAACATGACAACATCTTAACAAATCTTCGTACAGCATGTGTAGATAGACATTGCGAACTTCTCGAAGCTGTTGTCCCAGTTCAACCGTGTTCAGTGGTCGATTTCTCAAAAACCTTGTCACAAGAAAGCGGTCATCGCGTTCTGATGTCCTGCGTCGCCGGCCAGATCCTAGTCGCCAAATGTAGCCATCGGTCTCTTGGAACTTCTACTATACACAATGAACAGAGTAGCGACTGAAATTTAGCTGTCGAGCAACTTCACTTTGATTATGGCCTGCTTCGCTGTCAGTGTATTTATTTATTTTTCTATCTCCACACTAATTTTTAGTTCACTTACTGTTTCGTTTCTTTTCATTGATGGTGTGGTTAAATCTTCTTGGTCTTCAATTAAATTCAAATGTTTAGTTTATTTTATTAAGATTAGAGGATATACTTCATGTTGTTGAGCTGTTGAGCACTTTATCATGTATGTGTACATATAAGTGTGTATGGATGTATAGATATATATGGGTACATAATATGTAAGTGTATGTTTAAACAATGTATTATTATTTCCAAATAATAACTCTTATTATGCTGATTCTGTTCCCATACTGAATATTTTTCTTTGAGTTTTAGCTTTAGGTAATGTATGACCGTCCGTAAAGCCAATATTAGGCTCTATTTGAAAATCAGCGCTGCTGTCATTTAGTTCAGCAGCTGTTAGCTGAAATAGGGACCTAATTTGACTTTACACAAATCCTGTTTTTTTATATCTCGTGTTATTTTTTTTTGTGATGTCAAATAAAGTTTTCTTTCTTTCTTTCTTCGAGCAAGGCAGTAACTTGAGCGGCTGCAGGCGTGGTATCCATATTTTTCTAGTAAATCCATATGCTTCCAGTAGAGATGTTATCACGTTGACCTTCGATATGCAACTGATTAATTTAGTGTCTTTGTAAAGCTAAGCTTTTATTATTAGGCAAAATTAAAGCATACATGCTTTAATTTTGCCTAATGATTTGTACTCAATATTTTTAGATTTAAGAAAAAAATCAGTAATGAACCAAATTACAAGGGTTGTACGATTTTAATGCTCTCAAGTGTAAATAAACTGCAGTTGTCAAACCCCCTCGCAAGCGTGACAACTATTACAAAAATAAGGCAATCTCAGGGCAGGAGTAGACTTTTGGTTATGATGATGATAATGATTGAGAAAGACTAGTAGATGTTGACTTTTATAGGACGCGACCAAACCGAGTTCAGTATAACTGTTTTTTTATTTTATACAGCGTGTTAAAACTCTTTTTACGGGGTATTTGAATACATAGTTTTCGAATGAAAACAATTTCATAATAAAATAATTTGAATGGTTTTCTGTTTTATATTCTGTATTCTTATTGGAATACCTAAATAGCCTTTTAAATGGGACAGGAGTTTTTTACCTGCTGCATATATGTATGTACTTCATATGTCGTGTTTAGTTCTGTGTATCTTTTGTAATCATTTAAAAAAATAAACCATTTTTACAAAAAATAGACACTCAGTGAGTCTCTCGACGAGTAGCGAAGTCCGTTCTTATTCAGTTGGTAGAGAGCGAGTGAGTGAAAAAGTGATGTGTGTCGCAGGGCGAGTCGGCGCGGCGGCGTGGCGACCTGGTGCTGCGCACGTGCCACGTGCTGGAGCTGGCCACCAAGCTGTTCCTCGTCGTGCAGAACGCCGTGGGAGCGCCGCCACACGTCAACATCGCCACGCAGTCAGTGCCGCCTCCGTGCCTCACACACACCCCACACGCACACACCACGCATCCCATGTGACGTCACACGCACACCACGCATGCCACATGACGTCACACGCACACCACGCATGCCACATGACGTCACACGCACACCACGCATCCCACGTGACGTCACACGCACACCACACATCCCACGTGACGTCACCACACGCACATACACACACACACATGCGCACATACACACACACACACACACACACACGCCACGTGACTTCACACGCACACGTGACGTCCCTCGCATCACACGTGACGTCCCTCGCATCACACGTGACGTCACACGCACACGTGAAGTCCCTCGCATCACATGTGACGTTAACACCACGCGTCTCACGTGACGTCACCACACACACACACACCATGCATCACAAGTGACATCACACTCACACCATGCATCACACGTAACGTCATACGCGTTGCCGTCAGCTTACTATATTCAACTAATTTAAGAGTTGTCAAAGCAAACACATACATAACTTGTGTAATGACATCGTGTGTAAAGCATATTTTTGGTTATTTTTAAATACTAAAAATCTAATTTCACTTAAAATTCAAAAACGGAGCTAAAACTAAGTTTAAGCAAATCCAAATCACACATTATATTA
This sequence comes from Parnassius mnemosyne, assembly GCA_963668995.1. NCBI lineage: Eukaryota > Metazoa > Arthropoda > Insecta > Lepidoptera > Papilionidae > Parnassius > Parnassius mnemosyne. The sequence continues at coordinate 300,125 of CAVLGL010000002.1, forward strand.
ATATGATGTAGTTATTTTTAGTGCCAACTAACCAATTCCAGGCAATCATTGCTCGTCGTGAAATCGTTGCTCTTCGTCACCGGTCTAAGGTATCCTTACGACTCACGTAAGTTAAATTAAAAAACTGCCATCCATCGGAGGTCGGAGGTCAAAAGGTTTTCATGGTTTAGTAATGGATCATATTTAATAGTCTGAGAATGTCTGTTGCGCACTAACTAACCCGTCCGACTCGAATGGCAAGTATGATTAGATGTTGCAAGAATTGCCATTTTCTAATACCAGTAGCAGTAGTATTAAAAAACAGCTGATTTTGGCGACGAATTATTTAAATATATATAACTCATGCGAACCCCTTGAAAAACAAGCAGTTCTAGTTTTCTTTTAAAGTCAAAATTTCTTTTTCCATTGAAATTTATATAAAGAATAATAAGATCGTAGATTAATATTGTAGAAAAAGTTGAATTTTGGTACATTTTTGCTATGAATCCGTGAGGTCATTGCATTGCTTGGATTTAAGCCTGTAATGGCCGGCAAACTGCGATCTAATGGTCGCAATTTTAATGTTCGTAAACTGATAATAATAATTCAAAGAGCGCTACCGACACTCGAATCCTCCCCGAAAGTAGTAACTACACAAATTTAATAATATTAATTAAAATTCTTGATGAATGAATTGTACACTAAATATATTACGACTGCTAAAATATTTCATTGTCCAGTTAGTTTGTTGGATATATTTATGTTTTATTGTATATCTTATATAATTTTTAAGAAGTTTTGGTGTATACACTTCGCAGGTTTGAGGCAAATTTTGGGCAGCAGATCGTAACGATCTCTTTCCACGCGCTGGGCGGGGGCGAGGCGGGCGGGGCGCGGCTGCTGCGGCGCGGCAGCCACATGGACGTGCTGCTGTGACCGCGCCGCACCGCACCGCACCGGACCGGACCTCACCGGACCGGACCGCACCGGACCGCACCGCACCGCACTGCATCGCACCGGACCGCATCGCACCGGACCGCACCGCACCGCACTGCATCGCACCGGACCGCACCGCACCGCATCGCACCGGACCGGACCGCACCGTACTGCATTGCACCGCACCGCACGCTACTGGATCGCACCGGACCGCACCGCACCGCACTGCATCGCACCGGACCGCACCGCATCGCATCGCACCGGACCGGACCGCACCGTACTGCATTGCACCGCACCGCACGCTACTGGATCGCACCGGACCGCACCGCACCACACTGCATCGCACCGGACCAGACCGCACCGTACTGCACCGTACCGCACTGCATCGCACTGCGTGCCACTATTCCGAATTATAACGGATACTGCACCGCGTCGCACCCCACCGCACCGCACCGTACCACATCGCACTGGATCGTACCGTATCTTTGTATTACTTCGCACAGTTCAACGGCAACTTGCTGTTTGTGCTTCGAGTTATGTATGTCTTACAAAATGATATGTGATCTAACTGAAACTTGTATATTAATAGTTAATTATTTAACTTAATCTTAAGTTAAGCACTCTTGTTTTTAATTACTGCCGAAAATCAATGTATATGTTTTGTACAAAGGGTTACACCGTCGCTTTAACATAACGCCCTCGTACCTCACGCTAGCGATAAAGTTTTAGCTTGCTTCTACAGAATAACGTTCAGACTGAATGTATGTCATTAGAGCTAGTTATTAATGTAAATTTTAGATAATATTCATTATTGAATAATGATCGGTTGTGGCGGTGAATCGATTCTTATGACGGTAGTCTAGTCGATCGGAATGTCGTTATACATACAAACTTATTCAGCGCTGTGAATAAGTCGATTGTGAACTTCATGATTATAAAAAAAAGCTGTTTTCTGAAGAACAAGAATTAATTAATTTGTTACTATGGAGTACATGCGTTGAAAAATCGTGATTTAGTAGTAAGACGTTGTTGTTCGGTTGTCGTAAGAGAGCACGTGGGCTCGGAAATGACCCCTAACTAGTTCTTATGATACTTGTAGTTAAGTGAGAGCCGCTCGGCACAGTGCGAAGCGCCTCGCCCGCCCCGAACGTGACCCGACCAAACTGCCTTGGCATGTTCTCGGCGAGGAACTCAATCTCACATCTAGTTCGAGGCACGCCACACAATTAAATTAAGTTAGGATTAAGACGCTCGAAAGCAACACAATCTGTAATTATAAATAATAATAATAATAAATTGAATGCAATTGAAAAATATACGGCCGAATGCATACGGCCAAAATATTCGTTCGTGTCTGTTCACTGCCCGTAACGGACGAACGGGAAGGAGTCCGCAGTTCCGGATTTGCTCGTGCCAATTTGAAATTCCACTCTCATGTGATCTCACGTGCCAAAATAACTTTTAACGCTTTACTGACGGTCTTCGCACCGTAAACACTATTTGTCATTGTTTTCTTAAATTAAGAAATGCCTAAATATGGCTGTGATGATGTGTGAGAGCAGGATAATTTTTGAAGGGAAAGTGAGTGAGGGAGGGGGCGTAGCAGGCATGTCTCTAGCTGTGCCAATGTCGGTCTCAGCATGCTATCGAAGGAGCACGAAAAGAACCGTACAGTGTGGAAAGTAGCGGCGAGCCGGCGCGCAGATTTGTCTACGAATGCGCTCCGGCGTGTCGAAATTTTGCAAATTGTACATGTTACGTTTCAGCGATAACTATTAATAAAATGTTTGATCGTTTTAAATAAAGTTTAAGAGAGTTTTTAGACTTTTGTTTTATTTACTAGATTTTTCCCTTCAGTATAAATAAGCAAGGTATAGAGCGCGCGTATCGGTCACTGCCCATTATGCCAAGCGTCAACAAGTGTTCTATAAATACTGATACATAAATGAAGCGTTTGTAATAGTAATGCGCGAAGATTGCCGTCTATGTGTTATTGTTAATTTAAATTAGGTAAGTATTTTTTAGTAAGTAACAAGATATAGGTTTGGGCAGATCAATAAAACACAGGTACGAATTTTTAAAGCGATATTTATAAATCAAACGGGAAAATCTAATTTATTTACCGCCCCTTAAAAAAATTTCACTTGTTGTTGTTTTGTTTGATAGATTACAGTTTTACGTAAAAGATATTTTATTCTAATATTTTTGAATGACATCCATTAGTTTTGAAAAAAAAATCGTGAACATACACACGTAAATACGTAAGTATCTACATAAATAACTGCCGAAGCGAGTTTTTTAATCGCTTCAAAATAAGTGTAATCTTACTTCAATTTTAAGTTTAGCTGTAAATTACACCTCCGCCTTGCGCAGTCCACCCTTACTATCATAATAATTTAAAATTAAAAATTTTGTACAGCCGACTTCAATATAAGTTATTTAAGAATAACTTAAAAACTATTGGTCTGACCTTGATCAAATTCATATGGGACCACACGAGAAGTACCAGCTTTCAAATAAAAAAAGAATCATCGAAATCGGTTCACCCAGAAAAAAGTTCTGAGGTAACACACATAAAAAAAAAAAAAAAACATACAGTCGAATTGAGTACCGGCTCCTTTTTGGAAGTCGGCAGAAAAATGGATGAAGCACTAAAACTCGTGGAATAAACGAAACTCCTGATGTTGGGCTCCCAGTTGAGACTTTATTGCTACCACCACCACTATTTGTCAATTCACTACTTTTCTGAAATTTAAAATCAGAAAAGTATATTAACCGTATTTACCTTTATTATGCACCTATAAAAAAAGTTATTCATAAGTTTTACTTTAAATATTGATCTATGTGTCAAAGAATCTTAATTTCTAATCATCATCGTTCGTCATTACAGCCCTTCACAAGTCCATTGCTGAACATAGGAATGCCAAAAAGCACGATCCTGAGCCACCTGCATCCATCGACTTCCTGCATGTCTTACCAAGTCGTCACTCCATCTAGTGGGGATCGCCCTACACTTCGCCTTCCAGTACGAGGCTGCCACTCGAGGACCTTGCTTTCCAATCGGTTCTTCGAACTATATGGCCGGCCCATTGACACTTCTGCTTACTAATCCATTGGGCTATGCCGATTACTCTGGTTCTACTGCGGATATCCTCATTTTTAAGTTTATCACGCAGAGAAACCCCGAGCATAACCCTCTCCATAGCTCGCTGAGCGACCTTGAGCGTCCTCATACGGCCAACAGTGAAGGACCACGTCTCAGTTCCATATGTCATCACTGGCAACATACACTGGTTGCACAATCCCGTTTTCAAGTTTTGAGGTATACCAAACGAGAAGATGTGTCGTAATTTCCCGAACGTTGCCCAGCCGAGTTGAATCCGTCGATTGACCTCTCGGTCGATGTTGGACTTACCTAGTTTGACTATTTGTCCCAGGTAAACATACTCATACACAACGTTACAACCATTGACGTTAATACCGTACTATTTCCAGTCCAGTAGCTTGAAAACGTGAGCCGTTTCGGGGATATAACGTCATCCTGTCGTAGCACTAGTACCGCCCTAATTTCGACGGAATCAAAGGCTTTCTCATAGTCGACATACGCCAGAAATAGTGGCAAATTGTATTCCTCGCACTTTTCTACAATTTGTCGAAAGGTATGTATGTGGTCTACGGTGCTAATGCCTTTTCGGAAACCGGCTTGATCGGGAGGCTGGAAGTCGTCGAGTCTGAAACGCGAAAGTCTAGACGCGGCTCAGAAAGGAAATCGGTCTATAGTTCTTCAAGAGAGCGTTGTCGCCTTTTTGACGAACATGACCACCGTACTTCTGCTCCACGCAGTAGTCCTACCATGGAGGACAAAATTAACGAGCTTCTGAAGGACTTCAAGTACTGGTTTTCCACCCGCTTTCATAAGCTCCGCCGCTAATTCCATCCTCATCTGGGGTGTTGCCTTTTTTAAGGTGCTGGGGAACCATTCGCTCAGACTGGCGTCCGAGATATCATCGGAATAGTGTAGGATTAGATCCGCTCTTGCATCGTTGCTCTCACTTGCGTGTGACTCCAACGATGACGTGTACGGTTGCCCATAGGACGCCTCAATCTCACTCAAAATCTCAGGTGTCACTCGGTCTTCAGTTTGGACAGTTGGTTTTTTCTGGCAGACAGATCTCTGGCAAAGACTTTGGACCTTGGTTCCACTCGATCGCTTCTTCAGTACAAGCTGTATTGAAGTTGCGTAAGTCCCGCCGCATGCATTTGGAGATCTGTCTGTTCAGTTGTCTGTATGCTGTCAAATTTGTTGAAGGCTGCAGCTTCATTTCCCGTGTAACAGCCATGAGATTAAGAGTGTGATAGGAGAGTTTTTGTGTTCTCCTGCGGCGGGTCTTGCAGAACTTAGCTCCGACTGCATGGACAGTTTTCACGAGCTTATCATTAATAATTTCTAATACCTACTATGATTATATTATTATTACGAAAGAAATCATATTATTACAAAATATGCGTGTACAACGTGGTGCAGCCCTAGCTCTAATGCGAGAACAGCATGAAGTGGGGCACACAGCTTCGCTCCTCCCGCAACACCTATTGACACCCTGATTTATTAAGTAAAATTGTTAAAATCAATATTATCTTATTAAAATATTACTTACCGATGAAAAGAAATATCATTATTATTCAAATTTGCTTCCGTGAACCGCTTTTACAGAATGTTAGTGCACATTTTACCATGGTAACTTAAAATTGAAGTAAATACCGGCCAGGGAAAAAATTAGCGCTCGTGCTCCTTTCGTGATTAATTGCAATTACGAGAATGTTCATACCCGTACTTACTGTTCATACTCACTAACGTGCGCTCTATAACTTGCTTATGTATATTCTTAGATTTCACCCCTTTTAAGCGTTCTCATAATGTATATTTTTATTATAATTTAAGTACTTCACGATTATAATACATCAACACAATCTTGTGATATTTATTCATGTATTAAAATCTAGCGTACGTCAGTTGGTGATTGGTCGCATGTTGTAGTCGCTCGCTGCTTAAGTGGAGAGCGGTTACGTCAGCAAGTTGTATAAATAGCAGCTGTTTAGGCTTTCCGCTCACTCAGCTAGGGCCAGATTTACCTACAGGCTAACTAAGCTGGAGCCTAAGGTGCAAGGTTCGAGGGGGCGCTGAGCTTGCCTATTCAAGCACCACTATGTTCAGAAATAAAATTGGTATAATATTCTCAATAAATAGAGTAAGTGCCGCAAGTATTTTACTTTTTGCTCTTTCTTTATTTTTGCTACAAAACAAATAAATAGATTGTCAAAATAAGACTCGACCGGGGAAGGACCACGCTCTCACAGAATACCAGCGTAAAATAGTAGCTTAACGCTGCTGTGCTTCGTATGCATTCTATGTTAGTCCTCAAGGTTGACAACGCATTTTGATTCGTAATCGAGTATCGAGATGTAGATGTCTATGGGCCACAGCAACCACTCACCATCAGGTGGACTGTGTACTCGTTTGTCACCCTTATCCTACAAAAAAAACTGACTGGACTGTGATTCTTCAAAGATTTTAAACTGCTTAAGCTCTCTTCTCCACCTATAATTTTATTAAGGTGTTTCGCTATGGCTGTCCAAGGGAACTCCTGTCAGACATCTGTTCCATTTCCGCACAGGGAAAACAGCTCACTGTCCCATACCACAAAGGGGAAATCCGATCTATTAGGTTCTCTTTTTGAGTCCAACTCGACTCTTGATGACGGGGGTGTACACCGCCGACCATCCCGGGGTGTGATTATTCCATGCTGAATGTGCGTTACACAGCGCTGTGTGCAAAGCACTCCCCTCCACGGACTACATCAGTATTAGTCAACAAAGCCCTAGAAAATATGCAGACCTTATCTTTAAAAAAGTTTAAAAATTTTAAGGAAAAATTGTTTAATAATGGTTATCACACTACTCTTTAGTACATGATTTATGAAAATCCCAGGAAATGAGGTTGATCGCTACCGTGCTGTTTCTAAATTATTTTTTTTATTATATTCATACTTAATTGTATTAAATATTACCGGGTGTTTGTGAAACGCTCCCGAAAACAAAGACAGGAGATAGTACTAACGATACCTTTGATCATGGGCAGGAAGAAAATCGATCCTGAGGAAAAAAATATCATCTTTTCACAACGTTTTATTAGTTATATTCACGCTCCATCATCTTAGTACAGCTGAATGAAACGATAATTCTATAAATAAAAAACATAAAAATACTTAAACATAAAACCAGCAGTGGAACTTAAATGAAATCAGCTGACAATAGGATTATTGACCCTATTGTCGCGCGGAATTGACGCCGAATAGCACGCGGCCCGCAACTAGCGAACGTACGATCGCTAGCTGCGGGCAATAATGCAAATACGGCAATAGTGCAATACCTAATTATTTACAACACTTGTCTAAATACCTAACTTAACCTACTATTTTGCCACTGTGCTAGTCTATACCTAGCCAGTTTAATTCGAATTCACAGGTTAAATAAACCAAATACCTGGTTGGATTCCCCGCAAGTGAAAAAATGAAATTTTGACATCGATTAATTCTGTGAAACTCTATAATCAATAAAGACCTCACTCCATCGATACCCTCGGTGCTTTTCAATCCAGCCAATTTGTTTTTTCTCTTCAGGAGATAGTGAAGTGGATGGGTAAGGAGGTTTAATTAGGAATATATTGGTGTACTCTAGAGTGGCTATAGCAAACTCCTTTACTATAAATTTATTTTTGCTATTTTTGAAGCCTTGAAGATCGAGGATTATTGTATTGCTATTCATGATATTTTCTTAACAATATTACTCAGTGGTTTGTATTCGAATATACAGTCGTTTAATATCAAGCTATAAGCGGCTGATATAGTTCAGATTTAGAATTTCTTTATTTTATTTACGATTTATTATTTCGATTTTCGATTTTATCTGAATTTGAATTTAAATGTTTTTAGATTTATTTCAATTTTAACTGAAAGCAACAACACATGGATAAGTAACACTGATTATACTATTAAACTAACCCTTAGTTGGATACAAAACTGGACGAACGTTGTGATAATCTTCTTTGATGCATGATACCAACTGGGTAACAAGCCTTCCACGTTGGGGTTTTATCACCGACCGCTGATTTAAAGCTGATCAGAGAGTGCTGCCGGCGGATCGGTTGATGAAATAGCCTCCAGCTCGCGGAAGTTAGAGATGCGCACTTCGATGTAATATTCTCCGCGCTTCGAAGGCTCGCTCCGATGCATGTATCCCGAACCTGTTCGGAATGATAAGTAGCTTTTTAAAATCCTCCCTCGGATAGGTTCAGAATTAATAGTAATTAATAACTTCAGAATTAATAGTAAGTAATTAATAGTATTTTTATTGTTCATCCTGGGAACAATAAAAATACTATTTAAACAAAAGCATACTGATAAGCAATGAACTATATTTATATTCTCTCCTACCCCGCATAAATATATTTTTATACGATGCTCATAACATGACTTAGTAGTCCAATTCACTAACAATTGTATCAATCACATCGATCGTCTAAGAATATAATTAAATACGTTTTCATAAAAAAAAAAATTAACCTATGACTGATAATTTATTCACAACATCCAATCAAATAGAAACTGACTTTTCATCATGTGAATGGTAACTCAAACTATTAAAATTAAATAAGCTTTTGCTTACCTCAGAATCTGGAAAAACTTTTAATTTACGTTTCCTGCTGGTCGAAGCTGGGGTGAGTGATAATGATTTATCAGCCTCAGATTCCGACTCGCTTCCTACACTAACTAGTAAAACAAAAACGCAGACGCTGTAATAGGATGTGACAGTGTTTTACAGGTAAACGTGTGAGTTCACAATAATATGGAAATGGGTCAGCATATAGCGGTCAATGTACTTATTAAATTTAGATCCGTTATAAATATATCTTTGTTTAAAATTAATGCTTTTTGAAGAAAAAAAAAACTTATAATTTTCAATCTTAAAGTGAATTTTATACTATTCGTAATATCTCTAGATAGAATATAGTTTGGAATAACACCCAGGCGTTTGTTGTAAAAGCGTAGTATATTGCCTACCCATAAATTAATTACTAATTCTATAAAGTCTAAAACTGGTATTACAAGCTTATGTTTGTTCCTAGTGTTTAAAAATGAACATATTTTTTTCTTATGAAAGCTATTTATGTTTTTATGTACATACATTACATTTTCAGAAATATATTTCGATGCTAAGTTAATATGCTTGTTTCTTTAAAATTTGTCTCTAAGGGACTCTTTACAATTTAAGTTATAAATCATCCGTATGACTATCTTTTCCAAACAAATATGACTTCAATGTCAGTCGCATTATCCCATAGTAAGATTCCATAAGACATTACGCTATGAAAGTACCTACATGCTTATCTTATTAATTACGTTTGTACGTGGTAGAACCATGCTGCAGCTATACTAATAGTATAGTTGTAAAACAAATGGGTCGGCTCGATCGGGGAAGGACCACGCTTTCACAGAATAACAGCGTAAAATAGCAGCTTAATGCTGCTATGTTTCGTATGGTGAGTGTAGAGAACCGGAGACCCATTTTACTGGAAAAGAGGCATTCCATCTTATTCCTCATGGGTGACAACTCATCTGTATTTTGATTCGCTACGAAGATAGATGTAGATGTCTATGGGCCACAGCAACCACTTACCATCAGGTAGACTGCGTGCTCGTTTGTCACCCTTATTCTATAAAAAAAAAATTAATAACATAAACATGAAACTGTATGTTAGATTTTTTTTATGTTTGTTACTCAATCATAATAGATTGCCTGCACCGCTAACGCTCGCTAGTTACACATAGAAAAAAAGAAGAAAAAAAAAGGTCTCCAACAGTATATACGAATGTTTTCATGTGTTCAGGCACCCTAATTTTTATACTGGATGGGAATCGAACCACAGCCATCAGGCTTTGTAGCTGTTGGGCACGAACCCTCTGTTACTCGTCGAGGGGATCACTCATAGGCCCTGGTCCAGTCGTCTGTTGTCGGGGCAACTGAGGGCCGTAACAGTAGCTCACTCGTAGTACAAACCGCTAGATCATTTGCGATCACCCACCATTGGTTAAATAAATTGATTTAATATAGAAACTTGCAAGCATATAGGTACTGATTTGGTTAGACTAAAAAAAAAATTTCGACCTATACTTGAGAGAATTATGGTCTTCAGTGGGCACATAGCTTGAGCGAAGCAAGAGTGAGTGAATGCTTTTCCATGGTTAAAGCCATGGTGCAGCTATATTAGTAGTATAGTTGTACCACGAATGGGTCGGCTCGAGCGGGGAAGGACCATGCTCTTGCCATCAGGTGGACTGTGTGCTCGTTTGTCACCCTATCCTATATAAAAAAATGTTTTTGAACTAAAGCTGATGATTAAGTTAATCTTTAGCAACTTTTTCAAGTTTTTAAATTATTAACACGATTGAAATACCGTTAGTTCATTAAAACCTATCAGCCAATACGGACAAGTTAACAAAACTGTTATGAGATTTCTCAAACAAAAAGAATCACTTAAATTAGAATGTATCTGTCCTGCACCAAAAAATAAGGTTTAACGTCATGGGAGCTTATTGCCAAATACGATACGTAGTATTGTATGCGGTCCATCAAACTGTGGAAAAACTAACTTAGTTATCAGCTTAATGTTACATCAGAATGGACCGCGTTTTCGTAACCTTTATGTATATTCAAAGTCTTTATATCAACCTAAATACTTATTTTTAGAAAAAGTACTGCAGAATGTGGAAGGTATATCATATTACAAGTACTCGTATAATCATAATAGCGAAATTTTGAGTCCACACGAACCTTCGCCTAACTCAATTATAATATTTGACGATGTAGCTTGTGAAAATCAGAACAACATACGCGATTATTTCGCCATGAGTCGACATAAGAACGTTGACTGTTTTTATATTAATCAAACGTATACTAAGATACCTAAGCAACTAGTTAGAGATAACGCTAACCTGATCATATTGTTTAAACAAGATGACGTAAATCTGAGACACATTTATGATGAGCATGTAGGGTCTGACATGACATGGTCTCAGTTCCGGGAAATGTGTTAGTAGTGTAGTTGTACCACTTCTAGACCACCTGAGTCAGACGTGGTTCAACGACGTTCGTCGACGCCCGATCCTAATAAAAAAAAAAAAGGTTTTGGCATGCTCTGATCACGAATCCGCGGTCCATTTTTGTGTAGAATGCACGGTTCCGGAGATGTGTAGATCAATTAGCTAATATCTAATTGATATCCGGTAAGGGCCTCCACCGTCATTAGCGTCCCATTGTTCCTATTTCTATTGTTCTATTGTTCCTTAATCACCTTCATTGCAGCGTGTGCGTCGACTATATCAGTGCTATTGTATTATAATTCTTTGTTTATACAACGCTAATCTGAATCATCAATAAAACACATTACATAATTTTGTTACAATTTTTATTTATAAAATACAAAATCTTATTAATTATTATCTATAAAATAGGAGCGAAACATCTCATCCACTAAAATATCGTTGTACAATGAGTTCCTTGTAAATATACTCGTAAAACTATGTATTGAACATCCTTGAAACTTATATAGTAAATACATTAAGCAATATTCGCCACAAACTGAAGTCCACTCATTCTGAATCCTATCAACATTCCAGTTCCATCTTTTACAATTCCTTTTTAAAAACTCTAGATGATATCGTACAGGTGATCGTCCATATGAATCAAAATATTGACCGACGTCATTCGTATCGATATATAAAGCTACCCAATGTGACCCTGGTTTATCATCTGTATCCAAATTACATATTATATACGTTGGTACGTGGGTATACATAGGCAGTCTATTAGCTGCATAAACATTATTTTCTAGACTGGGGTGAATCTTTTTCAGATGTTGTTGTACATCTAGTGTATCCATGATATTACTGCTATTAGTAGATTATTACAGTACCTAGCTACTCAATGAATAACATAGGAATGGTCAATTATAGTGATTTCTACATATTAAATTGCATTTTTGTGTTATACAAATCGTACTTGAGTCATTGATCACCAAACAAAACACAATACGAAGAAATGTTGAGATAGGCAACGGAAATGTGAGATAAACTGATATGTTTCTAAATATTAAATTGCATTTTTGTGTTATACAAATCGTACTTGAGTCATTGATCACCAAACAAAACACAATACGAAGAAATGTTGAGATAGGCAACGGAAATGTGAGATAAACTGGTTGACGCATAAAGTAATTATCAACTCATTACGGAAATACTTTAGATTAGAATTTTTACGTACTGGTGGTATATAAGACCAACAAACGCAGTCATCGAGTTAGTGTACGGTCGTTTGGCTACAGTGGATCTATCAATAGTACATTTGTGTTACTTCAATACACCAAAGGCTATGGATGTAAGTGTTTATTCTATTGACTAAATTACTTTTTTTCTGTTATTTTCATGTGTGTGTGTATTATTTTATTTAAATATTGTGTATGTATATGATTAAGCCGTGGTAACTCAGATGGTTAGCGCTAGCTGTAAATTTCACAGTACGCGACCCGGGTTCGATCCCCGCCAGCACCAATTAAATTGTTAATAGCAATTTTAAGTGCTTATTACCACGTGCTTGGTGGTGAAGGAAAACATCGTGAGGAAACCTGCATGTCTGAGAAAATTTCGAAGGCATGTGAAGTTCGCCAACACACATTGAGGGAGCGCGGCGGACATTTCCTTGCTCTAAAACCCTCTCAGAAATGAAAGGAGGCCTATGTTCAGCAGTGGACTTTAATAGGCTGTAACTTTAACTTTTTTAACTTTTATGATTAAGTGTTAACAAATTGATATTAACATGATAACTGTGTTGTTGCAGAAATCATTGAGCTTCGATGAAGATACCTATAAACAGTATTACTACTCGCCACTCTCCCCTCAAGAAGAGAGTGATAACCTCGTCATTAATAATAACACATGCGATGGTGGAAAAAGAAAATCGCAATCGATTGATCATTTTTTTGAAGCTGAATCAAAAATAAAAAAGAGGAAGCTGTTATCATCAACCGTAGCACGAGCCGCTAGAGATGGTGTATCATACATTTCTACTAATTCTGACGACGGAGACCAAGCGACGCATCTCATCAAAATTGAAATGTACGATATGAAGAAGCTATCCAAGATTCCAACTACTGATCATTGGAAACATGCTTCCACTAGAATTAAATATTACGTAAAGACTAATAAGGATAGCATCTACGACAACACAAACGCCCTCGTATACAATATAACAAAGACAATAGCAGAAAGTGAAAAAGTTAAAAAATACTTTTTTAACAATGACAGTCATTAGCTGATCATTAGTGAATGTGATTCTGTTTACTTCAATTACAGGAAGACAAGAGCGGAAGGAAGAGATGAGTGTGGCATACGTGTACAAAACACATCATTGAATAACAAAACTACAACACTGAGTGGAGAAGAAAACGAGAAGAGTATGCAGTACTCAAGAGCTGAATATCCATTCTTCAGTTCAAAATCTAGCCGTTTGCTTAGTTTCGAAAACTGGCCTCTAGTTATGCGACAGAAACCTGAAGATCTTGCAGAAGCTGGTTTCTTTTATACTGGCCATGCAGACGGGACCAAGTGTTTCCATTGTGGTGGTGGTTTAAAAGATTGGGAAGATGATGATGATCCTTGGCAGCAGCATGTTCAGTGGTTTAGTCAGTGTGCTTATGTAAAATTTCAACTCGAACAGTGTTTTGTATTAGATTAAATAGAAGATTTATAAAGAAATAAAAAAAAATATATTGCATACAATTTGTTTTATTTAATTTTATAACGTTTCACATAGTTACATACACACAAAATGCATTACACATAACACATAAAATCTAACACACAACACATATTATAACCTTAACTACTATAGTCTACAGTAACATTTCTGTTTTTATCTATCTCAATAATATTATCAAACTCAGCATAAACTATACAGTTAATTGTTTGTATTAATGTGGATTCAAATCGTACTTCTATTCTTACACTACCATGCTTTATGAGATTCCAATGAGTTGATGAGTTAGCTGATAAATCAGGAGTTAAGTCAAATGCTAATAGACAGTAACCTTTGCCATACTGTTCACAAGAGATTCCATTTCCTTCATTAAGAAAGTGAATACCAGTTCCCGAGAATAGAGTATGATATGCTGATGTAAATATGCTATTATTAAAAGATGGTTGCAAAGCTTTTGAAGGTATTTGTTGACCATCAATATATAAGCTGAAAGAATTAATACCATAGTTTCCAAAGTTAAATGGATTTTTAGTAAGGGAACCATTAAATGCAGAATTGTTCACAAATCCAATTATACATCTTTTCGGTACCTGTCCTAAAAATATATTATCAAGAGTTTTTCCTTGAACACCCGAAGGAATTGTTAAAACTTTTACTTCAGCTCGAGTAATAGGATATTTAGCAGTGGTAGAAGCTAAAACTTTTTGATGTGCGAGTAATACACTTGGATTAATTCGTGCTCGTCGAACAATAAGAGTTGCGTCCGTAATACAAACTTTAAACTTTACATCGTTTGATCCAACAATTAAATTAAAACTCTCTCTTGATCGAACCAATTTAACACTCATTTCAACACCATTAATTAAAAATTTATCTTGGTTAAAAATGTCACCGTGAAGATGACCAATCATTTCTATTTCCTTACTTTCACTAATCAATTCCTGTCTTTTAACAAATCCTATATTTTTACCATCTGTAGAATCCATTTTTCCTGCTGTATCCTCATACCAAAGACTACAAGTAAGATGAGATTGTTTAGCAGCAGGGGCATAGTTTAAAAGGGTTTCCATGTATGCTCGATATGCATAGGTATTATTAGGTGGTGATACAAGTTTTTGGTTTAAATAAACATCAAGTTGACTAAAAAGTGAATGCAGCCAATTATTTACAGGTGCTACTATTGTAGTAGATACCAAGTTAGTTGAATCTTGATTTAATACTTTTGCCTTTATGTGGAGTAATGTATGAGACAAATCTATGTAGTCATCGCCGGTCCCAGGAACTTGAAACTCGATAGGTCCATCATCACCAAGAGATGAAATTGGTTTATAATGAATCCACAATCCATTTTCAATGCTAGTTTGTGTAGACGGTAGTGCAAACAAATCCAATTCTGACTTAACGCACTCGCAAGAATGATTATGAAGGAAAGACATATTTAGTTTGAAAATATATCTTTGATATTTTTTGGTTTTAGACTAAGTTTTTTCGCAGCTTTCACTTTAGCAGTTAATGGTGGAATGAACGATGTCAATCGTTTTCTTTTAGTTTTATACCCAGATCCAGTCATTTTAAATTGATCAATTTTCTCATCAGCCTTTCGTTTTAAATTCGTACTAACTTGCTTTAGACGATCTTTTATTGAGGCTTCCATAGGACGGGCTTGAACCATATCCGATAAAAGTCCTACTCCAGCGCTTAATGCCTCCTTACCAATCACTCGAGCACCACTTGAAAGTAAAGGTAAAACTGATCTGAATAACCCCCCTAAGAAGCTCCCAATACCATGACCGCGTTGATATGGTGAACCCTTATAAATTACTCCAACTCCTGATCCAGCTTGATGTGTATAATAATTTTCATATGGACATTTATGATGATCACGAAGAGAACTCATTATTATAATTTTCGGAAATGTAGTTTAATACACACGGTTCCAAACTGGAATGGTATTTTTTGTCCTGTACTCGATCTTATAACTATTTCCAACGTATCGAACTCTCTTCGCATAACAGGTAAGTAGTGAGGTTGAGAGAAAACGTGCATTTTATTTGCACCATAAATGTATTTTGTAGGATCTAATGAAATGACTCTTAATAAAGGAGTCATAACATCACCCACAATCTGAGGATCGATAATGTCGCAATATAGAAATAGTTGAGATGGTAACCCTAAGTGTAAATTAGCAGGACACTTTCCAAAATTTCTCTCTAGGAGATTTTTATTTGGTTCATAACCTAGCTGTAAACTTAATTTGGGTGATAATGTTACGGATGTTATATTTTTATCCAATACCGAAATAGACACAAATTTTGTTATTTCATCATAGCGAAATTTCAAGTTCTCTCCGATACCATTTAACACTCTTAAAATATGCTCAACGTTATCATAGTTGGTAGCTGGAATATGTTTTTTGTAGTACACTGTGGATGGTTTATCTTCATTAGGCATTAACATAGATTTTGTAATGTATATAACATTTTCATGGTCTTGAACAGTAAACATGGTACATGGATATTGAAACTCGACAACTCCAACCGACCATTCACCTTCTAATTTTATAGCTTTTGGTAATTTCGTTGAAAAATTTGTGGTCTTGTTATCAGGAAAGTATTCCATTGAACTATTGCTGAGCAAAGTTAAATAGAAACTTTCTTTATTCATATTTCTTTTAAACTAGAAGCTAAAATCCAACTGTTAAATTTATCTGGATAACCTTTCCACTTCACTAATACTTCTTTTCTGTTACCTGAATAACGAGTGTCAATTATTTTATCTATTTTATGTTGTGAGGTGAGGTTGTAAGTGATTTTCTGTAATTCTCTTTCATAAAAAGTACCAATTATTGGTTCATTTTGTAAATCTGTTATTGTATAAACAACCCATGGAGATCTATCAATTATTGAAGATATAATAAATATTTCATCACTCCAATTTGATTCATATCCTTTTTGGAATACATGTTTATATTTAGTTATTCGAACATAATCACCCACATTGAAATTTGGTTTAGGATTTTCTAAAGAAAGTTTTTTTGACCGTCTATCATAAAGATTAGTCCAAACTGTCATAATATTGTTGGAATTTACATCACATGGGCACATCTTAATACTAGAGTGAAAGCTGTGATTATAAGAGTATATTATATCTTGTAAAACATCTATATATCTATAAGTATTATTATGAGTGAAATAACGCCACATTTTCATTTTTAGTGTTCTTTGAAATCGTTCAACAATACTGGCCTTAATGTCAGGATTGTTAGTGGTATAGTAATTAATCTTTTTGGATTAAAGTATTTTTGTACATCTTTTGAAACAAATTCTGTACCTTTATCGGATTGTATGTGAGTAGGTGTTAAATTACTTTCAGTAAATATACTTTCAAAACATTCTTTAGTTGTTTCTGAGTTTTTCTTTTTCATTGGTCTTGCAAAAGCATATTTACTAAATACATCAATAATACAAAGTATATACTTGAAACCATCATTATATTGAGAATAAGTTCGCATATCACTTAAATCAGCTTGCCACAGTTCATTAATATTTGATAGAATGTACCTATTACGCGGGAATTTTTTTCGAATGGGTTTATGTAATGTGTATGTTTCTTGTGATTTTAACCATTCCTTTACTTGCTTTTTATTCATTTTACCCTTCATGGCTTTTGATAATTTATCAATACTACCAAAACCAGCGGGATTAGATGGATCATAATAAATCCTGTTAATTTCTTCTAGTACGGAGTCCATTTTTCCCACTCAAGTCCTTTACGTATTTTAGTTGTAGACTTTTTATCTCTACTGCACGGTGTAGAAAACTCTTGAACTTCAATCTCAGAGGATTTGTTCAGATCTTTTGCTTGAAGTTGGTTAATAAACTCACATCTCCTTGGATTTCCAATATAAGTAAGTGGTACTTTAATATCTTTTAATGCTTCAGCAAATCTAACCCACCCTACCGGATCACTTCT
This sequence comes from Parnassius mnemosyne, assembly GCA_963668995.1. Lineage (NCBI taxonomy): Eukaryota > Metazoa > Arthropoda > Insecta > Lepidoptera > Papilionidae > Parnassius > Parnassius mnemosyne. The sequence goes on from CAVLGL010000002.1 coordinate 317,879, forward strand.
TTTTAGGGGTCTTAGTGAATCATTTATTAAATCAACAATATTACTTCCAGGAATTTTTTCACTATCAATTATGACTGTACCTTCGTTATCCCAATGTATTTTACTTTTACTTGTTTCAACTAAGTTTAATAATAACTGCCCTTTTTTATGATAAGTTTTTGGTATTAAACTGAGTATTTGAGCTGGTGTGTAAAGTGGATTTTCATCATTTTCTTTACTTTTAATGGATCGATTCTCCTCCAGCAAAGATTCAATATCAACTGAAGTTTTTAGATCTCTATCTTTATTTTTAAAACCAATTTTTGACTCATTTGAATCTTCATTAGATGTATCAGAATAAATTGGTAATTTGAGTGGTTGACGATCCTCTTCGGTAAAATGAAGGTATCTTTGCAGTATTTGTAAATATAATATCCATTTCTTTCGGTCTTCCGTCTTACTATTCATAATATTTTGCATTTCAATATCTAATCGAGATAAATTACTATTAACCTTATTTTCTTGTTTTAATTTTTCAATCAATCCAGGTTCGATAAGTATCATTTTCTTTGCATTTTCCATGTTAACTGGCTAGTCCACTCACTAATCCACTCAATATTGCACCTAATATTGTTGGTAAGAAAGCCCCTCCTTTTTGTATAATTATATTTTTTCTTAGTTTATGTTTACACTTACGTACTAGTTTACGGAGTATGTTTTTATGTTTATTCAATTTTTGTTTATCCTGATCTTTAAGAGGTACTTTTCCTTGTAAAACGTTATGAATACACTCACAAATACAGTTAATTTCTTCTTCATCACACGTTTTAAGTAATGCTCTTTGATATTTTGGTTTAAGCGTATGCAAAGCGGTTAGCAAATGTTTATACGTTGTGAGTCGACGATGCATCATTTAGCAATGATTTCAATTGTTTGATTCTTGGTGTATTTAAACTCTTTTGTGGGCACGTAGACTGTACAGAAACCATTAAATGGAAAGACATTTGTCTTGATACGACAAAAATCATTGGTATTCTGTTTTAAATCTACCATTAAATATCCATGCGCCTCTAGAGTTGCATCCCTGTAGGCATTTTCAATGAATTTTGGGTTATCTGGTGATACTTGTCTTGCTAAATATATTATTTGAGTTTTATCTCGAGGGTTTTTAAAATATATTATATAACTTGAGTTTAAAGATATGTCTCTTTGTCCTTTACCCTGATGAAATAAATTTTGTGTTAGATAAAATACACTAAGATTCCTGTGATGACTACCTTTTGTAAATATATCCACAATTCTTCCATCGGACTCTCTCATTAGATCATCAATAATAACAAGATGTGGGTTTTCACCATCAAACATATTAAGATTTGGAATTCCTTGATGATAGTTAACATTTGGTAAATTATATAATGGTTGCATTTCATCAAAGCACCATGTGATCTGATTAAAATCACAATTACATATTTCTGTAACTGATTTTATGAAATTTGTTACAAAATTTGACTTCCCACACCCACTTGGTCCTGCCACAATAGCAGTGAACGGATGGATAAAGTGAAACATAACACACGTCTAAAGTTCAAAGGGGTGAAATAAAAAATGAAAGTGTTGGTGTAAACAATTAATATATATTCCAAAAATTATATAAAACAGAATTATCTGTATACTATTTCTAACACAATTAGTACATCATAATTTTACAATTAACTCAACCTCAAATAAATAGAAACAACAATTAGTACATCATAATTTTGCAATTAACTCAACCTCAAATAAATAGAAACAACAATTAGTACATCATAATTTTACAATTAACTCAACCTCAAATAAATAGAAACAACAATTAGTACATCATAATTTTACAATTAACTCAACCTCAAATAAATAGAAACAACAATTAACTTAAATTATTTACAATAAAACAATGTTTAAATATGTAATAAACTACGTCATATTATAGTATTATCATAATTTTACAATCAATATAAATTTTTCTTAAACGCAGACATAAAAGTAAAACTATCAACACTTAACGCAGTTTATAATGACCCCAAGCTAATGTTTCAATATTATTATCTAAAATATGTCTCTTTGTGTCATTATATGATAAACCTATCTTATTTAATTTTTGTGTGAAAATTGTGTGTTTAATTGATTTAAATCTAAGCATACTATAATATTGCACTTTTTTATTAAATAGAGAAGACTTATAACTATTCATTGTCATCTTTTTAGTGATACATTTATTTACCCCTTTTGCCTTGGCTATAGTCTTATTCTCTAAGTTAAAAGCGTACATTTTGGATCGTAAACCCACAAATTCTTTCATGATTTTACCATTATTTTCATCTTTAAAAAAACCTAATTTCTTTTTATTTAATTTTGGATATTCAAAAATATTATTTGTATCATAATCTGAGGTATCAAAGTATGATGAAAGGTCAGGTTTTATATCAGTGTAAAAATCATTTGTAAATATATGATATATTAAACTATCCGTATCTGTATACAATAATTTGATTTTACTAAACTTTTTAATCATATAGTTATAATGAAAATCATACATTAATGTTTTTGAAATATCTAAAATGCAAAACCCTAAATAAATTGGTTTGTTATATATTAACTTCGTTTTTCGCAACTGAACCGCAACTAGGTTTTCCGAAAATATTGAAAGGCTATGAAATTGTGGTTTAGCGATTAGATCTTGAGCACCTAAAGCTTTACCCTGGTTCTCCCAGTGCGTAACTAATTTTATGTTAACCCTTTTTTCAATATTCTCCATAGTCTTACCGAAGACTGAATTATTCATTAATTTATAAAAATCTTTTTCGAAATCTGATTTTGCTAAAGTTCTTAATTTTGTGTTTAGATCTATGTACATCTTCAACCAGGGAGACTGTTTAAATTTTAAAACTCTATGAATTTTTGTTAATTTAACCCCCATTTTTATGCACTGCTTTAAATTTCTGTAATGAATTACATATTTATCTTTATTATTTAAATTTGGGACTAGTTTATTCTCATTAATATTGCCTACACAAATGTTTTCTGGACATAAAGGAAAGTCCGAATGTAAATCATGAAGTTCATCTGGATATTCCAAATCAACTTCTAAAATAAAACCGAAGTCTGATGTCTTAGACACATTAAATTCTGTATTTGGATTTACCCATTCGAATCCACCAGTAGGAAGATATTGAGACATAGCCCAACCATATAAATTGTTGGCATCAAAATATGTGATATATGAATTTGGTTTCCCTGTATCATAATCCTCCATGTATTTGTTATTAGCTCTAGCATAACGATTACTACATTGAGATACACCACCTCTGATACCTGATCTAATAAATGCAATTTTCTCATAATCTGTTAAAAGTTCTAATTCTATTTTTGTATATTTTAACATTGCATCCCAACTTAAACCGGGTGCTGTGTAATAATGGACAGGGTCTAAATCATATGTATTAATACATAACTTTCTAAAGTTTTCAAATACATCGGATAAAAGTAAAACGTCTGTTTTTAAATATAGGTTTGAATAATCTAGTATATTACAACACCCAAAATGTTCCCAAACATCTTTAGCATGATTGTAATCATCATTTGAAATATGTGAATCTGTGAGTGAACTATAAAAACATTTTTGTTCAGGGAGCGATGTTAGACTTAAACTATCATAATTAGTCATAAGTTCATATGGATAAACACCTTTCCGTTTTAAACGAAAGAAATCTTCATCATTAGGGTAATTTCTACGTAATTCTTGAAATTGATCATTACTGAGATTTTTGGCCAATTCTTCTAATTTACACGATAAAAACTTAAATGAATCTAAGAATCTCAATATAATTTCGTGGTTATTCACTTTTAATTTTTTGGAAAAGGATATATATTTTTCTTTATTTTGAGGGATAACTTCGACTTCACCATCACAAAAGTTTAACGCGTGAACAATAAAATGAGCATCATAGTGACTAAGGTTGTGTAAAAATATTGGTATATAACTAGGTGTTCTGATCTTCGAACAACATGATTCATGAGCAACACCTATAAAACTACCAGTGTACCAATCAAAATCATAAAAATGTTTTGCCAACTCAGTTTCACAAATATGACAAATGGTTGCATTTGAAATTTGGTTTTTGTCTTCATTTGTTAGCGGAAGTGGTGGATATTTTTGAAGTCTATTTATTTCTTTTAGATTGTTAGATAAACTTTCCATAAACACTTGTGCACAGTTGGGTCCGCAATATGTTACATATTTTGATAATTTATCATCATATGAACATTTTATATAATATCCAAAACTATGTACTTCATGTTTCTGAATATTATGAGTGAAAGGTTTGGAAGGATCGTTAGAACATGATTCTATTGGTTTTAAAAATGCTTCAAAATCAGCATAAACTACGAATGGTATCTTTAACTTTTTTTCATAACTATCAAATTTAATTTTATCATTTGAAATAGGTTGACCAAACCAATTCTTTTTTTTTAAAGTTTCACTGTTTGGTAATACTGTACAAATGTGAGCACAATCGTATTGTTCATGGTTATTTAACCTTTCCTGAGATGGAAAACGAAGTAGACATGCTTCACAAATGTACATGATGTGACCGTCTTTTGAAATTTGTTTACTAACTAACCGCGATAAATTTTTTATATAGCAATAATGATTTTTTGTATCCTTGGAAAAAAATAATAAATTGATATGTCTATCTTTACGACACTTTGTTAAAAATAATGGACCTACTATAGAATTACATCGTTTTTCTTTATTATATTCTAACCCAAAAACATTAATACTAATATCATTTAATTTCTCTACTTTTGCTATGTCAGAAATTTTAACCGGAAAGGAAATACCATCAAATTTAAGTTTATTTGCATGTTTAACGTACGATGATACCCGATCGGTGTGTTTGTTTACAGGATATAACGCCGAGAGTAACGCCCATTTAAAACAAAAATAATCCTTGTTTTTTACATTTATAACAGCCTTTTTTAATTTTATGTCACGAGGAAGATCTATGTATGAAGTACCGCGTAGGGGGTTAAATTTATTAACATTCATGTCTATAGATTTTATGTTTTTTAGACTCCATCCACTATCTTTTTTTTTCAAAAGCACTAATTTTAGTAGTAATTGTATCATTTAAAGATGAAAGAAAAATATTTAAGTCATCTCCTTGACAAATAATATAGTTAAGCGTTTGAAAATCGAACGTATCATGAATATCTTTAGTTTGTTGAACAAAATCAGCATGCAATATGAAGTTTACCTTAAAAATTATGTGTTGATGAATACACTCTTGTAATAAAAATAAAATATCATCTTTAATAGAATTTAAAAATAGTTCAGGAGTTTCAAAATTTACCCATGTCGAACGATCTACTCTACTCTTGATTTTATAAGTTAAAATCCTATTTCCAAAAGCAGATTCAATAACACTAACGTTTGATAAAGAATTATGTGAATTTAAAAGATTATTTTTATGAACATTACTTTTAAAATGATTAGCTAAATACCGTTTCTTGATAAATATATGGCACGTTGGACATTCCACTTGATCATCGTTACTGATACTGTTCCCTGCAGAGGTATGCGCTTCTGCTTCCGTTGTTGGTTTTTTGATGATCTTGGATTCTTTGCTGCACGTTCGCTTCGTTCCTCTTCCAAGTTGTAGTGGTTGACTGCTAAAATGTTTAAATTTATTAAAAACTGTATAAGACAATATGTAAATTATGATCGAAATGAATGTTTATTTTACATACTTAAACTGTGTTTCAACCATCGCACAGTGATGATACAACTCATCATCGTATGACGAATCGAACAGTTGACCCCTCTCCATTTCTTCACAAACTTTAGACAACTCCTGATTTAATTCGCTATTGAATAGTTCCGTATTCTCTTCCATGATTGTGGAGAAAAAAGCACTGGTGCACACTTCACTGAAGTTTTCCCTTCCTCTTTTTTATTTTTGATTCAGCTTCAAAAAAATGATCAATCGATTGCGATTTTCTTTTTCCACCATCGCATGTGTTATTATTAATGACGAGGTCATCACTCTCTTCTTGAGGGGAGAGTGGCGAGTAGTAATACTGTTTATAGGTATCTTCATCGAAGCTCAATGATTTCTGCAACAACACAGTTATCATGTTAATATCAATTTGTTAACACTTAATCATAAAAGTTAAAAAAGTTAAAGTTACAGCCTATTAAAGTCCACTGCTGAACATAGGCCTCCTCTCATTTCTGAGAGGGTTTTAGAGCAAGGAAATGTCCGCCGCGCTCCCTCAATGTGTGTTGGCGAACTTCACATGCCTTCGAAATTTTCTCAGACATGCAGGTTTCCTCACGATGTTTTCCTTCACCACCAAGCACGTGGTAATAAGCACTTAAAATTGCTATTAACAATTTAATTGGTGCTGGCGGGGATCGAACCCGGGTCGCGTACTGTGAAATTTACAGCTAGCGCTAACCATCTGAGTTACCACGGCTTAATCATATACATACACAATATTTAAATAAAATAATACACACACACATGAAAATAACAGAAAAAAAGTAATTTAGTCAATAGAATAAACACTTACATCCATAGCCTTTGGTGTATTGAAGTAACACAAATGTACTATTGATAGATCCACTGTAGCCAAACGACCGTACACTAACTCGATGACTGCGTTTGTTGGTCTTATATACCACCAGTACGTAAAAATTCTAATCTAAAGTATTTCCGTAATGAGTTGATAATTACTTTATGCGTCAACCAGTTTATCTCACATTTCCGTTGCCTATCTCAACATTTCTTCGTATTGTGTTTTGTTTGGTGATCAATGACTCAAGTACGATTTGTATAACACAAAAATGCAATTTAATATTTAGAAACATATCAGTTTATCTCACATTTCCGTTGCCTATCTCAACATTTCTTCGTATTGTGTTTTGTTTGGTGATCAATGACTCAAGTACGATTTGTATAACACAAAAATGCAATTTAATATGTAGAAATCACTATAATTGACCATTCCTATGTTATTCATTGAGTAGCTAGGTACTGTAATAATCTACTAATAGCAGTAATATCATGGATACACTAGATGTACAAAAACATCTGAAAAAGATTCACCCCAGTCTAGAAAATAATGTTTATGCAGCTAATAGACTGCCTATGTATACCCACGTACCAACGTATATAATATGTAATTTGGATACAGATGATAAACCAGGGTCACATTGGGTAGCTTTATATATCGATACGAATGACGTCGGTCAATATTTTGATTCATATGGACGATCACCTGTACGATATCATCTAGAGTTTTTAAAAAGGAATTGTAAAAGATGGAACTGGAATGTTGATAGGATTCAGAATGAGTGGACTTCAGTTTGTGGCGAATATTGCTTAATGTATTTACTATGTAAGTTTCAAGGTTGTTCAATACATAGTTTTACGAGTATATTTACAAGGAACACATTGTACAACGATATTTTAGTGGATGAGATGTTTCGCTCCTATTTTATAGATAATAATTAATAAGATTTTGTATTTTATAAATAAAAATTGTAACAAAATTATGTAATGTGTTTTATTGATGATTCAGATTAGCGTTGTATAAACAAAGAATTATAATACAATAGCACTGATATAGTCGACGCACACGCTGCAATGAAGGTGATTAAGGAACAATAGAACAATAGAAATAGGAACAATGGGACGCTAATGACGGTGGAGGCCCTTACCGGATATCAATTAGATATTAGCTAATTGATCTACACATCTCCGGAACCGTGCATTCTACACAAAAATGGACCGCGGATTCGTGATCAGAGCATGCCAAAACCTTTTTTTTTTTTTTTTAGGATCGGGCGTCGACGAACGTCGTTGAACCACGTCTGACTCAGGTGGTCTAGAAGTGGTACAACTACACTACTTGTGTTCAACTGTGTGGAGAAAACCTTTCAATTATATTGTTATAAATAAATACTGTGAACGAAATAAAAGCTGTTACAGAATAAAGTTTGATACATTCATAATTACCGAATTAACATACACAACATAATTACATAAATACATAACATAATTTTAGACTAACGTTTAAATAGTTGCTATGTCACAAAGCAATCAGTTTCTGCTGAGTAGTCAAACATAGTACAATTCCTTTACAATGGAGCGAGACCACAAGAAATAAATTGTAAAATCTGCTGCAGCTGTAAAAAGAAAGGTAGAAATGATAAAAGATGCAAAAAATACAAACAGTCTGGCTTTGGAAATAATATTTAAGTCTATCGTTGATCCACTTAATATGCTTACCTACCAGAAAAACTGAAGAAAAGCAGCATTTAAATGAAGATAAACCAAGCTCACCTTATTAAAAAACCTAAGTACAGCACAAGTGAGTCATCGATTTCTTCAAGTGATGCGTTTGAAGATTCTGTTAATAATGAAGAAAACTCAGATAACAATGTTTATACAACATCCCACAAAACCCTTACTCACTCGCTTCCTTAATTTTTTTTAACTAAATTAAGGAAGCGATTGAGTAAGGTTTAACGTCATGGGAGCTTATTTTTAGATAGTTATAATCATATTATTATACCGCTTTATAACAAAATCTAAATTATTTTTTAACCATTGATATCGTCCGCATAGACTGAATATTTTGTAAAGGTGAGTTTTTAAAGTTCTTATTACTCGTTCTACAATGGAGGCCTTTTTAACGGAGTACGTGGAATAATGATTAATATTATAATTTTTCATTAAATCTGACGAGTACAGGTTAGAGTGCGGGGTGAGACAGGGTGGCCGGACTTCACCAGCGCTCTTCAACCTGTATATAAACCAGTTGATCGTTGAGCTCAGCAACACTGGTGTGGGCTGCTCAATTGATGGGCATTTCGTTAATAGCATAAGCTATGCAGACGACATGGTGTTGCTGAGCCCTTCAATTAACGCACTGAGGATATTATTGAATGTTTGTGATACCTATGCTGAGACCCACGGTCTCATTTATAACGTTAAAAAAAGTGTATTATTGGTGTTACGCGCTGGATCAAAAATTGAATCGATTCCTCCTGTTAAGTTGAGGAACGTACAGTTAAATAGGGTGTTCCAGTTTAGGTATCTTGGTCACGTATTAACCGAGGATCTGACTGATGATGCGGACATAGAAAGAGAAAGAAGGGCATTGGCGGTTCGCTGTAACATGCTGTCCCGTAGCTTTGCACGCTGTACTGAAGAAGTTAAAATAACACTTTTCAAAGCGTTTTGTCAGTCATTTTACACGTGCAGTCTATGGGTTAAGTATACGCAGAGAGCCTACAATGCCCTTCGGGTACAATATAACAATGCCTTCAGGGTGCTGATGGGACTTCCGCGGTATTGTAGCGCTTCAGGGATGTTTACAGTGTACGGTACGGATGACTTTCATGCTATTATCCGAAAGAGAATCGCATCCCTATTGCGCAGGGTTCGTGGGAGCTCCAATAGCATTCTGAGGGCAATATCTGATAAATTTGATTGTCCCATCCTAGGACACTGGATGCGTATGCACTTGCATGTGCCTGGTGTCATGGGGTGTCGAAAATAAAAATAATTGAAATTAAAAATGTGTGTGTAATAATTTAAGACTAACATAGGTTAAGCTAATTACTAACATAGTTATGGACTATATGTGGGTCTGAAATAAATTATTATTATTATTATTATTATTATTAAATTCTTAAAAGAATCATTATAAAACTCTGTACCAAGATCTGTTTGTAAATTTTTAGGTTTTCGTCTTGATTCAGATAATAAACTTTGCATCGCATTTCTGACACAATTTTTATGTTTCGTTTTCAATGGTCTAACCCAGTGGTCAGCAAACTTATTAGCCAAAGAGCCAAATTTAAACATTACAACAATTTAAAAAAAATTGGGAGCCAAATCTGCTTGTTTAGTAAACTTTTATACACTAAATAAGTAGTACACTAAATAAAACTAAATATCATATTTAATAAATATTAATGCGAACAATGTGCTTGTTGAGTAAATCAAGTTTGTATGTTGTTTTTAATTTTAGGCATGATTCCAAGTTCTCATCAATAAGACCACTTCTCAGTTTACTCTTGATAATGTTCATGCTTGTAAAAGATTGTTCGCATATATATGTAGAACCGAAAAGGGAAAGAACAGCAAACACGAGCTTTTTCAGCTGATCGTAAAAGTCAGGAATACTATTCCAAGCGTTGAAAATGATCATGTCTTCCTTCTCCAGGTCATTCAAAGCAGACCACTTGTGTTGTGAACTAAGATCACATAGTTTTTTCTTTAATATTTCTAATTCATTACGTTCACATTATACGTTCGAATTTAGAGCGCCATATCTCCTTGTTTTTTAAATCCAGCAATTGTATTTCAAAGCTACCAACGTCAATTTCAAAAGGAGAAAATTTCAACTCTGTTATCGTAGCATTAAGAGGATTTTTGACAAATGCTAAAGTTGCTCTGCTGTTTTTAAATTCCTGAAACCTGCTGATTAATGCTTCCCTCATATTTAAAATTATTGTTTTAAAATGGTGTTAGCTACAGCAGGCTCGGAAAGTGAAACAATGTTTCCCTAACAAAATCTTGAGCAAAATAGATAATTTGTTTTCGAATTTTATTTACTTCTTCTAACGTCGACGATTCTTTACAATTTTTTACGATTAAGCTGACGTCCATGGAGAAATTTAGTTTACGATTAAGCTGGTTTAGATGAGACGTAACGTCTACCATGAAATAGAAGTTTTGGATTTTTGTCTCTTAGTTCTGGATAGTGAACGCCCTTCTCAAGGAGAAATGCTTTAATTTCCGGAAAAAGGGATCCGAAACGTTTTAAAAAGTTCCCTCTTGATAACCAAAGTACCTTGTTATGAAGCAGAAGATCAGCGTGTTCACTCTCCATTTCAAATAAAAATTCTTAAAATTGGCGATGATTAAGAGCTTTAGCTAAAAATTCCATAACAACTTTCATCCGGAAATGTTTTGTGCACAAAGCGCTTCTTGGTGAATGATACAATGGCAAACAAGTAGCTTGTAATTATTTTATTTCTTTCAAAATAGCAACAAACCTTTTGCTTACGCCGGCCATACTTTTGGCCCCATCTGTTGAAATCGACCCAATATTATCAAGGGGAATGTGATGTTTATCCATACACTCAATTACAGCAAAAAACTATTGGTCCCACCTTGATCAAATTCATATGGGATCACACGAAAAGTACCAGCTTTCAAATAAAAAAGAATCATCGAAATCGGTTCACCCAGTTAAAAGTTATGAAGTAACACACAAAAAAAAAAAATATACAGTCGAATTGAGTACCGTCTCCTTTTTGGAAGTCGGCAGAAAAGTGAAACTTGCGCTGTATCATTTATGTAACAAGACTTGTCAACTGCTATTGATAAAGCTGAAACCAATTTCAGATTTTCGATATGCTGGGTGGCGAAAACATTTTAATTGTTCTATTATTAATGATTTTGGCAGACAATGGTAACTCTTTAATTCTTTTCAGAATATCTGCTTTGTTCTTAAAATCCCGAAATATCTCTTCGGATGCATTTATAAAACAATTTTTTATGTATTCGCCGTCTATGTACTGTTTCACTCTCTTAGCAATCTCTTGGCTAAAAACAAAACTTGCCATATTAATATTGCTGGAAGATTGCATCCAGTTATTAAATATAGAAGTTGATGACTCTTGACTCTTCTAAAGTTCCTCAACTGCTTTCTTCCTTGCATCACCGGTAGGATATTTGGTGCTAAATGGCGCGTGCTTTATTGTAGTGTCTCTCTAAATTTGACTTCTTGTTATGCGCGAATTTCTCCTTACAAATAAGACGTCGGAAATCCATTCAAGTTTTGAATAAACGCAAATTGTCGGTCCACTCAACTTTAAATTCGCGGTTTTCATCTTCCGTTTGTCTTTGCTTTTTTTTGGTAGCCATGTTAATTTCTTACCAAGTTTTTTAAATGAAAATATTATTGCGCCTTCCGTGGATATTTGTGCCAGAGCCGCATTTAAGGAGCCAAAGAGCCACATGCGGCTCTGGAGCCGCACTTTGCCGATCACTGGTCTAACCCATATGTATTTTGATAGAGCATCGATTACTACTAGAACATATTTATATCATTTATTAAACGTGAAATATTTTTGAAAATCAATCAGGTCAGCTTGCCATAAATTTCTTCGAATCTAAAACGGTTATGTACTTGGTTTTTTTATTTTTTGTAAATATGTAATTATTATTTTTGTAACTATAGTTAAAAATGTACTTGGCGCGATGCTTTACAGTGAAACTGTTTTTGTTCGGATTTCATATCTTTTTGTAAAGTACACAATTTCTTTTTTTTTTCAAATATCGCACTCCTCATACCGCGAAGCGGTTGAGTTTGTGCTTTACTCTCAATACGTCAAGGTCAAGAAATTTTTTTGCTCTTTAACTACCTCTACAACAACTGATTTGCACTCATAAGATAATATGAGTAGATTTATTTCAAGAAAATTTAATCAAATTATCTCATATTTTGTACAAATCAATTTTATTTTGCTATTTTAAGAAAGCTGAAAAAAAATTTTCGTGGACGTCCAGATTTTTCTTACGTGGTCACAATAACTTTCGAAAAATTTAACGTAATGAGACCGAGTTTTATTTAATTTTTTAAGAATTATATTAAATAGGTACTTATTTCATAACAATAGTAATGTTTTTTATAATAAAGTCTCCATTCATTATACAGTCAACTTAGGTATAAAACTTTAGCTTTGAATTTCAATGTAATTCTGAATAAAACACCAGAGTATCCAAGTAGAAAAGTATCGTGTAGATATTCGGTAGAAACAGAAACAGAAACTTTTTTATTCAATATAGATTATAAATGATACTTATTGAAAGTTACTCTTTTGTTTTATTACCACTGGTTCGGAATAAACCTCTGTCCTGGGAAGAACCAGCAAGAAACCCAGCGTGACTTTTTTTTTAAATAACATCTTACAATCATGTACACAATTAACTACACAACAAATTAGAAATAGTATGGTAGTGATCACCTCATTCCTAGGGTTTATTGTCATCCATAAATTCCTTACTATTATAATAACCCGTTTTATACAAACTTAGTGTAATAAAGTTTTTGAACTTTGAGCAGGTCTATTGTTCCAGCAGAATCCGAAATTGCTCCACCTCTGTTGCAAATAGTTATTTTATAATTAATTTAAAAAAAATTAAGAAGCGAAAATTTTATTTTGCTATAAAACATAAAATATCTACTTTTTTAAATAAAACTGTATGCCATTTAATTGCTCCTTAAATGCTCCAGCAAAATCCGATATTGTTGTACCTCTATCGCTATTAGTTATTTAGAATTAATTTAAAAAAAATTAATTATCGAAAATTTAATTTTGCTATAAAACATTACACACCTACTTTTTCAATTAAACTGTATGCTACTTAATTGCTCCTTAAATGCTTCAGCAGAAGCCGAAATTGCTCCACCTCTATTGCTATTCGTTAATTTAGAATTAATTTAAAAAAAAATTGAAAATTTAATTTTGCTATAAAACATAAAATATCTACTTTTTAATATTAAACTGTATGTCAATTAATTGATCCTTAATTACTCCAGCAGAATCCGAAATTGCTCCACCTATATTGCTATTAGTTAATTTAGAATTAATTAAAAATATTTAATCATTGCAAATTTGATTTTGCTATTAAACATAAAATATCTACTTTTTAAAATTAAACTGTATGCTACTTAATTGTCCCTTATATGCTTCAGCAGCAGCCGAAATTGCTCCACCTCTATTGCTATTAATTAATTTATAATAAATTAAAAAAATTTAAGTATCGAAAATTTAATTTTGTTATAAAACATAAAATATCTACATTTTAAAATAAAACTAAATGCCAATTAATTGCTCCTTAAATGCTCCACAAAAATCCGAAATTGCTCCACCTCTATTGCTATTAGTTAATTTAGAATTAGTTTTGAGAAAGAGTAATCCCATTTGAGTAATAGCTCCATCGTCAATAGAATGTAGTAAAATTCTATTCATATACTTTGATGTTTTTAGAATAGAGTAGAATAGAATAGAATAATTTTTTATTCAATATACATTACATGAGTAATTCTTATTGAAAGTAATTTTTTACTTTACCACTGGTTTGAAAAAACCCTCTGTCCTGGGAAGAACCAGCAAGAAACCCAGCGGGACGTTGTTTTAAATAAATTTTACAATACAAAATGATTACAAACTATTTACATCTATTACAATATATACAAAATTTATTTTAGAAACTGCTTGGAAGCGACCACCTCATTCCCAGGGGTTATTATCAACCATGTATTCATTTATACTATAATTACCCTTTTTTTTTAAATCGATGTTTCTCTTTCGAAAATATCGAGGTTCTAAAATTTGGTTTTTTATATGAGCGATTTTGCATCCCTACCGCCATACTAATATTCTCAACATAAGGTGTCTATCTGCTTAGACGCCTTGAGATAATATTACCAAACTATCTACTGGCTCAAGTTGCGATAAATGAAAACATGGCTTAAAAGAAAGGCATCCAAGCCAAAAATCTTGAAAATAAGTAAATGAAAATATGGCTTAAAAGACAGGCATTCAAGTCAACAATCTTTAAAAAGAAAAAATTCCACCGAAATTAATAAAATCTTTTGTGTAATCGGAAAACTGAGCAAGCAAAAATTTGAGATATTGAAAAGTATGAAATAATTGATAGATAGCAATAATTTTTAGTATTATATGGAAACAATTGATAAACAAAATAATAAATGACTGTACAAAGTGTTGACGTTTCGTTAATAACTAAATATTTGAAGTTAAAAATTTGGTGAGGTTATGCTGACATCTGATTCGAGAATATATACACTGTAGTCTCACGCATACACGTTTCATTATTATACATATGTTGAACGTGTACTTGGCGTGAGACACTACAGTGTCTCCGGATTTTAAACGTATCTCAACAAACATCATACGATAATAGCATTGAAAGTTTTGAGTATCATTCATACAAACCATATGTAACTAGTTTTAACAAGAATGACGAAATACGTATTCCTATTAATCAACAAGACCTGTACGTACTACCTTCACTCAGTAGCTTATATATCGACGGAAAGGTGAACGTTTATAACAGCACCACAAAAGAAAAGGTATCAAACGTACATTTTGTCAATAATCCCGTGCTATTTCTTTTTCGAGACATACGATATGAACTTAATGGAGTAGAAATAGATCAAATTAAGATTGCTGGTGTCACTACTACAATAAAATCTTATCTATCCTTAAATGAAAATAATGAAAATAAATCCAAATGTACTCGAGTTTGGGGTTGGTCAACTGGCGGAACAAGCAATACTAGTGGTGGAGCGTTTTCCACATCTATACCATTGAAAAATATTTTAGCATTTGCAGAAGATTATGAAAAAAATATAATTAATTGTAAACATGAGTTAGTATTATTACGAAGCAATACAAATCTTAATGCGATCAAGTTAAATACAAGTGAAGTTGTAGAAGATATTATAATAAATGAAATAGTTTGGCGAGTTCCACACATCAAAGTATCAGAACGTGAAAGAATCAGCCTATTAAAACATTTAGAGAAAGATAGAGATATTCCATTGGCATTCCGTTCCTGGGACTTATATGAATATCCATTGCTACCCAAAACACGTAAACATACTTGGTCTATAAAAACTTCATCGCAAATAGAGAAACCACGATTTGTGGTCATTGCCTTGCAAACCAACCGCAAACATAACGCGAAATTATCAATGGCAGAGTTTGATCATTGTCACGTACGAGATGTAAAAGTCTTTGTGAATTCATCATATTATCCTTATGAGGGGCTGAATGTCAGTTTTTCAGAAGATAAGTTTATTTTATTATACGGTCAGTATGCGAGATTTCAACAGTCGTATCATGGACGCCAGTTAGAGCCGTTGATGGGTTTAAAGGAGTTCAGAGACGTGGTTCCATTATTTGTAATTGATTGTTCAAGACAACACGAAACTTTAAAAGGTTCGATCGATGTGAGAGTTGAAATCGAAACAGACCAAGAAATACCAGATCAGACAACCGCTTATTGCTTGATATTAAACGACTGTATATTCGAATACAAACCACTGAGTAATATCGTTAAGAAAATATCATGAATAGCAATACAATAATCGTCGATCTTCAAGGCTTCAAAAATAGCAAAAATAAATTTATAGTAAAGGAGTTTGCTATAGCCACTCTAGAGTACACCAATATTCCTAATTAAACCTCCTTACCCATTCACTTCACTATCTCCTGAAGAGAAAGAACAAATTGGCTGGATTGAAAAGCACAGAGGGTATCGATGGAGTGAGGGCTTTATCGATTATAGAGAGTTTCACAGAATTATAAAGACATATTTGAAAGATGAAAAGATTTCTTTAAAAGGATGTGAAAAAATTGAATGGGTACAAGATTGGGGCCTTCAGCAGCATGTAGCTCGAGCGAAGCGAGAGCAAAGTGACGCAGAAGCCCCAATTCACACCTACTGGTAAATTTCGGTGCACTATGGCAGCGTTGCCCAATTTGACAAATTGGTGTTCAATTTGTCAGATTCTCCGAAAATACAAAACAAAACAACTTCAACAGATTATCCTCAATTTTATTTTAAGAAATTAAGCAATTTCTTAACGGTGGTAGAGCCACGCGACAGTTTTTGCTGTTGCACGTATGGGCCGGCTCGAGCCGGGTTGGTACCACGACCTCACAGAATACCTGCGTGAAGTAGAAGCTCTGCTTCCGCGTTACGTCTGGTGAGTGCAGGTGGGCGGAGGTCCAATTCCCCTCCCCTCCAATCCCCACCACCACCACCCCAGCTGAGCACCCACGACCATGTTATTCCACTCCTGAGCGTGGGTGCTCAGGCTGCCCCCATATTCTGGGGAAGGGGGGGGGCAAAATAACTGCTCTTCGACGGGACTTCACTCGAACCTAAACGCAGTCCACTACCATCTCGAGACGGCGAAGCCGGCCTTGCTCTTTCTGACCGCGACGCAGTTGTCCTCTCCGGCTGATACTTCGTATCTCTCCTACCCGGGGTACAAATTGGAGCACTCCTTTGTGCTTCGGGCTGGAGTTTGCATATACGTCAGAGAGGACATCTGTTCTCGACGCCTCGGCAGTCTTGAAGGTTCGGACCTGTCCATCCTTTGGCTACGCGTAGACAGCGACGACCATCCGCGCGTCTACCTCGGGTACTCTATAGCTCCCATAGCGGTAATGCCGAAACAGACCGACTCATCGACCACGTCCAAATGGCTACAGATTCCTTAGTACAACAGGTCCCATCCGCAGAGATCGTGATCCTTGGCGATTTTAACGCCCACCACGCCGAATATCTCGGTTCATGTTTAACCGATCATGCGGTGAGATCTGTTTATGACTTTGCCTTGGCATATTGTCTGACACAACTGGTTACTTCGCCTACGCGGATTCCAGATGTGGAGGATCATACACCTTCCCTGTTGTACCTTCTGCTGACCTCTCATCCGGACGGATATCATGTTTCTGTCGATGTCCCTCTCGGCTCTTCGGACCATTGTCTGATCCAGAGTGTGGTGCCACTCACGCTCCTCTCGCGGTTGCGTTCTACAGGTTGCCGCCGTGTTTGGCATTACAGGTCGGCGGATTGGGACAGAATGCGGTCTTTCTTTGCATCCTACCTATGGGGGCGGGTTTTCTTCTCGCTGGATGATCCCAGCGCTGTTGCTGACTCTGTCACTGATGTGGTGCTACAGGGAATGGAACTATTTATTCCATCATCTGTGGTACCCATCGGAGGCAGATCTCAGCCTTGGTTTGGTCGCTCCTGTGAGACTGCATTACGCAGTAAGCAGGAGTGTTATCAAGCCTGGGCTGCGACTTCGGCGACTCGGGATGTAAACACCAGCATGCTTAAAAATAAGTATAACTTCGGCTCCAGGTCCTTCAAAAGAGTTATTGCCAAGGCAAAGTCAGAGCACACACAGACAGAATTGGCGAGAAACTAGTTCGCATTCCTTCGGGAACCCGTGCATTCTGGTCTTTCGCCAAGGCTGTCCAAGGGAATTTCTGTAAGCTATCGTAGTGATCTCCATCTCTGCACAGGGAGGACGACTCACTGGCCCACGCCGCAAAAGAGAAAGCCGACCTTTTAGGCTCCCTTTTTGCGTCCAACTCGACTCTTGATGACGGGGGAACACTGCCGACCATCCCACGGTGTGAGTGCTCCATGTCGGATGTGTGGTTCTCACAGCGCTCGGTTCGCAAACTCCTCTCCCTGGATATCCACAAGTCGAGTGGGCCTGACGGAATCCCCCCAATTGTGCTGAGGACGTGTGCTCCGGAGTTCGCACAGGTTCTAATGCGTATTTTCCGGTAATCCTACTCTTTTACGAAGGACGGCTCCCTACGGCTTTTGTCCACCCGGTCCCTAAAAAAGGCGACCGCCCAGACCCGTCCAACTAGAGGCCTATCGCCATCACCTCCTTGTTCTCCAAAATAATGGAATACATTATTAACTACCAGCTCATGCGGTACCTTGAGGATCACCAGCTGATTAATGACCGCCAATACGGTTTTCGTCGGGGTCGATCAGCTGGTGATCTTCTGGTCTACCTGACTCATAGATGGGCGGAGGCAGTAGAGTCCAAGGGGGAGGGGTTGGCTGTTAGTTTGGACATTGCGAAAGCCTTCGATCGGGTTTGGCACAAAGCAGCAAAGCTTCTTTCGAAGCTCCTTTCCTATGGGCTTCCCGAGAAATTGTGCGTTTGGATCACCAGCTTCCTTGTAGATCAGAGCATCAAGGTCGTTGTAGACGGTGCATGCTCCGACTACAAGCCTATTAACGCTGGTGTTCCACAAGGCTGTGTACTATCACCAACGCTGTTTCTTCTGCATATCAATGATATGATGCTAACTGGTAACATTCATTGTTATGCGGATTGTGATGCTCTATACACCTGCTGTGCCAATATTTCTCGGGAAAATGTCGCCGAGTACCGGAACAAACTTGTGTCTGAAGTCGAGTCTCTGCTGAACAAAGTCTCGAATTGGGGGCGACTAAATCTAGTCCAGTTTAATCCTCAGAAGACATAAGTTTGCGCGTTTACCGCTAAAAAGAACCCCTTTGTCGTATTTCCTCAGTTTCAAGGCACTCCCCTGTTGTAGTGATGAAATAATCGCGAAGATCGTAAGCCAATATAAGTAGTATAAGAGATCGTTTAAAGATATGTGTATACATGTATAACTAGGTACGTTACTATACCATCGTGAAGTACGGCAACTGTCAGCGTTGTTAAGTTTGCAATTTGTCCGCCATTGTAAGAAAAATGTTCATACGTATATCAACTAATAACCTGTGTTTATAAGTAATAAGGTTTTTCATAATTCTAACAATATTTGGTTTCGATTCACTAACCCAATAGGTTATGGGCCCAGAGAGTAGTGTTAAAAAGACTAAAAGTGACATATAAACTGTGTTGAACTTATAATATTATTAAAGAATATGCGGCTTAAACAAAGAAGCGTAATTAGTGCATACATATAACAGTTCGGCGTCATAAGTGAATAGATAGTTACGACATTTACGAGAAGATCGTATTATATAGTTACGTACCGATTGTATGTATATAACCTATCGTTATTTTATTTGCATTATTGAAGAAGATTAATTAACTTTATTATGGCGGCTTCAGTTAAAATCGACCAACTTACTGTCGATAATTATGATACATGGAAGATCCATATGCGGGCTATTTTGAAGAAAAATGACCTGTGGGATTATGTGTCGGGCGCGATACCGAAGCCTGCGAAAAGTGACGCCAAGTTTGCAGAGTGGTGTAAAATGGACGGTAAAGCCGAGCAGAGACATTTTGTTAGCTGTTAGCCCGAGCGAGTTAATAGCACTGGATGGATTAGATACTTTTAAATCTATATGGGACAAATTAAAATCAATGTACCAGTCTAATGGACCGGCACGGAAAGCATCTTTATTAAAGAAACTTGTCTTGACTCGTATGCAAGAAGGAGATGACTTGCGTAAACACATAGCAGATTTTTTCGATGCTGTCAAAAAATTAAAAGAAATTGATTTCGTAGTTATTGATGAACTGCTTGCCATCTTATTATTGTACAGTTTACCCGAATCCTTTACAATATTTCGTACGGCTATGGAGTCACGGGATGATTTACCATCTACAGAAATATTAAAAGTTAAAATTATTGAGGATTATGAAGGCAGAAAATCGAAGAAGTCTGATCAAGGGGCATTGTTTGTGAAGCGTAACAAAGTGCATACTTATAAGAAAGGCGAAACGCACGTAACTAAAAATAAAAATAAAAGTGAATGTTATCGTTGCGGTCGCTATGGGCATTATGCGAAGGAATGTAGAAGTAAGTTCATTAAGAAAACAAAACAAAGTGCGCAACAGTTAGAACGAAAAAGTAGTGAACAGAAACATACAGATAGTATTAGTACAATGCTGAGTACCACTTAAGAAGTGATGTCAGGTGAACATAAAAGTCGTGTGTGGTGCATCGACAGCGGGTGCACAGGACATATGTGCAATGAGAAGCAACAATTAAAGGGATTTACGTATGTAGACAGTGAATTAAATTTGGCCAATAATGAGAGCACACGAATTGCTGGAAAAGGTAAAGTGAGCATTAATGTGGACACAGGCAGTGAAGAGCGCCGAGTTGACATCGACAACGTTTTTTATGTGTCGGATTTATGCACAAATTTACTGTCGGTGGCTAAAATAACTGATCACGGTTTCGAAGTGCGATCCAGGAAGAGTGACGCAATCGTGATTGACGAAAAAAATAAAATTCATATGCGAGCTGATCGAATTGGCAACTTATACCACGTGCGATTATGTCAAAGCAGTGTGAGTAATGTTGAAGCTGTAAAAAGGTCAATAGATTTATGGCACGAGCGTTTAGGTCATCTTAATGAACGTCACTTAAAAACCATGGCGAAAAACCATTTAGTCCATGGATTAAACATTAAGGACAACGAAAAATTGTTAGAGTGTGAAATTTGTATGAGTGAAAAGCAAACTTGTAAACCTTTTCCTAAGGGCATCAACAATCGTACAAGTGAACTATTAGAAATTGTACATACAGATGTATGTGGTCCGATGAGACGCCAATCATTTGCTGGAAAAAGTTATTTTGTTACATTTATTGACGATAAATCACGCTGGTGTGAAGTCTATTTTATTCGCAATAAAAGTGATGTATTAAATGTATTCAAAAATTATAAAGCCGAAGTTGAAAATTTTACTGGAAAGAAAATAAAGTGTCTTCAATCAGATAATGGATGTGAATATATAAACAATGAATTTAATAATTTTCTGAAGACAAATGGCATCACACGGAGATTATCAGTACCACATACACCCCAGCAAAATGGCGTTGCTGAAAGAAAGAATAGGACTTTAATAGAAATGGCACGATGTATGATGCGCCAAGCTGGATGTCCGCCGTCATTTAGGGCAGAAGATGTTAATACCGCTAACTATATACGAAATAGATGTCCAACGAGAGCTATTAATGGGGAGATACCATTTACTATATGCAAGTGTTCGGATCTAAAGTTTATTATAAAAAGAAAGGTAAACAAAGAGGAAAATTTGATTCAGTTTCAGAAGTAGGCATTTTTATGGGATACGATACATAATCAAAAGCTTATAGAATTCATAACCCAAGAAACAAGAAAATTATTTTGAGTAGGAATGTCAAATTCATGAATGAAACAGCTTTTAGGCATGAATATGAGGACATACTCAATGAAGAACAAGGGGTGGAACAGGATAAAATAATATCAGATTTAAATGAACCTGTAGAAAATATAGAACAAGTGACAAAACCGTTGGAAAATTCAAATAATGAAGATGATGAGAGAAATAGAACGATTAAAAGATCACCAAAAGAAAGAAAAGCTACTGTATCATGGGAAAGATTGATAAAACCTTCTAAAGGAGATCAAAGACGTTCAAGATTGGTTCGTGTTATAACAAAACCAACAACACCTTTTGATGATGGAGACCACATTTATGAGGACACTGAATCGGAAGAAATACAATTTGCAAGACAAGGAATGAAGCCGAAAAGACAGATGATGTTAACGAATGGAGAAAAGCCTTGGAAAATGAATTTTTAGCTCAAATTAAAAATGACACGTGGGAAATAGTGCCTAGACCTCATGATCGAAAAGTAATTGGGAATCGATTTGTATTCAGTACCAAAAATTACAATAAGCAAAGGCAGATGAAAGTACGTCTTGTCGCAAAAGGCTGCTCACAACGGCCAGGGGAGGATTTTCATGAAACTTATTCTCCTGTCGTAAAACCGTCATCAATTAGAATTTTAGCAGCAATTTCAGCTGAGCTTGGACTAGATATACATCATATGGATGTTGTCACTGCATACTTGAATGGTCGACTTGAAGAAGAAGTGTATATGAATTTACCAGAACAATTCAGCGCAGTTTTAGACAAAATACTCTCAAACAAAAAGATTGGTTCTTCTGAAAGTGTTATTCTAGACATTAAAATAACTGAGACGGCTAAGCGCTGGCGTAAGATGATGAACGAATGTGATGATTGTGTTTGTTTGTTGAAGAAGTCGTTGTATGGTTTACATCAGTCAGGGCTACAGTAGCATAAAGAATTAGTGCGAATGTTGTTAAGTATAGGCTTTAAGGCATTACCTCAAGATCAGTGTGTTTTTGTAGCGCGGAAGAATGAACACATAATGTTGATTGCTATATATGTCGATGATCTTATTTTAGCTACAAATGATAATGTATGGTTAAATAATGTTAAAAAGAAACTGTCAAATAAATTGGAAACGACAGATATGGGAAAAATTTCTGATTGTTTAGATATACAGTTTTCACGTGATAATGAGGATAGAGTGTATATGGAACAGAGTGTGTATATTGAAAGACTGTTGGAACGCTTTAGCATGTGTGAATGCAAACCAGCATTAACGTCTATCGATGTTAATGTAAAATTAATGAAGCCTGAGAGTGTGAATTAGAGTGTAATGAAGCAGTATCCGTATCAAAGCTTGGTAAGTGCTTTAATGTTTTTAGCAGTATCAACTAGGCCTGATATCACTTACAGCGTTAACTATTTAAGCCAATTTAATACTAATTATAATGTTGAGCACTGGAAGGCAGCAAAACGTGTATTGCTATATTTGAAAGGCACTCCTAACTACGGTTTAGTGTATGAGAGGACAGGTTTGTCATTGTTTAGTGTTGTGGATGCCGATTGGGCAGCGAATAGTGTAGATCGAAAGTCATATTCTGGTTTTGCTTTTATTTTTGCAGGTGCTCCTATTAGTTGGGAGGCACGAAAGCAACGAGTGGTGGCACTTTCAAGTACAGAAGCCGAATATGTAGCTATATCTGAAGCTACAAGGGAGGCTTTGTATTTATCAAACATTTTTAATATTATAGGTATTGAATGCGAGTGTGTGACATTATTTAATGAAAATCAGGGTGCGATTAAATTAATTCAAAATAGAATTTATCGGTCACGAACAAAACATATTGATGTTAGGCACCACTTTGTACAAGATATGTGTGGTCTTATTGAACTCAGATATTTATGTACAGAAAGAATGCCAGCAGATGTTTTGACCAAAGTTTTGAGTGGACCAAAACATCATGAATGTTTGCGCAATTTAGGAATGATGTGTATGTAAGAGTCCAGAGATTTATTGCTCGCGACTTCGAGGGGAGGTGTTGTAGTGATGAAATAATCGCGAAGATCGTGAGCCAATATCGTTTAAAGACACTATACCATCGTGAAGTACGGCAACTGTCAGCGTTGTTAAGTTTGCAATTTGTCCGCCATTTTAAGAAAAATGTTCATACGTAAATCAACTAATAACCTGTGTTTATAAGTAATAAAGTTTTTCATAGTTCTAACAATATTTGGTTTCGATTCACTGACCCAATATCCCCTTCTTGCCTCAGCCAGTATCGGAATTCTCGGAGTCGACATATCGAGTGACGTGTAGTTTCGTGGTCACTTGGAAGAGAAGGCCAAATTGGCCTCTAAAAAGCTTTGCCTGCTCAGCAGAGCGGGAAAGTATTTCATGCCGGCACACCGCCTGCAACTTTACAAGGCGCAGGTTCGGCCTCACATGGAATCGATCCGATCGGCTCGATTCATTGGCACTGCGAAGAGATGTTGCATCCCTTTGCATTTTCTTTCGCATTTAACACGGGAAGTGCTCTGAGGAATTGTTCGGATTAATCCCAGCCGCCAAATTTCACGAACCCACATCGCGGCAGAACTCCCGATACCATCCACACCATCTGGATGATTGGCGGTCCACCACTGTGCGATTTAGAAGATGTTTTCTTCCTTGCACAACTTCCTTGTGGAATCGATTACCATTAGCGATTTTTCCGGACCGGTACGACTTAGGGACCTTCAAGAAAAGAGCCGATTCCTTTTTAAAAGGCCGGCAACGCATCTGCAATTCCCCTGGTTCACCTGGTGTTGCAATTGTTCGTGGGCGGCGGTAGTCACTTACCATCAGGTGAGCCACATGCTCGTTTGCCCCCACTCCTGTAAAAATATTTTCAACTAATTTTATAACATTTATTATTAACTAACATGTTTTTCTTTTTACCGATTTTTTAACACTCCATATTTTTGCAACAAGCATTTTACTACATGAGTATTTTTAATTCCTTCCCTTGTTGCCATTAAAAAGTACCACAGTATCTGCATTTATATGCATGCGGTTCTCTACTTTAAAATCAAAGAAATAAGCATTAAATGAAACACAAAAGTTGCCGAAATAAATCCGAAAATTAAATGTGGTGCAATAAAGATATTTAAAAAAAGGGAGTCATTTGATATTCGTAAGCTAACCTAACAAAAATGTTAAGATAAGTATATCGATTTTCAAAATCCCCGCATTTTCCCCCATAATACCAACCCCAACCAAGTTTTAATTGCCCGCAATTTGGGGAATTCCCCTTATGTTGGCAACGCTGACGCTTGGTGACACGAGTCGGCCGGTCGGCGGCAGCGCCTGTGTGAAAGGGAAGGATAGAGTAAATAGTATAATACCTAATGCATTGTTTTGTACCGAGCTAGATAAAAGAGTTTGTCTTCCTCGCGCATATTAACCCTAGTCAGCTGATTATAATTATGATTTATTTATTTTAAATTTCACTGCTGGTTTAATTTTTAAGTATTTTCATGATTTTTTTAGTGAAATTATCATTTTATTTAGCTGTACCAACATGGTGGGGCGTGAATAAAGCTAATAAAACGTTGCGAAAAGATGATTTTTTTTTCTTCAGGATCGATTTTATTTCTCACACATCATCAAAGGTGTTACGGCCCTCAGTTGCCCCAACAAAAGTCGACTGGACCCGGGCCCATGAGTGATCCCCTCGATGAGCAACAGAGGGTTCGTGCCCAAATGGCCTTATGGAAATGTTCTATCCTACTACACTTTAAGGGGAAGGCTAGTGGAAAAGAGAGTGCTTACCTGTATCTGAGGCGACGACAGTCTCAGGGCTCGGTCAGGCCGGAGGTGTGCATGTGTTGAGTGTATTGGTGGTTTTATGGTATGGGTTGTGATAGACCTGACTGGACCTTTGAAGTCGGCAGCAGCCCGGACTTCGGCACCGCTCCAAATGTGGTAATCTTCAGCGGCGTCACCCACGGTCAATTTCTTTCTTCTTCACTATGTCAGTCTATTAACTTTATCGTACAATTAACTAACTTCAAGACGCAATTAGACAACCTAGCAACTAAGATTCTAGACTACACGCTTATTCTTCACTGCACAAATTCTTTAACCAAATTCGGCGCCACGCGGCCCTAGTCCGTTCACAGTAAGCAAATTAATATTGTCAAATACACTTATATACGCTATCAAATTAAAATAACCAAATTCGCGGTAATTTAGGCACGCACCACATACAAATTCAGACGTTGATCGCAATCAATGTTAACTTCCTAACAATTTGTCAACCCGGCGTCTAATTCTAGACTACAATTCCTCGTTGTTGCACAATTTGCTAACAAAACCGACTCTAAAAACTGGAGGTTATCCGAGCGACTTCACGACGTGCGATCGACCGCACTGCATTCAAGTAACTGACTTTTTGCGCTCGCGCCCTCTACCAAAGCCACACTGCTCGAGCGTCAAAACCGGTATGGTGCCGAGCCGAGCGCCCTTCGGCGTCAAATCTTGAAACCAACGTTTGGGCGTGAACAAAAGGTATAGTTAGTAATATCGTCTGTCTTCGTTTTCGGGAGCGTATCACAAACACATTGTATAGTTGCTAATTAATGCTTAAAAAAAGTCCCGCTGGGTTTCTGGCTGGTTCTTCCTAGAACGGAGGCGTTTTTCCGAACTAGGGGTAAAACTTAAATGATGTTCAATAAGTGTTCTTGTAATATATATTGAATAAAAATGATTCTATTATATTCTATCGGAATCGGAAGCCGATGTTGGAATATATTTATAGTACAGAAAAGCCATTCCCATCATACGTGCCAACGTGGTAGAGCTACGCTGCATCTATATTATGGTTCAAGCGCTAATGGATTGGCTCCATAGGGGTAGCACCACGCTCTCACAGAATACCAGAGTACAATAGCAGCTTAATGCTACTGTGTTTCGAATGGTACTCACCATAGTAGCAGAGAAGTGAAGACCGCTTGTATTGATAACGAGGCATTTTATCTTAGTTCTCAGGGGTTACAACACATTTACATTTGAATGCTTAGTAGAGGTTGGATGCAGGCGTCAGGGCAGAGCATCCGCTAACCATCAGCCATCAGGCGGACGGTGTGCTTATTCTTCTTTATTTATTTGGCACACTTATTCTAATTTATAATTCTGTAGAATTAATAATAATAATTCTATAGAAAGAGTACAAGGTATACCTTGTACTCTTTTCAAAACAGTTTTATACAATTCAATATTATAACTGTGTCTTCCCAGATCATACTAGATAATAATTTAAAGTTACATTTATTGAAATGGATTGTTAAAGCGATGCCTATATAGATGGAGTAGCTGTTTTGAGTTTCAAAAAGTGCTTTGTAGCGGTCAGACTTTGTCTCATTTTTTCTCTATCATAATCAATATAATTATACCGCATCAAAAGTCCACTGCTGAATATTGGCCACCCCCATAAATTGCCTCAGGCCCAGCGTGACCACTTTGGTAAATTTCCTCCATATTTGTCGTAGTTGCCACGCTTGGCAGTTGGGTTGGCAGACGCAGGTTGTTATTTTTTAAGATTCTGCTGTCCGCGAAATCAACGAGGAGGCTGTTTAATCTGTCGCTTTTTCCACTGCTACGAGATAATATTTACCGGCTCCGTGGCGTAGTGGTTTAGCAATTAGTTTCGGCGCGAAGGGCCGCAAGTTCGAATCCCGTACGGAACAAGTGTTTGTATGGCTTACGAATAATTGTTCCGGGTCTGGATGTTTGTACTTGTACAATTTATGTATGTAAACTGCGATATAGGAGAAAATCCTAGTGAGGAGGTAACGTTTTTAAAAGAAGAAAAAAATGGGATAGATGTTTCGCTTCCAACGTTATTCAGAACAGGTACTTAAATAAAAATCTTTTTCACACGATTGTTTTATTTTCTACATACATAACAAAATACTGTTGTTAAAATACGTACACTCGTTAGGTACACAATAAATATATATAACTATATTATCAAAGGAACGTTACATAGTCGACAATGTAACAGACTAATGTATATATAATATAAGCTAGATTAATTAAAACTCGTAAAAGTCAAAACCACAAAACTCAAGTGCACAATACGGGAGAATCCGGACAGCTGCCGGACACTGATGGCGAATACATAGAAAAATCGATTTATCGTTAATTTTCCGGCAGATAACCGAACGCCCTTCACTATTCTTACATAGGAAACTATATTAATTCGAGGTCATATTCGATATTAATTAATAATAAATATTTAAGGATATAAGATGTAAACGGCGCCGATAGCTGCATGGTCTCGTGATATTAGGATAATTTTGATTATATTCCCAGGAAAGGCTATAAATATAATATCGAAGATTTGTAAGATAGAGATATTACAAGGGAAGGCGCAGGTGTAGAGCTCAGTCACTCAGACTCAGACGCGTTGGAGCAAACGTGTCGATTTATTGTGCTAGTAATAGGAACACACTTGCCGAGAAATTCATAAAAATTAATCTGTATTAATTATATAAATAACAATAACAAAGTAAAGTTCATTTTTCAATTTGGGAATAAAAACAAGTGTTCGTGTGAACACTACTCGCTCCACGACCGCGCCCTCGCTTCAGGCAGTACATAAAACAAGTCAACACTTCATTCAGTCTTCTCGTTGCACTCAGCTCATACAAAACATGATTAAATTCTATAAACATCTAAACATTTAATAACGTTAAACGGTTCGTTAGTACCTTAGCTAAAGGGTTTCTTTCTACTCGTTACTTAGCTCGATACACGCCGATTAACAAATTGTTTGAATACCGAGCTGTCGTTCAGTGTGCGAGACTTGTGCACACTGAACTCATGTAGGCCTATTATTTAATGCTGGTCACCCACATGTGCACAAATCAACAAGTGTAGGTAAGTTACTCGTATTTGCATAGGACATTGCAGTTTTGGTGGTAATTGTAATATGCCGAACTGAGTTGCTTTTTAGACAGGTATGAAAGCGCATGAAACTTGTTCATTCGAATAGTCCCCCAGACATTGTCAGCATAAGTGTTATATTTACTTAAGTATTTATCTTTATTTACATGCAAAGTGATCATGTGTACAAATCTTTGCACATATGTGAGTGACGTGCATAACAAGACATAAACAACATTGATACGACAATAAATATGCACTAAGCCAATGTTAAACTTTTTATGCAGAATTTTGGGAGATAACGGTTTGAGTTAGAACTTTCTGATCAAAGCTAGGTACAGTAATACAAAATTTATTAGTTTGCCAAAAATATTTACTAGTTTGTGTATTTATTACCCATGTTTGGCATTACATTATGTGTGTGTTACCAACAGAATCAAATTGAAGTGCGAACTCTGTTTCAGACTACAAAACAGATATGCACTAAGTATACATTTGGTCCTATAACGCACAAAACTTGGCGTCGCTTCTTGTTTAGTATCAAATTTAAACACAACCCTCTAAGTGGGTTAATTATATATTGCTAATTGTGTCACTAGTGCTATTTTGAGACTGGTGAATCAATTAGAAAATGCAACTAGATCAGATTTTTTTATCTGGCGATGAACCATGATGTCTGCATCATCTAAAATGAAGATTACCAGTAACGCATATAGTAATACAAATATAATATGTATAGATATGTCTCTGAAACGGCCTGAAACTGCCTATTTAGGTTCATTGTTTTAACGTCTGCAAATACCTGCATGAAAACTAATACAAGCTCTAATGACATCACGAGTCAATGTTATTAGCAACCACTTATGTAAAAACACAGCTGCCTTATCCATGTGTTAGTTCACAGTCTAATTTTATAGAAGGTGATACGTAGACAATGAGTTCATCATCTTTATATATAAAAATTACTTGTCACGTTGTTTCTCCGCGATGAAGTCCTAAAGTACTGAACTGATTTCAATAAAATTTTGCACACAGCGTGCAGTTCGGTTCAACTTGAAAGATAGAATAGTTTTTATCCCGATAAGTGACCTCAATATTTTTTTTATTGCGAATTTAAGGACTTTTTAATAGGACAAAGGGTCGTCGTTAGGGGCAGAACAACGTCTGCCTGGCCAGCTAGTAGTATATAAAAGTACAGAAAGTAATCTGTCGCATGATTTCTAGTATTTAAAATATCATACAAGAAGTAGGTACTTACAATATGTCTTTCCAAATATTATCACAACAGTAGCACAGGATCAAAGCCTAAACTATTATGTTTCTTTCTACAATGTTATATAAAAAATATAAGTTGACTATTATCATTACTACAATAAACTCAGTTCCTGTGAGCGTAAGATAAAAAAAACACAAAAGCTTTACGTGATACTCCTATTATGACATTTTGTTTCGACAAATTAACGATTAATAATCCGCAAGTTGCGTTTTCACATTATCTGGCATGAATTTGGTATTAATTTATGTTATGTTCTCCGGGCCATTATGCTTGTACTATGAAACGCACATATTTCCCAATAACCTGTACCTATGTATTTAATTTTATTAACTTAGCACTCTTACTAACACAGCACTTTTATGCGCCAATACTCATCGATCAGTGCATTAAAGGCCTTCACATCAAGCAGTCGTTTTCTTATCATACTAACATCATATCATAGCAACCTTTATATCATCCTTTATCATCTATCAGCAAGTGCGGGAGTTACACTTCGTTTTAACCGAAAGCAGGCTCGAAGGATCAATAAATGTGGGGTGTCGTACAGTCCTGTCTGTCTTGTGTATCTCTTGTAGGTACCTACATTATCTGACAGGATATTGCGCTCCTTCCTCCTAAACTCGGACCTATATCAGAAGTATCATATATAGACAAAAATACCGATATCGTATCGGATAATATGAAAACGCTAGAAGGAACTTTTGAAAAAAGCATTATACCTGTTTGTGTTAATTGAGAAAAAAAGTGTAGGCAACGCTTTATATATTTTTTTTTTAAATAACTTATTAGGTATCTGTGTATCGGTGTGATATTATTTCCAGCTACCAAAGGCTAGCCATCCTCTCCCATGTCGTATGTTATGATTTCATTAGGGATATTATTTAATTCCCTAATGAAATCAGTACACAACTTAAAAACATTTAACAGCAATTGGATTATAGCGACCGCGTCCCGCTACCGAGATCCGTCAATCGCGACCTGTGTGGTTTTGATCCCCAACATCAATGAAATTATCTTATTGACGAAGAGAACATCGTAAGGAAATGTTGCATATTTGAATTTTTTTTAATATTTTGAGGAAATAACATGAAGCCCGACAATTCGCACAGGAGCGAGGCGGTGACTCTATCTCTCAAAATGAAAAAATAATATGTCCATTGTATTATACATGGTAGAGCCATGCTGCAGCTATAATAGTAGTATAGTTGTAGCACGAATAGGTCGGCTCGGCCGGGGAAGGACCACGCTCTCACAGAATACCAGCGTAAAATAGCAGTTTAATACTGCTGTGTTTCGTATAGTGAGTGTAGAAAACCGGAGACCCTTTTTACGGGAAAAGAGTCATTCCATCTTAGTCCCCACGGGTGACAACGCATCTGCATTTTGATTCGCAAACGAGGATAAATGTAGATGTCTATGGGCCACAACACCATCAGGTGGACTGTGCGCTCGTTTGTCATCCGATCCTATAAAAAAAAACTTGCTATGTAGGTTGTTACATATCTTTACCATTTGAGTTATTGTTTTCGCCGTAGTAGAAGTGTCGAGATATATTTTGAAATGTTATGGATTGTTTTTTTGACCGTAACAATACATAAGTGTTATCTATGAAACAAATCAAATCCGACTAAATTAAAAGTGAAACTATTCTACTATTTTATTCACGTTAATATAATTTTTAATAAGTTTATGTTGTATTTTATCCCATGAATAAGTTTTAATTGATGATTGGAACATCGGCCCTAATAAGCTTAAAATCATATATAATCCACTATTCTCTTTAATTTTTTGAGTTACATTTGTCGTTTCGTGAAGCTGCAACTGCGGTCGTTATTATCTGTTTGCTAACTTAACAGCGACAACAACGTATGAAGGTCGCATCAGTGTAGTTGTAGTATAAACGCTTCCAGTTTATTCGCAAGTTGGTTGAGATCACGCTGTACTACGGCGGCTTAGCGACGCAGGCCCAACTTCTGACAGAAAATGTTCTGAAAATATATAAAGTTTTTATTTTTAACTATTTAGTCTAAATTATTTTTGTAACTTTTACATCAAGTCTAGTAGCCTCTTAGGTGAATCGCTAAACATAAGCCTTCACAACAAGAAAGCGTACGGAAATATTGGGAAGTCGTAGGGCAGACAGGTCAGTGAGATATTGTGAAATGCAGTCTATGATATTCTGTGGTATTCTGTGGTAGTCTCCTCTGCGTTTCGCTCGGTGAGTGCAGGTGGCCGGAGGCCCTTTTTACTGGAAAAGAGGCATTCCACCTAAGTCCTCACGGGTGACAACGCATCTGCATTTTGATTCGCAAACGAGGATAGATGTAGATGTCTATGGGCCACAGCTACCACTTACCATCAGGTGGACTGTGTGCTCGTTTGTCACCCTATCCTATAAAAAAAAATATGAAATACTCTAGTACCAGGATAGATTTTTTCCCCTCAGTTGATTTAATCGGTAGGCTGTACTAGTGCAGGTTACATATACCTGTCGGAAAAAAGATGCCATGCTTTTTCCCTCTTACTTACGTACTCTTGTGAATTAATATTAAAATACAATGCTCTGAGGCCAATAATTACAACATTTTACAAATGGTTGTGGTTCACGTTGGAGAACACAGGGGGACAAATTCTTAGTAATGTTACTATTGGTTTCTTTTGTTTTCTTCGCTAGCAGAACTTTATTGTTGTTGTGTGTGTGATCTGAGATTTCTCACATTTAAATGTTTTACTAATCACCTGTCTGACTACTTAAGATGTATTGAAATGTTGCAATGTTCATTCAAATCAAATCAAATGAAATCAAATCATTTATTTCGCTAAATTCTGCCATTTTTATATAAGAGGGTGTAAACGAACATGCGACTCACCCGATGGTAAGTGACAACTGCACTCCCCGTGGTAGATGCGATAGAATATTATGCAAAGAGTTAAGAACTCAGTTGTCGAAGACTCCAGTTGCTTTTCGTTGGATGCGGTGAAGTAGTAGGAAGTGGTAGAGGTAGGTAGGTCAAGTGCACCGGCCTTAAGAAGGGGACAGTATTCCATGTGAGCCCGAACTTGCGCCATGTAAAATTACAAGCGGTGTGACGTCATGAATTATTATCTGGAGGCTGCTGAAACCTGTTTGGTCTTCCCTTCCATGTGACCGCAGAACTGAATGCTAATAGGTATGTTGACGCCTAGGATCCTAATGCTGGCTGAGGGACAAGGGCACTCTGCCCCGATATTGAGGAGATACGACAAAGGGGTTCTTTTTGGCGGTGAACGCGCAATCTTCTGGTTTCTGGAATTGAAACTGGGCTAGATTAAGTCGCCCCCAATCTAAGACTTTGTTAAACAAATACTCGGCTTAAGACACAAGTTTGTCCCGGCACTTGACGGCGAGTTCTCGAGAAATATTAGCACGGCCGGTGTATAAGACACCGCCAGTGCTGTAATCTGCATAACAATGAATGTTACTAGTTTGTATCGTTGATATGCAGAAGGAACAGGGTAGGCGATACCACTCAGCCTTGTGGAACACCAGAATTCAAAGGCTTGGAGTCAGAGCATTAACCGTCGACTATGACCATCATCGGAGCATCAAGCTCCGATTTTTAAGGAACCCCATAATACTTCGCAATTCTTCGCTAAAAGCGTTTTGTGCCAAACCCGATCGAAGGTCTTCGCATTGTCTAAACTAATCGTCACGGTTCTTGGAATATATTGCCTGCGCCCATCGGTGTAAATGCTGTTAGTAGGAAATTAATAGGAAGCACTAATGACATCTCCCCATAAGCACTAATGACATCTCCCCATAAGCACTAATGACATCTCCCCATTGGTTTATAAATCCCCATATTAAATGGGGCTTTTCCGCCACGCGTGAGTCAAATTACAGGACTGTTATTGGAACTGATGTACTTATCATGATGACGGCATAATACATTTAAGTATGACGAGTAAGTGCAGCACCCCAATACCTTGAAATGCGGCACACGCAGAGAGTCCGCGGAGGCGGAGGTCGCGTTGTCGTTCTGCACGTCGTCATCTGCACAAAATAATGTCATTTTTTTATTGACTATCAAAACTACATGTGGTCTAGAGGTTGTGACACGGTTGCTTTTGAGGTCCTAGGTTCGAATCCCAGGGTCAGGCCATAATCATTTTGCATGTGCGGCGACCGGCAAGCCAGCCGATCACTGGGCCGGAAGCAGGGCCTGCGTGTCACCCGCCAAGGCCAAGGCCGCGGGTAGGAGAGGGCCCTCCTCCGCCGCCACCGCCTCTATGGCCACCGCCGCAGCTGCAACTGCCGCCGCCGCCGCTGTCACTGTCGCCGCCGCCGCCGCCGCGACACCGACGCCTGCAGAGGGGCGCCCCGTGGAGGAAGCTGAAATGGAATGCCTATAACGGCCCCATTAAGCTTCCTCCAGGCGAATATCAACCACTGCGCCTGCGCTCAGGATCTGTTGCTCCAGAGCATGGCGCAGTGGTCGATTAACATCGCTGTGGTCGCTGAGCCGTATTTTGTCTGGCCTAGGAAGGACTGGGTGGCGGACCTTAACGGCTCAGTGGTCATCATTTCTTCGGCCGCCGCCGGTACCCCGACTCTTGAAGGTGTCTGGAGGGGTCAGGGGTGCGTAGCAGCACGGATCGGGGAGTTCGTCGTTGTGGGGGTGTACTTCTCCCCGAACCGATCTCTCGCCGAGCTCCACAACTCTCTTGCAGAGCTGAGAGCAGTCGTCGTCGGAAGCTATCCCCTCCCCGTGCTTGTCCTCGGGGACTTCAATGCCAAGAACTTGGCTTGGGGTTCTCGTCGTACAGATGTGCGGGGTAGGATGGTGGAAGACTGGGCTCTGGAGACAGGCCTGGTCGTCCTAAATCGGGGTTCTGTCCCCACGTGTGTGCGGATGCGGGGCGAGTCGGTGGTGGACATTTCGTTCGCTAGCCCCGCTCTGTCGCCGCGTGCCATTGACTGGCGAGTCATGGAGGGGGTGGAGACCTACTCCGACCACCGGTACATCCGGTTTGACGTCTCCACCCAGCCCTCGAGCGCGCCAGTCCAACAGGCCTCGAGTGGTCCGCGTTGGGCGCTGAAGCAGCTGGACCGGGAGCTCCTCCTGGAAGCCTCGATCGTGCAGGCCTGGGTGTCATCACCGGATAGGCCTGCCGACGTCAATGATGAGGCAGGGTGGTTCCAGGAGGCCATGTCCGAGATATGTGACGTGGCAATGCCCCGCGTCCGGCCAGGAAGCGCCCGGCGTCAGGTGTATTGGTGGTCGCGTGAGCTGACGTCTCTGCGCGAGGCGTGTGTCGCCGCGCGGCACCTGTACGCCAGGCATCGCAGGCTCCGCATTCGTCCACCGAATGCGGCAGCCATTGAGGCGGAGCTGTACGAGGGATACAGAGCGGCGAAGACCGCCCTCCGGGAGGCTATCATGCGGGCCCGGGATCGGGCCCGTGAGGAGATGCTGGAGACTCTCGACAGAGATCCGTGGGGGCGCCCTTACAAGATGGTGCGGGATAAACTCCGCACCTGGGCCCCCCCGCTGACGCAGAGTCTCCGGCCTCAGCTCGTGGAGGACGTGGTGAGCGCTCTGTTTCCTGCGCGAGGGGAACATCCGCCCCCGCCTATGGCTCCGCCACCTGCGGTGCCGGAAGCGGACCACCAGGACGACGACGACGGCATCCCGGAAGGGATCGGGGTAGACCTGAGAGTGGCGGTACGTAGGCTCAAGGCCAGGAATACCGCCCCAGGACCCGATGGCTTGCCTGGCAAAGCCTGGGTCCTGGCCTCGGAGGCTCTCGGGCCCCGACTGGAGGGGCTCCTAAGCGCATGCTTGGAGAGAGGCCAATTCCCGCTTCGTTGGAAGACGGGGAAGCTGGTCCTCATTCGGAAGCCGGGGCGCCCTGCGGACTCTCCGTCCGCATACCGGCCCGTGGTGCTGCTCGACGAGGTGGGCAAGCTCTTTGAAAGAGTCATTGCAAACCGCCTCGCCGAGCACCTTGCGGGGACGGGGCCGGATCTTGCGGAACACCAGTTTGGTTTCCGCAAGAGGCGCTCTACGGTGGACGCCATCATGCGCGAGAGAGCCCTCACGACGGGGGATGCAGTGGCCAGGGGGGGGGTTGTTTTGGCGGTGTCTCTCGACATCGCCAACGCCTTCAACTCCATGCCCTGGAGCTGCATTAGGGAGGCACTCCGGTATCACCGGGTGCCGACCTATCTCCGTCGTATAGTCGGGGACTATCTGACGGATAGGGCCGTCATTTACCCCGGTCGCAACGGTGAGTGGAACCGGCGAGAGATGTCGTGCGGTGTCCCACAAGGTTCGGTTCTGGGGCCGCCCCTGTGGAACATCGGTTACGACTGGGTGCTGCGCGCCGACCTCCCTACCGGCGTCAGCGTAGTTTGCTACGCTGACGACACGCTGGTACTGGCACAGGGGGGGTCGTACGAGGCGGCGGCGGAAAATATGACACGCGGGGTTGCGATAGTCGTTGAGAGGATCCGGCAGCTGGGTCTTGAGGTGGCTCTGCACAAGTCCGAGGCCATGCACTTCCATGGTCCTCGGAACAGGCCACCACCGGGATCCTCAGCGATGGTAGGAGGGGTATCCATCGGCGTCGAGTCGACGTTGAAGTACCTAGGACTCGTCCTCGACGGCCGATGGAACTTCGTTGAGCACTTCCGACGTTTGGCTCCCAAACTGGAACGGACCGGGGCTGCCTTCAGGCGGCTCCTGCCGAACCTGGGGGGGCCAAACGCCTCCTGCCGGAGGCTCTACGCGGGGATTGTGCGGTCCATGGCCCTTTACGGGGCCCCGGTGTGGGCGCGTGGTTTGGCGCGGCTTGCCGTTCACCACCTGAACGCGCCCCAAAAGGTGGTTGCCGTAAGAATGGCTCGCGGCTACCGCACGATCTCCCGCGAGGCAGCGTGCCTCCTTGCCGGATTGCCGCCATGGGATCTGGAGGCGATAGTCCTCGCGCGCCTACACGAATGGCGCGCGGAGGCACTATGCCGGGGGGAAACCCCGCTGCCGCGGCAAGTTGTCGTGCAGCGGACAGACTTCCGGCATGATCTCATGGCGACATGGAGAGAGCGACTGTCGCAACCCCGTGCTGGGCACGCCACTATAGCGGCGATAAGACCCCTCTTTGAGGAGTGGCTTGAGAGACGCCACGGCGTCCTCACCTTCCGCCTGACGCAGGTCCTCACCGGACACGGTGTGTTCGGGAGGTTCCTGCACCGAATCGGGCGGGAGGAAACGCCCGGGTGCTCCCACTGCGAGGATCGACCGGAGGACACGGTGGAGCACACCGTGGAGGTGTGCCCTGCCTGGGCGGAGCACCGCCGTGTCCTCGTAGCGGCGATAGGCGGCGGCGACCTCTCGCGTCCGGCCCTGGTCGAAGCCATGGTCCGGAGCGAGACGGAATGGGATGCCGTCACCACCTTCTGCGAAGCAGTGATGCTAGCGAAGGAGGTGGCGGAGCGGGAGAAGGAGAGAGCAGCAGCTTTCCTTCCCGGCCGCCGCGGGAGACGCCCCGGGCGTCGGGGGCTACGTCGTGGCCCCCGCCACCGTAGGCGCGGGCCTGTGGACGGCGAGCAATGGGTAGCTCGCCGTCCGTCCGTCTAACGACGACAGGCCGTGTCGACGGCGCGTTTTGTTCCACGCGCGCCTCAAAGAGCTGTCAGCAGCGTGAAGGGGCCCGCAAGGGCCGACGCCTGCCGGGGCTGCGGGCTGTTCGAAAGAGATACCGCGGCTCCGGAACGTAAGGGCACTGAAGGAACACGGATGGTTTTTAGTCAGTAAAAGTCTGACACTCCCTTCCGCCCCACCCAGAGCGGAAGGCGTCATTTGATGATTTTCCATCCGCAAAAAAAAAAGGCCATAATCATTTATTGGTTTTCCGTCAAGAAATTCTCAGTAATCATCATCATCATCATCATTACAGCCCTTCACAAGTCCACTGCTGAACATAGGCCTCCCCCAAAGAATGCCACAAAGCACGGTCCTGAGCCACCTGCATCCATCGACTTCCTGCATGTCTTACCAGGTCGTCACTCCATCTCGTGGGGGGACGCCCTACACTTCGCCTACCGGTACGAGGCTGCCACTCGAGAACCTTTCTTCCCCATCGGTTGTCGGTTCTTCGAGCTATATGGCCGGCCCACTGCCACTTCAGCTTACTAATCCGTTGGGCTATGTCGGTTACTCTGGTTCTACTGCGGATATCCTCATTCCTAAGTTTATCACGCAGAGAAACTCCGAGCATAGCCCTCTCCATTCTCAGTAACACCAGCTAATCCTCCAGACTCCATTAAGGAAGTTGACAGTGTTTTCACCCCCGTTCTCCGGTCGTGACTGATTACTGTTCCATCGGGCTATGAGAGCTAGGGAATAGAGAGTGTAAGAGTACCCTGTGTTAGCGCATACACTCGTGTACTATAATCCTGTCCTGCGCAGATCTTAGCCTTAACGGAGACTGGCCGCTGTAACCGATATTCGTATGGAGTATGTTATTAATAGTGGTGTGTTGGTGCAGTGTGAACGCACCGGGTACTTGGAACGAATGCGAGGGCGGGGGGTTGCCGTTGTCATCAGTGTCGGGCTCGGTGTGCGGATCGGTGCCCGTGCTATCCCATCGCGCGCCAGAGCCTTCGGACCCCGTTGACCCCGCTGACCCCGCAAACCCTGCTGACTCCCTCGACCCTGCCGATGCGCTCGAAGCGTCCAAACCGCTCCAGGCCCCCGATTCACCGGTCGCACCCGAGATACCCGATGCAGCGGACGCACCTGCAACAATCGCAGTTCAAAATACATTGTATATTTGAGTCTAAGATATTCTAGTCGAGAAATTTACCACCGCACATCGCGACAAAACTCACTTTACCGTCCATGTCTGAATGATTGGCGGTTCACCACTGTGCGATTTATCAGAAGTTTTTTCCTTGTACAACTTCCTTGTGAGATCGGCTACCACCAGCGATTTTTCTGGTCCAATTTCACTAAGGGACCTATAAGAGCCCACTCGTTGTTAAAGGCCTGCAACGCACCTGGAATTCTCCTGGAATTGCAGTTGTTCATGTCCAGCGGTAGTCAGGTGAGTCGCATGCTCGTTTGCCCTCTCTTAAAAAAATCTTTTTTTTTTTTAAAAAGAGTAAAATATTAGGTTTTTACATAATAAAAAAAATAAGAAGGAAGAAGAAAAGAAAAATACTGAATCCCTCTAGTGCTCCATATAGTTTTAGTTAGTGTAAATAATTTGTGTTAGTGAAACTGCCGCGATCATTCAATAATTTGTTTCTTAAGTCGCCCCATGTCCACAGTTGTTCGCGCAAAACTCTGTTGTCGGAATCGACAACAGATGTCACTCGGCTCGGCGCGATTCCGGTCTGAAGTTCTTCCGAGCGTGGCAGTGGCGCGCGGGTCGCAAGCGCGTCAGTCGTCTTTAATCGGTGCTGACG
Source organism: Parnassius mnemosyne (assembly GCA_963668995.1). Classification (NCBI taxonomy): domain Eukaryota; kingdom Metazoa; phylum Arthropoda; class Insecta; order Lepidoptera; family Papilionidae; genus Parnassius; species Parnassius mnemosyne. The sequence continues at coordinate 357,326 of CAVLGL010000002.1, forward strand.
TGAGCACGCGGTCCATTCTGTTAGGGAACTCGGAATAATTAGGCACGGCCAGTAAATATACGGTCTATCATTGTGACGCGCATTCCTACTGGAGAGCTTCCCGGGACTTATTGTGTCTGACTCAAAACCTGCATAAGTGCATTCGGCAATATTAGATAGTGCGGCCTCTGATATTTTAGAATTAACTATTGCTTCGCGAAACGGTAGTGACCTTTGACCCTTTAAACTCCGTGTGCGTTTGTGCGGTAACCATTCTACCCAGCGATAGTTAGTGGCTTCTGTAAGTTAGTAAATCGTACGATAGAGTTAATTGACTGGCAACGTGACAAAAGAAGAAAGTGACTGTGGTTTACCTCGAAAGGCGCCCTCAAGTTGGAGCGGTGTCGACGCTCGGGCTGCTGCCGACGGCCAAGGTCTAGGTTCAATCACCATCAGTCACACCCAGATACACACCACATCACCATTCCTTCCCTTGCACTACACAACCACATGCGACCTGACCTACTCCGGAGGGACCAGTCGCCTTGGATAGGTAAGTAAGCTTCATCCAAATTCCTTCCGGTCGACTGGCCGTAGTATAACGCTCCCCCATATATTTTAATGTAATTAGGAATTTCCACGTGGCCACATTGGGGCCCGACCTACGTCTGTTCGGGAAATCTTCAGCTCATGGGCCCCTGAAGATTGGATCCTTTAAGGGAGCAGCCGTAGGCCGTAACAAACTGGTAGCAGAGCGTGGTTCCGGGTTCGATTCCCGGTCGATCCCGACTATAGTGTTTGATAAACATTAAACAATTTTGGTGGCAGGGAGCGTTGGTGTGATTGGTTTAATTTGCATCTACAATCACGCCCGTCCGTAATACGTAAAAATATTTTTTTGTACGTAATAATAGAATTATTTTCCTTTGTTACTTTGTTGCTTGCCTTTTTTTTGGTTAGAGGGTAATTTGAAAAGCCGCGCCCTAGGTTGTGCAAGCGGGAGTTTTTCTAGAGATATACGTCATGTAGGTAGATGGTTATTTTTACGTAATCGGTTAATTATCGTTGTCGGATAGTTGTAGTGGATTACTTATCGATGGTTCGATTTCCGAGCTAGGCATTTTTGTTGATCGACCGTGATGTGTATCTTCGTTTATACTGTAATTTGTATTTGAACTAAAGAGTAGTAATTGTATTTGCGCAATTTGAATTTAACTTGATTTCATCGCACTAGTATTTGTTATTTGTTGATTTGATTGTGTCTTTTCTTTTGAGCTAACTTGTATTTGGTTGATACGTAGTAATTCGTATTTGTGTAATTTCTATTCAACGCGATTTGATAGGAACTGCATTTATTAACTGTTAATTTTTGTTGTATTTTTTGTTTGTTATCTTTGTAATCTGTGCTCAAGCCGCGTCGTAATTTGTATTTAATAGTGATGACATCGCCTAAGCTACTGATCCGTTGTCTGCGGACTGAGTTGCGCTGGGCCACAAGCGCCCATGCTTTGATAGGTCGACCGGATAGGGTCCATAACTTGATGAAGCGGTTCGAGCAGGTGGATGCTCGAAGGGCCGCAGTGGAGGAGGCTTACGCTGAGCTCGAGGATTCGGATGTGGAGAAGGGAGTCCTGGACTCTTGCTTTGCGGACTATGAGCAGTTCTTGTGGCTCACGGACGAGTTGATCGAGGCTGAAGGCAGGTATGCCGAGGAGGCGCGTGAAGCTCGGATGAGTAACCTGCCCGAGTCCTCTCTGAAGCAGCTTCAGCCGGAGCTGTTGGGACGACTCCCAACTCTGGACCTGCCAAAGTTCTCCGGGGTCCTTTCCGGATGGCTGACCTTCGTTGGTCTTTTCGACAGCCTAGTGGACGCCCGGAGTGACTTGACCCCGAGACAAAAGATGGCGTACCTCCTGGCCTCACTGGAGGGGGAGGCCCTGGGCGTCGTCGGCCACTTGAAATTGTCGGACGACGCCTACCAGACTGCTCGGGACCTCCTAGCCAGAAGATACGCCAACATCCGGCGAATTGCAGACGAGCATGTTAAGCAGCTTCTAAGCCTCCCGCTGCTTAGTGACCGGGCCAGACTGCGTCCGGAACTGTTGGATCCAGTCTTGGTGGCCTGTAATACATTGAGGCGGCTGGGTTTACCAGTGGGCGAATGGGCTTTTTTGTTGCTCCGCATCGTGATGTCCCGTCTACCTCTCGACCTGCGAATCCATTTTGAGGAGAGGTACGGCGGGGACGAGGCCTCCTATATTCCGCCCTTCTATGACCTGCTGCGGTTTTTGGAGGAGCAGTGCCGGCAGATAGAGAGCGCGGCGGGCACCGTTGACGACTTACGAGCCGTGCCCAGTGAGAGGCTGAATCCTCCAGGCAAGTCGTCGTCAACCCCCCCCCCTGCTCCTATTGTCGAGCATCGGATCATCGGGTAACGTCGTGCCCGAAATTATTAGGTAAGCCGGTTCCAGCGACGCGAACTATCGCCAAGGAGCGCCGCTGGTGCTGGTCATGTCTGGGAGGGCACCTCCAGCGAGACTGTCCGCATCGACGGCCCTGTCTGCATTGCCAGGGCAATCACCATGCCGTTTTATGCCTGGGTGCGAACGGCATCTCCTCTCGGGGCTCTGCCAGGCCCTCGACCCCCACGGGCGGGGGCGCTCAGCCACGCCCTCTGCAGGGTGACTCTCGGCGCCCGCCGGCCAGCCACCAGGCCCCTAAGTTTGAAAGGAGTCCCTCCCCCGACCAGTCGGGGGGTAATTCCCCCAGGGGCGGGGGTGTCATCACCCCCCCTCAGCGTGTGGAGAGGAACTTCACGGCCACTCATCGGTCCGCTGGACCCTTCTCACTTCCGTTAGCTGAGTGGCCGCGACTGGTGTACCACTGTTCCCCATTTGATGGATGCGGCCCTGTCTAGCTGCTGCCTTAGTTCCCACCACGGCCGCCTCCACTGAGCCTTAAGCCGTCAACAGTCCACTTGTCAAAATGTACTGTTGCCGACGGCCTCAGTGAAGGCATACAACCCGAGTGGCAACTGTTAAAGGTTGTGCTCTATTTATCTCGGGTTCACGCCATGTGGCCTCCCCTTGGTGGTGGGAAGATTAGGGCCCCCCTGGAGCGTTGAATCACGCTGTCAAGGGGTATTAGATTTGGTTTGATCGAGCACTTAGTCAAAAGAAAAAATACTTTGAATTAAAATTAAAAAATGCTTTGGGCTTTCCGCGAAATTTTCCTATTTGTAGCGGTTTAAATTAAAAGAATTGAATTTAATCTACTCCTTTAAATGCTACTGCATGTGTTTGTAAATATATTTAATCACTGTATTTGATTGTTGCTTCTGTTCGCTGGAAGGAAATTGAATGGCGCACTATTTGAAAAATTATGTTTATGTTTATGATAGTGTTTAATCATTTTGCTTTGCGAAGAAGTAGGGCTGTCCCTTACGTTATTGTTTTGTTTAATTGCAAGTTGACCTATGCGCATCGGTGATTAATTTGGTTGAATTAATTCTGTAGTTAAACATTGATGCTTTTGAAAAATTAGTTGAAATATGAGCATGGGACTACTTGCCTAACAGGCTAGCTAGTTTTGGAGATTATCAGATTGAAATCAGCTGCCGCACTATTTTAGTAAATGATAATATGGTGGGTGGCCTGGCTAGGCCTACTTGTTGAAAATTCATACTAGGGACTATCTGTGCGTTTCGTTTGGCTCTCCACAGACGACGTTCATGTGGAATTTGTGGGTGCGCTCTGCACTGAAGCAACTGCTGGCACAAAATTTGTCTGGGCAGCTTCGTGTAGCGTCGCTGTTTGCAGAGCTGATCCGGTCGGATTGCGGAACTAGTCATAGGGGCACAGATAGGTGTTTGAAAGAGGTCGTCGGACTTCTGTCCAGTACAGGACTTATTAAAGTGCTGCGATGCCCAGGAGGGGCATCCAGTGGAGGCTGACCCTCCGGCTTGCCACATTAGGGATATCTTTGAGGCGTTGATTATGGTTGCAAGACCTAATGGATTGCCTAAGGTGGCCCAGTTTGGTTGTAGATTCGGTCTTGCAACTTGCAGTCTCGACCTTGTCCCGCTGACCGGTTTGCTCGCGGACCTAAATCCTTATGTCCGGGACGGGGGTTTGTTCGCGCAAAACTCTGTTGTCGGAATCGACAACAGATGTCACTCGGCTCGGCGCGATTCCGGTCTGAAGTTCTTCCGAGCGTGGCAGTGGCGCGCGGGTCGCAAGCGCGTCAGTCGTCTTTAATCGGTGCTGACGTGAGCACGCGGTCCATTCTGTTAGGGAACTCGGAATAATTAGGCGCGGCCAGTAAATATACGGTCTATCATTGTGACGCGCATTCCTACTGGAGAGCTTCCCGGGACTTATTGTGTCTGACTCAAAACCTGCATAAGTGCATTCGGCAATATTAGATAGTGCGGCCTCTGATATTTTAGAATTAACTATTGCTTCGCGAAACGGTAGTGACCTTTGACCCTTTAAACTCCGTGTGCGTTTGTGCGGTAACCATTCTACCCAGCGATAGTTAGTGGCTTCTGTAAGTTAGTAAATCGTACGATAGAGTTAATTGACTGGCAACGTGACGAAAGAAGAAAGTGACTGTGGACTACCTCGAAAGGCGCCCTCAAGTTGGAGCGGTGTCGACGCTCGGGCTGCTGCCGACGGCCAAGGTCTAGGTTCAATCACCATCAGTCACACCCAGATACACACCACATCACCATTCCTTCCCTTGCACTACACAACCACATGCGACCTGACCTACTCCGGAGGGACCAGTCGCCTTGGATAGGTAAGTAAGCTTCATCCAAATTCCTTCCGGTCGACTGGCCGTAGTATAACGCTCCCCCATATATTTTAATGTAATTAGGAATTTCCACGTGGCCACATTGGGGCCCGACCTACGTCTGTTCGGGAAATCTTCAGCTCATGGGCCCCTGAAGATTGGATCCTTTAAGGGAGCAGCCGTAGGCCGTAACAACAGTTAAAGTTAATTAAATACCTTAAAGGTTTAAACTTGTCGTGGCACGTGTCATTCATTTAGCTTCCTGCGGAACAAACCGTTTTTTACATTTTCACATTACGTTCTCATTTCGTTTTTGTTCCGAACAAAACGTTATACAAGGAACCGTCCCAAACGTTTTAAAAACGTTATTTTTAATAACGTTTCCGAGCCCTGCCAGGTATCGTTTAATCTTTCTAGGTATTGTTTAATATTTCAAAGGTCTCTATGTGAACCGCTTTGTTTTTAGTTTTAAACCAATTTCATTAGCAAGTTGTTTTTACTCTGGGGTTTTGTGGGGAACTTGGCCGTTGGTGGAATGCTGCTGGTGTTATTAATGTATTAACAATGGTTTCAAGTGGATATTTTTAAATTGGTGCGGTTTTGTTTATTAAATATCTGCGCATGTATAGTGGAAACGATGAAACAAGTGTTCCGATTGTGATGTGAACCTTAAGTGCCTGCTTACACGCAATTAGATTCTGACGTCATCGACTCTCTGCTGACTCAAGCTACCGTAACATCTCCCAAAACCTCTCAATATGACTCATGAACATATCGTAAAGAAATTTCGAACAAATTATTATTGGAATTTAAACAAATTATTATTAGAAATTAATTTTAAAAAGAAAAAAAAAAGAATGATTTCCTGATACTTGACACTGGCATAAAAACAATCATACGAGTCCATTACCAAAGAAAGATTTTTATACGTGGTAGAACCACGCTGCAGCTTTAATATGGTTGTAGCACGAATGGGTCGGCTCGACTGGGGTAGGATCACGCTCTCACAGAATACCAGCGTAAAATAGCAGCTCAATGCTGCTGTGTTTCGTATGGTAAGTGTAGAGAACTGGAGACGCTTTTTACTGGAAACGAGACATTCCATCTCAGTCCTCAGGGGTGACAAAGCATCTACATTTAGATTCTTAACGGAGGTTAATGTCTATGGGCCACATCTAATTACTATCAACTGGACTGTGTGCTCGTTTGTCACCCTTATGTTTTTTTTATATACGATAAGGGTGACAAACGAGCACACAGTCCACTTGATGGTAAGTGGTTGCTGCGGCCCATAGACATCTACATCTATCCTCTGTTACAAATCAAAATGTAGATGCGTTGTCACCCGTGAGGACTAAGATGGAATGCCTCATTTCCAGTAAAAAGGGCCTCCGGCCACCTGCACTCACCAAGCGAAACGCAGAGGTAAACCTCTACTTCACGCTGGTTTTCTGTGAAGTCGTGGTACTACCCCGGTTCGAGCCGGCCCACCCGTGCGACAGCAAAACCTGCCGCGTGGCTCTACCACTGTTATTAAAAAAAACATACTGTCAGTGAGGTCAGTGCGGCGGCTGAAGGAAAGGCTGGGAGAGGAGTGTACGGGCGCTTCCGAGGAGTCCAGCTCGAGCGAGGACTGCGACGCGCACGAGCCCGCCGAACCGGAGCGCGAGCGCGACCGCGTCGACCCACCCTCCTCCTGGTCCATTGCTTCTTCCTGGTGGTGGGAAATTTAAGTTCATGGGATACAAGTATTTTCTAACCATTATTATACCAAAGTAAAGTAGTAGTAATGCTGCTGTGTCGAACTTGTTGGTAGCAGTCATTTTCTGCCTGCACGGCTGTGTTCTGCTACGAAGGGTTAGTGACAAAGCTGATGCTTGCAACGATTATAATAATATCACGCTTACTGACGACATCCGTTTTTAAACGACAATTTTTATGCCACTATGCATTTATTGTATTAATATGTTTGTTCAGTTTACACCGAACACATTATATACTCGTAGGCATTACCTAACATTATAACAATAAACATTTTGTGCATAAACAGTGTTTTAAGTAACATTTACATCAAAAGGTGTTGAATACCACAACATCTTTGTGGTCCTTCAAGAGTCAAGTGTGATTTTGATTTTTTCAGTGATAGCAAATCGGTTTGTCTGGTTTCCCAGAAGCGGGTCTCACCAGGCAGATTGAGAAGTCGCATATATCGCTGGAAGTTCATCGTCATACGGACCGCAAACAGGAAGCGATCAGTTCACTTAACACCTATCGAATACCTAACAACAACAACGCCATAGAAGACTTACAAGCAACTCAACAACAGATGGTTTCTGGTATGGAGCAGCTGCTCAGCAACTTCAAAAAGGACGGCGCCGATCGTAGGACTGCTGCTCATATCAAAAAACGACTGGAGACTTTGAATACTTACTGGCAGGAATTTCACAACCTTCACCTCTAGGTACGTGAGTTGTGTGATGAAAACTATCCCTACATTGTACAGAATCAATACGGACAAGTTCTAGATTTTTATACAAAAACAAATCAACTTTCAACCCCCTCCCCCCCCCCCACGTCCACGTCGTCAGCAACACTGCGACAAGTGTACCTCACTCTTAACAACAAGCTGGATGAGATGTTGCGTAAGCGAAACAGCAACTTTAGTGCTTTTGAACGAACGTTAGCAAACATTGACTTGGATTTGTTAACCGATAACTGGGAATTAGAAAATGCTCTGAAGACCTTGAGTGTTAGATGGAACGCTATCGACTCTCTTAATTGCGAGCTTGACAGCGAGCTGGAGGGTACTAACGTAGCATACCAACAAACATTTTCCATCCATGAGAGAAGCTTTAGTGACATAAAGAAGGCGATCAACAAGAAAATATGGTCAACAGCTCATCAAGAAAAATCTACACCGAAGCTTGATATTCCTATCTTCAACGGGAACCATGACCAGTGGGTTCCGTTCAAAGATATATTTACGGAATGCATTCATAACAATCGCTCCCTATCCTCAAAATGGAGTGACGACATGGTAAGACATGCAGGAAGTCGATGAATGCAGGTGGCTCAGGACCGTGCTTTGTAGCATCCCTTGGAGGAGGCCTATATTTAGCTGTGGACTTGTAAAGGGCTGTAATGATGATGATGATGAATAGAATAATTTTGCGAAATAAAGTCCGGCAAGCACGTTTAGCATTTTTTGTTTTATTTGAAAGGTGCTTGATAGAAAACCGCCCTGGGTGCCAACCCACGCTACGCCGCCACTGGAAAAATCTCTTTGAAGTCGCGCGAGAACATATCGAGATTCACAGTTTTGTACAGATTAAGCACCATGTTGATCAAATCGTCTCTCTTCTCAGAGTTTTTACGTGGAGTATTTTTCAATTCAACACTGGACTTGCGTACGACTCACTGTAAGTCTTCTATTTTCTCCTTAAGGATAGAGATATATTCCCGATCCTTTTTTTGCAAATCTCAAAAACTCAAATAACTCAATCTTTATTCAAAATTCCTCATTCTGAGAGGCTAACAGAGAGACAGATTGCTCGATACTAGTGTTTGTTTGTTGAATTACGTGCTGGCTTTCCACATATCCGGTGAAGTGGTGAAGAATAACTTTGTGGGCATAAATGTCTATTATATATAAATGTCTGAGTATTTCAAAAAATCGTAGAAATATGAAAACCGTTAATACGCATTGAGGGACTGCGGCATACTCTTTTCTGGCCACAAAACACTATAGGTAATGAATAAATTTTTGTAAAAGCTTTTATAATTTATAAGTCACATTAAACACAGGGCTAATGTGACTTATAAATTATAAAAGCTTTACAAAAATTTACTTCGCAAATATCCGCGTTATAAAATAAAATGATGTGTCTTACCTAGTATGAAGGGCACCTGCCGCCCTCCCTCAATTGCGTGCACTATCCCCGTCACCACTAATCCCAGCACCGCTACTCCCAACACCACTACACTAGGCAAGACACACCACTGACGATAATACGACACGTGTTTCGCCTCTACACGAGGCATCCTCAGGTGATATAGACTCTACGGTGGCTAACCGCTAAGTGAGCGGCGAGCCAAAACAAGTGCCTTTTATACAAACCGATGATGCAACCGCTCTCTACCTAAGGAGCGAGCGACTGCGTCATGCGATAACACATGCGACCAATCACCGCTGGACTTACGCAGCCGTTTGTAAAATTACCCAACCTCCAACCACGCAACCAATCGCCGATCACCGTGAGGGTGACAAACGACCATATTGCGAGGCTCTCTATTATTAGAGAGCAGGCTTGAAGATATTTAAGAGAGGTGAGTTAGTAACATTTGTTTGTTCATTCAGCAATGCAACGGTATTATTATTACTTTTTAATATCTCTAACTGTTCCAGCACACACAGCCGCAGCCCTTTATTACACGTATGTAAGACTTTAAAGGAGTGGTCGTTGGCTAGGTTGTGTCCAGTGTCCAAAAGATGTTTGGCAAAATGGGATTTATCGGGATTGCAATTCCTGTACGCGGCTAAATGCTCTTTATAACGTGTCTCGAAACTGCGACCAGTCTGACCCACGTAAACGGCGTGGCATTCGTCACAAACAAGTTTGTAAATACCTGACTTTTGACGAATATCCAACTTATCTTTACTATTACAGATATTTCTAAGAGAATTGTTTGTTTTGAACGCCACATGAACGCCGTTTTGTCGAAGAGTATTAGCTACTTTTTCAGATATGGGGCCTAAGTAGGTCAAACTGCTCACATATCGATGAACACTTTGAGGTTGAACCGCGTACAGAGAGTTGCGAATAACATGCTTTTGTTTCTTTTTAATTAAATTGTTAATGAGATTTTTTGAAAAACCGTTAGAGACCGCTATTTGATAAATTATATTAAGTTCTTTTAAATAATTTTATTTATTAATGGGACAGTAAACAAACGGTTAATGTAACAATAAAAGGCGGCTACTTTATGTTGCCACGGATGACATGATGACGCGGGGATGACCGTGTCGGTGTGAGTTGGCTTTCGATATATTTGGAAAACATGTGACGATTCTTTTCTTGTTATTGTTAAGTCGAGAAAATTAAGGGAACAATCTTGTTCCAATTCAAGTTTAAATTTAATTTTGTCATGGACTCTATTTATTTTATTGAGGAAAACATCCAGTTGTCTCCTTGTGCCAGTCCAGCAAATAATTATGTCGTCTACATATCGATAGTAATATAAGATATTTTGATTGACAACTATATGTAGTTTTTCGAAATTATCCATGAAAATGTCCGCCATAAGGGGACTTAGAGGGGACCCCATAGCTAACCCTTCTTTTTGTAGATAGAAACGGTTATTAAACCGGAAATAGTTTTGTTTCATACAGAGAGAGGTTAAGTTAAGAAGATCATTTGTTTCCCCGGGATGTAGACGACGTTTTTCAAAGAGATCTGCGAGTATACGCAAACAGTCAGGGGATGGGACATTTGTGAAAATACTATCAACGTCTAAAGATAACAATATGGATTTAGGAGGAATACGAATATCTTTAATTTTGGAAATGAGATCTAAGCCATTTTTTAGGCTGTAAGTGGGGTTGAATCCAGATTTCTCTCGAAGGAGGAAGTTTAATTTTTCAGCAAGGAAATAAGCTGGTGCACCAATATACGAGACAACTGGACGAATAGGAACATGTTCTTTATGTATTTTTGGTAACCCATATAAAATGGAATTCATCATTGGAACAAGATTGCTCCGAGACAAGTTGTGATCGGGAAAAACATATGATGACTGTTGTATACATAACTTAATATCCGAAGTAAACTTTTTGGTTGGGTCAGACTCCAATAGCTCAAAGTCATCACCTTGGATAACATCGTTAACTTTCTGGCTGTACCCACTACTCTCCATAATAACAACAGTATTGGCTTTATCGGCTTTAGTAACAATAAGGTCGTTTTCCCTTATTCTCTGCTTTAGGGAATTAAAAACAGGGAACTCAGGATTGAAATGGGAAGACTCGGGCACAGCCCGAATTTCATTAGCTACCAAACTTTTAACGATGTTATCTTTCTTCCCGATCACAACAGCCACCTCCGCGTCAACAGCCATAGTCTAACGATTTTTGGGAGACCGAAGGTGTTAAATTTGTAGTGTTATGCTACTTACATATCATTTTACACTATTTTAAATTAATTTTTCCATTCTGTTTTGATTTTCTGCGTTCACCTCAAAACTGGATATTTTGTATCACCTTTGTTTCCATAGGATCCTGTAACGTTTTTAAACCATAAGAACACAATAACAAATCATTTTCACTTCGTATTTTCACGCTATCAGCACTTTTTAAATCGGTGTCGATGGAGTCTACCTTTTTCGATCTTTTATTTAGTTCTCCGTAACTCTGCAATTTCGGGCTTCGTGCGCGCTGTTGCGCTACCTTTTTTTCTATATCAATAATATCTCATTTTTCACTTAAATCTTGCCGTTTCTCTATTACGAGCCTGAAACCAAAATTTTACATGTTTTGACATCGTTGTTTATCTGGTTGTCATGGCAATTTTTATTCAAATTCGTTACCGGTCTGTTGGAAACAAAGGTGATACAAATTATCCAGTTTCGAGGTGAATGCAGAAAATCAAATCAGAATGGAAAAATTAATTTAAAATAGTGTAAAATGATATGTAAGTAGCATAACACTACAAATTATACTTTAGGCCTTTATGTAAAAGGGACAACTCATCTGTTGGAAACTGGACATCGGAAAGATTTTTAACTCGGGGATAAAATTGGTGATATTCTGTATGTATGTCGTTATTACGATTACGGGATGAAGAGGATACAAGTCGTTGTAATTTACGGGACTGAATTTGATTTGAATTCAACCATTATTACGCAGTTAAATGCCAATATCCGGCTTTATTTCGCATTTACCTAAAAACCGTGTGAGTAACCTGCCCATCCGGCGCATGTACCAGTGTGTGAGTGTGACACAGCTTTTATTCTGAATTGCCGGTGTAGTAGTATATTTAGAAGTTTTTTTTTTGCGAACAGTCTATCATTGAAATAATGCAGCCAACCCGTTGGTGCTCGTCTCGGGCTTGGTGCGGGCTGCGCTGCGCCGGTGCCGAGCTGCAGCCGCCGCGCCCCGCCCCCACCGCCCCCGCAGCCCCCGCAGCCTCCGCCACTCCCAGTACCTCCACCGCCTCCAGCACCTCTGCCGCCGCAGCCGCCGCCACCTCGGCCTCTGTCGGATAAAACTGAATTATAGACATGAACCGTGCTATGCGCAGCTAAAGAGATAAGCACCTGCTTATAAATTTATCGCGGATGTTAGAGGTCATGAGGATCCCTCCATCATTCATCATCATCATTACAGCCTTTCACAAGTCCACTGTTGAACATAGGCCTCGACCAAGGGATGCCACAAAGTACAGTCCCGAGCCACTTGCATCCATTGACTCTCTGCATGTTTTACCAGGTCGTCACTCCATCTAGAGGCTGTCACTCAAGAACTTTTCTTCGCCATCGGTTGTCGGTTCTTCGAGCTATATGGCCGGTGCATTGCCACTTCAGCATACTAATTCTTTGGGCTATGTCGGTTACTCTGGTTCTACTGCGAAACTCCTCATTTTTAAGTCTATTACGCAGAGGAACGCCGAGCATAGCCCTCTCCATAGCTCGCTGAGCGACTTTGAGCTTCCTCATACGGCCAGCAGTGAAGATGATCCTCCAAAATAAATATAATTTTTCTAAGCATGATAACTATAATATTAGTCCTCCAGACTGAATTTTGGTCACGACGGCCAGTCTCAACGGAGACCTTTTGCGTAGGACAGGACTATTGTGGACGAATGTGCGCTAGCACGAATACACTCTCTATTCCTTCACTATCATATTCCGATGGGACGGAAATCCAACACGACTGGAGAGAGGTCAGGCGCAGAATTATCGTCTTTACGTGCTTCCCGAAGGGGTCATCATCGCCAACTTTTGTCTCTGGGCTGCTACTGATAATTTCTAGACAGAAAAACCCAATAAATGATTTTGTTCCGACCTGGGATTCAAACCCGGGACCTCAGGATCAGTATCTATGAGGCAATCTATGAGGGAGGCCTGTAATCAGCAGTGGACTTTTGATAGGCTGTAATCAGTAATGGATAGTGGATAATGTGGAGAAGATCCCAGGGTCTAAGCTAGGTCTTTAGTAGGAATATAGACAATCTATTGAATACATTTTTTTTATATATATGGTAGAGCCATATTAAAGCTGCAGCGAGATTTAATATGATTGTAACACGGATTGGTCGACTCGACCGGGAAAGGACCAGGCTCTCACAGAAGACCAGCGTAAAATAACAATTCGATGCTGCTGTGTTTCGTATGGTGTGTTTAGAGAACCGGAGACCCTTTTTACTAGAAACGAGGCATTCCATCTCAGTCCTCAGGGGTGGCGGCGGATCTGCATTTTCATTCTTAATCGACGATAGATGTAGATCCACTCTCTATCAGGTGGACTGTACACTCATTTGTCACCATTATTCTATAAAAAAAAAGTGTTCAAGACTCACCGTGCATCTGCAGCTTGTGCTGCAGTAGCGGGAAGAAGCCGCGCGCCGTGGCGTTGTGCGGCTCGTACTGCAGGATGAGGCGGCAATACTTCAGAGCCTCGGCGTACTGACGACGCATTATCGCTGACAAAAACTGAAGGAAACCAATTCACTCATTTTCGATACAAATAAAAATAGAAACTTTTTTATTCAATATAGATTATAAATAATAGTTATAGAAAGTAACTCTTATGGTTAATTTATGACCAGTTTATTTAGACCAGAAAATACCTCCGTTCTGGGAATAACCAGCAAGAACCTTAAGAAGAACTTTTTTTGATAGATTAATATAAAAAAATAAGTGCCCGTTTATACTAATTACGATCGATCGAATAATACGAACTCACGCGCAGAAGGTTTGCTGATGTCATCATTACGTCCCTCATCACTCGATACTGATCAGAACAGCTCGAGACAGGGTCCTTGGATGTATAGATCACCGGCAAACCCTCTGTGCGCGTATTATAGTGTCGTCGTTGATAGTAGCACTGTGTAGTGGTTAATAGTCGTATGTGTAAAAAGATAGAGTTTTCTGTCAAGAAATTCTCAGTAGAAGTCCGGAGTCAGAAAGTTAACAACCCCGGGCCGCCTCATCGAACTATGAGAGTGAGGGAATAAAGAGTGCACATATGCTTGTGCATACACTTGGCCACTATAATCCTGAGCAGGAGCGCAGTTGTCTAGTCTCCGTTGAGACTGGCCGCCGTGACCGAAACTCGGTCTGAAGGACATTATTAGTCGTATATGTGCGTAATGCGTATATGTGTTTCTTTGCGTATACATGGCCGTGAATATGCGCGAATGCGGGAATATAATCGTACGTATTATACGACTGGATATGGCCGTGCGTGTGGGCGAGAACATGTACATGGATGTAGGTATACACAAATACACATGTGAGTGTGCAAGGTATGGATTAACAAGAAGGTTATGAAGATTATCCTCCCCCTCCAAATGAATATTAAAAAAATAAAAATAACGGCGTGGTGGAAAAGTTTAGTTTTTGACCCCCTTAATTTTTTATCCCCCTTTAAACTTGATCCGCACCCGGAGTGTGCAAAGGTTAGGATGGGTATCGCGTGTAAGTGTGCATGGTGTGATGCGAACCTCAGCGAGGAACTCGCCGGGCGCGTCACAGTCCGCGCGCTCGGCAGCGGCGGCCATGCCCGAGCGCCGTGCGCCGCACGCCGCGCCTCCTACCGCCGCGCTCTCGACCCCACCCCCACCTCCACCGTTGCCACCACCTGTACAAACAATCTATGCTGTAGATGAATACATTTTTTTATGGAATCCGGTTGACAAACGAGCACACAGTCCACCTGATGGTAAATGGATGCTGCGGCCCATAGACATCGTAATATATGCTCAAGAATCAAAACGCAGCATCCTTGAGAACTAAGATGCAATCACAGGACTAACATGGAATGCCTTGTTTCCAGAAAAAGGGTCTCCGGTTCTCTACAATCACCATACGAAACATAACAGTATTAAGCTGCTATTTTACGCTGGTATTCTGTGGAAGCGTGGTTCTACCCTCGTCGAGCCGACCTATTCATCCTACAACCATAATATAGCTGCAGCGTGGGTCTACCACTTAAATAAAAAAATAGGTTGCTTGTTCATACCCGGCTCGAAGGACAAATATCTATTTGCAATTTAGATTTGATTTCATATACTTAAGTAGTAAAATAAAGTATAGAGAATAATTACAGATTTTACGTGTATTTTTAAATGTTACGGACTGCTGAGTACAAGCCCTCTCATTTCTTAAAGAATTATAGAGAGTAAGGCCGCCGTGCTGCTTCAATGCGAGTTGAATCACTTGTTTCAGAAATATTTTATGTCTTAGATATGCAGGTTTCCTCACGATGATTTCCTTCTTGTTGATGTTCATCATGTTCATGGCACATCGCTTGCAACTTTACAAAGCGCAACTTTGGCCTCACATGGAATACTGTTCTCATCTCTGGACCGAGGCATCCCAGTGCCAGCTCCTTTCACTTGACAGCATCCAGCGCAGAACGGTTCGAATCGTCGACGATCCAGTTCTTTCTGATCGTCTCGATTCACTGGCGCTGCGTAGGGATGTTGCAGCCCTTTGCATTTTCTATCGCATCTACCACGGGGAGTGCACTAAGGAATTGTTCGGATTAATTCCAGCTGCCGAATTTCACGAACGCACATCGCGTCAAAATTCGCGATACCATCCTCACCATCTGTACGCTCGGTGGTCGACCACCATTGTGCGTTTTCCTAGGAGTTTTCTTTCTCGTACAACTTCTCTGTGGAATTGTTTACCACCGATGATTTTTTTGAAACAAGCTAACTCTTTTCTAAAAGGCCAGCAACGCACCTGCGATTCCCATGAAAGTCTCTCAGCGAGTTAGCAACGCTGCAAGTTCGCTCACTGAGAGACGGCAGACGTCAGAGGAGCGTACTCACCTGCGCCGTGCGATATTTTTCGTTATCGAAATAATTTCGGTTATGTAAAGATTATACAAAGTTGTAACAAAACCCCCTAAAAATAGCGCTACCGTTATTTTATACCGGTTGCGTATCTGTGAATTTTAACCACTTTCGGTCTACCTTTAAAAATTGCGACATCAATATTTGTACCACCTAAGATGACAAGACCTGGCAACATATAACGCACACACCCTGAGGACTGACGAAAAGATCCTGGAGCTGGAAAAAGAGATAGAAAAGTTGCGCTGGAATATTATAAGAATATCCGAGGTCCGAAGAGAGGGGGAGGTCACGGTAATTCTCGAATCCGGCAACTTTTTATATCACCGGGGGGGCGACCATCTGTCCCAAGGATGTGTCGAATTGGTCGTCCACAAGTATCTCGTTAACAACGTTGTAAAGACTGAGAGTGTGTCGACGAGGGTTGCGTAACTTATACTCAGAATCACCAAACAGTATACGCTGAAGGTCATACAGGTTTACGCACCAACCTCGGCACATCCCGATGAGGCGGTGGAGGAAATGTATGAGGATATCTCTAGAGCCATGCGTTACTCCAAAACGGTATTAATGGGAATGGAATACGGCGTTAATGGGAGACTTTTTTTATAGGAGAGGGGGCAAACGAGCATGCGGCTCACCTGATGGTAAGTGACTACCACCGCCGATGAACAACCGCAACACCAGGGGAATTGCAGATGCGTTGCCGGCCTTTTAAAAAGGAGTAGGCTCTTTTCTGTTCTTTTCTTCAACGCAAAACTAGGCACAAGAAAGAACGATAAGCTGAAGGTAGGGCAATTTGGAATAGGGCAACGGAACCTAAAGGTCCAGCAGTTGGTCGACTTCATGGAGAAGGAGGGACTCTTTATAATGAACTCTTTCTTTCAGAAGCGGCTCCAAAGGAAATAGACCTAGTCGAGCCCCGACGGTTCGACAAAAAATTAGATTGACTTCATTATGACGACCAGACGGCAACTGTTCAGTGATGTCTCAGTGATCGCGATGGTGAAAACTGGTAGCGATCACCAAATGCTTAGAGGCACACTGAACCTAAACGTTAAGTTGGAGAGTTCTCGTCTAATGAAGTCAACGCTCCGTCCCCATCGTGCTCCAATCCAGAGTCCCGAAACATTTTAGCTCGAGCTACAAACCGTTTTACTCGTAAGTGCCTAGAATATTGCAATGCAGTGGACGATATCAATGACAAGCTCGTGAAAACAGTCCATGCGGTCGGATCTAAGTTCTGCAAAAGCCGCCGCAGAAGAACACAAAACTTTTCGATCACACTTTTAATCTCATGGCTGTTAGACGAGAAATGAAGCTGCAGTCTTCAGCAGATTTGACAGCGTACACGTAACTGAACAGACAGATCTCCAAATGCATGTGGCGGGACTTACACAACTTCAATACAGCACGTATTGAAGAAGCGATCAAGCGGACCTAGAGCTCCAAAGACTTTGCTAGAGATCTGTCTGCCAGAATGAGCCAACTGTCGAAACTGAAGACCGAGTGTTGTAGCGTCGTTTTCGGGATACCTGACGTTTTGAGTGAGATTGAGAGGTTCTACGGGCAGCTGTACACATCATCATTGGAGCCACATACAAGTGTGAGTAACGATCCAAGAACAAGTCTTATCCGACACTATTTCGATGATATTCCGGACGTCAGTCTGAGCGAGATTAGAATAGCTCTCCAGCATAATGATTTCTTATATTTACGCGAAGACTACATATTAAATGAAACTAATTTCTGACTGAGGACTGAGGTGTTTGACGTCCCGATGTCATAGTTAGCCCGGCTACCTTCAGTTTTTGAATATTAATTTTTGGTCCGATCTACGCAGAATGAGCTTACAGTATCTTGAAGTCTTGCAGTGGTATGCTTGGGTTTGGATTTAATTTTATTAATTATAGGATCCCAAGCAGATGGCAGTACCCATCCATCTTCTCTATTGAAATTAGGATATCTTTTAATTTCAATAGCCTCGCGAATCATCCTTGGTAGGAATCGGTGTTCTTTTGCGAGGATTTTTGGTTTATCAAATCTAATGTAATGGCGGGGACGATCTAGAACATGTTCACACACTGCAGACTTCCCGGAACGTCGGTGCTTCAAGTCAGTTATATGTTCTTTCACGCGGGTTGTAATAGATCTTTTTTTTTGTCCTATGTAAGAGAGACCACATTCACAGTTCAGCTTGTACACTCCTGCATCTTGTAGAGGGATATGTCACTTGACGGATTGTAAAAATTGACTAATCTTCTTCGGCGGCTTGAAGTATGTTTTAATGGAAGCTCGCTTCAAGATGTAGCCAACCTTGTCTGTGACTCCTCTGACATAGAGTAGTACAGCAGGCACACACTCGACTGTAGCCGACTTCACTCCTTCCGTGACCACGGGTGCAGTAAAGCACCCGAAACGTCGGGAATTAAAAAGTTAAATTAAACGCGATAAAATCCGTAATAATTAGTTTCATTTAATGGCTCCCCAGCACCTTAAAAATGCCAAGGCCCTAGGCGAGGATGAAATTACAGCGGAGCTTCGGATGGAAAACCGGTACTTAAAGTCCTTCAGAAGCTCTTTAATTCCATCCTCCATGGTGACTGATACTACATTGGAGGCGTGGAGCAAAAGTGCGGTGGTCTTGTTCTTCAAGAAAGGCGACAACGCTCTCTTGAAAAACTACAGACCGATTTCCCTTCTGAGCTGCGTCTACGTGCTGTTTTCGAGAGTAATTATGAATCGTCTCGTACGCAGACTTGACGACTTTCAGCCTCCCGAACAAGCTGGTTTCTGAAAAGGCTTTAGCACCATAGACCATATAAATACCCTTCGACAGTATGTTCCTAGGGGATGGAGGGAAGTGAAAGTTACATTCATACCCAAACCAGGTAAGAGCGACTACACTGACCCTAAATCCTACAGGCCCATTAGCCTCACATCCTTTCTCCTAAAGACGATGGAGAGGATGTGTGAAAGGGAATTAAGGGGGTCGGCGCTAATGAACTTACACGACAAGCAACACGCCTACAGTCTAGGCAAATCAACAGAATCGGCCCTTCATAAGGTAATTACAAAGATTGAAGAGGCCATCCAAAACAAAGAAATATGTCTAGGTTCCTTCATAGATATAGAAGGTGCTTTTGACCGAACGAACTTCTCCAGCATAAAAGGTGCACTCGGTAGACACAAAGTTGAACCGGCACTGATCGACTGGATAGTTTACATGCTCAGTACACGAATAATAAAGATTGCTGGTGAATCTCAACCAATCCAAATTAAGAAAGGCTGCCCGCAGGGTGGGGTTCTCTCACCTCTCCTGTGGAATATGGTCATTAATGAACTCATCAGCAAATTAAATGACAATCACTTCTATACAGTAGGTTATGCTGATGACCTGACAATACTGGTCTCTGGAAAGACAGCAAGCATAGTGTGCGACCTGACCCAAGCGGCTCTCCGTATAGTGGAGAGATGGTGCAGGGAACACGACTTAACTGTCAATCCAAATAAAACGGTTTTAGTTATGTTCACACAAAAACGAAAGCTGAATAACTATCATCCTCCAAGTCTTTTTAGCACAAAACTCCAGCTATCCTCTGAGGTAAAATATTTAGGTCTTACCTTGGACAGCAAACTTAACTGGAATAAACACATAGAAAACAAAATCAACAAAGCTAGTATAACTTTCTGGCAATGCAGAAACATGATTGGCAAAAGATGGGGATTGACGCCAAAAATCATACTGTGGCTTTACAAAACTGTAATTCGGCCCATGATCACATACGGCGCTCTGGTATGGTGGACCAAGACAAATGAAGCCACCATAATTAAAAAGCTTCAGCGCTACCAGAGACTGGCATGTATGGCTGCTACAGGCTGCATGAGAACTACGCCAACAGCAGCCTTAGAAGCGATGCTGGAGCTAACTCCGCTTCATCTACATATACAACAAGAAGCGACTTTAGCTGCCATCAGGCTCAAGACCCTAAATCTTTGGAGTAAGAATAGTGTCCCTCATACAGGCATAATTGATAGAATTCACTCAAAAATTCCTATCCTACAAGCCAAATACGATAGGATTCCTAAACAATTTGTTTTCGATAAGAAATACAAGATACAGTTAAATGAAAACAGCCAGCCGGAAGGATTAAGCCCAAAAGAGCTTAGAATTTTCACCGATGGTTCTAAAACAAATGAAGGTGTAGGTTGTGGAGCTTTCTCTGAAGACCTCAATATTCACATATGCACACCGCTGGGTACCTATAACACGGTCTTTCAGGCGGAATGTATGGGTATCATTCAAGCGGCCATAGCAATAGATGCTAGGAAGGTTAATGACTTCCCCATCAGAATACTGACCGACAGTAGGGCGGTACTCCAAGCCCTGAGATGCAATGTGGTGAACTCGGGACTAATATATGAATGCCATCAACGATTAAATGAGGTATGTAAAAACAACAATGTGACCCTGCAATGGATAAAGGGACACAGTGGATCCAGAGGCAACGATGCAGCAGACGAACTTGCCAGAAGAGGATCGGCTTTGGCCACTATAGGGCCGGAACCGATCATACCAATCCCCTTTGGTAACGTTTGTTCACTGGTACGTAGACACTTTACTAATCAACACGCTCAGCTTTGGAAAAATCTAGTAGACTGTAGACAAGCTAGGGATGCCCTGCCTGAAATTAACAGTCGCTTAACAAAAGTTTTAATGAGACTGAACAAGCCGCAGATTAGGATAGTAACAAGTGCTATCACAGGACACGGCACCTTTAACAAATATTTATTTACTATAGGTGTTACAGATAGTCCCCTGTGCAGGGCATGTATGGGGGAGGAAGAAACGGCGGCCCACGTGCTACTGAAATGTCCGGAGGTCGCTACATACAGGGCTAAACATCTCGGCACGCCGGGATCACTCCCCGAAGTTGCATGCAACATCAAGGGCCTGTTGAGCTTCTTCGGAGAGATCTCATGGCTCGAATAATCACATTATTCCTGCCCACACGCAAAATACGCGCATAGACGTGGAGTTGCGGAAAACAGCCCGTCGTAAACTAAACTAAACTAAACTAAACTACCCTTCGACAAATTGTACAGAAGTCCGAGGAGTACAATTTGGCACTATTTATGGCGTATATGGGCTATGAGAAAGCTTTTGATTCCGTCGAAATTGTGTCCGTTCAGCGGTACCAAATTGACTGTCGGTATATCAAAGTGCTGAAGTGTTTGTACGGTAGGGCTACGATGGCTATCCGAGTACAGAACCAGAGTACGAAACCTATCCAACTGCAGAGAGGTGTAAGACAGGGTGTCGTAATATCTCCGAAATTCTTCACCGCTGCATTGGAAGACGTTTTTAAGGTACTGGACTGGAATAGATACGGTATTAACGTCAATGGCGAGTACATCACTCACCCTCGATTTGTCGAAGATATAGTCCTTATGGCAGAATCGCTGGAGGACCTAAGCACTATGCTCAATGACCTTAATAGTGTCTCCTAACGGATAGCTCTTAAGATGAACATGGACAAAACAAAAGTCATGTGTAACGTCCGTGTCACACCTATGCCGGTAGCTGTTGGGAGCACTAAGCTCGAAGTTGTTGACGAATATGTTTACCTGGGACAAATAGTCCGACTAGGTAAGTCCAACTTCGACCGAGAGGTCAATCGACGGATTCAACTCGGCTGGGCAGCATTCGGGAAACTACGACACATCTTCTCGTTAGACATACCTCAAAATCTTAAAACGACATTGTACAACCAATGCATGTTGCCAGTGATGACTTACGGATCTGAGACGTGGTCCTTCACTGCTGGCCGTATGAGGGAGCTCAAGGTCGCTCAGCGAGCTATGGATAAGGCTATCGGGGTTTCTCTGCGTGATAAACTTAGAAATGAGGATATCCGCAGTAGAACCAAAGTAACCGACATAGCCCAACGGATTAGTAAGCTGAAGTGGCAGTAGCCCGGCCATATAGCTCGAAGAACCGACAACCGATGGGGAAGAAAGGTTCTTGAGTGGCAGCCTCGTACCGGTAGGCGAAGTGTAGGGCGACCCTCCACGAGATAGAGTGACTACCTGGTAAGACATGCAGGAAGTCGATGGATGCAGGTGGCACAGGTCCGTGCTTTGTGGCATTCCTTAGGGGAGGCCTATGTTCAGCAGTGGACTTGTGAAGGGCTGTAATGATGATAATGATGAATTTATTTAATATGATAATGATAATTATCAACCACAAGTTCAGCATAAAATATTGGATACAATTTTGATTAAATCATTGATTTAAATCGTGATTTAAATCATGATTTAAATCAAAATGATTTATTCATGCCAACCCTCCTTTTTATTGTCACTTTTTCGCTTCATCGCGTTCGCATCGTATCGTCGTCAATCACAACGATACTAAAGAAGTTTCACTTCAAAAACATGTGTATACTTTAGAACAAAATAGTATGAAACGAATAATTATTTGTCTTTATATATAAAAATTACGTGTCACATTGTTTGACCGCGATGAACTCCTAAACTATTGAACTGATTTCATTGAAATTTTGCACACTGTGTGCAATTTGGTCTCACTTGAGAGATAGTATACTTTTTATCCCGATAAGTGACCTTCAATATGTTTTTATTGCGAATTTAAGGATTTTTGCATAGGAAGGGTCGTCGGAAAGGGCAGAACAACGTCTGCCTGGCCAGCTAGTAGTTATATAGCTTAATTATTACCTATTGAAATAACTGAACTAAGTAAGTGGCGCAAATATGAGTTTCTGAGAGATGACTACATATTTGTGCCATTTGCTGTAGAGACTTTATTTTTTATAGAATAAGGGTGACAAACAAGCACACAGTCCACCTGATGGTAAGTGAATGCTGTGGCCATCTACATTTATCCTCGATTAAGAATCAAAATGCAGATGCGCCGCCACCCATGAGGACTAAGATGGAATGCCTCTTTTCCAGTAAAAAGGGTCTCTGGTTCTCTACACTCACCATACGAAACACAGCAGCATTAAGCTGCTATTTTACGCTGGTATTCTGTGAGAGCGTGGTCCTTCCCCGGTCGAGCCGACCCATTCGTGCTGCAACCACAATATGGCTACAGCATGGTTCTACCACGTTTAAAGACTATCGATCCGTGGGGTCCACGTACGGTGAGGTCCCTAAAGGATCTTCATCCGCGGCTGGTCGTTGCTGCTGGTGATAAGAAAGCTGGTTCTTTTGTCGCTCAAAGGCTAAGTATAGGCATTCAGCTAGGAAACGGATCCAGCGTTCTTGGTACGCTACCGCGGGGAGTAGGACTGTATGATAATTAAGTTACTAGTTTTAGTTTTATTTTTATTGTAGTTTTTAATATTGTACATAATAATAAAAAAAATTTAAACAAAATAAAATGATGTATACAAAAATACAGACTAATTGAGAACCTTCTTTTTTTTGGATCTACTAAAATGTACATGTAACATAATATTTATTTATTCATGTATTTTATCAACAAGTAACATTACAGGCATTTAGCCTAAAGCATTAAAAGCGTCTATTAATTATAAAACTGTATAAAACCTTTTTGAATTTCTGTAGGGCAAGGAATTTTCTGTATCAAAACTGTATGAGTGTATGTTGCTGAATAAACGCATGTCTATGTCTATGCTCTGTGTCTAATTGTATGGCACGCCGCGGCGCGGTGACGCAATGCTTGTTAGTGAACTTCACGTGTTTAAGAAATGTATTTTTTTTTAATTTTCAGACATGCAGGAGTCCTCCATGTTAATAAGAAGTAAGGTTTATTCTTGATGTTTTATCACACCGGCAAGTGACAAGAACCCGAGTTGCTTGCCTACTGTTAAATTTGCAGCAAGCTTGCATACCACAGCTAACTTAAGGCGATACCCCGACCAAAACCTTGCGATAGTGCGTTTTTCTTCGTTATTCAGAGACTATTATCTCATTAGTTATGAGAAATAAACTACATCTAAAAGTACATTATTAATGTTCACAATCACATTCCACGTTCTAATTTGATTTTATGTGTTATAAATACATTTAAAATCTACTTTTAAAAAATGACTAAAATTTTTGATTACATACATCCGTTGCTAAATGCAACGCTCTAATCATTTGAGGATTACACTAATGGATAGATAATTTAAAAATCTATATTATTCACTTTTATTTAATTTTAAAAGTTCGCTTTTCATTTTTAATTAAAATTAATTCCAAAAATTGTGTGAATTCTATGATAAATGGGCGTACGCAGGGTGCGGGCGGCAGTGCACTGCATGTTCAAAATTCAAATTAAAATTTATTTATTGCCAGAATGTAGTATATAATATTATGATGTTGTTATTTATTAATGAGACCTTACATTCTACCAAGATAATGGCGTGCAATATCTACAATATTATATCAAGGTTATTTGATCAGGGAAAGGCCTTAAATATGAAATAAATTTTATTCATATTTTGTGTAGCATAACTCAATGTCTGATAGCTAAGTGAGCATGTATATGTCGCATCGTAACATGTGCGAATTCCTAGCACCTCGGTAAGTAACCAGTGTCGGTGTCAAACCAAATGTTCAGTAGGTTCAATTTTTCTTAAATAATTTTGTGGTACAAAGAATTTTAGATTTTCTAAAAGTACCGGATCACCTTTTTTATTATTAAAGAGCAAATAAAAATGCATCAGCACCGCTAATTCAAATACAAGACTAAGAAACACAGTACATTTTCTTTAATATAAATCTCGCGAATATGCTGTGAAGTCTTCCCAACATTAGAGTGTACTACCTTTCATGGGAATCGCAAATTATAGAATAACACCCCAATTTACATACATATGATTTAGCATTGCGAAAATCGCGCGTTGTTCGCATAATGAAATCTAGTGGTCGGTACGCTTTAGACACTTTAGAGCATGTTTCTAATGTGTTGCGTAAATTTCAATTAGCGATCAATTAGTTCTAAATCACGTATTTCCCGAACACTATCGGGGGAAATAATATACGAGAGGTATTTGTGAATTTCAAGCCACAACTAGCTCCCAACGCTTCCAGCTGAAATTTAAAAACCAATTTGTTGCCTATCCAACTTAAGTCTTACTATGGATATTGATAAGGTTATTAGTAGCAATTAGGCAAAGATCTTAAGGGGTGAGGATGAGGAGACAATATGAGCCGGAAGTAGAAGCTTTCAGATGAGATACTTCAAATTACAAAAAGAAAGTACAAGGCAGTTGACACTAACCTAACTTGTGAGGAAAGCTTTAAGACGGGATCTACGTCGCTCTATTGCAACTGCAATGCAGGAGATCAAAACAGGGGACTCAAAGTATTTGCTCTGAATCTCACATCGCAAAACTGCTCATGCATGACGACAAAGTTCTCACGTTAAAGCCTCAAGTTTGAAGATTATTACAGTAAATAGTATGCCTACATAAGCTAGAATTTAATCTTAAATGCGATGATCCTAGAGCCATGCTACTTTACCGATAATCTGTCTTGAGGAGGTCGAGCTGGCCCTCGGCTAACTTAAAAATTTTGATTGTAAATTTTTATTGTGGGGAACATTGTGACAAAAGGACGAGCCGGAAAATTATTGTAGATAATTAGGAGTTATATATTATGTATAAGTGTATGTAAATTACAATCTAAATGCCCGTAGATATTCAAGGCTCAGACAAGCGTTTTATATAAAACACAGGTGTGCTCGGGGCCTGTGCTCAAAGGCAAACGATTGTTTTATGAGGGAGGTGTCTGTTCAGAGGGAAACTAGACGGAGGCGGCGTGCGTTTTAATTACCGCCTGCTGGAGCGCCTGACGCCCTAACACCAACTTTTTATGTTTCAATACATTTTAAGCTTTGTAGTTTACAGTTTTATATTAAA
This sequence comes from Parnassius mnemosyne, assembly GCA_963668995.1. Taxonomy (NCBI): domain Eukaryota; kingdom Metazoa; phylum Arthropoda; class Insecta; order Lepidoptera; family Papilionidae; genus Parnassius; species Parnassius mnemosyne. The sequence continues at coordinate 383,073 of CAVLGL010000002.1, forward strand.
AGACTTTAAATAAAGGTTTACAATAATAATGTATGTACGTTGCGATTATGTGGTTAAGTAAGGCAAAATGCGACGAAACGTAAGGTATTCTGGGATCGATAATTGTCATTGGTTCGAATCTCGGCCAATGTTAGCATATTATGTAATAATAGTCGGTCTTAAGGGAGACTAGCCATCTGAGCAAGACAGGATTATAGTGCGCGCAAACACAGGTGCACTCTCTATTCCCTCACTCTCATAGTTTTATCGGACGACAATCCGACACAACTGAAGTAAGATCAGTCGTAGGTCCAACGGTTTTACATACTTTCCGAGGAGACTTGACTTCTAACTTCTTCTTCTTCTTGATGCTAACTTCCTTTCCTTCTTAACTTCCTGACTTCGGGCTATTATTACTCGTAAGAATCACTTGACTGAAAACAATAGAACTGGTTTTAACCCGACCAGACATTCGAACCCGGGACTACATGATCAGCAGTCGCGCTAACGACCACTAGACTAACGAACCAGTTATAACATGTCCTTTGTGTAACGACACTAATTGTTAGTGTTGTGTCTCATAAGATGAAGTGACATAGGCACGATCTCTAGCTCCCTGTAGGGAACATTCAAATATCACACAAGCGCTACATCAAGCTTGCGTTTGCTCGTTCAAGTGCTTCTGATGCTTCACGTACACTTATAGTAGCATTGTAATATTTAAAAAAAAAACTAATAAAGATTAGTGACGAAACACACGACAGGCTATATTATCTTTTGTTGATTATGAACTTAGAGTATACATAAACATGGCTAACGTATGTAAAGTTAGCCATGTTTATGTATACTCTTTGAATATTAAATGTTATACACGTTTTATTCAAATTCATCATTCCCTATTTCCAACGCACGGATAATTATTAAAACACTTTAGCAACGCAAATTGTAACAACCTTATTATGTCTGGAACTCGAGCCCGAACATTGTTGGCTGACCTTTCAAATTTAGTGAATTTTTAATAGTGGCGACGAAAGGTGACAGGATGACAGTTTACTGTTTATTACGTAGACAGAACAATCTGCCAGGCGTGTTGCAGAAAGAAACAAAATAAAATAAGAATATAGGTTAGGCACATAATATATTTTGCGTCACCGTTAAAAAAATTACCCATTTAGGTAATTCTAAATACCTACCATTTTTTAATCATTATCATTATCATTACAGCCCTTTACAAGTTCCCTGCTGCACATAGGCCTCCCCCGAGGAATGCCATACCTACACACACATATATCCTCTTCAAACATATTATTTTATTTTATTTTATTTTATTGCGCGGATCTTAGTTAATTCAATTTTAACATATTTTATATAGGTAATGAATATAACATTTATTTCTTATTAATTTTTATTATACATGTTATTGTTCTTTAAATAAAGAAACTTGGTATTGTTGAGTTTTCTATTTTTTTTCATGAAGTTCATATACTTTTGTTAGACGGAGTGGGTAATTTTTCTTTCTAACCTAATTTCTCACAAACTTTAGTTGCTGGCCCGGAAAAATAACTATTTACGTAACTAAAAAAACGTTTCACACGTGGTAGAGACAACATTGAAGTGTATGTATGAGGTCTATGATGCTGAAAGCCTATTCGTTGAGATGATTCATAATAACTCTTGAACGTAGACGCGGCTCAGATGTAAAATCGATCTGTAGTTCTTCAATAGAGCGTCGTCACCTTTAACCTTTAAATATCTAATGCTGTGTTTCGAATGATAAGTGACGAGAACCAAAGAGTTTTTATTGGTGCTCTTCACTATTGCATTCAGTCTAAGTCTTCAGGAGTAAAAACAGATCTGCACTTTGATTTTTAGGGCCATAGCCATTAAAAAATATAATGAAATAAAAACATTATCTACTTCCAAATATTTATTTCGCCATTATTCGCACAGTCGCCGGAACTGTTTCCTCGACAGCAGCTCGTTAACGGGTGTTATCTTATCTTATATTTAAACCAAATATCAGTAGAGCACGCTTTACAGTATTTACTTATGCTCTGATAAAACTTTTAATAATTATACCGACGTGTGTAAACTCCAGTCGAAAAAAGGATAACTGTCGCTCTCACAGAATACCCGAAAGAAATGGTGCATAATGCTGTTGTGTATATGGTGAGTGTAGAGAAACGGAGACCCTTTTTACAAGTAACGAGGTATTCTATCTTATTCCTCAAATATGACAACACATTTGTATTTGTATACTTAATCGACTATAGATGTATACGGGCCACAGCATTTACTGTTGTCACATTTACTATTATCAAAAAAAAAAGCAAGTAAAGTTTACTCGAAGGTTTTGACACGTAGGATGCAAGAGAAATCGGAAAGATTTCTATGGGAGGCACAATGCGGATTTAGACCTGGAAGAGGATGCACGGATCAAATGTTTTCTCTCCGCATGATCACGGAAAAGCTTCTGGCTGCTAACCAGAGGATTTTCTGTGCTTTTGTGGATCTTGAGAAAGCATTTGATAAGGTTGTAAGGAAGAAAATTTGGGAACTGTTGCCGGTGTATGGTGTGGATGGTCGATTGCTAAGGGCTGTGCAGTCTCTTTACTGTGACTGTAAAGCCTGTGTGCGGGTAGGGCACCCATGTTTAGCGTCCAAACGGGCGTAAAGCAGGGTTGTGTCATGTCTTCCTGGCTGTTAATACTGTATCTCGACAGCTGTTTACAGAAGCTGAAAGATAGCTGTTTGGGTGTGAAATTGGATGACATAAAAGTAAATTGTTTGCTGTATGCTGATGATGCAGTGCTTATTGCACCATCAGAGGCAGAGCTGCAGGCATTAGTCACGTGTATGAAAGAGGAATGTGAAATTAAAGGTCTCCGTTTGAATGCTAATAAAACTAAGGTTCTGGTATTTGAAAGGGACGAAGAGAGAACGAAGTGTGAAATATGGGTAAATCAGGAATGTCTAGAACAGGTAAATGAAATTGTATATTTGGGGAGTGCTTTTAGCCGGGATGGAAGATGTGATTTAGATGTGGACAGGCGTGTCGCTGCCGGGAACAAAGTCAATGGTGCCCTGACTGCGTTAGTCAAAAGGCAAGGCGTAGTGAAGAGTGCACGCCTTGCAATACATAACGCAGTGTTGGTACCGACTTTGTTATATGGCAGCGAAACCTGGGTATGCCAGAAGAAGCATAAAAGCAAGTTGAATGCAGTGGAGATGCGATCTCTTCGTAAAATGTGCGACGTTACCATGGCCGACCGAAAGCGAAACGAAGAGATTCGCAATATGGCAGGTTTGAAAGATGACCTTATCACAAAAATTGATAAGGGCGTGCTTCGGTGGTTTGGACACGTTGAGCGAATGAGTGAAGACCGAATGGTGAAGAAAATATATAGCGCGAAAGTTAATATTAAAAGGTGTCGAGGTAGACCGAGACTAACTTTCGAAGGCCATGTGAGCAAATTGCTCGAAGAGGGTAGGGTCAAGAGTACTCGGATACCTAGACGTGCATGTAAGAAGAAGATAATGAATCTGAAAGAAGCGAAAGAGGTATGTAAGGATCGTGACACTTGGCGATCTGTTCTCTCTGGCTACCCCGTCAGGGATTGTGCGTGAAGATAAGTAAGTAAAAAAAAACACTATAAGTGCTACAAAGATACTGCTTAGGAAGTTTAAGAGAACATAGAACATTGTGGTCCTCTTCTTGACTTTTGATTTGGTTCTCTATCTATTAATATTCTCTATAGGTATTCTGAGACTTCAAACGAGGTAAGGGGCCTCGAGTGCCTATTATAGCAACGCCAAAGATAATGAAGGCATGTGAGTGGTCTCGATATCACGACCCACTGACAGATGTCAAGGCTATCGAATACTACCCGAGACGGAAACTAAAATGTTGAAATAGTATTTAAAAATGGTGAAGAGATAGAGAGGCCTCGTAGTTTTAAATATTCTATATATCAAAATTACGTCACCTTCTGCCAACGTTTACTAACACCGGATAGTGGGTTTTGGAAAAGAGTATGGCCCTAGCGATATCCTCATACCTTCTCCACCTACTCATCAGCATGTGCCGAGGTTGGTACGTAAACTTGTATGACCTTCAACGAATACTATTTAGTGATTCTGAGTTTGAGGTACGCTACCTCCGTGAATACACTCCCAATCTTTAGAACGTTATCAACGAGATACTTGTGGATGATAAATCAGGGACAGATGGTCGCCTTCCCGGTGATAGAACAAGTTGCCGGAGGTTTTCTCTCTTCGGACTTCAGATAATCCTATAATATCTTAGCGCAACTTTTTCGTATCTTCTTCCAGATTCAGGGTTCACTCGTGAATCCTTGCGTACGTGCGTCAAGTGTTGCCAGGTCAAGCCGTAGAAGGTGGCAACCGAACCTCCACCGGACATTCTTAGCACCCCCTGTATATATAAAACTATTTAAATATTATAAAGCTAGTGCTCGACTGCTATCCCACCTGGTGGTCAGTGTAGTATCAACACCTTGCAAGTTCACCTAACTTTCTTGCAACTGTTTTTGTTGTGTTTTTGGAAGTGTTAAATCTCACAAAACACTCACACTCTACTGATATCTCTCCACAACTGAGCTGACATCTGCATATCCAAAGACTGGGCACAAGCAGATCATTAATATGCAGCAGGAAGAGAGTTGCGGAGAAAACGGGCGCTGAGAAACTTCAATATAGTCAACATAGGCTCGGAAGAGCAGCCTTTGATAACGAAACGGAGAGATCAGTCAATCCGAAAGTCCTGCTGATCAGATCGAGGGATAAACCGTGCTCTTTGGCTGTGTTGGATTACCGTTCCATCGGTATGAGAGTGCGTGCACCAGTATTTGCGCACACAATCTTGCACTGTAATCATGTTCCGCGCAGGTGGCTCCATTGAGACTGACTGCCATGACTGAAATTAAGTCATTCAATTCAGGTCATTCTTTCCTGGGTTTCTCATAAGGTGGGCATTCAATACACACCCCATCGTTATATTAAGAGTATGGAGGTAATTGAAATTGGCCGATAATTGGCAAAGTCGGCACGGCTGCTTTTTTTGGGCACAGACTTAACGTTGTTGCCACTGTCTATAAGTGAAAGCTGTATGCGCTATTGTGCCATCGGATTACTTGCGGAGGCAGTGCAGGCTGAAATCAAAACTTGATCTTAGTTGCTTGTGATCACCGCTACGTCACGTAGACACAGTCTGACTATCACGTATCTATGTATATACTAACATAATGCATAAATAACATGTACAAATAATATGCGAGTACCTTTTTTTGCCACCTAGCGAGGGCAAGGTCGAGCTAGGTCGGACTCACACCGGCCCTTTGTAGCGTATCTATTGGTAATGCGCATTAGGACCACAAGACGTGTCTATATAGATAGAACATATTATTACGCGGGTGCCCACTGTGAGCGCGTGCAGCATTATGAAGGCGTATTGAACAAGGCCAGTACAGTAAGTTTGTTGCGTGCAGACTGCGGTCGCTGCTGCAGTGACGTTGACTTGGCGTTAATTAGAGATTTATCAACGTCACTGGGGTTGCGTGCCGGCGTGGAAGGGTGCCGCCCTCCACTAGCACGTAACTTTTCTTAGTACTAACCTAATAATCCTGTTTACTAGTATTCCTGTGTTTAAAAGTAAAAAAAAAAATAGTTTATATAAGTACGCCCCAATTTTAAACACAAACCTTTCTCTTTTGGTCATGGAAGGAAAAGGGGAGATCTCCCGCTGGGCAAGGCTTCAGTCCGAGGAGCGGCCAACGCTTTTCTGAGAGAGTTATGGAGCAATTGTTCCACGTTAAACATTTTTCTCAGTTTCTCATTAAGTTAAATAAATTATTTCTTTTGAGAGAAAAAAAAGTATCTTTATTCCGCCGCGTTATGTTGTAGCACGTATTGGCGGACTTCACATTTATACAATTATTTTTCCTTAGACATGCTGATTTCCTCGTGATGTTTTCCTTCACCGCCGAGCACGTGGTAAACTAGTATTTTAAATTGCAAACAACAATTTCATCTTTGCCGAAATCTTTGTGAAATTTACACATAAGCAATACTAACTATTTTATTACCACGTTTTCACTAACTCGCTTTCGTGTATGTCTATTCGGATCAAATTTAGTGATTGATTTAAAACTAACTTGCCTTAATTACTTTACTAAATTGTACTAGGACGTGTGCCCAATATAAATAGCGCTGAATCTTAGTCCATATTAACTTAAACACTTTCCCCAAAGTAGTAGTAAGAGATTAGGTGAACATTAAGTACTCACACAGTAACATATTTTTTCACATTGCCAGTAGTCTGGCAATACAAAAAAATACAAAAAAAAATACTTAATATTAAAATAATGTATAATAAAGGTAATGTAATGTGTTGGTGTTGCTTACTAGGCTGAAAACCAAGTCCTCTGTCGGGCGATAAGCACTAAAAAAAAACATTAAACAAGGGTAGCGGACTACACCTTCAGCTATTAAAGAACAAACAAAAGAGCCTAAGCTGTAGCGGTAAGCGGCTTAACTACACCCCACATCGCTGGTTATTCTATCTTGCATTGAGACCGCTTTATTAACAGAATTCAAAAAACGAGGAGGTTATAGATATATATTCGACGTGTACTTTCTTTTAGTATGTAACACGAACGGCAAAATTTACTGCCATATTGTGACGTCACATCTGTCAAACTACCTTCACTTGGATGTTGTTGAATGTGTGTGCGTGCGTGCGTGCGTGCGTGCGTGCGTGCGTGCGTGCGCGCGAGCGCGCGTGCGTGTGTGCGTGCGTGCGTGAGTGCGTGTGTGTGTGTGTGTGTGTGTGTGTGTGTGTGTGTGTGTGTGTGTGTGTGCGTGCGTGTGTGTGCGTGTGCGTGTGCGTGTGCGTGTGCGTGTGCGTGTGCGTGTGCGTGTGCGTGTGCGTGTGCGTGTGCGTGTGCGTGTGCGTGACGTGTGCGTGTGCGTGTGCGTGTGCGTGTGCGTGTGCGTGTGCGTGTGCGTGCGCGCGTGCGCGCGTGCGCGCGTGCGCGCGTGCGCGCGTGCGTGCGTGCGTGCGTGCGTGCGTGCGTGCGTGCGTGCGTGCGTGCGTGCGTGCGTGCGTGCGTGCGTGCGTGCGTGCGTGCGTGCGTGCGTGCGTTCGTGCGTGTGTGTGTGTGTGTGTGTGTGTGAATAGACATCTTAAAGTAATTACATATTTATGAAATAAACTATACAAATAAACAAAATAAAGTGTTTGTTTGTCCGTAACAAACATAAAATTTTTAAAATTTTTCTTTGTTTTGTTCGTTCGTTTCCTTTCGTCCGTCCGTCGTCCGTTAGTTTCGGCTAATCTCCGAAATGGCTGGACTGATTTTAAAGGGGTTTTCACTGGCAGATAGCTAATGTTATAAGGAGTAACTTAGGCTGCTTTTACTTTAGAAAACAAATTAGGGTTCCACACAAAAAAATTAAATCCCATGAAATCCAATCATAATAAATTCCTCGCGGACATAGTCGAGGGAAACAGCTGGTATGAAATAAATTTATAGTCGCAGAATAACAAGCAAATGAGAATCAGTAGCGGTCAGGTTCAAGTTTTACGACGTTTTCTAAAATAAAATTGTTCAAACATTTAATAACAAAATGTCTTGTTTCGAAAATTACTTTGGGTTTCACTTTAACGCCAGGGACTCGACACCCTTAACTCCGGCCCTGCTTCATTAAACTGAGGGTAACTAGATAGAAAATGATACTACTAATAGAATTACGAATGATGAAATTGGTTTTAGAACCATTACCTGCGATGTTACTGAAATTGAAGTTTAATCAAGACCTGCTTGCGGCGATTAAACATAGTTATGAGATGTTGGTCCTCGCGTCAAGACTATTGCATCTAATCTTTATCAGATGCCTACATGTGTAGCTGAAATATTTAATATTCAACATGTAATCTTTGTGTAAACTTACTCAAGTCAAAAGTGTGATTCGGGGAACACTGAATCTTACTTTCGTCATACATTATATATCATATTTCATACTTGCATGTATACGAAATGCCTAAATGCAAAGAAAAACCGGCATACTACTTTTTACCATTATACTCGGCAAATCATTGCGCGAATGCGTACGCTTGCCAAAGTAAATGGAAGGCATGAAAATACATACTTCAAACAATCAATCAATCAATATAATATTCATTATTTAACAGCAATAAAAATTTAAAAAATAAAACGAAATAGAAGGCACAATATACGGTCTTATCTCCCTGGAAGTGATTTCATTCTTCTCCTCGTTAGGCAAAGAACTGTATACAGAATTGTTTTATGTATATGAATACGGCGAGCAGGGACGTATTCATATATATAAAACAATTAAGCAAACTTTTAGCAGTTTATACACGTGTACAACTAATTCTTGTTGTCGAAATTAGATTTGTTAAAGGTGTGAGACGTCCGATGCTACAATCGTCCACCTGCCTACCACCCGCCTACCAAGCTTGACGATTAAGGCTAATTCTTTATACTACGGAAGAGAACCATGTATAGCGGTAAACTAACGATGAACTAATCCGTATTCATAACTAACCTACTACGACTACTGTTATTACAGAATATCTGTACTCTAAACAAAATATTTAAAATGTCACTAATTCGAATGAGGCGTTTCAATTTTTGCTGTTTAGCCAGTTTCTAGTTGACATATTTGCGAAAATCGAGACGGAACGGTTAGAGTTATATTAGGGACAATCTGGCGCAGCAGCAGTTATATACACTTGCAAGATGCGATAGGGAGACAGGGCGTTGATGCTGATCAGCTGGGTCAAAAGCTGGTACTGACTTCTTTTTTTACTGGGTGGCTACGCTATATGCATGAGCGGACACAAGACGGTATGACGTATGTGCGCCCCTTCGGTCGTCCCGATCTCTTTATAACATTTACTTGCAATCCTCGATGGGATGAAATCACGGAGATATTTTTGCCTGGGCAAAAAAGTTATGATAGACACGACATAATAGCCAGGGTTTTTCACCTCAAAGTTAAGAAAATAATGGCACTGGTTAGACCAAAGGAGAAATACCGGGTGTACCGTGGCAGGCTTACGATTAGTAAATGAAACAAATAGATAGTAGATGTGAAGAAAAATTATGTATTGCCTACCAAATCAATCTTCATACATGCGGGTTTTACTTTTTAAACATTATGCCGTCTAAATGTTTTCCGTCGCGGCGTACACATTCACGGAAACTCGACACAATTCCGAGCGATGCGTTGCAATATTGATTGCGGAATAGCATTCACTTCTCGCTCGATATTTTCTTTTAATTCTAATATGTATGTTGGGTTGTTATCATAGACTTTTGCCTTAAAATAACCCCACAGAAAAAAGTCCAAGGGGGTGAGATCCGGCGATCTAGGTAGCCACACGATGTCACCATATCGACTAATCAGTTTTCTAGGGAACTGTTCGCGGAGGAAGCTCGTGGTGTCTCTCGCCGTGTGAGATGTGGCGCCATCTTTTTGAAACCACGTGTGTGAACTGTACGATTGGTGCTCTTAAAGTTTCGGCAAAAAATATTCGCTTATCATGCGGCGGTAAGCATCACCATCAACGGTTACTGTTGCTCCATGGGAATTTTGAAAGAAAAAAGGCTCAATTATTCCATTCGTTGATAAAGCTGACTAAACGGTGATTTTCGTACTGTGCAGGGCTAGTTGGTGCTTTAAACGCGGGTTTTGTCCTCTTGGTGCCCAATACCGGTAGTTTTGTTTGTTCAGAAACCCATTTAAATGGCAATGTGCTTCGTCACTGAACCAAATTGTGTTTACAGTTGGAAATCGGCTAAGCATGTTTCCACAGAACTCCTTACGCGCTATGAAGCCATCTTGTTTAAGAGCCTGCTCCAATTGGACCTTATGTGGATGAAATTTCATATCCTTGCTTAAAATTCGCTGCACGGTCGTTTTTGATAGTGCCAAAGACGATGTTCTTTTGCGCACGGACTGGCGCGGATTTTGCAGTACGCTGCTTTCAACACGCTGAATGTTTTCTTTGGTCCTTGACGTCCGGTTAGGGCCTGGCCGAGGGTTGTTTATGGTTGAACCAGTTGCTCGGAATTTGTGCACCCTCGTTCTAATTAAATTTATACTTTTTCCGTCGCTTAAACGTTGAATATCAAAACGTGTACAAAATCGTTGACGGGCAATGGTACAGGAATCGTTACTTTTAAAGTACGCCTCTACTACGAACGCGCGTTGCTCACCGGTCCACTGTGACATCGTGACTAAACAATCCGCACGAGTGCAGCGTCGAATGCCACCACTTCTTCGCTCCCTCACGCAATGGTTTAAAAAATATTTAAATTTCAAGTTGTAAATCTGCCACGGTCCACTCTGCACATATTGTTGTGGATGCTTAACCGCATTTCGTCTGACATGGTGGATGAACTTATATATGTGCTGAGATACCAAATCCAGATGAAGATCCTATTTTATACGACATAATTAAAACCATTTTGATACACGGTCCATGTGGGAACCTTAAAAATAATTTAGATCAGGGTTGACAACGCACTTGTGGCGTAGGTACTTTGTTCGATGTTAAATAATACAGGTGTTCAATGGTTGCGGTAGGCACTTACGAGAACTATCAGTGCCATCAAAATTCATATATTAACACCTGCCCCTACAAACTCCGGAATTACTCATAGATTGTTATCGTTTATAACATTGGTAGAGCCACGCGGCAGCTTTTGCTGTCGCACGGATGGGCCGGCTCGAACCGGGGTGGTACCACGACCTCACAGAAAACCAGCGTGAAGTAGAGGTTTACCTCTGCGTTTCGCTTGGTGAGTGCAGGTGGCCGGAGGCCCTTTTTACTGGAAATGAGGTATTCCATCTTAGTCCTCACGGGTGACAACGCATCTACATTTTGATTTGTAATAGAGGATAGATGTAGATGTCTATGGGCCACAGCAACCACTTACCATCAGGTGGACTGTGTTCTCGTTTGTCACCCTTATCCTATAAAAAAAAGACTACTCTTTACAGCTGTAAAGGAAGTTATGGTTACACCAGCACCACCCATAATACAGATAAAACGTCCATCAGCATAAATACACAAATGCTGAGTATGTAGTAATTTAAGTAGACTGTAAGCATAGGATTAAGGATTGTAAAAGACAATGGTCAGAATAAATTCGCATCTCTCTCTGTGAACACGTAGTTTTTATTTAGTTTTAAGTCTTAGTTTGTATTTAGTTTTAAAAAAGCTCTCGGCAGCTCCCGCAACTTGACTGGCGCAGCCGGTAGGATCACCGGAAAAGCTGTGCCACCGTTCGTGAAAATATCGCGTATATAATTTTACTCATTTTCGCGTATCGGCGGACGATCCATACAGCGTGGTGATCCAGCGAACCAAAACAAATTCGCCGAGAATAAGGAGCCGTGAAGCTGATGATGGGCACTGCGGGCTGGTGAGTACGACTCTTCACCTCCTTCATATCCCTTAGTAAACTTGGAATTAGACATTTTCCATTTTGACTGTTATTTGGGTTTCAAATACTAATCTTACGTAAATTTTATAAAGTATTAAGTGTAATAAATATTACTTAAATAAAAATTAAAATAATATTAATTTAATTGTAATACGTACATAATAATAAGCCCCATATCTATATATCTATTGTTCTATGGAATAAATGACTATGACTATGACTATGACTATGACTATCACTCAATAAAGTTATAGAGTATATTATATTAAGTATTATACATTATATTAAGTTCTTATTTTTTTTTTTTTTTTTTTATAGAATTGGGTGACAAACGAGCACACAGTCCACCTGATGGTAAGTGGTTACTGTGACCCATAGACATCTACATCTATCCTCAATAAAGACTCAAGATGCAGATGCGTTGTCACCCGTGAGGACTAAGATGGAATGCCTCTTTGCCAGTAAAAAGGGTCTCCGGTTCTCTACACTCACCATACGAAACACAGCAGCATTAAACTGCTATTTTACGCTGGTTTTCTGTGAGAGCGTGGTCCTTCCCCGGTCGAGCTGATCCATTCGTGCTACAACTATACTACTAATATAGCTGCAGCATGGCTCTACCACGTTAAAAATTATTGTGTCTACATGTGTTTGTTAACTTAAAGATTACTCGACACGTTAATATATAATAGATTATTACTTATACTCGAATTTTCCTTACAACATTTATGGAACTGGTAGGGTTATAATAAATATTTTATATTATTTTTTATTTTTGTGTAACCCCAGTGAATAAATTATTAAAAATGTCGGAAATCAAACTTATCCCTAACGAATTAACTAAAATAATACCAACATTTAGCGGCGATAAGCGCCATTTAAATTTATTTTTGCGTAAATGTGAATATATAATAAATAACTTTAAATCATCCGATGTGCAAAATGAATATATAATGCAAATCATTACTAGTCGTCTTACGGGCGAGGCTGCGTCGCTTATCAGTGAACGGGAAGATATAGAGACGTGGGCCGAATTCAAGGAATTGTTTTTAACTCACTTCGGCGACCCACGTAGCGAGGAATGTTTAGCCATAGAATTAGAAACTTTAAAGAAACACCAAAATGAAAATTATACAGATTTTTGTGGTCGTATACAATCCGTTAAATCAGTGCTATTATCGAAGGTTAATCAAATTGGTGATAAAAACTTAAAAATAAGTAAAACTATTATTTACAATAACACCGCTCTGCAGGTTTTCTTATACAATTTATCCGAAAATATGGTGCGCATTGTTAGGTTGAAAACACCCAGTACACTAGAAGAAGCACTAAGTATAGTTCTAGAAGAAGTAAACTTCTATGACCAATATCAGATGCGTAGTAAAATGTTACAGTCTAAGCCACAGTCTAGTAGTACAGTAGTGCAACAACCATCGTTTAAGTTCGCAATGCCAACACAGCCTACAGGTTTTAGACCAATGTTAGCACAAAACCAACCCCCTAGGCAGAATTTCGGAACACCACCTCAATTTAAGTTTGGCATTCCCAATAGTAGACAAATGAAGATTCCGTTACCACAAAATAAGCCTCAACAGCAAATGAGTTTCCCTAAGCAATATTACTCACCTCAGTTTGGATACCGACCTAATTTTGGATACCGACCAAACTTTGGATTTAGACCCCCGGGCTATAGCCCCATGCAACCAATGTTACCACAACAGTTTGGTAACTCTCAGCGTTTTATTTATCCTAATAATAATAATAATGTGCATAATAAGCCGGTTTCTAATGATACTGATGTTTCTATGAGAACTGCCCCTCCAAAGCCTTTTCAACCAGTATAATTAATAGAATCAGGCGTTACTTTGCGGAAATCCATTATATAAAAGCTTTTACAAAAAATTTACTTCGCAAATATCCGCGTTATAAAATAAAATGATGTGTCTTACCTAGTATGAAGAAGCACCTCCCGCCCTCCCGCAATTGCGTGCACTATCCCCGTCACCACTAATCCCAGCACCGCTACTTCCAACACCACTACACTAGGCAAGACACACCACTGACGATAATACGACACGTGTTTCGCCTCTACACGAGGCATCCTCAGGTGATATAGACTCTACGGTGGCTAACCGCTAAGTGAGCGGCGAGCCAAAACAAGTGCCTTTTATACAAACCGATGATGCAACCGCTCTCTACCTAACGAGCGAGCGATTGCGTCATGCGATAAAACATGCGACCAATCACCGCTGGACTTACGCAGCCGTTTGTAAAATTAAAAAACAAACCGCCGCGCAACGCCCACATTATTAGAGAGCAGGCTTAAAGATATTTAAGAGAGGTGAATTAGTAACATTTGTTTGTTCATTCAACAATGCAACGGTATTATTATTACTTTTTAATATCTCTAACTCTGGTTGAAAAAACCAGGTTTCCGCCTAAACGAATTAGAAATTTATCCATCATACTATCCCTACGAATTTCCTCAAAATTACATGTATGAGGAACCATACGAAAATTATTATGAAGATGAATCCATACAAGAAAATTCTCTAATAGAGGCCGAAGAAAACAATGATTCAGAGGATAATGACATATCGGCACAGACTGAAAATTTTCAAGTAAAAGCCTCCGAAAACCACCCGAAATAATAGAATTGAATTGCGACATAAATCTAAAACTACCATACATATATATACCGGAAATAGATGCTAATTTTATGATAGACACAGGAAGCACCCGTTCTTTTATAAGCTCCGATAAAGCACATCAATACTACCGTAATTATATAACAAATGAACCCTTTAAGGTTATAAGCACTCACGCATCTAGTGAACACAATCAGGTAATTAAAATTCCACTATTTTCTATATTTCAAAGTAATGACGAACATAAATTTTATCTTTATAATGTCGATTCACGTTATGATGGGTTAATTGGGAACGATTTATTAAAGCAGTTGGAAGCTGTAATAGATTTAAAGAAACAAGTACTTACTACAAATTCTTCTAGAATACCGATAGTACACAATAGCTTAGAACATGTAGTAATACTTCCACCTCGTTCTGAAATCAGAGCAAAATTACCTGCTAACATGTTTTATGGCGAAGGAATATTAAATTATACCCGATTCTGTGACGGAGTGCGCACGCCTTCTGCATTGGTAAAGTGTTAGATCAACAAATGGAACTATCTATTAAGAAACCTTTTGAAATTTATGAATGTGTAGATGATAAATCGTATGTAAATTCTATAGATCACTCTGATCTAGAAACGGACCAGTTATTGCTTGAAAATTTAAACAAATTACGACTAAACCATATGAATGAAGAGGAAAGACATAACATTCGTAAACTATGTGAGGAATACAAGGATATATTTTATTGTGAACGGATACCTTTGAGTTTTAGTAATCAGGTTAAACACTTCATTCGGACTAAAAACGAGGACCCTATATTCACAAAACCTTACAGACTAGCCCCCGTAAAAGTAACAGAGATAAACAAACAGGTCGATAAACTTCTATTAGATAATGTAATTCAGGAATCTTTCTCCCCATGGAATTCTCCCGTACATCTTGTTCCAAAAAAGGCTGATGCTTCGGGCGAAGTTAAATACAGAACGGTCATAGATTACAGAAGGCTAAATGAAATTACAATTGATGATAAGTACCCCCTTCCAAATATTGCAGACCTTTTCGATAAACTAGGTAAGAGCACTTACTTTTCGACACTCGACCTGGCCAGCGGCTATCACCAAATTGAACTTAATGAAGATGACCGACAGAAAACTGCCTTCAGCACCCAAAATGGACACTATGAGTTCCTCAGGATGCCATTTGGATTAAAGACACCCCCCGCCACCTTTCAAAGGGCTATGAATAACGTCTTAAGAGGGTTGCAAGGAATCCATTGCCTTGTGTACCTTGACGACGTTATTATCTTTTCCGCTAGTCTACAAGAACACATGGAGAAACTCCGTACAGTTTTTGACCGACTTAGAAAGACTAACATGAAAATACAATTAGACAAATCTGACTTTTTCCGAAAAGAAGTTTTATATCTTGGACACACCATAACTAAAGACGGACTGCGACCAAACGACGACAAAATTAAGGTAATACAGAATTATCCTCTTCCTAAGACAACCACCGAAATCAAAAGTTTCCTTGGGCTGGTTGGATATTATAGAAAATTTATAAAGGACTTTGCGAAAATCACACAGCCCCTAACATCGTGTTTAAAGAAAAAGAATAAGATAATTATAGATCAAAATTATATAGATGCTTTTCATAAATGTAAAGAAATATTGACCAGTGTCCCACTACTACAATACCCTGATTCGACTAAACCGTATATATTAACTACCGACGCTTCGAATGTAGCTCTTGGTGCAGTATTATCACAAGGACCAATAGGGTCAGATAAGCCTATTGCATATGCCAGCCGCACACTTAGTAACACCGAGTCACGATACAGCACAATATAGCACGTACTTTTAGCCATCATTTGGGCTGTAAAGCATTTTAGGCCCTATTTGTATGGACAAAAATTTCAAATTTATACAGACCATAGACCCCTTGCTTGGCTCTATTCCCTTAAGGAGCCTAACAGCAAACTAACACGCTGGCGTTTGCGTCTTCAAGAATACGATTTTACAATCGTCTATAAAAACGGCAAACAAAATACCAATGCTGATGCCTTGTCTCGCATAAAACTTAATGCTTTAGACGACGCATCAATGGATGTTAATGTGGATGACGACGACATACAAAAAGTAATACGTCAACTGAAAGAACTTGAAAAATACAGACCTAAACCTCAACCAGAGACAGTGATAATTTCAGACTCAGACTCGAGTGTAACGGATCATATAGAATTGTTCGAAGAAAACTACCCTGTACCATCTGTAACTAACAGTAGTAGCACAGACACGATACATTCAAATGTTGAACCCGAGTCAACAGCAATCCCAATTTTGAGCGAGGCAATAGATACCAAACCAAATCAGATCCTAGTATTTTCTTGGTTCCAAAATAAACTACAAGTCAGAAATTTATCTAGAAAAAAAAACAAAAAGTACTAGAGGTATTTCTCCCACTAGAAAACGAAGAATTAATAAAACAATTTTTAAAGGAATATATAAAATTTAAGAGTCGATACTTTATTTATTTCGAGAACGCTGAGCATAGGAAATTATTTGCAAAAGTTATTATAGAACTCTTTAAGAAGGATGCAGTACAATTCTTTGAATGTACACATCGCGTAGTATATGTGGAGGATGAAAAAGAACAAAAAGCTGTCATTCTCAAACACCATGAAGGAAAAACATGTCATCGCGGTGTGAAAGAAACTATGATAAGATTACGCAGTAACTATTATTGGGAAAATATGCAAGACACTGTAGCTGCCGTTATAAATGCTTGTGAACCGTGCAGATTAATGAAGTACGATAGGAAACCAATAAAACCTATACTACAACTCACATCAACTCAGGATGCGCCTTTTCACGAACTATTTATAGATTTATTTACTATTGAGAAGAAGTATTATTTAACCGTTGTGGATGCTTTTAGCAAATTAGGGCAGGCCTTAGAGATTGCAAGTCGACAAACCACTGACAGGCATTGTCGAAAGATTTCATTCATCATTTCACTATAATTGAAATATACAGACTTGCAAAATATGAACATAAATGCACAGACGCTGCATCTGTCATGACATATTCAGTCATGGCATATAATCATACTATTCATTCAACGACAGGATTAACACCCTTTGAAGTAGCATTTGGTCATACCGATTCTGGTAAAATATTCGACGTAGATTTTGAAAAGGCATATACACAGCAACTCATTAAAGACCACGCGAGACAAACCAAATACTTATATAGGTATATTTCCGAAAAAGTCCATACAGATAAAGAAAAGGTTAGGAAAAAGAAAAGCGGGGAATCTGGAATTGATCTTAAAGAAGGTGATACGGTTTTTATTAAAGATATTAACATAAGGAAAAGTAAGGATAAACCTAGGTATCAAAAGGCGAAAGTGCAAGGTGATGTTGAAAGAAACATAATACCTGTAACGATAGGAAAAAGAAAAACTAAAGTGCACCTCAAAAATGTGAAACGCCCTCCACAGGTTGTTGGCGATCTTCGTGAACCTGAATCTGATGATCCAGACCCAAGGCCTTCAACTTCTAAAGATTGAGCATAACCCAGGCATGTTACCCGTAAAGCAAGGACAAGCATACAAGGAAGTAGATAAGTGGGTTATAATTAAGCAGTTAGACTTTAGTAGCATAAAAGATGATTTAAATTTTAATATCAATAAATATAAAGAATTTAGCAGTTTAGTAGACATCCATAAGCCATACGTAAATGAATTCCAAAATATGAAAACACAAGTAAATTATTTAAGTAACTTAGCTGTAGAAAAGTTTAAACAACTCATACTTTCGATACGTTTCAAGCGCGGTCTTATTAATGCATTAGGTTCTGTTATCAAAACGCTTACAGGAAATTTAGACCACAATGATGCAATAAAATACGACAATCTCATATCTCAATTAAAGACCCAACAAACGCACACTAATAAGAAAATAACAATAATCTCGGAGATGCTTAACTCTCTTATAAATAGTACTGGATCTCTACAGGAAAATATGAAAATTATAGATGAACGAATGAAACGTATAGAAAGAATTGTAAAATATATAATTACTAAAGACGATAATAGCATATACTCCACATATGTTTTAAGTATGTTTAACATGTTTGTCAATAATTTTAGAACTATATACTTAATTTTAAGCGAAATAGAAACGGCATTAGCATTTACTATACTTCACGTTCTACACCAAGCCATTGTTAATTCCACTGAATTATTAGTAATATTAGAATCTATATCTCAAACAAATAGTTTATTGTATCCTATTACTGAAAACAATTTAGTTAATTTGGAAAGATCTATGTCTGTTAAGGCCTATGTAAAAGAAAACCAAATAACGTTCATCATGGAAATCCCTCTGACTGATAATATTACATACACTTATTTTAAAATGTATGCCTTACCTATGTTTGATCCCACCTATAATAGAACAACTGTTATTTTTCCCAAATATCCCTACCTCATGGTGAAAGATCACACGTACTTACCCTTAGATGGCCCATGTCAGGAGATAGCAGCAAACCAGTTTCTGTGTGAAGAAATTGATATCGTGCAGTATCCTGAAAACACATGCATAGAACAACTTATGAGCTTCGCATCAAATCTAAGCCTTTGTAAATTATCAATACTACAGCTGGAAAGTGTTAAGATACAGTCTATTGGTCCTATTAACTGGATCCTATTTACACAAAATGAAATAGTGCTTACAAAAACGTGTGGCGATGACACTCAAAGAAATGCTGTAAAGGGCACTTACCTCTTGGAAATCGATGAAAATTGTGAGATAAAATTAGGCAATATTAAATTACACCGGAAACGATACTACTCAGGAAAACTGCAATATAAGGTGACACCAATTTTAACTCTACCCAAATTGATAGAGCAGCCTACAAATGCGGAGAAAATAGTGAATTTAAATCGCGTTAATTTGGACGAACTAAGATATCTCTCGTACAAACTGAAAAGTGAAATAGTGGAAAGTGAAAGTGAAAGCTTAGTGAAAAAGAAAAGTGTTAGTTTAGCTACTGTACTACTCTATGTTATATTAGTTTTAATTATTCTTATTGTTGTAATTTGGAAACTTAAGTCTAAGTTAAGTCCTACATTGTATGCAAAATCATCGGAATCCAAATCTTGCCGATAACTTTGCAGTTGAGGAGGGAGGAGTTATGGTTACACCAGCACCACCCATAATACAGATAAAACGTCCATCAGCATAAATACACAAATGCTGAGTATGTAGTAATTTAAGTAGACTGTAAGCATAGGATTAAGGATTGTAAAAGACAATGGTCAGAATAAATTCGCATCTCTCTCTGTGAACACGTAGTTTTTATTTAGTTTTAAGTCTTAGTTTGTATTTAGTTTTAAAAAAGCTCTCGGCAGCTCCCACAATTTGACTAGGTTATTCTATGACAAAGTTTACAATCAAATTACGTTATTTGAAGTCGGACTCGTCTATGGAGGGTTCCGTATCATCGTAACAAACGTTTCTAGTAGGGGAGGGCCCTCTAATTTTTAATTTATTTTTATTTTTATTATTTGTTGTTATAGCGGCAACAGAAATACACATAATATGTGAAAATTTCAACTGTATACCTATTACTGATCATGAGATACGGGCCACTGACAGATAGACGGACGGGCGGACGGGCAGTGGAAGCTTAATAATAGGATCCATTTGGTTACCCTTCGGGTACGGAACCCTAAAAACAATATAAGGAGGAGAGATAAAGGGGAAACTGATATTTCAAATATATTGTTGTATTAGATACTAATATTTAAAAAAAAAAACAATATTATTAAGTCCCAATTTATTGCACCGTGTTGTACAATAGTGCCCCACAGCGCATTAAACAAAGGAAAGAAAGCGGGAACTTGTCGGGGAATTACTCTTTGTTCGGCAAGTCTTTTATTAATATTATTTTTTTATTTAATGCAAGCAATTTACTTTAGTACCTATCGTGTACTTTACTTTCCGTTCTTCAGTTAACGTATATTCTTTGAATAAAATTAAAAATAACTCAAGTTCAATTTCATTGATAAAAATAAAAATATCTATAAAAAGCTGCTTTAAAGATATTTAAGCTAACACCAACGCTCCAGAAAGTATACAGTTTGAGAACAATTACATACACATTAGAGACTTAGGCGTCGAAATGGTCCCGGAACTTAATTTTCGTAATCACATTTTAAATATTTGTAAAAAAGCTTTTAGGAATCTCGGCTTTATCTTAAGGCAGTGCAGGGATTTCCGTAATGTAGTTACTATTAGAATTTTATATAATGCTCTCGTAAGAAGTCAACTTGAAACGAACGCCATTATTTGGAATCCACATGAAAGCAAATATAGTGTCATGATCGAAAAACTTCAAAATAAATTTACACGATTTTTATATTTCAAACAGTACGGAGTCTATCCTAGTTTTCCACTCATGTATCCGAGTCTATTTGTACTGGGTATGGTCGGTTACAGCCGCCTGAGTGTGAGGAGAGACATCGCGCTTATTAAATATGTGTGGAACGTATTACGTGGATGGATACATCACCCAGAAGTGCTCGCTGCGCTAAAGCTACGTGTACCTGATAATTACATGTGTTCTCGTCGCCGCGCCCCGTTACTCTTCGTGCCCACTGCTAGGACGAAGTTGCTTCAGAATGCACCATTGACACGTGCCATACACTACGTTAATATCATCTCACAGGATATTGACATATTTACATGTAGTCAGACGAAGTTCACAATTGCAGCATACAAATGCGTTGAAAATTGTAATTTTTTTTAATTAGTATTTTATTTTATAATCATGTTAATATTATTATTCATTATTTTATAGTCATTATTAATTAGTAATTAGTTTTCTTATATTTAGGTTAGTTATAGCATCGCATTGGTTAATATAACTGTAATGATGTTATAATTATGAAATAAATAAATAAATAAATAAATAAATAAACATGGTTCAGGTTCGTCCCTGCAATTACATCCAATTTTCTCGCAAAAGAATACCAAGGATGATTCGCTAGGCTATTGAAATTAAAAACATCCTTCAATACAGAATAAATATGACAGGGTTTCTCAGAGTGATGTATGTTAACCCCTAAGGTTTCGCCAGTTCAACGTAAGAGGTTCGTGACAAGGTTTATGTTATGGCGGCTAACTGGCTGGATCACGGGTGCTACGCGCATGATGATACAACGCCTGTTGTATGGTGCACACGCGATTAACCATCACCGCGTTCGACGTCACAGTTTCAATGGTGTAGGGTTCGCGGGCGGAGGGAGTTTCACTAAAACTCTAATTAAAACATTGTGCTCTTTATGATCGTATATGTTTAAAATAAAAAAAAAATCCTTATGTTAGTTTTTAGGCAGTTTTTAAGGGTTCGCTACTGTTTGTAAAATTCAATAGTAACGGGTATATTATGGGGTTATAAGTTTGAGAAAGCATAATACCGGCCAAACACTTCAGTATCCTCCGCCGTGAACATGGGTGCTGCAAACCACTGCACTGAAGAGATCGGGAGTTAAAAATAATTTGAAGTAAACGCGATAAAGTCCATAAAATAAGATTAATTCTACGTACTACACATTCCCGTAAATATAAGCAATAATTATACATTCTCTTTCTTACTTTTTTTGATAGTTAATAAAATAACAAAATGTGTTAAAATCTGAGATATGTGTAACATCTACCACCACTATCAAGACTCAAAGTTTTATAATAATTGTCGAGAAATACTTATACTCGTATAAACATAATAAACAACATTCAGAAATACATCAAATCCATGACTGGAACACGCAAAAAAACTAGGAAATAAACACAACCACTTTGAAGAAATTTGTTTGTTTCACACTGCGGAACTTTTCAGTGATCCTTCAGCGGTCAAGCACAGTGTAGCGTGTGTAGTGTGGTGTTTTCGTTTAGGCTTAGGACGTGTAGCGTGCTGTAAGTATGGCAGTTTCTCACGGGTTTCCCACAAAGTCAATGGACTGTGTATTCTTCACTCAGTTTTATTATTTATAAGGCACCGTAGTTACGTTAATTTCCACTGAAGACAAGTATAGGATACGTTCGTTTTGTATTATTACCCCACTGCCCCAAAAGGAAGGTAATGTTTTTCGAGAATATGTAACTAAACGGGTTTAGGTTTTGTATTTTATTTCTGTGAAGTCCATGTGCGGTGAAGTTCCTAAAGGCTGCTGGTGATAAGAGGGAGGTTATTTTCTCGCTTATAGGCTAAGTATAGCCATTCAACGAGTAAACGCAGCCAGTGTTCTTGGTACGATACCACGGGAAGTAGGACTGCATTACAATTTAAATTTTTAGTTTTAGTTTTTCTTTATTATAGTTTTTTTTTAAATATTGTGTGTAACCTTCAGGTATACCTCAAAACTTGAAAACGAGATTGTACAACCAGTGCGTGTTGCCAGTGATGAAATACGGAACTGAGACGTGGTCCTTCACTGCTGGCCGCATGAGGAAGCTCAAGGTCGCTCAGCGAGCTATGGAGAGGGCTGTGCTCGGAGTTTATCTGCGTGATAAACTCAGAAATGAGGATATCCGCAGTAGAACCAGAGTGACAGACATAGCCCAACGGATTAGTAAGCTGAAGTGGCAATGGGCCGGCCATATAGCTCGAAGAACCGATAACCGATGGGGAAAAAAGGTTCTCGAGTGGCAGCCTCGTACCGGCAGGCGAAGTGTTGGGCGTACCCCCACTAGATGGAGTGACGACCTGGTAAGATATGCAGGAAGTCGATGGATGCAGGTGGCTCAGGACCGTGCTTTGTGGCATTCCTTGGGGGAGGTCTATGTTCAGCAGTGGACTTGTGAAGGGCTGTAATCATGATGATGATGATGTGTGTACCCTTTTAGTTAGATTTAATTTTATAAACAATTTTAACATGTGTGGTGTCGTATATTCGTCTTAGCTGTGGAAATGAAATAAGGTATAATTTTTTTCTCTTTTCAGTAAATTTTATAACGCAGTCGGTTTTTTTTAAATTACTGTTTTAATCTTTAAGCTTGTAACGATAATATGACACACGTGTGTCAGGCTTTGCATCTTCAAATTCTACAAACTACAACCGTTAGTTTAATATTGCTTGTGCCACGTGGAGATGGCGTAAGAAGTGTTTATTACTCCATCAAAGAGTCGACGAAAAATTTTATTCTTTCATTACTCATGAAAAAGGTTTTATGACCTCCGACGGGCAGATGTTGAGTACCAAATGTATAAATTGGTTGTATCTATGTTTAACGCTGTAAATGGCTAATACTGCGGTATTACAAAAATTAAGAGCAACTACTCCTTTTATAGACGAGACCCATGTCTGCTTACGAAATGATGCGATGAAAATGAAATTTACAAAATGTTAAAGACGTTTGTACTTGCAGATGTTTTACAATTTCAACGGATTAATTACTTTAGCAGTGGGTGTCGTAAGAGGTGACAGAGGGAAATAAACCAGGAGATGGGCGGAAGAATCTTTCTAATCACAACTATAAAACCCTGCGGCAAATAGCCTCTCTACGAGTTAATCTATGGAGGAGGTCTATGTTCAGCTGATATTGATTAAATTACTAATGAGAGTGTAGCTATGAAACCATGTACTTACTTCCTAAAGCGTAAATCTTATTTAGTTGAAAAAGTTTAAACTATCGATCAATGGAACATAATATAGCAGAAGCTAAGAAAACGTTGGTTAAATTTGATCCTTCTGGCGGGCGAAGCCGCAGCGACATGGATCCGCTTTAACTAAAGGCACCTACATCTACACCTATTATCCATGTAACGTTAGCACTACTCTCTAACTTGTAGTTATTAATGACTCTGTAACTCGTAATTGGAGGATCACACACCGTCATATCAGTGAAGTCGCAAGGCTCCAACTGAAAACCAGCGCTGCCTTTGCAGCATTATGCTGATTTGGAAAACGATTTGATGTCACATTTTTAATTTATTAAGATTTCTTTTTTGTTTTTTAAAATGTGTGTATGTATCAAACATAATTCTTCCGTTCTTTCTAATCAATCACCGTTTAAATATCTATCTATATATCTAATATCTATCAAGGTGTTATCACAATCCCAAATTACGAACACATCTAGTAAAGCTAAAAAATTGTCTGCCTCTAACTCCATTGTGAATTTTATTTTAGAATTTATAGAGTTAAGATGGTCTAAAAATGCAGTTACTTTATCTAAAGGTAAACTCGTGAAAGTGTCGTCACGAGTCATCGAGGATGATTCGCAAGGCTATTGAAACAAAAATAAGTTAACATACGCGATAAAATCCGTAAAAACTAGTTTTATTTAAAAGTATTATGTAACTTATTTTTTCTGATTTACTATAATGTTCGTTTTATTTTTGGCACCTATCACATTATTTTGCACATGTTCCGGGTTGACGAGAGAAAATGCCAAAAGGCATAAAGTACACCCGTTCCAATCCTTTTTATTATTAACATGGACAATAAACCATAAATAAATAAATAAAATATAGCACACACAGTGCCTGCAGAAATTGGAACATTGGAACAATAAGTTTTCCTGATTCGTTGACGGCTCATCGGACTTATTCTTTAATGTACTGAACACATGGACGTATAATGAACATAGCACTTTAGCATGATCATTTGGTATGTTATCTAGGTAAAGCTTTAAGTAGGGAGTCGCTCGGCGATAAGAATATGGCTCTGAAATGTTGTGTCGAAGCGGAAAAGATAAAAAAGGGCGCCGCGCCGCCATGAACATTGACGAATCGAAATCAAAATCTGAGTAGATACTGACTGAGTTTTGAAAGCCAAGTTTTTTGATGTAGAAGATTTGATCGTTAATTGTTAAAACTGATTATTTTTATAGGATAAGGGTGACAAACGAGCACACAATCCACCTTATGGTAAGTGGATACTATGGCCCATAGAGCTATAGACATTTACATTTATCCTCCATTAAGAATCAAAATGCAAATGCGTTGTCATCCCTTAGGACTACGATGGAATGCCTCTGTTCCAGTAAAAAGGATCTCCGGTTATTAACACTCACCATACGAAACAAAGCAGCATTTAGCTGCTATTTCACGCTGGTATTCTGTGAGAGCGTGGTCTTTCCCCGGTCGAGCCGACCCAATCGTGCTACAACCATAATATACCTGCAACATGGCTCTAGCACGTATACAAACATTATTGGTCATAAGCCCTCAAAACACTGCACGCACACCTATAGGAAGTCAAATTGTTAATCCCGAATCATCTTTGGCCCTTTTTGCAAGCTAACGTTCTTTGTATGTCTTTCAGACTCATTTTGAATAAATTTTTGAAGCACTTGCCGACATCCAATAAAGTTTAATGGGGCGTAATTATAGAAAAGAAATACTAGGTACTCTACTAGTATTTTCTCTCTGACAAACTCACGTAGGTAAGTTCGATGACAATGCGATAGTGTGGTACCATGGAGCTCTTCTGAAGATGGGTCCGATGCTGGCTCTAGCAACGTCTGTAAAGGCTTAAAATAGATTTTATCAATAGTAATTTCTTTCTCACAGTATAAAATCTGCAACATGAATTACTTTCGAAGTGTATTCACTAGGATAGCAAGGTTAAGCATTACAGTCGCAACTCAACAAAAGAAATTTTCCAACATTCTATTAGAATAAATCCTCGAAATCATTTTACCTAACCGTCTCTCCGAAAAATAAGTAACATATTTATCAAATGACTGACTCGTAGTGTACTTCAATATTCTGCCACGACACAAAGAAACGTTACTTATACTTATAACAGTATCAGCGGCCGACCCTCGCCCGCGTGCTCGAACAAAGATGCTTTGCCAGCGAACCTCTTAGCGCTGCCTCGGCCCTATGTCGATACAAACTTAGAGTACACCTACATAAGCATAGCTTGCTTATGTATACTCGTGGATACAATTGACTGAGCGTTGAGTTCATTTTCCCACATTATTTGCTAAAGATCTTAGTGGAGTTTTTTGTAATATAAGCCTGTATTAATATTAACGGTTAAAACATAATATAATTTTTTGAAGTGAAATTTCTTTGTCGGCGTCGTGGAGAAATTTAGTTATTGACGTCACGTTTTCTTGTTGCGTTTTCTTGAAACATTTCACCACCAGGGCTGTATGAGTATACCATTATTTAACCTACATAAATAAAATAAAAGACCGCTTAAATAAAAGAAGAATGATATGACGTAAAGAAGTTTCACTTTGCACGCGTGTACACAATTACCTACACGCGTAAGTGTTTATTCATTACAGCCAGTCAAAAGTCCACTGCTGAAGCTGAACCTCTACAAAGGCCTCTTCCATAAATTGCATCATGGGGAAGGGCAACAGTTGCCACGCTTGGCAGCCGCAGTTTATTATTATTTTGAGTTGTCATCAGGATGATGTTCATCATTATGGATAGTGTTGCCCAAAATCGGTCTTGGTCTTGCAGTCTTGGTCTTGTTCTTGCATTTTTGCAAGACCAAGACCAAGAACAAGACCGCCTCTTTTTAGCAAGACCAAGACCAAGACTGACCGTGCAAGATTTGCACAAGAACAAGACTTAGCTTGCGAGACTCTTGCGTCTTGCAGTTAGGACTAAGTGTCGTTTCAGGGAGTATAGGAGTTCGGGTATACGCTTAGGGACTCTATGAGACGCAAAAAAATATAATGAAAAAAAAATTGGAAAATTGGACTTATGCGCATTACGAACCATAACATACTACCATAAACATACGTAGCGAATGAAAATATCCATTAAAAGAAAAAAGAGTACATCCCTAGTTTTGACCATCGGCACTTTGATAGTGCGCGGCGTCTTGTTGTCGGCGTCATCAAGTGTCGGATACTGATTACTGACCTGTCAAAGAAATTGTGCAGCTATTCGAAAGTACAAGGTCAAGATACACGTGCCGGCGGCTACTATTGATATCACATAATCGTCGCCGCCGCGCCACACGCACTACATTTGACACTGTTTGATTGCCGCCACAGAGTACATGTTTCAAAGAATAAAATAAGTTTTCGGGTGCTCAGAATGGACACGAATACATTATCCTGATCTCGCAAGAAATATTGTAATTAGATAATAGGTAGGTATCATAATAATTTATTCTAGTAAGTAATTATTATAAAATTAACTATATGGATTTATAATAATTACTTACTATTATTAAGTGGCGAAGCTTGCGAAGTCACTTATTGATTTCACGATGTCTGTCCGTCTGTCCGTCTGTCTCACGATTATCTCGAGAACGGTTTCGAATTTTCAAATTCTGTTTTCAGCAATCGATTACTGATCACCCAGGCATCTGAACCTCCTATTTTGAAACTGATTGCTCAACGGCAACCGTTAGAAACCGCTACAATTTCAAATTCTCAACAGACTGACACAGGGCATGTAGCATATCAATCGACAGGTCTTTAGAAAGTTAAATGATTGTTGAACTTATTAATAATTTTTTTAAATCGATTAATTGCTATTTTAAATAAAAAAAGGGTTTTAGTGGCTTATGGTGTGGATTTATCATGTCCCTGTGGCTTGTAAACACGATAACTTTTGAAAATATCAATTGTTTAACTCAATCTATTTTTTAATCTCTTCATCTATCATATGGGAAGCCACTGAATGTAAATGGCAGTTTAATTTTGTTTTGTTTAGCTATAATTAATTTTTTTCGGCTCCAAAATGGCGAAATTTTCGTTGATTTGGTAGCCTCGTATATAAAATAATTTCTGTAAATGGGGAGCTACAGCACTTTTACACAGACTTCGAACGCAAACAGTCATCCGATCCGTTTGTCTCAGTGCGATTACGTAAACTTTAAACTTGAAATCTGAAATTTGAAACTTTAAATTTTAAACTTCAATCTTTAAACTTAAAATTAAATTTTTTTTAAAGTAAAGGTTACGTTCTGACGTCCGTTTCGAAAAATAGACTCGGGTTTTTAATAATTTAAATTCCTCTTTGCGTGCTAGGCGATTATAGACCGAATCTCGCTCCACCTAGAGTAGGTTTAGGCCGGCTGCCGCCGAGTCAGGCGACCGTTAGGCTAGCCCTTCGGGGCCTCGCGCTTACATTCCTTCACAAGTTCTTGCGTCTTTTAAAACAGTTTTTTATTTTTTTCATTTAATTCTTTAAGCGATTTTAAGCGGGAAGTGATTAAAGGTGAAAATAGTCATTTCTACGCGGTTTTCTCGGGTAAGTTTATACACAATCACCTTAGGGAGAATACAAACGGCGAGTACTTAGTAAAACTAAGTGACCGCCTAAATTTCGATATAATAGCCCCTCAGGAGGACTAGCTATTCAACAAACCAATATCGTAGTTTGTCCAAAATCGACTTAGCACTCTTCAGGAACGTAACCTTAACGTTACGCTCCATAGAAGTGGTGCATGAGTTGACATCGGATCACCGCCCGGTCATAATGTCGTTAGGACAGTCCAGCACCGAGGTTCCTCTAACCAAAACTGTTACGGACTGGCATAGGTTCGAGGCTAACCTCGAAACTATGAACTCAGAATACTTAGACCAAGTGCCAGATGTAATTGACACCAAAGAGGTGGCCTTAGAAGCCATCTCTCACATCACCTCTCATATGAACGATTTGAAAAATTCAAGAAAATCATAAACATGCGACTAAGCTGATTGCTTCGCCACTTTGCTATGCTGTTAGCTTGCTAGGTTTATTGTTATTATTATTACCTAAAAGATAAACATGTTCAGTAAGTTCACTGCAAATCTCGACTTTTGCAAGTGTGTGTTTTTAAAACACAAAGTGCTCGAATATGTCGTCACACATTTGATAAATATGGTTGACACCATAGCACTTTTAAAACACTTGAAATGTGTAAAAATGGATCTGGATCTTGTCTTCAAGGCTTAGTTATTAAGGAGTTGGAGGGGTACCTAGGTAAACCCAGAGCCGTCATCTCGGAAGACATTATAGACTGTTGGAGGACGCATGAGAAAAAATATCCGATTTTATCGAAGATGGCCCGTGATTTTCTTTTAATACCTGCAACTTCAGTACCTGCTGAGAGATTATTTTCTAAAGCATCATTAGTAATTAGAAAACATAGAAATAGGTTAAGTGATGAGTCAGCCAGATGGTTACTTTGTATTAATGCTTTGTCAAAAGAATAAATATAAAGTAACAGTAATGTCAAAGCTGTTGTGTACATACTGTGAAGTAATTTAATTTGCATCGTATTATATTTTTTATTTAAATAAATTGTATATTGTATAACTCTTTTATTCCATTTCATATATGGTGAGGGTCCATCAATCTCTTTCTAGAGAGATAATGTTATTTAAAATACAATGTAGTTATTGCCATTAATTTGTTTTTATATGTATGTTTAACCATGTTTTATCACATGTAAGCTTATTAAATATAAACGTTTATTAAGAACCTGACGCCCGTGGCCGTGGGACACGGTAAATAGCTCAGTTGGTTAGAGCATCGGCACGGATCGCTTAGGTCGTAGGTTCAAATCCCACCCGGTGTCAGTTGATTTTTCGAATATCTCATTAAATGTTTAGACATTTATTAATATGGTTGGTCTTTACTATGGCTATGTTAATTCAAGCTCAATATGTACCTACTCTGTTAAGTTGTTCTAAGATCTAAAGTAACGTTTAATAAATAGTAATAGGCTAATAGATCATTGCGAGACTTGCGAGACTTTTGCTGCAAGACCAAGACCAAGACCAAGACTGGGAGCGCAATACCAAGACCAAGACCAAGACCAGGTGTATTGGCGCAAGACCAAGACCAAGACTTGCTAAGTCTCGTCTTGTTTTTGCATTTGGGCAACACTAATTATGGAGTACATTAGATATAGTAACACATTTTGATGTTTCACAAACGAAGTTATCATTTTATTTTTACGCGGTAAAGCCATGTTGCAGCTATATTAGTAGTATAGTTGTAGCACGAATGGGTCGGCTCGACCGGGGAAGGACCACGCTCTCACAGAATACCAGCGTAAAATAGCAGCTTAACACTGCTGTGTGTAGAGAACCGGAGACCCTTTTTACTGGAAAAGAGACATTCCATCTTAGTCCTCACGGCTGACAACGCATCTGCATTTTGATTCTTTACTAAGGATATATGTAGATGTCTATGGACCACAGCAACCACTTACCATCAGATGGACTGTGTGCTCGTTTGTCACACTTATTCTATAAATAAAAAATCGTTTTCACTTGTTACAGTTCGCTTTGTGGTGTCGCCTCATACGCCGCAACGCCACTACACTACACGGGTACGGCACTATATTACGATTAATTGTGTAAATTTCAATATCTATTTAATGTGCGTAACAGCGTTCTCGATATAAAAAATATTAAATGAATTGCATTGTCTGCCGAGTTACAACATAGCAACTAGGCTTCGATAAAGTTTCATGAGTGGAGGGCATACGACCTGTTGACAGGAAATCACCATAGCACGCGAGCAAACCGAGTACGGTCTCTGCCCGCACCAATGCAATAAGGGCTAATAATCTAATGCTCACCAGATGTCGCTAGTTGGGACTAAGGTGAACTTATTTGTTACGTAGATGGTCACACAATTTCATCATTAAACATTAATCTCAACAGTTTTCTAACATATTAACTTCTACCACTATGAAATCTGTCAACTATTTCAGCTCATTCCAAGTGGCGCCGCCCTGGTGGCAGAAAAAATTGTGAATGTTTACCTCGAGACCGGTGATAAAGTATACTCGTAACCTGCGTGATTAAGAAAGAGAAATTTTAAAAATATTTAGCCCACGCGGCGTGTGAAATAGTACACGCCCAGCCATCAGACCCTTTACTGCTCCAAAATCTTCTCCTCCAAGAAAGGGTAACAAACCAGCAAACAATGTGCTTACTGAATGTAAGTGAATGCTGCGGCTCATAGACAAGTGGTAGAACCATAATTCAGCTGTGGTAATTGTATAGTTGCAGCACGAATGGGACGGCTCGACCGGGAAGGACCACCCTCTCACAGAAAACCGGCGTAAAATAGCAGCTTAACACTGCTGTGTTTCGTATGGTGAGTGTAGAGAACCGGCGACCCTTTTTACTGGAAAAGAGGCATTCTATGTTAGTCCTCACGGCTGACAACGCATCTGCATATTCAGTGTGATCGCAGCGAAGCAGGCTCATTCAGCCGCAGCTAGGCTCTGCATATACAATATGTAACAAAAACCCTGTGGTTCCCGCAAAGTATATTATATATTCACATACATGCACATTGCACACATATACTTTTGTACTTTTTAATTTTTAAATTTTTGATTATTAAAATTAAATTAGTTTTTGTTATTTTTGGTTTGTTAAAATAGAGTAATTGGTTTGTCATTTTTGGTTTTGAGAATTAAAATGTATGTTTAGATAAGGAAGAGCGGGGTTTCCAAACACAAGCATTACTTGCTTAAATGGAGACCCCAATCAACTATCTAATTACTCGTAATTTAAGTTTTGTGAAGAAAAATAAATTATTTTATTTATTTTAAGTAGTGTGTATGGACCAAACACAATATTTTTTCTTCAAAACAATATTCAACTCTTATAAACTATACAGTACAGAATAGTTTTATGGTATATCTGTTGAGTATTGTTTTGAGATTTTATAAAATAAGTTCTGAGCTGTTAACCAACTTACAGTGTGAAGAAGATAATCTTTGAGATACGTCACAAAGACGTGTTTATCTTTGTTCTCGTCCAGCTCTTTTAAGGATAGTTTAGATTTAAATTATGACTTAACTTTGTCTTTGCTTACCTAGCAGGGGTGCTTTGTGTAACTTTTCCCGCGCGGTAAGTGAAAGGTTATTATTGACGCGAAGTCGGAACGTCAGAACACGATGTGAAGCAGAAAGTTTAATTTTACCTTATTTATGTGGTAAAGCCATGCAATAGCCAGATGTTATGGTATTTTCAGCTTACTGAACTCTATTGCTGGATATAGGTTCCAAGAATGCGCTAACTGACATGCATTTCTTGAAGAGATATCCATATTCAACAATGACCACGCACTGCTTATAATACTGCTATTTTCGGGATGTAGATGAACAAATGTCATTCATTGGTGACCAGAACCACCACCGGCAACAAAGCTACGAAGCTTACGTTTTGGAAGCAAGATGCACCGCGTGCTAGGAGAGGTAGGCATTGGAAAATTATTGTTAAATTCCCTTTACGTTGTATAATACTTGTACAAATTAAAATTAACCGAGCAAGAACTACAGAAGCTGTATATTGAAGTGCATCAGTGGCACGTCCCCCTGACATCCATTGAAATAAATTTTGAAATAAAAGAATCTTACTAAAGGAGCCAGAAATGCTTGTGGTCGTAGTGGAATGCCGAACAATATTAAGATACTAGTCGATCTAAACATACCTAATGATTTCTTATGTTTACTCGAACACTACACATTTAAATGGAACGTTTTTACGGATTTTGTTGCAGTTAGGTAATAAAATATAAATATTAACTAGCTGACCAGGCAGACGTTGTTCTGCCCTTTTCGACGACCCTGTGTCCTAAAAAAATCATTAAATTCACAATAAAAAAATTGAGTGTCATTTATCGGGATAAAAACTATCCAATCTCTCAAGTTGGACCAAACTGCACTCATTGTGAAACATTTCATTGAAATCAGTTCAGTAGTTTAGGAATTCATCGCGGACAAACAACGTGACACGTAATTTTTATATATAAAGATATTACGCGATAAAATCCGTAAAAACTAGTTTCATTTAAATACTTGGATCGACTAAAGTAAATATAAAGATTGCTGTACAAATTAATGTGAGCATGGAAGGATCATTTACTCGTGTTGTAATGGGACTCACAAGATAGAGAGGATAAGACTATAGTCCTGTGTATTAGGGCGCTAAAACTGTGGTGGTGGTTAGGTGAGAAACTGTGATTACGCAGGATGTAAATACTCAGACCGTTGACGAGGAGCAGCAACATACATGCGAGACGATGATCATCCGCTTGCCAAGCGTATTGATCATGATTAACCCTCCATACAACGGGAAACTCCCATGTCTAAGGATAGACTTTTACGCGCCGATGATGACAAAGAAGATTATTACATTTCGCTTAATAGTTAAAAATGATGATGCCATCAGTATTTTCAATCAATCCTAAGCAATTTCTACTGACATCACGGTCCTGTGAGGTCCCGTTTATATTATATTAAGACTGTAAATAACGGACAAATATCGATCAAATACAAGTTGGATTGCGCTAAGTTCCCGAACACGTTTAAAGTTTTGCTTTCAGTTTCAACTCTTAAACTATTTAAATAAACGTGTCCCTACTGCTCTTTGTTTTAAACTGTTCAAAATGTTTTCAATGGAACAATACAATAATATTAAACTTACAAAAGTTTAATAACACAAAAGTACTTATCTAGTTCTTAATAACATAGAGGCCGAACTGTAGCCATTTTAATAAACTTTAATTAACCTGTTACGTTCTAATAATTCTGTAATAAACAACCGATACGACTTAAGGACCTTTGAGAAACGATCTTAATCCTTCACAAAAGGCCGGCATCGCATCTGTAATTCCCCCTTTTTTTTTTGCGGATGGAAAATCATCAAATGACGCCTTTCGCTCTGGGTGGAGCGGAAGGGAGTGTCAGACTTTTACTGACTAAAAACCATCCGTGTTCCTTCAGTGCCCTTACGTTCCGGAGCCGCGGTATCTCTTTCGAACAGCCCGCAGCCATCTGTAATTCCCCTGGTGTTGTAGTTGTTCATGGGCGGCGGTCGACACCATCCGGTAAGCCGCATGTGGCCGCATGCTAGTTTACAAATCTCTTCTATAAAAAAACAGTTAAGGCCGTTTTGTTTAATTTACTCTTTATGAATAGACAACTGCTGATAATTTTTAAAATAGAATAACGAAATTATTTTAGAGTTTCTGAGAAAACGCCTTTTAAAATCTAAGTAATAATATGCGATTGAATATCAGACGACACGAAACACAGTTTTGATGGGAAATGAGACCGCTTTCTTCTTTAAATCTATGGCCTCTTGGCAAATTACTTAAATCAATTAACATTTTCATTAGTGAAATTTCACTATGAAATTGCCGTTATGAATGGAAAATTGAAATATTTCTTTTTACACAAGAACACTTAAATTAACTAAAATATTACCCTTAAATATTAACATATTTTTGCCATTTCATGACCTAAGGAGGAAAGTAATATGTAATATTTGTATAATAATATATAAAATTTGACACCGTAGCCAGGAACGGATTAGTAAGCTGAAGTGGCAGTGGGCCGGCCATATAGCTCGAAGAACCGACAACCGATGGGGAAGAAAGCTTCTTGAGTGGCAGCCTCGTACCGGCAGGCGAAGTTTGGGATGACCCCCACTAGACACAGTTACGGCCTGATAAGATATGCAGGAACTCGATGGATGCAGGTGGCTCAGGACCGTGCTTTGTGGCATTTCTTGGGGCCGGCCTATGTTCAGCAGTTAACTTGTGAAAGGCTGTAATGATGATGATGATATAAAATTTGATTATTAATAATATGTAAATTTTGATTTCATTAAAAGACTTATGGGGTCATCATTAGGATAAGAAGCTAAACATTTATAGAAACTGAACTATTTTGTAAATGGGTTTCAAATTGGTTCTGATAAGCCCATTAGCTTCGCGTTGCAGGATGCACTTTCAGCCTGAAGAGCCAACAGTCTGCGTACATTCTTTAAAAAATGCCGAATCAAAATTCAAGACAGCATTAATAGGAAATGTGGGTGGTTTTTTATCCATACAAACGTTCGCACCTGTTTTCTTTCTTGTGTATGACCTTATAGCAATGAATTTTACAGTAAAACAAATGTCAACCTTTTCTATGTCCCTATGTTTTACTTTTAGATGATACATTATCTTTATAAACACTAGAACCCTTACAAAATTGCCTATTTAGACCGCTGTCAACAGAGGAACACTAGTGTTCAAATTTGAGAACTAACACTGAAAAAAGAAAAATATACGAACACAGTATATATCCTTCTTATTCAGTTTATGAAATATCTTTTAAATTGGTCCAATATTGGATGAGGAAATGGTCAAGAGCCGAACCTCGAATTATTCCTTTTTACTTAGGCTATTCAGTCGGATCTGCAGTTGTCCTTATCGGACGTCGAGCGCTCGCAGAGCGACAGCAATAGTTTCTTCAAATACGTAATTTTCAAAAGTCTCTCGGCCCACATTATCTCTTAAAAGTGTGAGCTTGATCACCCTTGAAGGGTGACAAACAAGCACACAGTCCACCTGATGGTAAGTGGTTGCTGTGGCCCATAGACATCTACATCTATCTTCGATTAAGAACCAAACTGCAGATGCGTTGTCACCCGTGAGGATTAAGATGGAATGCCTCGTTTCCAGTAAAAAGGGTCTCCGGTTCTCTACACTCACCATACGAAACACAGCAGCGTTAAGCTGCTATTTTACGCTGGTATTCTGTGAGAGCGTGGTCCTTCCTCGGTCGAACCGACCCATTCGTGCTACAACCATAATATAGCTGCAACATGGCTCTACTACGTAGAAAACATACTGTTAAAGAAGAAGCTATGCCACAAGTATACAGTATACTTGTGGCATAGCCAGTAGATATACTTTTTCTCTTTTCACATCCATAATTCTATAAATAAATTTAAGATAATATAGTCAATAAGCGTATATTTTGGTAGAGTAAAATGGCTCTGTGTCACATGGGGTTGGGAAATTTGGGGCAATGAACGGTTGAATGTACTGGAGCTGGCACTGCACAAGCATGGCACGGCTATCGACCTAGCATCGCATCGCCGCGACGACCCGCTGCACCTTCCCACCATTAATACGACGTTGGGGTTTTGCACCATTCGTAAATAATTGAGTACGTATGTAAGATAATAAGATGGTTCGTTGAATAAATCTATTTTTACGGATTTTATCGCGTTTAATTTACTTATTTTTAAATCCTGACGATTCTTCACTGGGGACTCCAAAAAAAAATGGGTACTGCAAAGCACCCGAAACCTGGGGAATTAAAATAAGTAAAACAAGCTAAACGTAAAAAAATATGTATAATTCTATTTGTTCAATGTCTAGTATTTATTCAACAGCGCATAATTTATTATGTATATTTGACGTACTATTCTTATTATATTTATTTATTTCTGTACTTTTTATAGAATAAGGGTAACAAACGAGCACACATTCCATCTGATGGTACGAGTAAGTAAATGCTGTGGTCCATAGACATCTACATAATATATCCTAGATTAAGAATCAAAATGCAGATGCGCTGTCACCCTTGAGGATTAATATGGAATGCCTCTTTTCCAGTAAAAAATAAAAACCATTATGATTTCTTATATTTACGCGAATACTACATATTAAATGGAACAAATTTTACGGATTTTATTGTGTTTATTTTCGTAAAATTAAATGCGATAAAATCCGTTTCATTTATTTTATTTAAAATTGTATTATTAAGCTCAGGAGACATATGATTAATATAGTGACAGTTTTGTCATAAAATAATCGCTACAAGCTACAACCAAGTGTATTTAAGACTAACCTTACCCTTCCAGGTGTTCATATCAGTCGTAAGCGCGTGGAGTTGCGCGTGTAGCCGCGATCCACAAACACCAAAACAAAAGCACACGTTGGTCTATTGATTGTAGAGACGCAACAGTTAGTTACGGCGACACGTTTGTGTCTTTCTCAACTTATATATTAGTACCACTTAAGTCCAATTCTATACTCTTTAATGTGTTCCAGTATCATTAACCCACTCCAGTATTGCGTCGGAATTGGTTTATGTGAAAGTGTCTCGACAAGAGTCCGTACACCGTGGCTTATTGCGCGATATGTAGAGGATGACTGGTCGGGTGACGGGTGCTCGGAGACGGAGATCGCTGCTGGAACTCACCGCGCATGCTTAACCCTAATAATTTTATTGGCTATAGTTTTACACGTTTCACTTATATATTTATAACTGTTGTTATGCTAGTGCTCTATCTATAATAATTATACTAACTTAAAGGACCCTTGTACCGATTCAAAAGATTTGAAAGTAATATCGCAGAAGTTTTATTTATTAAATAACGGTGCCTATATTAAAATACTTAAGTAGATAATATGTAACACTTGATCTAAAATAACGAGACACTAAGGAGATAAGTGTTGTTATACAGAAGAGGTATCCTGTGATGTGTGATGAAGTGATGATATGCTATGATAAGCTATTTTTGTATAAGAAAGAACTAGCTGTGCGCGTATATCACACGTCCGAGCCGCGCGATCGTTCATAGAAGCGTTTACTGCTGTTTTTTTTTTCGGTTCTCGTCTAATCTCTATATTTCGCACGTCGAACCAAGTGTCGAATTATTTTATTTTTCATAATTTCTTAAACTATGCGTCCAAATAAGATGCTATAAAGAGCAGAGTTTATCTTCATAAAATTTCCTTGATGATGAAGTAACTTTCGTTCGTAAGGATTAACGCTCATAAATTTTTTTTTATTGGATAGGGTGACAAATAAGCACACAGTCCACCTGATGGTAAGTGGATGCAATGGCTCATAGACATCTACATCTATCCTCGTTTTCGAATCAAAATGCAGATGCGTTGTCATCCGTGAGGACGAAGATGTAATGCCTCTTGTCCAGTAAAAAGGGTCTCCGGTTCTCTACACTCACCATACGAAACACAGCAGTGTTAAGCTGCTATTTGACGCTGGTATTCTGTGAGAGCGTGGTCCTTCCCCGGTCGAGCCGACTCATTCGTGCTACAACTATACTACTAATATAGATAATATATATAGATAGAAATCACTTAGTCTGCAATATTTTATATCATCATCATTATTTCATTACAGCCTTTCATAAGTCCACTGCTGAACATAGGCCACCCCCAAGGAATACCACAAAGCACGGTCCTGAGCCACCTGCATCCATCGACTTCCTGCATGTCTTACCAGGTCGTCACTCCATCTCGTGGGGGGTCGCCCTACACTTCGCCTACCGGTACGAGGCTGCCACTCGAGAACCTTTCTTCCCCATCGGTTGTCGGTTCTTCGAGCTATATGACCGGCCCACTGCCACTTCAGCTTACTAATCCGTTGGGCTATGTCGGTTACTCTGGTTCTACTGCGGATATACTCATTTCTTAGTTTATCACGCAGAGAAACTCCGAGCATAGCCCTCTCCATAGCTCGCTGAGCGACCTTGAGCTTTCTCATACGGCCAACAGTGAAGGACCACGTCTCAGTTCTGTAAGTCATCACTGGCAACACGCACTTGTTGTACAATTTCGTTTTAAGGTTTTGAGGTATGTCTGACGAGAAGATGTGTCGTAGCTTCCAGAACGCTGCCCAGCCGAGTTGAATCCGTCGATTGACCTCTCGGTCGAAGTTGGACTTACCTAGTCGGACTATTTGTCCCAGGTAAACATACTCGTCAACAACTTCGAGCTTAGTGCTCCCAACAACTACCGGCATAGGTGTGTGCCGGTAGCATAGGTGTGACATGGACATTAAACATAATCTTTGTTTTGTCCATGTTCATCTTAAGACCTATCCGTTGCGAGACACTATTGAGGTCATTGAGCATAGTGCTTAGGTCCTCCAGCGATTCTGCCATAAGGACTATATCGTCGGCAAATCGAAGGTGAGTGATGTACTCGCCATTGATGTTAATACCGTATCCTTTCCAGTCCAGAAGTTTGAAAACGTCTTCCAATGCAGCGGTGAAGAGTTTCGGGGATATAACGTCACCCTGTCTTACACCTCTCTGCAATTGGATAGGTTTCGTACTCTGGTTCTGTACTCGGATAGCCATCGTAGCTCTACTGTACAAACACTTCAGCACTTCGATATACCGACAGTCAACTTGGCACCGCTGAAGGGACTGCAGCACCGCCCAAATTTCGACGGAATCAAAGGCTTTCTCATAGTCCACACACGCCAGACATAGTGGCAAATTGTACTCTTCGGACTTCTGTACAATTTGCCGAAGGGTATGTATGTGGTCTATGGTGCTAAAGCCCTTTCGGAAACCGGCATGTTCGTGAGGTTGGAAGTCGTCAAGTCTGCGCGCGAGACGATTCGTAATGACTCTCGAAAACAGCATGTAGACGCGGCTCAGAAGGGAAATCGGTCTGTAATTCTTCAAGAGAGCGTTGTCGCCTTTCTTGAAGAACAAGACCACCGGACTTCTGCTCCTCGCCCCCGAAGTAGTGCCACTATGGAGGACGGAATTAAAGAGCTTCTGAAGGAGTTCAAGTACCGGTTTCAAGTAATTCCATCCTCACCTGGGACCTTACCGTATTTAAGGTGCTGGAAAGCCATTCTGATCTCGCTCAGACTGATGTCCGGGATATCTTTGGAATAGTGTCGGATAAGATTCGCTCTTGAATCGTTACTCACACTTGCGTGTGGCTCCAACGATGACGTGTACAGCTGCCCATAGAACCTCTCAATCTCACTCAAAATCTGAGGTGTCCTGGAAACGATGCTGCCACACTCGGTCTTCAGCTTTGACAGTTGGCTCTTTCTGGCAGACAGATCTCTGGCAAAGACTTTTGAACCTTGGTTCCGCTCGATCGCTTCTTCAATACAAGCTGTATTGAAGTTGCGTAAGTCCCGCCGCATGCATTTGGAGATCTGTCTGTTCATTTTTTTTTGTTTTTTTTTTATAGGAGAGGGGGCAAACGAGCATGCTGCTCACCTGATGGTAAGTGACTACCGCCGCCCATGAACAACTGCAACACCAGGGAGTGAATTGCAGATGCGTTGCCGGCCTTTTAAAAAGGAGTACGGTCTTTTCTTGAAGGTCCCTAAGTCGTATCGGTCCGGATAAATCACTGATGGTAATCGATTCCACAAGGAAGTCGTGCGAGGAAGACAACATCTTCTAAATCGCACAGTGGTGGACCGCCAATCATCCAGATGGTGTGGATGGTATCGGGAGTTCTGCCGCGATGTGCGTTCGTGAAATTTAGCGGCTGGGATTAATCCGAACAATTCCTCAGAGCACTCCCCATGGTAGATGCGAAAGAAAATGCAAAGGGATGCAACATCTCTTCGCAGTGCCAATGAATCGAGCCGATCGGAAAGGGCTTGGTCGTCGACGATTCGAGCCGCTCTGCGCTGGATGCGGTCAAGTGGAAGGAGCTGGCACTGGGGAGCCCCTGCCCAAAGATGGGAACAGTATTCCATGTGAGGCCGAACCTGCGCCTTGTAAAGTTGCAGGCGGTGTGCCGGCATGAAATACTGTCCCGCTCTGCTGAGCACGCCAGTTGCCTGTATGCTGTCAAATCTGTTGAAGAATGTAGCTTCATCTCCCGTCTAACAGCCATGAGATTAAGAGTGTGATCGGAGAGTTTTTGTGTTCTTCTGCGGCGGGTCTTGCAGAACTTAGCTCCGACCGCATGGACAGTTTCCACGAGCTTGTCATTCATATCGTCCACTTCATTGCAGTCTTCTAGGCACTGAAAACGGTTTTGTAACTCGAGCTGAAAGGTTTCTGGACCTTGGAACAGAGCACGAGGAGGACGGAGCGTTGACTTCATTAGACGCGACCTCTCCAACTTAACGTTTAGGTTCAGTGTGCCTCTAACTATTCGGTGATCGCTACCAGTTTTCACCCTCGCGATCACGGAGACATCACTGAACAGTTGTCGTCTGGTCGTCATAATGAAGTCAATCTCATTTTTTGTCGAACCGTCGGGGCTCGACCAGGTCCACTTCCTTCCTTCTTCTACTTGCTTAACAAAAATCTATATTTTAAGGCTAGCTGGGGAGTAGGTATAGCCTAATGCTAGATAGCCTGTAATATTCCTCTTGAATCTGGCTATGATATACAAAAATATTTTTTCAAATCAGACTAGTTGATCCACAGATTAGTGTTTAAACAAACAAAAAAATTCTTCCGCTTTATTACATTAGTAAAGTATACACATGAGAAAACGACTACGCAGTCGACTTGATGGTAATTGCTAATTGGATACTGTGGTCCATGAACACCTGTGTATATATGTAGTATAGCCTCCACGACTATATATATATGTTAGTGTTAAGGTAGAATAAGAACAGTCTAGAAGCATCAACACGCCTATTTCATTGACACATTACCTATATCACATGGCGACCCTGCCAGGCGGTGCGCTGCTACATTGCACGCGCACCGCCGGGCCTAAATAAAGAGAAAAAAAATTTACAAAAAAAAATGGAAATCATCATGGATTGACCATTTAAAAAGAAAATTATATTATAACAGAATGTACGCAATACCGGATGTGACGAAAAATAAATGAATATGAATAAAAGAAGAAGCCACAATAATAATTTTGCAGAAACTAAAAATTAAAAAGTACGTATAGTATCTGAAGACAACAGACAACAGCTATAAAGCGTGAGGAAAATATTTTTTTTTTTAATATAATGACCAAATACCAAAATTATTCAAGAAACGGCAGATTAAGTTAAAAAGGGAAGAAGCGGTTGTAATCTTGCAAGCTTCGTCCAGAAGAACAAAGAAGAAAATTAAGAGGTAACTTCGCACCTGTGTGATTTTAATTCCATTTAAAACTTTATTTATAAATTTGAAATTGTTTTTATATTCTTTTTGCTATAATATTTGTTGAAGTTAAGTATTAAATATTCTATATTTAATACACGTATGATAAATTGAACTTATTTATCAGATAACTTACGATACAATTGATTTTTCAATATTTTTAACACTATTTCAATATAAAAAATGTAATCATAATACAATATCAAAAAAGCACATTACATTTTAGGCACTTATGGCATTTGTATTAAGGCACAAGACAATTTTATATTAATTTTATTTAGTTATTGTTTATTGTTTCATATTATTTTTATAACTGTGCAGGATACAATACAAAAACGAATGAAATAATATAGTAGTAGATTACATTTTTAAATCTACCATGGTTTATCATAAATTAATTTTTCTGTCATTTTTTTTCTGTAGTAAATTTTATTTAAATGTAAATATTCAATTTGAAAAGGTTAAAAATAATTCGGTATTAATAAGTGTTAGGTTTTCTTTTCTTTTATAAAGGCAGTGACTTTAAAGTTATATAATAACCCACTTAAAAATTAAAATTGTTCTTTTGAATGTCAAAAGTTAAGTAAGTAATTAATGTTTTGTTGTGTAAAATTGATATGTGTTACAGTAATTATTTAATTATTTTCTGTAAACGATATAGTAAATACCATACTTCTAGAAATCTTTTTCGATCCAAGCAAAAGTAATGTGTCTAAAATTCTGTGTAAATAAGGAATTTAATACTATCAATTTACTTGTATCCACATATTATGTATGTAATAATAACATTGTATAAGTTACGTTTAAATTAGGTGATCATAATACGATGTAATCGCAAACGTTGCCATATACGTACTTTGTTAATTAAAACAAAGGTGTCTCAAATCGCTTGCGTTGCTAAGAGTGGGATTACAATTTGTATTTTGATCTGTCTGTCGTTATGCGATCATGTTATTGTTATTGAAAACTACGTTGCTTTGACTTCTTTGTTCTATATCTTAATATGAAATGCAATAATTTTTTTTATTTAATATTGATTAAACTTTCATATCATAAAGTTTTAACTATTATAATTCATTATTTTTGGGATAATAGATTGACTATCTAACCTATTTGTGTGGATTATGAAAATAATTACTTCG
The DNA here is from genome assembly GCA_963668995.1 of Parnassius mnemosyne. NCBI lineage: Eukaryota > Metazoa > Arthropoda > Insecta > Lepidoptera > Papilionidae > Parnassius > Parnassius mnemosyne. Next base: position 425,964 of record CAVLGL010000002.1, read on the forward strand.
TTTAATTCGATTTTGATACTCATTATATTATGTATACAATTAATTAATTTAAATTTTATTGTACCCATATTGTGAGCCTCAATCCCTGACCGACAACGATATAACTAAATATTATACGAGACTATTGTATGATATAAATTTGTAAAAGATGTGAATAAATGTTTGGCTAAGCTACGGATTACGTAATTGTAAATGAAAAATATTAATAGTGTGTACCTAAGTGTGAGAGTAAGGTAAAGAAAAATTATCGGAGGTTAGCATATCCACATACAATCAGCTTGATCAGCTGAGAGTTTGGAAAACCTAATAACCGATTAGTTTTTAAGGTGGTTCTGACACTATTAAATACGGAATGAGTTTTAATGTATTGTTAATGAGGGAAATGACAATTTATTATGAATTGTATAGGAATATTGTCCATAATCTTGGGTAATATTAAATATTGAGGAATAAATACCATAAAAGTAAAGAAATAAATAGAAATAAAACGAAAGTTGGCCTACATAAATAAGTAATGGAGAGATACGGGAACGTCCATCACTGGTAAAGCATATAGTCCTTGAGCAGGGTATGTTTCCATGATTGGATGATAAAATCAGGAGTAACGGGTACTAGGGAACAACACCTTCAGTACAAGTGAGATGTGGACGAGTTTACTCATATTAGTACTGTTGGGGACCAGAGAAGTCTTAAATTTGTTACCCTTAATAATGGTACATAGAGGTCACATCCTTCATTGGATCATAGTGTGAACTTAGTTTCCTCCGTGACATTTGTTGGAGCCCTTTTAAAATGACTTAAACGTAGACCTCAAGGTTGTGTACAACCCAAGGTACACTTTTACCTTGATATAGTATGAAAAAAAAAAGTTTATGTACCAATAAAATGAAATAAATGTAGTGAAAATGTAATATAATACCCAAATAAATGGGGGGCCCTAATTTATAAACTACCCACGTGATAAATGTCACGAAATAAAATATAAATGAAATGAATTAATACTCTGATTCCCGGTATCTAAATAATAAATAAATATATAAGTGAATAGAGAGAAACAAATGTTAGGTTTTCACTTAATTAATTTTCTAAGAGTATAGTTTCTGTTTAAGCAATTGACATTTTATTGGTAAATTAACTTAATTAGAATGGCACAACACTACAGTAAGAGAGGGGATGTGGTCAGTTGCACGAAGCAAAGGGCATAAAGTGGGAGACAGCCGTGGGAGACGGTTGGGTTAGTGACGAAACATAGATTAAGACCAAATAAATGTATAATATATAGAGTTTAAACTAAAGCCTCAGGACGAATAAAAGTGTAAGCAGTAATCGGAGAGTCTTTTATTATACTTCAGAAGTGGTAAGTACCCGTTTCTTTTATTATACCTGTAAGTATATGTTCTGATGAAAAAAAAAAAAAGTTTTATTGTAAACAATTTTATTGATTCGTTTATGATTAAATGGTCCTAGGCTTTAACCCGTTGAGTACCGGGGGAACCAATTCATACAGCTATACCGCGCTGTTATTTTCGTCTTAATAAATATAGAACGACAGTATATTTTCAATTAGAAACTATTTTATTCAATTCTGAACGAAGTAAAAAGTATTCTCAAGTATTAAGCTCACTCGGTTACATAGACAAAATTAAAAAAAAAATTGGCATTCACTTTCGCGTTGTTGGTGATGTTAGTTGCGAATTGTTTTCTTTTTGTATTTATGATTTTTGTTGGATTTTCTTTCAAAAACTGGTAAAAAAAAAATGTTAATTATTTTTGCTAGATAATGTTTTAGAATGATTTAAGTTACAACAACAGAAAATGTTTGTGTTTCAATTGATAAAAAAAAAGATAAACAAAACACCAACATACGCCAACAATTTATAACGGTCAAAATTTCAAATAGATCTACCTTCTGAGATATTTAGCCTTTTATAGATAGTTTATTGCGTGTATATTCATAAAAATATTATTTCAAAATGTTTTATCTATATAACTGTATATAAAAAAATAAAGAAGACGCTGTAATATTTTCACAAAAAGGTTTTGAAAATGAGGTTACAAGGAGGCTCGCGCAAACTGTCTCCTGTAGAATTTTTAGCAAATGTTTGCGGATAAAGAAGTAGAACTATTTTAATGATTACATACATCATTTCGGTTCATTTTAAGAAGAGCGTGTTATACAGATTATGATGACATAAAAATAAAATAAAATCATACGCTTTTTCATTCCTAAAACCAAATTTATTGGCAGTAAATACACTTTTTCAAGATCCCTTAGAAACAAAGAGCTGTACAAAACTAAATAAACATCCAAATGTTATTGTTATAAGTTTCTACTTATCGACAATCTTATCAGCTTTAAAGAACTGTAACTTAAACCTTTTGTAACATAAGGGAACAGTCGTGAATAACATTAAATGTTTTAAACAAATGCCGTGCGACAAAGCCGTTTTTGTTAGCAGGTTTTAAATTATGTTATTATTTGTTCATTTGTTTTACTTATTTCGGTAATTATTGGGTTCTTCTTATATTTTTATGCTTTCTTGCTGGTTCTTACCAGGACAGAAGTTTTACTTCAAACCAGTGGTAGTTAAACAAAGAGGACATTATTGTACTTCTTCTTATGGTAACGTATTAATAAAGTAAATTAGTTATTAATAAAATTAAAAAGTGTAGGTCAAATGTGACAATGGCGCTACCTAACGTGTTATGCCAATCCAATTAAGACTACCCAATGCTAGATACCGCTGCGATGCTGGGATAAAAGGAGTAACAAAAATTTTGTTAATTTTTAGATAACATAGGCCGTTTTCGAGATACCTACTTAAGAAAAGTTTCAAGTCATTGAATGTATTCATAGTTGCTTTTGTTTGTGAGTTGCAGAAAAAAATGCAGAGGGAAGATAAATCGCAACCTCGTCGTCTGGAGACTCCAGATCGTGGGGAGTCCCGACAACGAAGGGATGATGATAGGACCAGAAGCAGACGTAGCCGCACCCGCTGTGACAGTATTAGGAGTTTTAACGAACGTGAGCGACTCCGTGTAGTAGAACGAGACCTCGCTCGCGAACGGGACCGGCTACACAATCTCCAGAACGACCTGATTATGGAACGTAGTAGGAGGCTACGCAGTGTGAGTAAAAATAACGATTTCGAACGTCATGATTCCCATATTTCTGGGCGTGATACAAGTACTGGACGTAATGTTCGTTCTAGAAGTAGGGCGCTTGACCAAGGGGTGGATGACCGTCCCAAAAGAAGGCGAATTCTAGAACAAGGCCAACGATCTTTCAGTCCCTCGTTCTCAACTAAAGATGTAACTAATATTCTTAAATCACTTAAAGACTTACAGTCACAGCCGTCGACGTCCGCCCCGGTTGCACCTATTAATTCAAGTAGCTATAAAAATATTTTACCTGATTTTGATCCAACGTCGAAAAATCAACGAATAGATATGTGGTTAAAAAAAGTAAATGAATGTGCAACAGTCTACGGCTGGGACGACAAAACAACAATCCATTACGCCATGCAAAAGCTGCAGGGTTTGGCCAAGACCTGGTACGAGAGTTTACCTTCAATTCTTTTTAATTGGAATGAGTGGCAAGATAGGTTAATAAATGCTTTTCCATATGAATATAACTATGGCCAAGCTCTGGAAGATATGTTGAAACGAAAGAGCAAGTTTGACGAACCTATTGAAGTGTATTATTATGAGAAATTGGCACTTTTAAACCAATGTGACATCGAAGGAAAGCGCGCTGTCGATTGCATTATACACGGGTTAACGGACAAAACTATTAAATCAAGTGCTACCACATTACGTTGTTTACAACCGGAACAGTTGCTCCGATTTTTAATGAGTAATAAAGAACTCAATCAACCTTTTGAACGAACTTATAACAACTCTAGGTCTGGTGTAAATACAGATGTTATTAGCGTTAATAATAATAATAGATTAACAAATAAAAATAACCTTATCCAAAATAATAATATATATTGTTATAACTGCAAGGAAAAGGGTCATCCATTCTTAAAATGCCCCAAGCCTATTATAAAGTGCGGTAAATGCGATAGAATGGGCCATAAAACAGAAAATTGTTTCGCTGTTATTAATGCCAATGAGCGGCCCTGTTCATAAAACCTTGCGTATATCAAACTCAAACCCAAATTCTAAGTTTATTATAGTTCGTCAAGAAACTCGAGAAATAAACGATCTAGCCACCATAAGAAAAAAAAAGAAATTAAAGACTCTATTGATACTCAACAAGAGAAACAAAAATTTAGATTCAATAGAGGATGACGTCCGGCCAAGGTTTATGCCGAAGGTTAGTTAAAATAACGAAAATGACTTTTACAAATGACGGAAAGAGTAGGAAACTTCTTCTTTCATACATAGGCCCATATTAGGTAATATCAGTATTGGGAAATTATAGATATAGGGTAGCAACTATTCCGGGACGAACGGGTACCAAGAACAAACGACAAACAGCTGTAGCCGCTGACCAAATGTCGCCTTGGGTCAATTTTGCCGCTTTAGATGTTAATGAATCCGATACGTCTAATGATGGTGGTAATGAGGATATATATAGATTATAGTAATAGTGATAAATAATAAAACCAAGTAATTATTTTATTTATTTATTTTAAATTTTTATTTTATTTTGTAAAATTACATCAAAAATGTCGTAAATGGACCTGTTGTGAACAATTTTATTAACAATTTTTCTACCTAAGTACCCTTCTAAGTTTCACATTCATGGTAAATATTTTGTTACAAAATATGTTATGTTAAGTTACGACGTACATTTGGATAGATAGACAAATAAAAAACAAGGATTGTTATGATTAAGATTTAGCGACATGGGTTAAGCATTGATATCTGTGAGAATGGATGGGTTCACAGTTAATCGTTTTACTTGTGCCGGTTATGAGAATGGATGGACAAATATTGTTATGATTAAGATTTAGCGACATGGGTGTTGAGCATAGATATCTGTGAGAATGGATGGGTTCACAGTTTATCGTTTTACTTCTGCCGGTTATGAGAATGGATGGGTTTGTAATCGGGCAAGTAAAGTGTTCTCCACTGTGTTCGCTTGTCAAATGTGTCCCGTTCGTAAGAATGGATGGATTTACTAATGGGACTCATTTGAAAATTGTAATGGATTAACAAAAAAAAAAACTGCGAAGTTATGTTTTACTTGCTCAATGGGAATTGATGGGTCCAAAGAGCAATATATTAAGTACATACCAAAAGCTATTGTTAAACTTATATTCTGAATGTACCATAAGATTATAGCAATGTCCGATTGTTTTGATTAAGCTAATTAGTAAGAAATAATAATATGTACCTAATGTAAGTTTTATCTTATTGTTTTAATACTGTGAAATTATCTCTAGGCCTCGTGCATCTGACCGAATGTTAGGTTTCTTTTCAACCGTGCATGAGGACATGCACGAAGTCAGGATGGACGAATGTTAGGTTTTCACTTAATTAATTTTCTAAGAGTATAGTTTCTGTTTAAGCAATTGACATTTTATTGGTAAATTAACTTAATTAGAATGGCACAACACTACAGTAAGAGAGGGGATGTGGTCAGTTGCACGAAGCAAAGGGCATAAAGTGGGAGACAGCCGTGGGAGACGGTTGGGTTAGTGACGAAACATAGATTAAGACCAAATAAATGTATAATATATAGAGTTTAAACTAAAGCCTCAGGACGAATAAAAGTGTAAGCAGTAATCGGAGAGTCTTTTATTATACAAAGCTAGTTAAAAGTAAAAAAAAGTCAAGAAAAAAAGTACGTACAAGAATTATAAAAAAAAGGTAATAAGAGGCCTAACAATCGAAAATAAAGAATGAGATGAAAAGTATGAATAAATGTATAAGAGCAGAGTATTTTAAAATATAAATGAATGTAATACTAATAAACTAGAACTTCGCGAATTACCTAATTATGTCAAATAAGTATGTTGTATGTATGCGATATATCATACCAATTCTAGTGTGACCTTGAAATTACTATGGGGTAGAGGGATCTGGCCATCCGAACTACCCATAGAATATACCTATATTTTATTTTTGTAATTTATATTTAGATCAAATAATATATAATTACATTGAATTTTTGTAATTTTTATTAATAATAAACATATTTTATATTTATTTTTATAAGTTTAAAAAAAAAACAAATGTATTCATTTATTTTTCATTTTCTTGTCGGTGGGAGGTGTAGTGTAGTATAGCCTCCACGACTATATATATATATGTTAGTGTTAAGGTAGAATAAGAACAGTCTAATTAAAGTTATAGAAGCATCAACACGCCTCTTTTTCATTTACTATTTCTAGTACCTATATCACACCTGCATCATCGCAATTCGGATGTCTTGTCAAATCCTGACGACTAACATTGTGCCTGTTTCCATTCAAAAGGATTTTCCGATAATTTTCTGCTTAGGAGTCCGTCTAGGTAGTTACCACACTTTTACCTACTTCTGCCGCCAGATGGCAGCGCTTGCACGGCTGTGTTCTGGTCTGATATGGAATAGAGTGTTAGATAATTACAGACTGTGAAGCATTTTATCGCATCTGAAGCCTTACGTGTTTGAAGCTGGGCTGCAGCTGCAGGTGTGCACGGACTGCAGTAGCCACTTATCATCAGGTGGACTTTAAGACGCTAGACGCTACAGTAAAATACACTTTTATCAAAAATATATAACTTTACATTTCTAGGCTCAGCTCTGAGATCTTTCATAGCATCATGAGTTTATCAGAGATATTTCATCAATGCAACTATCATACAGATGGCGCCCCCTCACAGAACTCCTATATGATCCTCATCAACTTTGCAGCAAAATTGAGCACCAACGTATCATAGCAGCACTCTACTAAGACATCACAGTAACTGTACGAGTATATATCCATTTATGATAGGCCTATTGCACTAAGACCTGGAGTTAACTATGGTCGTTAACTTCAAATTAAAGACCGTTTCACTGCTCCTATGTGTATCAATCAAAGATATCGAAAAATTATTAAATAAAAGATTACCAGACTAGGTACTTACATCATCATCATCATCATTACAGCCTTTCATAAGTCCACTGCTGAACATAGGCCTCCCCCAAGGAATGCCACAAAGCACGGTCCTGAGCCACCTGCATCCAACGACTTCCTGCATGTCTTACCAGGTCGTCACTCCATCTAGTGGGGGTCGCCCTACACTTCACCTAGCGGTACGAGGCTGCCACTCGGGAACCATCCTTTCCCATCGGTTGTCGGTTCTTCGAGCTAATTGGCCGGCCCACTACCACTTCAGCTTACTAATCCGTTGGCATATGTCGGTCACTCTGGTTCTACTGCGGATATCCTCATTTCTAAGTTTATCACGCAGAGAAACTCCGGGCATAGCCCTCTCCATAGCTCGCTGAGCGACCTGGAGCTTCCTCATCCGGCCAGCAGTGAAGGACCACGTCTCAGTTCCGTATGTCATCACTGGCGACACGCACTGGGTGTACAGTCTCGTTTTCAAGTTTTGAGGTATACCTGACGAGAAGATGTGCCGTAATTTCCCGAACGCTGCCCAACCGAGTTGAATCCGTCGATTGACCTCTCGGTCGAAGTTGGACTTACCTAGTCGGACTATTTGTCCCAGGTAAACATACTCTTCAACAACTTCGAGCTTAGTGTTCCCAACAACTACCGGCATAGGTGTGACATGGATATTAAATATGATCTTTGTTTTGTCCATGTTCATCTTAAGACCTATCCGTTGGGAAACACTATTGAGGCCATTGAGCATAGTGCTTAGGTCCTACAGCGATTCTGCCATTAGGACTATATCGTCGGCAAATCGAAGGTGAGTGACGTACTCGCCATTGATGTTGATACCGTATCCTTTTCAGTCCAGAAGCTTGAAAACATCTTCCAATGCAGCGGTAAAGAGTTTCGGGGATATGACGTCACCCTGTCTTACACCTCTCTGCAATTGGATAGGTTTCGTACTCTGGTTCTGTACTCGGATACCCATCGTAGCCCTACTATATAAGCATTTCAACACTTCGATATACCGACAGTCAACTTGGCACCGCTGAAGGGACTGCAGCACTGCCCTAATTTTTTGTAATGTTTTGTGACGGCATTGATGTCGAGATCCAGAAATCAACCGTGCGAAACCATCTATCTTAAAACCATCTATATTGTATGGAATTCTACGGATTTTTCTTACTCGCTCTAGGGATTTTTAAAAATTAGATCTAGCAGCAATGTATTCCAGTGACTAGTGATGTGGTTCGAGTTGTAAAAATGAACTCGTCGTCGAGCTCGAGTGATTAAATGATTAGAGTGGTCACTCGGCTACTGGATTATTATAATATTATGGGTGACAAACATGCACACAGACCTGATTATCCATCTATCCTCGATTAAAAATCAAAGTACAGATGCCTTGTCACCCTGTGGCCTGATTTTAATACATAATACAGTTGCAGCACGTTTTAGCTTTACGTGGTAGAGCCATGCTGCAACTATATTAGTCGTATAGTTGTAGCACGAATGGGTCGGCTCGACCGGGGAAGGTCCACACTCTCACAGAATACCAGCATTAAATAGCAGCTTAAGCAGCAGTGTTTCGTATGGTGAGTGTAGAGAACCAGATACCCTTTTTACTGGAAAAGAGGCATTCCATCTTAGTCCTCACGGGTGATAACGCATCTGCATTTTGATTCGCAAACGAGGATAGATGTAGATGTCTATGGGCCACAGCAACCACTTACCATCAGGTGGACTGTGTGCTCGTTTGTCATCCTATCCTATAAAAAAAGCGTGTAACAATTCACAAACTGACTGAACCACCTTTTCCCAGAAGAGGGTCGCTTCCGATTCAGCAGAAAGGCCTAATAAACCAATGCCAGTCCCACAGGTGGTGTTTAGTGGGTACACTTAGGGTGGTTAGGTTAGGTTAGTCAGAGTGAGTCCCACATAACCACGACAGCTGGCTGTCGTGGTATGCATAAAGCATTCACCACCTCCTCGCGTTAACGGGGTAGCCCTTTTCATTTGCTTCTGGGCGCAAAAAAAACCATTCACAAATAAGTTAAGGCTAAACTTAGTAAAACTTTAGGCTACATTAATCAGTGGCTTATTACACAACAGTTTTCTAACTTCAATATTTGAGAACAACACAACAAAGGAAAACCAACACACTCTACCCAACTCGCTACGCGAGCGCAATACCTAAGTAAGAGCGCCTGTTTATTTACGTTCCGTTCTCAGGAACTCGATTAAGAGCCGAGTGCAAGTACTTTGAGCCCAGTTACATTCGAGTTGATAATAATATTTTATTCTCTCGAGTACGAGATTTTTGACGTGACAACGTCTTATAATTCGATGAAGCTGGCTGCACGCACGAAAAAACATGACTCATGCGGCGTTACCTCGTTCTTCTGAGGCGTTCCATTTAAGGCTTGAAGTGCAAGCGAGAGCGCGGAACGAGCGACAGGCACAATCGGCCTCTGCGTTCGGCAGCGTTCGACATCTGTCTCTCTCCTACTTGAGTGAGCGATGCGTCCGCATGGACAGCTGCTATACAATAATACATTTATATGTTTTCGTCAAGTATAAAGTGCAGTGAAAAGTGAATGTGGTGTCAATTGTTTATAGCAACATTTTCTTATGACGTTGTCATGTTCAACTATCGTCAGTAAACCGACTTTACAGACAACCGATTTTTTATATCACTCGAGCCACTAGTGTCCAGTGTGTCACCTGTCACTGTCACAATCAACAATCAAGCAATTTTCATATTCACAAATCACAAATTCACAAACAAAATAAGTTCTAAGTTTGTGGCTGTCAGTCGCAGAAATGGCTGACTTGTTAGCTGTTCCTTTAAAGAAATCTACAGACGTAGATATAGTGAAACCATTGAAGAATTTGATTCAATCTACATACAACACCGGAGAAAACAATGAAGATTATAGCGATGCTATCGAAGAACTTGCACGCCTGAGAGCCAATGCTATTTGGAAGGTTTTTGAAAAGTCTTCACTAGAAATTATTTACAGGTACATTAGTGTAGAATGAGTCACCCGTATCATTGAATCATTGAAGTAAATGTGCAATTAAGAGTATTTCTTCGGCTCAGTATTGTAACATTTAATAAAAAAACAATTTTGCAAAGAAAATATACCCGCATTTCCCCCGTTTTGATCTCAAAACCTGTGAGGCGGTCACACTAGCATATAAATTATAATGTAAACCATTTTCCGCAGTTACTATGACCAACTTACATCCCTGGAAACCAAGATCCCACCGCAAGAAGTGCAGATTCCATTTAAGTGGAAGGATGCTTTTGATAAGGGGTCTATTTTTGGAGGTCGGATGAGCCTAAGTAAGTATATTTTCATGTGTGTCTTGATTAGTATAAGGTATTATTATTTTTTTAGTATTTCCAAATGCCGCTACTTTTATAATGGTCACTAATTGAAGTTTCCAAGAACTTGTCCAGAGCTCAATTTGTAACAAGATTAAGTTTAAAAAAATTGGATTTTACAATCCCAATTACATTCTTTGACATTTATATTTGTTTAATTGTGGATCCAATTTTTAATTTGTCACAGAAGTCTTTGTTCTCTCTAGTAGGATGTTGTATCTGGTTGAGGCTGTAGTCATTTCCATTTACTCCAGGAGGCTTATAAAATTTATATTATTGGCTGCATCTCATGCTGAATTAAAAACTTTTAAGCATTATTCAGACTTTAATCACATAATTAAGGAGTAATAAATATAACTTCCCCATAATTATGACAAAAGCCCGCTGCTTTAGATGATATTAGTGGTAGGAGAGGTTTTGAACCCCCAAGTGTAAAAAGCTTGTGTTACAAGCTTATAATGTTATAAGGGAGACTCAACATGATATTGTATAGAAATGGGGCACTAGCAAACCATCTAAGAAGTCCCTTGAGCTGGCTATATTTTATTGTTGTATAAATTTCAATCGCTTCATACTAAATGTTCTGTCACTCTTTTATTATTAAAATAAGGGTGACAATCAAGCACACACACCATGTGATGGTAAGTAGATACAGCATCTACTTTCCATTACATAAAAGTGCTGTGGGCCCATAGACACTATGGCTACTATAGTCTGTTCAGTTGCCTGTATGCTGACATATCTGCTAGAGACTGCAGCTTCATTGCCCGTCTTACAGCTATGAGATTAAAAGTGTGATTGGAGAGTTTTTGTATTCTGCAACGGGTCTTGCAGAACTTAGCTCCGGACAGGTTCCAGTGGACAGTTTCCACAAGCTTATCATTCATATTGTCAACCGTATAGCAGTCTTGTAGGCACTGAAAACAATTTTGTTACTTGAGCTGAAAGTTTCCAGAGGGCAAAGTTTTTTTGGTTCAGTTGCCCAGTCTGAATTTCCCTACCTTTAGTGTGTTTCACTTACTTACTTATCTTCACGCACAATCCCTGACGGGGTAGCCAGAGAGAACAGATCGCCAAGTGTCACGATCCTTACATACCTCTTTCGCTTCTTTCAGATTCATTATCTTCTTCATGCATGCACGTCTAAGTATCCGAGTACTTTTGACCCTACCCTCTTCGAGCAATTTGCTCACATGGTCTTCGAAAGTTAGTCTCGGTCTACCTCGACACCTTTTAATATTAACTTTCGCGCTATATATTTTCTTCACCATTCGGTCTTCACTCATTCGCTCAACGTGCCCAAACCACCGAAGCACGCCCTTATCAATTTTTGTGATAAGGTCATCTTTCAAACCTGCCATATTGCGAATCTCTTTGTTTCGATTTCGGTCGGCCATGGTAACGCCGCACATTTTACGAAGAGATCGCATCTCCACTGCATTCAACTTACTTTTATGCTTCTTCTGGCATACTCATATATATATGGATATTTGCTTACTCTGTTCCCTTGATTTTCCATCTTTGTTTTCTTTTACTATAATTAGATATTTGCTTACTCTGTTCCCTTGATTTTCCATCTTTGTTTTATTTTACTATTTAAAATACATAGTAAAATGAATACTCGTAACGCCAAAACGCGCCAGATGGAGAACCAACTCCATCTTGCGCTCCAAGAACTGAGAGCGTCCAGGGAGCAGTGTGAGCTGTTACTTAAAGAAAGGGATGACAACGAAAAGGAAATAATAAGTATAATTTCGAAAAATACTCAATTGAAAAGTGATATGGTTAAGTTACATAGAGACTATACAGATATTTTAAAGGAAAGGGATCAGCTCCAGAGGACAGTCGATGAGTTTGACCGATGCAGCAAAGAATATGAGGAATCCCTCAGATTAATTGCTGCATTGAAATTACAATACAATACAATACAATAACTTTATTTCAGGCATCAAGGACTTAAAAATTAAGAACATTGGCCCATAGCAATATATACCTTAACCTAAAAATATATATAAAATATTGACATAACTTAACACTATTTAGGGAACTTTTTTCTTTGGCGCGTCCCTGTATCGGCGAAACACTACCCCAGAGGGCCAGAAATCGGGAGCGAGGAATGTCTCTTTATGTTTTGCAGGAACCTGGAGTACGTAGGATTTGAAGTTCGTTGACCTATTAGACTCCAGACGCTGCAAATGTAAAGAGATCGGATCCTCAATGCGGCATCGGCTTCGTTCTTCCACGAAGCGCAGGACGTCTTCTTCCGACGTTCTTCTGTCCAAACGGGAGATGTAGAGTTGTATGGTTGGCTCCACAGCACGCAGAGTTGTACTCGCGTTTATTTTCGCGGTCCCACGCTGGTTACAGACGGGTCGCGACCGACGTCTCTTCTCAACAAGAGTAAACCCGTCCTTATCAATCTTGTCTTGGGTCACCACTGGAACTGATTTTATTTCCACATTCTTCCGCTTTGGACCACAAGAGGGTGCCGGTTGTAAAGATTTACGGGCAACATCCGCAAACGTCTTCCCTTGTTTTGAGGTTGGCTTCGGCGGAGGAGTACCAATGGGTTCAGTCAAGGGTTGAGGTGGTGATGCAATGACGACCGAGGTCGCCCTAGTTTCTCGGTCATCAACCCGCTGACAGACGGTATCGCGTGACGGAGTCGCAATCATCGGTGAAATATGACTACTATTACGGTTACCGCGTGTCGTATTCACATTCTGCGACGACGGTGAATTTGCAGATGTTGCAATTATGTTGCGCAACATATTGACTTCGTTCCTCAGCTCTGTTGCGGCTCGTTCTGATTTCTCAAATTTGGAACGGATGTCGGTAATATCGGCTCTCAACGTGGTGATGTCTTTCAACAATCTGGTGACGTCTACGTGATCGAACGTCACGGGAGGCAGCTTGTTGAGATCACGCGCGACGAAAGTTGGGATGTCATCAGGGTCGGTCTCATTGAACAGCCTGAAGATGTCTTGCAGGTCTTTCTTACCGCGTCCATCCCTGTGACGTGTGATAAGACGGATTTGGGTCACGGCTGAATCTGCTAACACCTTATTACAATTAACTGAAGCTAATGAGCAAATTTCACAATTTAAACAAAACATTGATAACTTGCATGCACTTAAAACTCAGAGTCTGTTCGAGGAGTTCGTAGAATGTAAATTTCATAAAACGTTGCAACCCTCCACAACAATAGATTTGACTGATGATTCTACCACATCAAGAACAGCAGAAAGGATTACAAGCAGCAGAAGGAAATTAAAAAAATATAGAAAAGCAAGAGTTAATTAGTAAAATTAAATTATATTCAATTGAGGTGGAAAACATGAAAAATTGTTATGAGACTGAAATAGAGTGTCTTAATTCAGAAATTTTATCACTTCAAACCTCATTACAAATGATGTCAAATAAATATAAATCTGCAGGGAATGAGATAAAAGAACACATACTGGCCATGGATAATCTGGTAAAGTCCTGCAAATATAACGAGGAACGTTTTGACTCCTTATTAAAATATCAAAATGAATATCAGCGCTCACTGCCAGGTTCTTTAGGGACAGTGTGTGTTAATAATATGACAAGCAGTAATACTTCATTTTCTTTACCTACACTCTATGATAGTACCATAACAAAGCAAATAAATTTAAAAAGTAATCTATATAATGAAAAAAATAATATAATTGTGTATAGTGATGACATAGGCAAAAACTTGGGTATATCATTGAATAACTGTTTAAAAAGGCAACAGATAAGTAATTACTGCATGCCTGGAGCATCATTCAGTGATATCTATACATATAATAAAACTGTAAATAGCAGATGTCTGTACATTTTATATTTTTGTAATAAAAGTGATTGAGGGGTACTAAAAATAAGTAATTAAATCTATACATATAATAAAACTGTAAATAGCAGATGTCTGTACATTTTATATTTTTGTAATAAAAGTGATTGAGGGGTACTAAAAATAAGTAATTAAATACATTTCTACCATTTTTAGAATTTTCTGTCTGTCTGTCTGTCTGTCTGTTTGTTTGTTAACGTATCACGTTTAAAATACTAATTTATATCATAAGAATTGTTAAGGAAATTCTAAAGTGTACCTTCGGGTTACATTTAGTCTTTAATTCATTAAAATCGGTTCATTCCATCAAAAGTTATGATAAATATTCTGAAGTATGGGTAGGGAATTTGCTCAACGGTGGCTTTGTTTGAGTCATCAAGTTGATGTTAGCAGCGCCATCTCTCTTTAATTAAATATATACATATAATAAAAATGATGATAACATGTTGTGTCTCTTTCTGTACATTGTATATATATTTTGGTGACTAAAATCACTATGGGGAACTAAAAATAATTAAATAAGTACATTTTTATAATTTTTAGAATTGTCTGTCTGTCTGTTTGTCTGTTTTTATATGAATGCATCACGTCTAAAGTAAACATCTTTTTTTTTCAAAGAAATCGTTAAGAAAACCATAAAGCGTATCTTCAAGTTACATTTAATTATGAATAAAATTTTAACTAGTAAATTTAACTCTAATAGTATATTAATAATTTTTGTTGGGAGAAGAGGCAATATGAACAAGAATCAATTATTAAAATATATTGAATATCTCAATAACATAAATGTGGTTAAAGTTATCTTGTTTACATTGCCTTACATAGAGGGGTGGCCGCAGGAAAATAAACTAAGACATAATTTAAATTTAATGATGCATAACTTGACATGTAACAATAACTTAAATTTGACATTTAATTGTAAGAATAATAATGATAAATTTCATTTAATTGATATTAATAATGTAACTAAGAAGTTTTTGACAAGAGATAGGTTGTTCGCGCAAAATTCTGTTGTCGGAATCGACACCAGATGTCACTCGGCTCGGCGCGATTCCGGTCTGAAGTTCTTCCGATCGTGGCAGTGGCGCGCGGGTCGCAGCAGCGCGTCAGTCATCTGCCAGATGTGCTAATGTTTGCACGCTGTTAATTTTGTGCGGGAACCGCGGAATAGTTAGGGCGTCTAGTAAATATCCTGTCTAGGAATTATAACGCGCATTCCCTGTTTGGATAGCCTTTCTCGGGACTTATTGGGTCCGACTCAGAATCTGTATAAGTGCATTCGACAATATAAGCTAGTGCGGCCTCTGTATTTAGAACTATCTGTTGCCACGCGAAACGGTAGTGACCTTTGACCCAGAACCTCCGGGCGTGTTTTGTGCGGTAACCGTATACCCCGCGATAGTTAGTGGCTTCTGTAAGCTAGTTAATAGTACGATAGAGTTAAGTGACTGTCATCGTGGTGAACCAAGAAAGTGACTGTGGATAACCTCGAAAGGCCCCCTCAAGTTGGAGCGGTATCGACGCTCGGGCTGCTGCCGACGGCTAAGGTCTAGGTTCAATCACCATCAGTCACACCCAGATACACACCACATCACCATTCTTTCCCTTGCACTACACAACCACATGCGACCTGACCGACTCCGGAGGGACCAGTCGCCTTGGATAGAGGTAAGTGAACTCCGCCAAATTCCTTCCGGTCGACTGACCGTAGTATAACGCTCCCCCATATATTTAGTGTAATTAGAGAGATTCCACGTGGCACATTGAGCCCGACCTACGTCTGCTCGGGAGGACTTCAGCTCATGGGCCCCTGGGGATCTGATCCTTTAAGGGAGCAGCCGTAGGCCGTAACAGATTGGTAGCAGAGCGCGATTCCGGGTTCGATTCCCGGTCGATCCCGACTATAGTGTTTGATAAACATTAAACAATTTTGGTGGCAGGGAGCGTTGGTTTGATTGGTTTAATTTGTATCTACAATCACGCCCGTCCGTAATACGTAAAAATATTTTTTTTGTACGTAATAATAGAATTATTTTCCTTTGTTGCTTTGTTGCTTGCCTTTTTTTTGGTTAGAGGGTAATTTGAAAAGCCGCGCCCTAGGTTGTGCAAGCGGGAGTTTTTCTAGAGATATACGTCATGTAGGTAGATGGTTATTTTTACGTAATCGGTTAATTATCGTTGTCGGATAGTTGTAGTGGATTACTTATCGAAGGGTCGAGCTATTTCCGAGCTAGGCATTTTTTGTTGATCGACCGTGATGTGTATCTTCGTTTATACTGTAAGTTGTATTTGAACTAAAGAGTAGTAATTGTATTTGCGCAATTTGAATTTAACTTGATTTGATCGCACTAGTATTTGTTATTTGTTAATTTGATTTGTGTCTTTTCTTTTGTGCTAACTTGTATTTGGTTGATACGTAGCAATTCGTATTTGTGTAATTTCTATTCAACGCGATTTGATAGGAACTGCATTTATTAACTGTTAATTTTTGTTGTATTTTTTGTTTGTTATCTTTGTAATCTGTGCACAAGCCGCGTCGTAATTTGCATTTAATAGTGATGACATCGCCCAAGCTACTGATCCGTTGTTTGCGGACTGAGCTACGCTGGGCCACAAGCGCCCATGCTTTGATAGGTCGACCGGATAGGGTCCATAACTTGATGAAGCGGTTCGAGCAGGTGGATGCTCGAAGGGCCGCAGTGGAGGAGGCTTACGCTGAGCTCGAGGATTCGGATGTGGAGAAGGGAGTCCTGGACTCCTGCTTCGCGGACTATGAGCAGTTCTTGTGGCTCACGGACGAGTTGATCGAGGCTGAAGGCAGGTATGCCGAGGAGGCGCGTGAAGCTCGGATGAGTAACCTGCCCGAGTCCTCTCTGAAGCAGCTTCAGCCGGAGCTGTTGGGACGACTCCCAACTCTGGACCTGCCAAAGTTCTCCGGGGTCCTTTCCGAATGGCTGACCTTCGTTGGTCTTTTCGACAGCCTAGTGGACGCCCGGAGTGACTTGACCCCGAGACAAAAGATGGCGTACCTCCTGGCCTCACTGGAGGGGGAGGCCCTGGGCGTCGTCGGCCACTTGAAATTGTCGGACGACGCCTACCAGACTGCTCGGGACCTCCTAGCCAGAAGATACGCCAACATCCGGCGAATTGCGGACGAACATGTTAAGCAGCTTCTAAGCCTCCCGCTGCTTAGTGACCGGGCCAGACTGCGTCCGGAGCTGTTGGATCCAGTCTTGGTGGCCTGTAATACATTGAGGCGGCTGGGTTTACCAGTGGGCGAATGGGCTTTTTTGTTGCTCCACATCGTGCTGTCCCGTCTACCTCTCGACCTTCGAATCCATTTTGAGGAGAGGTACGGCGGGGACGAGGCCTCCTATATTCCGCCCTTCTATGACCTGCTGCGGTTTTTGGAGGAGCAGTGCCGGCAGATAGAGAGCGCGGCGGGCACCGTTGACGACTTACGAGCCGTGCCCAGTGAGAGGCTGAATCCTCCAGGCAAGTCGTCGTCAACCCCCCCCTGCTCCTATTGTCGAGCATCTGATCATCGGGTAACGTCGTGCCCGAAATTATTAGGTAAGCCGGTTCCAGCGAGGCGAACTATCGCCAAGGAGCGCCGCTGGTGCTGGTCATGTCTGGGAGGGCACCTCCAGCGAGACTGTCCGCATCGACGGCCCTGTCTGCATTGCCAGGGCAATCACCATGCCGTTTTGTGCCTGGGTGCGAACGGCATCTCCTCTCGGGGCTCTGCCAGGCCCTCGACCCCCACGGGCGGGGGCGCTCAGCCACGCCCTCTGCAGGGTGACTCTCGGCGCCCGCCGGCCAGCCACCAGGCCCCTAAGTTTGAAAGGAGTCCCTCCCCCGACCAGTCGGGGGGTAATTCCCCCAGGGGCGGGGGTGTCATCACCCCCCCTCAGCGTGTGGAGAGGAACTTCACGGCCACTCATCGGTCCGCTGGACCCTTCTCACTTCCGTTAGCTGAGTGGCCGCGACTGGTGTACCACTGTTCCCCATTTGATGGAGGCGGCCCTGTCTAGCTGCTGCCTTAGTTCCCACCACGGCCGCCTCCACTGAGCCTTAAGCCGTCAGCAGTCCACTTGTCAAAATGTTCTGTTGCCGACGGCCTCAGTGAAGGTGTACAACCCGAGTGGCAACTGTTAAAGGTTGTGCTCTATTTATCTCGGGTTCACGCCATGTGGCCTCCCCTTGGTGGTGGGAAGATTAGGGCCCCCCTGGAGCGTTGAATCACGTTGTCAAGGGGTATTAGATTTGGGTTGGTCGAGCACTTAGTCAAAAAAATACTTGAATTAAAATTAAAAATTGCTTTGGGCTTTCCGCGAAATTTTCCTATTTGGAGCGGTTTAAATTAAAAGAATTGAATTTAATCTACTCCTTTAAATGCTACTGCATGTGTTTTGTACATATATTTAATCACTGTATTTGATTGTTGCGTCTGTTTGCTGAAAGGAAATTGAATGGCGCGCTATTTGAAAAATTATGTAACATATACATAGATAGTGTTTAATCATTTTGCTTTGCGAAGAAGTAGGGCTGTCCCTTACGTTACTGTTTTGTTTAATTTGCAAGTTGACCTATGCGCATCGGTGATTAATTTGGTTGAATTAATTCTGTAGTTGAACATTGATGCTTTTGAAAAATTAGTTGAAATATGAGCATAGGACTACTTGCCTAACAGGCTAGCTAGTTTTGGAGATTATCAGATTGAAATCAGCTGCCGCATTATTTTAGTAAATGATACTATGGTGGGTGGCCTGGCTAGGCCTACTTGTTGAAAATTCATACTAGGGACTATCTGTGCGTTTCGTTTGGCTCTCCACAGACGACGGTCATGTGGAATTTGTGGGTGCGCTCTGCACTGAAGCAACTGCTGGCACAAAATTTGTCTGGGCAGCTTCGTGTAGCGTCGCTGTTTGCAGAGCTGATCCGGTCGGATTGCGGAACTAATCATAGGGGCACAGGTAGGTGTTTGAAAGAGGTCGTCGGACTTCTGTCCAGTACAGGACTTATTAAAGTGCTGCGATGCCCAGGAGGGGCATCCAGTGGAGGCTGACCCTCCGGCTTGCCACATTAGGGATATCTTTGAGGCGTTGATTAGGGTTGCAAGACCTAATGGATTGCTTAAGGTGGCCTAGTTTGGTTGTAGATTCGGTCTTGCAACTTGCAGTCTCGACCTTGTCCCGCTGACCGGTTTGCTCGCGGACCTAAATCCTTATGTTCGGGACGGGGGTTTGTTCGCGCAAAATTCTGTTGTCGGAATCGACACCAGATGTCACTCGGCTCGGCGCGATTCCGGTCTGAAGTTCTTCCGATCGTGGCAGTGGCGCGCGGGTCGCAGCAGCGCGTCAGTCATCTGCCAGATGTGCTAATGTTTGCACGCTGTTAATTTTGTGCGGGAACCGCGGAATAGTTAGGGCGTCTAGTAAATATCCTGTCTAGGAATTATAACGCGCATTCCCTGTTTGGATAGCCTTTCTCGGGACTTATTGGGTCCGACTCAGAATCTGTATAAGTGCATTCGACAATATAAGCTAGTGCGGCCTCTGTATTTAGAACTATCTGTTGCCACGCGAAACGGTAGTGACCTTTGACCCAGAACCTCCGGGCGTGTTTTGTGCGGTAACCGTATACCCCGCGATAGTTAGTGGCTTCTGTAAGCTAGTTAATAGTACGATAGAGTTAAGTGACTGTCATCGTGGTGAACCAAGAAAGTGACTGTGGATAACCTCGAAAGGCCCCCTCAAGTTGGAGCGGTATCGACGCTCGGGCTGCTGCCGACGGCTAAGGTCTAGGTTCAATCACCATCAGTCACACCCAGATACACACCACATCACCATTCTTTCCCTTGCACTACACAACCACATGCGACCTGACCGACTCCGGAGGGACCAGTCGCCTTGGATAGAGGTAAGTGAACTCCGCCAAATTCCTTCCGGTCGACTGACCGTAGTATAACGCTCCCCCATATATTTAGTGTAATTAGAGAGATTCCACGTGGCACATTGAGCCCGACCTACGTCTGCTCGGGAGGACTTCAGCTCATGGGCCCCTGGGGATCTGATCCTTTAAGGGAGCAGCCGTAGGCCGTAACATAGGTATTACCTATCAAAGTATAGTTTAAGACTGGTAGCAAATACGCTATCTTATTATTTATATTTTAACTCAGCCAATGATTTGGCTACCTTGACACCTGCTTCTTTTGAGCAACAAAATAATTTTATATTTGATTTGGAAACAGTTCCAAGTAATTAGATAATAAGACAATAGAGGTAATCTCTAGCAAAGATAATTTAAATAGCTTAGAATGCAACTTACCAATACATAATTATGCAATTTTACAAAATAACAATAATAAAAACTGTATCAACCTGGTGCATCAAAATATACAAGGTATGTTAGGCAAAGAATTAGAAATTGATTTATTTTTAAATAGTAACAGTATAAATATTTTATGTATTACAGAACATTGGTTGAAAGAATACAACTCCATATTTAATTTCAGTAATCACCAGGTGGTCAGTTCGTTCAATAGAGATACTAAATTACGTGGCGGCTCCTTAATATTACCTAATAAGTCCTTATCATGTAAAGAACGTAAAGACATTGTGAGCCTCTCTGTTGAGCGTACTGTAGAAATGGCATGTGTTGAGCTTGAGCACCTTATTGTTGTCAGTGTTTACAGACCCCCATGTTCAAGTTATGATACTTTTGAAAATATTATGGAAGAAGTTTTAGTTAAGCTTAATAAACAGAATAAATCTCTTGTAGTGTGTGGAGACTTTAATATCAATCTCCTGGAAACTTCTTCCATCAGTATTAAATTCTGTTCTTTGTTCAAATCCTATAATCTTAATAATTTATTCTTTGAAGCTACACGTATTGCAGGGTGTAGTGCAACTTGTATTGATAATATTTTAACAGGTGTTGTACCAATTAACAAATCAATAATACAAAAACTTAGTTCAGATCACTGTGGACAACTGGTTTCGTTACCTTATATGCACAAAAAACAGGTAAATGAGAAAATTGTGTTTGTTCCTATTAATGCAAAACGCCTGGAGAGATTTAGAAGTAATATGTTAAAAATCCTTCCATCCCTTTCTTATAAGAACAATGCAGACTATTTATATAGAGAATTATTTACCTTTATAAACAATGAATTTAATAAAACATTCACTTCTAAAACATTCTCCAGAAACAGTCGCAAGGCATTTAATGAGTGGGCGACAGTAGGAATTCATAAAAGCAGACGAAGGTTATATGACCTTTACCATGAAAGATCGTATAATCTTTCCGATGCTTTTAAAGAATATGTAAAAAATTATTCTAAAATGTTTAAAAGAGTTTGCTCCACAGCCAAATCATTACATATTAGTAACAAAATTAAGACAGCTAAGAATAAAATTAAAATGACGTGGAGTATAATTAACAGCGAAACCGGTAAAGAGAAACCTCGTAATTCAAACTATCAATTAAAAATTAATAATGAATTGACTAAATCAAATCAAGAAGTTGCAGCGGTGTTTGAGAAATATTTCACTGATGTTCCTATCTTGACAACAGAGTCATTGAATGCTTCTCCAACTGTCGCCGAATCATTACTTAAACAGAATGTTAATACCTGTTTAAAAGAATTTAGATTTGAAAAAGTATTACCGCATAATATTGTAAAATACTTCAAAACCATTGATGTAAAGAAAACCGCAGATTTGTGGGGGATTTCCGTTACAGTGATTGCGTCCATAATAGATTTAATTGCACCTCATCTTGCTATTATTTTTAATACTTGTATCGATTCTGGTGTGTTTCCTGATTTAATGAAGTATAGTAAAGTAATACCTTTATTTAAATCTGGTAGTACATTGGACCCCGCTAATTATAGACCTATTTCTGTACTACCAACTCTCAGTAAAATTTTTGAAAAAATAATTTTGGATCAATTGTTAATTTTTTTTAATACAAATAAATTACTTCATAAAAATCAATTTGGTTTTACAAGGGGTCGCTCGACGTCTGACGCCGGTGTTGAGCTTATGAAATATATTTTTAATGCCTGGGAGAATTCACAAGATGCCTTAGGTATTTTCTGTGACCTTTCCAAGGCTTTCGATTGTGTTCATCATGATACATTAATCAGGAAACTACAACATTACGGTGTAAAAAATTTGGCGCTTAAACTTATTACTTCATATTTAAGTAACAGAACTCAAAAAGTCGTCATTAATGGTAAATGTTCCTCCGGATCAGTAGTATCAATGGGCGTTCCTCAGGGCTCGATTCTTGGCCCATTCCTGTTCTTAATCTATATTAATGACTTACCTTATCTTGTAGGGGACAATCACGATATAGTATTATTTGCTGACGATACCTCTTTAATTTTCAAACTGAAACGGCAGTCAATTAAATATGACGATGTAAATAATGCTCTATCGAAACTAGTACATTGGTTTAACGCCAACAATTTGCTCTTAAACGGCAATAAGACAAAATGTATTAAATTTACAATACCTAATGTAAAACATTCGAAAACCAATGTGCTCTTAAATGGGGAGGAGTTGAGTCTTGTGGATACCACTGTTTTTCTCGGTATTACTATTGACGCGAAACTTCAATGGGGCCCCCATATATCTAAATTAGCAAGCAGACTTAGTTCTGCAGCATATGCTGTAAGAAAGATTAGAAGTCTCACAGATGTTGAGACAGCTAGGTTAGTGTATTTTAGTTACTTTCATAGCGTAATGTCTTATGGAATTTTGCTATGGGGTAATGCGACTGATATTGAAGCTATATTTGTTTTGCAAAAGAGAGCCGTACGGGCGATTTATAATCTAAATTGTAAAGAGTCCCTTAGAGAAAAATTTAAAGAAATAAACATATTAACTTTGGCATCGCAATATATTTATGAAAATGTAATGTATGTACATAAAAACATAAATAGCTTTAATAAGAATAAGGATGTTCATACCTTAAACACTAGGAACAAACATAAGCTTGTAATGCCACTTACAAGTCTCCACAGAATTAGTAATTCATTTATGGGGCAATGTATACGCTTTTACAACAGAATCCCAGAACATGTTCAAAGTTTGTCAATAAACAAGTTTAAAAGTTTTATTAAAGAAAAACTGTACAAAAAGGGTTATTATAATATCAAGGAATACATGAATGAAAATAACCCCTGGGAATAAGGTGATCGCCACCATGCTGGTTCTATGAAAATTCATTTAAAATTGTATAAACAAAATTATTGTTAAGTGAAATTATGTTTAAAAAAAAAGTCCCGCTGGGTTTCTTGCTGGTTCTTCCCAGGACAGAGGTATTTTCCGAACCAGTGGTAAATAAAATAATGACTTTCAATAAGTATTATGTAATAATCCATATTGAATAAAAATCATTCTATCATGTATGTATGTCTTATTATAATAGTGTTTTAGGCTGTACTTGCACTTTGCTTTACTTTTTTATTTGCAATAATACATTAAAAAAAATCCTTACACCTTTACCTTCCATCTCTTATAGTCCAATACAATGGTTTTTTTTTAAATTCAAATGAGAATACTTTTTATATGTGAAATTAATAGATAATCCATTTTATCTTAAGTATTTTCCCATATTGGACATAGCTTTCAAGATATTAGCAAAAAAACTGAGACCTGTTTGTGAAGTTTCAAACATTTTAATAATGGTTATTTGTGTATTAATGACATACAAATAACCCCTCAGCACAATAAAAGTTAGTTATTTCAATATTACATATGATATTATGCTCCTTCTGACACAAGTGCAAATGCACTTTAAAGAATTAGTCAACCTATGTTTCTTTTTTTTATAGGATAGGGTGACAAACGAGCACACAGTCCACCTGATGGTAAGTAGTTGCTGTGATCCATAGACATCCACATCTATCCTCAATAAAGAATCAAAATGCAGATGCGTTGTCACCCATGAGGACTAAGATAGAATGCTTCTTTTCCAGTAAAAATGGTCGCCGGTTCTCTACACTCACCATATGAAACACAGCAGTGTTAAGCTGCTATTTTACGCTGGTATTCTGTAAGGGTGTGGTCCTTACCCGGTCGAGCCGACCCATTCGTGCTACAACTCTACTATTAATATAGCTGCAGCATGCCTCTACCACATACAGAAATTATATTCTACGTTCTAGATTTAAGACAAACCTTGTTAAAGAAATAAACTCTTATTTTATTTTATTTTTATTTGTTTTATTGTAGACAGACACTTCAATTTTATTTATATGTATAGATCTCCTAAGTTACAATAAAAATAAACCTCATTGTTTTGGAAATAGTGTAACTTTTTTGGCATTCTCCACCACATGATTAACAAAGAATTTTTTTTGTTACAGCTGTTGCCTCCTTGGCCTATGAGCGTATGTGCATCCTATTCAACATGGCAGCCATGCAGAGTTCTCTAGCTGCCCAGCAGGCACTTGACACTGAGGACTCCCTTAAGCTTGCTGCAAAATTGTTGCAGGTACCATTTTGCCATTTACAAAAACACATTCAAATAAAGAATTTTAACTGTTTTATTTAAATTACATTTCACAAAAGAAAATATATATCAAAATAATCACTCCAACAACTACAATCATATGTGTTATAAAAATGCCAATTTACGGCATCCGTAATTTGGCATTTTTATAACAGTATCCAAGCTATGAGTAGAACTTAACCCATCTTAAATCCTCTTGTAGTTCAATTTATTGATTGAATGTAAATATAAACCTTAATTTTAATATTGTCTATGAACCAGTACAGTCCAATATCATATAGATGGCACTGTGAAGTGTTGATTGATAGGAATTAAAAATATTTACATTAGAACTGTGCGCCAGCTCTCAAACACTCATTCAACATGAATAGCAATTACACAGCTGGACATTTAAATGTTATAAGATTTTATTTTCAAGTTTTACATTACTTGAAAATAATACCTTTAAGTTAGCATATTCTTTCTTACATCCCATAAGGGAGAATATGCCAACTTTTGTAGCAATTACCAACCTCGCCTGCAGATTGCTCCTTGTTGATGAACAGAGCCATCTAGTGACGGCGTATGAGAATGCACTATCCCATATCATCAATCTATCTAACAGTCTATTGGGGAGACCTATGTTTCCTTTGTTCTATGCATATATGCCTGTAGACTGTAATGACGGAAATTATCTATAGTCTATATATCAATAAAATGATAGAGGTTTGCAGTTGTGCGCGTATCACGGAAAAACTACTGGATAGATTTCAATTCGGTTTTGTAAGTTTTATTTCTTAGACACTTGGCCCTTACCTAAAAGCAAAGTATTGCGATATCTTCATTTAATATTATAAAAGTAAGTAAGTAAGTAAGTTATAAAAGTTTTAAGAAACATTTTTACGTGGTAGAGCCATGCTGTAGCTATATTATGGTTGTAGCACGAATGGGTCGGCTCGACCGGGGAAGGACCACTCTCTCACAGAATACCAGCGTAAAATAGTAGCTTAACGCTGCTGTGTTTCGTATGGTGAGTGTAGAGAACCGGAGACCCTTTTTACTGGAAACGAGGCATTCCATCTTAGTCCTCATGGGTGACAACGCATCTGCATTTTGATTCTTAATCGAAGATAGATGTAGATGTCTATGGGCCACAGCAACCACTTACCATCAGGTGGACTGTGTGCTCGTTTGTCACCCATATCCAATAAAAAAAAAACAAAGATGTTTGTCTGTGTTTTTCTTTGTTAATATATCAAGCAACGCGGACGAAATCGCGGGTATTAGCTAGTAAATTATATATATATAGCCAAGAATAAGTTAGCCCTGTAGTGGCACTGTAAGAAAATCCAATATCCCCTTATAAACCTGCCATGTGTGGTTAGAGACGACGGACGGAAATTCCAGAATAATTTTATGGCTTTATGATATAACCATCTTGTTCACACCAGACATAAATACCCAAACTGATGACGGGTATTAGTGTTAAAGATGCGAAATGTCTGGTACAGCAATTGCCAATCCCACCAATCGTAATGATTAAGGTAAATTCTGGGGTTTCTATGATTCCTACGTGAACTTAATAGATTATCAATTTTATTTTAAGTATTTTCCCACATTGAACATAGCTTTCAAGATAATAGCAAAAAACTGAGTTTGGTTTTTTGAAATTTGAACTACTTGCCTAATAACCATCTTTGTCTAAGCGAGATATCGAAAAATTTTACTGTTACGTTTCGGCGTATCTCGTCGAGATTTATGCGAATCCGCCTTCAGGTCGTAGCGCCGTAAACGCCGTAGTCGTGCCTGAATTCTTCCTATAACAGAAGAGGCTTACACATGCTAATGAAGGCAAATAATAAAGATAAACTTTATATACTTTTTTTTTATGTTAAGAAAATGTTGCAATTAAATATTTGTGTAAACTAATATTTAATATTGATTGAAATTGAAAAATCCCACTGAGTTTCTTGCTGGTTCATTCGGTACTTTTCGAAACAGTGGTAAAAATAAAAAAAAATTGTAATCTACAGCGAATAAAAAAATATTTTACACTATTCTATTTGATTGATGATGATATAACCATATCCTGTGTAAACTAGATGTAAAAGATTTATCTGGCTATCAATGTCAAATCTGCATATATTTGTAATTATTGCTACAGCAAGCAGCCGGTATCTTCGCATATCTAAAAGCCAATATTCTGATGGCTGTACACCAAGATCCCACGCCTGACCTGAATCCTGAAACACTTCAGGCGCTGTCACAACTGATGCTTGCACAGGCGCAAGAGGTCATTGCCTACAAATGTATCCGAGGTGAGTACTACCAGTACTACTATGATAATATCCAACACAACATCATCTTTATGTAAAATGTTCTGCTTTGTGTGTGCGTGCGTGTGTGTGTGTGCGCACGTGTGTGTGTGCACGTGTGTGTGTGCACGTGTGTGTGTGTGCGTGTGTGTGCACGTGTGTGTGCACGTGTGTGTGTGTGTGTGTGTGTGTGTGTGTGTGTGTGCGTGTGTGCGTGTGTGCGTGTGTGCGTGTGCGTGTGTGTGTGTGTGTGTGTTTGTTCATAATTCTTCTCTGGCTTCTGGCTTGACGTATTTTAACGATTTTTATGAGGTACTTATGGGGTCACCTACATTCCATACATACCTGGTAGGTAGGTAGGTTATTTTATACATTGTTATTGTACACCATAAGCAACATTTATCATCATCATTCGACATCTTCACACGTCCACTGCTGAACATGGGCTTCCCCCAAATAATGCTACAAAATCCTGTGCTCCTAAGCCACCTGCATACATTGATTTATTGAATGTTTGCTAGCTCAGGGGTTAAGCGCTCACTACAAATTTCACAGTACGCCAGTAACCCAGGTTCCATACCTGTCGGCACCAATTAAATAGTTAATAGCAATTTTAAGTGCTGATTTAACACATGCTCTGTCATGTCATGTCTGAGAAATTAGAAAAAAAAATATTTCGAAGACGTGAAGTTCGCTAACACACATTGTGGGGCAGCGCGCATTTCCTTGCCTTAAAACCCTCTCAGAAATGAGAGGAGGCCTGTGCCTAGCAGTGGGACGTATCTATATAGGCTGTAACTTTAACTTTACTGTGCTTTACTATAAGGTTGCAACTCGAGAATCTTTTTTTTCTTCATCAGTTGTTGGTACTTGCAACTTAATTGGTAGGCTGTTGCTATTGCAGTTATTCTGATTATACTTTGAATATCTTTGTTATGTATTCTATCCCACAGAATAAGTCTGAGTATTGCCGTCGTTTTCAGCATAGTCGTAAATTTCATTTAATATTCCAAATTTTCCTTTGCATAAATTCAAGGCTGGTTATTAAAAATTGGAGGATTATTTAAAAGAAATATATTTATTTATTGTTAAGCTGTATCTTGAAGTGTTTGTATCATAGAAATTAAGATATATTTTTTGCTTGAAATAATAAATTATTATTATTATGTGGGGTATTTGTATAGTTTTCTCATCATATTTTATTATTATTATTATTGTTTTACTAGGTTAAATTGTAAGTATTGAGAGTAAAATGGTCTACTTGTAAGTTTCTTTTATCACAAAGTCTGCGGCATCAGGGTGTTGTTGAAGTGATGGTGTAATTTCTTGATTAAAAAAAAACTTTTTTGCTAATCTCTCTCTCTATATACTTATATATATGTAGGCGAAATACCACTGACTCACTCACTCCTCACAAGATTTCCAAAACTATACACCTGATTGACTTGTAATTTGGCAAACATACTCCTTTCTCAATGAAGACACCCAACAAGAAAGGATTTTGGAAAATCCAATCCCTGAAGGGGTGAAACAGGGTGTTACAGCTTGTTTTGAATAAAAATATTTTAATAGCAACAGAAAATTTATTTAAGGTGGCCGTTAGTTTAAATGTATATATATTTCAGATGAGATGAAAGAGAGCACAGTGGCAAAGGTGTGCGCGCAGTGCGAGGAGCTGTACACGGACGCGTTGCGCTCTATGCAAAAGGAGCAGCTGAAGACGCTGTGGGACCGCGACTGGATACCTACCGTAAGCACCAATACCTTTTATATACTATTCATCAGGCGGGCCGCATATTCATCAGGTGAGCTCTGTACTTATCACGTGAACCGTACACTTGTTTGGCTCCTCTTCCATAAAAAAGTTAGTGTTTTAAATTAGTAGTATACCACTTTTTTTTCTTCATATTTTTACATTGTCAATCAGTTGAAGCTATGTTTAAAATTACAAGTGTCTAGTTCATTGGGAAGTTAGTTTCTAAATCATTTACTTTAGAGTTGATGTGGTAAAAACTATTATTTTCCTTTTATTATGCTGTCTAGTGGCGGTGTAAGAATATCCACTACCCCAAATCGTCCTGCTGGTGTCGTAAGAGGCGACAACGGAAAACTGAAACGGTATATGGGCAGCA
The DNA here is from genome assembly GCA_963668995.1 of Parnassius mnemosyne. Lineage (NCBI taxonomy): Eukaryota > Metazoa > Arthropoda > Insecta > Lepidoptera > Papilionidae > Parnassius > Parnassius mnemosyne. Next base: position 455,204 of record CAVLGL010000002.1, read on the forward strand.
ACATCTTCCTAAATAAGATACGACTTAAGGACCTTTATGAAATGAGCTTACTTCTAATAAGCCGGCAAAACACCTGCAATTCCAGTCTCCAGTCCATGAGCGGCGGTCGACACTTACCATCAAGTGATCCGCATGCTCGTATATATATATATATATATATATATATATATATATATATATATATATAAAATAATAATAAAAAGCATCAGTGACCTACCTGCCTAGTAATAATAGCAAAATCCTCTGTATGGGGCAATTAAGGGTGGTGGCCTGTGTTCAGCCTATATGCGTTTGGTAGGCTTTAATGATGATGATGATGATAACTATTTTCATTTGTGTTGTAATATTCACAAAACTATGCAATAAGCTGTAATGTTGCTGTTCAATCAACATTATTATTACATTTAGTTACTTCATAGCGTAATTTAGTTACTTTCATAGCGTAATGTCTTATAGAATTTTGCTATGGGGTAATGCGACTGATATTGAAGCTATATTTGTTTTGCAAAAGAGAGCCGTACGGGCGATTTGTAATCTAAATTGTAAAGAGTCCCTTAGAGAAAATTTTAAAGAAATAAACATATTAACTTTGGCATCGCAATTTATTTATGAAAATGTAATGTATGTACATAAAAACATAAATAGCTTTAATAAGAATAAGGATGTTCATACCTTAAACACTAGGAACAAACATAAGCATGTAATGCCACTTACAAGACTCCACAGAATTAGTAATTCATTTATGGGGCAATGTATACGCTTTTACAACAGAATCCCAGAACATGTTCAAAGTTTGTCAATAAACAAGTTTAAAAGTTTTATTAAAGAAAAACTGTACAAAAAGGGTTATTATAATATCAAGGAATACATGAATGAAAATAACCCCTGGGAATAAGGTGATCGCCACCATGCTGGTTCTATGAAAATTCATTTAAAATTGTATAAACAAAATTATTGTTAAGTGAAATTATGTTTAAAAAAAAAGTCCCGCTGGGTTTCTTGCTGGTTCTTCCCAGGACAGAGGTATTTTCCGAACCAGTGGTAAATAAAATAATGACTTTCAATAAGTATTATGTAATAATCCATATTGAATAAAAATCATTCTATTCTATTCTATTCTATTGCAGGTGCAAGCCAAGCTGTCTGCGTTCAAAGGTCTCACACAGTATTACCAGAGTCTTGTGTGCCACGAAAACAAAGCCGTTGGAGAGGAGATTGCGCGCCTACAGGTACACATTTGTATTAAACTAGCCGACCCGTGCCCACTTCGCTGGGCGTCAAACATTTTTACTTGTGATGAAATTATCTTGTGTGGTTCTTAGTACTGAGTGTTTAGGATTTATTTTCGGAATTGATTGACAAATATTGTTATTTCACATAGAAAAATTTATTAACCACAATGAAATATAACCTATGTCACTCAGGAATAATGTAGCTTTCTACTCGTGAAAGAATTTTTAAAATCGGTTCAGTATTTCCAGAGATTACTTCCTACAAACAAACTCACAAACTTACAAACTTTACCTCTTTATAATGTTAAAATAAGAAGAATAAGAATAACTTTATTTATATTTAAAGTGATTGTAGTACATGGGTTTGACATTACATTGTTTGTACTATCTATAAAATATGTCCTTAAATCTAGTGGATGTAGCTCTGCACTCCTAGCTAGGTTACAGAATAACCTGTATTAAGGACTAACAGTCTCAATCGCCACAATATTATGTATATAATAATTACATGCATACAGTTGAAAGTGCTACAATGATATCAATTTCTAGTTACTCAAATTATAATTATAAAGTTGAGAAATGAATGCGTGTGTATGTGTGTGCGTATGTGTTTGCGTGTGCATGTGTGTATTTGTGTGAGAGAGTAGATAAATCAGGTTAGTTATTTTATAATCAGTCAGTTCATGTATTTTTCTTTTTCGTCATAAGATGTGTTTTGAAGGTATGAGCGGACAGTCTTCTTGCAGTTACATAATGATAAGTAGGGTTAGCAGTACTTCTTATGGTTTTAAATATGTAAATTAATTTACGGACTCTGCCAGTGAGAAGATTAATGTAACTTTTAAAATTTAGGTTTTTATCTAAGGTTATACCTAGGTATTTAATATGCTCAACAGAGGATATTGACAAGAGACCTGAGTATCTACTTGGCAAGAGTGGGCTTTAAGGGATATTGGTAAATTTGGTTGGGTGACTGAACTAATAAAATAGGTAATAAATTTAGTTTTGAAGGCATTAAGAGTTAGCGTGTGGTAACAAAGCCAATTTGTTATAAGGTCGAAGCCAAGTTGAGCCTTGTGCTCAAGTACAGACCATGTTTCGGCCACGAATGTTATTGCAGTATCATCTGCAAATGATATAATCTTAGCATTTGGAATATTAAGGTTGCATAGATCGTTGACAAACACTAAGAATAGTGTGGGACCTAATATACTTCCTTGTGGTATGTTACTTTTTTACGTGGTAGAGCCATGCTGCAGCTATATTAGTAGTATAGTTGTAGCACGAATGGGTCGGCTCGTCCGAGGAAGGACCACGCTCTCACAGAATACCAGTGTAAAATAGCAGCTTAACACTGCTGTGTTTCGTATGGTGAGTGTAGAGAACCGGAGACCCTTTTTTACTGGAAAAGAGGCATTCCATCTTAGTCCTCACGGGTGATAACGCATCTGCATTTTGATTCGCAAACGGAGATAGATGTAGATGTCTATGAGCCACAGCGGTCACTTACCATCAGGTGGACTGTGTGTTCGTTTGTCACCCCATCCTATATTAAAAAAAAACGCCGTAATAGACTGGGAGGTCATCACTATTGTGATCATCAATCCTGACAATCTGGGAGCGATTTGTGAGGTAACTTTGGAAGAGATCTAGTTGTAACCCGCTGACACCTACCTTTTCTAATTTGAGTAAGAGAGTTGAGACAGGAACGGTGTCAAACGTTTTTGCGAGATCCAAAATATAGTTAGGACCTTTTTGCCTTGATTCAAGTTCTTAACGACATGATCGGTTAAACTTTGAACTGCATCATTAGTCGATTTATTCTTGCGAAAGCTAAACTGCTGTGAAGAAATTAAATTATAATGTTCGAGGTAGAAAACTAGTCTTTTATTAATCAATCTTTCGAGAACTTTCGATAGAGTGGTTGAGTATTTCTTTAGGAAGGAAGGCGAAATGCCATCCCAACCAGTAGCAGCATTAGACCGTATCTAGAGTCTATAACTGAAATAATTTTATTTACGTGGTAGAGCCATGCTGCAGCTATATTAGTAGTATAATTGTAGCACGAATGGGTCGGCTCGACCGGGGAAGGACCACGCTCTCACAGAATACCAGCGTAAAATAGGAGCTTAAGACTGCTGTGTTTCGTATGGTGAGTGTAGAGAACCGGAGACCCTTTTTACTGGAAAAGAGGCATTCTATCTTAGTCCTCACGGGTGACAACGCATCTGCATTTTGATTCGCAAACGAGGATAAATGTAGATGTCTATGGGCCACAGTAACCACTTACCATCAGGTGGACTGTGTGCTCGTTTGTCACCCTATCCTATAAAAAAAATATAAATAAATAGGATCTGTAGGATCTAGGACAAAAGATGAAGTCGATGTGATGTTAGATTGGGTTTGTGGGGAGGTTGTTGACAGAAACAGAAACAGAAACTTTTTTATTCAATATAGATTATAAATAATACTTATTGAAAGTCACTCTTTTGTTTGATTACCACTGGTTCGGAAAAAACCTCTGTCCTGGGAAGAACCAGCAAGAAACCCAGCGGGACTTTTTTTTTTAAATAACAGCTTACAATCATGATGTTACACAAATTAACAACACAACAAATTAGAAATAGCTTGGTAGCGATCACCTCATTTCCAGGGGTTATTATCATCCATATTGTTTGAAAGGTTCTGCAGTTGATTATATCATTTGCAAGTTTCTCTCCAATATTTACAAAGTACGAATTTACACTATTGCACGACTGCTTAGGTGAAGGTAATAAAGTTAGTAATTGTGTAGAAGGGTTTTTAGTTTTAATAGTGTTCGTTACTTGTTTTATAGTATCCCACAAGTTTTTTGGTTTATTACTTGCTTTACTTAGTTCCTGTGTATCATACAGTTTCTTTGCAGTTCTTTACAGTTTTTAAGTCGTCATTAATGGTAAATGTTCCTCCGGATCGGTAGTATCAATGGGCGTTCCTCAGGGCTCGATTCTTGGCCCATTCCTGTTCTTAATCTATATTAATGACTTACCTTATCTTGTAGGGGACAATCACGATATAGTATTATTTGCTGACGATACCTCTTTAATTTTCAAACTGAAACGGCAGTCAATTAAATATGACGATGTAAATAATATTCTATCGAAACTAGTACATTGGTTTAACGCCAACAATTTGCTCTTAAACGGCAATAAGACAAAATGTATTAAATTTACAATACCTAATGTAAAACATTCGAAAACCAATGTGCTCTTAAATGGGGAGGAGTTGAGTCTTGTGGATACCACTGTTTTTCTCGGTATTACTATTGACGCGAAACTTCAATGGGGCCCCCATATATCTAAATTAGCAAGCAGACTTAGTTCTGCAGCATATGCTGTAAGAAAGATTAGAAGTCTCACAGATGTTGAGACAGCTAGGTTAGTGTATTTTAGTTACTTTCATAGCGTAATGTCTTATGGAATTTTGCTATGGGGTAATGCGACTGATATTGAAGCTATATTTGTTTTGCAAAAGAGAGCCGTACGGGCGATTTATAATCTAAATTGTAAAGAGTCCCTTAGAGAAAAATTTAAAGAAATAAACATATTAACTTTGGCATCGCAATATATTTATGAAAATGTAATGTATGTACATAAAAACATAAATAGCTTTAATAAGAATAAGGATGTTCATACCTTAAACACTAGGAACAAACATAAGCTTGTAATGCCACTTACAAGACTCCACAGAATTAGTAATTCATTTATGGGGCAATGTATACGCTTTTACAACAGAATCCCAGAACATGTTCAAAGTTTGTCAATAAACAAGTTTAAAAGTTTTATTAAAGAAAAACTGTACAAAAAGGGTTATTATAATATCAAGGAATACATGAATGAAAATAACCCCTGGGAATAAGGTGATCGCCACCATGCTGGTTCTATGAAAATTCATTTAAAATTGTATAAACAAAATTATTGTTAAGTGAAATTATGTTTAAAAAAAAAGTCCCACTGGGTTTCTTGCTGGTTCTTCCCAGGACAGAGGTATTTTCCGAACCAGTGGTAAATAAAATAATGACTTTCAATAAGTATTATGTAATAATCCATATTGAATAAAAATCATTCTATTCTATTCTATTCTATTTTGCTTTTTTCAAAATACTATTACTAAAATTCCTGTATCTCTTGTAGGTAATTTTTAGTACGTCGTTACCAGAAGAGTTAACTTTTTTATGTAGAGCGTCCCTATTTTTTATGCACCGTAATAAACCAGGAGTAATCCAAGGTTTGAGAATTTTCTTTTTCGAAGGATCTTTTTTAACTGCCGTGTTATCGAAAATGGCCGAAGCTACTAATTTAATGAATTTATCGGTAGCTATATTTACATCTCTTATAAAAAAGAGGGGTGAAGTCCAGTTGTAATACTGATTTGTCAAGACACCGTCATAGTCGATCCTGGTGATGAATGAAGTTGAGGCCGTTCGTATATGTTGAGTGTGTATGCAAAGTAATGTGGAACAGTGATCAGTTACTGAGGAGCTATAGATAAAAGTAAGAGTGGGAGACTTTGTTCTTAGGATCGTATGATCCAAGCAATTGCTACTCCTGGTTGGAAGAGCATGGGCAGGAAGATAGCCGTGGTAGACAAGACAAAATTAGCATAGATTTACTTTATAAAAGTAATATAAAATTACAATGACTTCTTAACACCACCCCATATCGTCCCGTAGTTGTCGTAAGTCGCGACAGAGGGAAACTAAACATCTCTGATGAACTCAACACGCCTGCCAAGCGTGGTAACTATGGCAAAACCCCTCCCTCTAAGACAATCTATGGCAGAGTCCTATGCTCAGTAATACTATTATAGGATGTAGTGGAATTCTTATATTTACGCGAATACTATACGTGAAATAAAACTAATTTAATGGATGCTTAAATTCTTGACATTTCGGGCATGTTACAGCACCACCAGCCACGCATGCACAAGCATGACCCACGGTGTTACTGAGGTGTTTGTCGTTCTAATGTCATAGATAACGAAGGCCACCTTCAAATTTTGTACAATAAGTAACTATTGAATGTTATGTATTTGGTAACAGATTGTGAGGCGCGGGTAGAGTATCTGACATTTATAAGAGAGTTTACCCGCACCGGGGGTGTGGCATCATGCAAACTTATCCTTCTTTTTCATTAACACCATAAAAGGCCTTTACTGAACATCGGCTAATTCCGATGTGTGAAATTAAATGACATAAATTTATTTCTTCTACTATTCCTTGTTAAATGTAGTTTTTAGAAATCTATCACCATTTCCAAATGAGGTTTCTCTGACCGAAGAAGGAACGGCAAAAAAAACACTGCAAGTATCCTCTTGATGCAGACAGGATTTGCCGTAATCGTCACACTTAGTAGTTGAATTGACCAGGGCAAGTACCAGACCTCTTGCACCTTTGTGTCCGTCGCAGACCAACAAAAATAGGTGGCTTAACTTCTTGACACGCACTCACGGACACATCTTTCTTCTTTCTTTTTATATGTAGGCTTAAGAGGATCATCCCAGGTGCAGTCATGATGGATGGCGCAAATATGCGTGCGTTACTATATAGAGTACAAGAAAATATAATAAACATATTGTTAGGAAGTCGTCGTAAATATATGGTACACTTTCCCGATGATGTTATTTTCCAAAATCCTCTAAACAACAACGGTTGCCACGTTACCACGGATATGACGCTACGCTAGAGTGAAACCTTTACTATTGATCTGGCCAGTATTTGATAGTCGTGTCTACATATATATATAACAGCCCGTAAAAGTTCACAGCTGGATTTACACATATACATTTAAAACCATGTTGTTGGTTGCAAACGATTTAAAACAATGTATATGTGTATTTCAAATGATATAATGTCTGGATACCGCGTTACGCTTCAAAATATGGACCAGAATACTTAGATTCGCGTTAGCTGTGTTTGTGCGAGTTGGGATATTGATGCAAAGATTTTAACCATAGCATGGGGAAAATAAAGGGAAGGATATTCAAACTTGTGATCATAATTCTTTAAAAAATACAATTTATTCATTGAAATATATAAAGATATTTACGGTATAGTGAGGGAGTAAAAATATCTACCCGTGGCAACTCTGACAAAACCCCATCCCCTATGAGAAAACTATGTTCAGTAGTGGACTTTTATAGGCTGTAGTGGTTCATCCAATGCCAAGACCTGTGGGTATCATTACACATCCTCATCTACCTCCCCGAATCAGATTGTTTTTCGTGCCGTGTATCTCCCACCACCAATTCAAAACTGGTTACTCAATCATTTTATCGACAATTTTAACAAAGTAAAAGAGCAACTTAGGACACAAGTTTGTCTTATTGGAGACATTAAATTGAGCAACTTAAACTGGAGTAGAATACAACTCAGAAAATTTACAGACGTCTCTCTTATATCAAAGCTTTATTAACTTTTCTATCGTAACCAGCCTTAAACAATGCAATTTTATTAATAATTCTATGGGTAGAACACTTGATTTAGTCTTAATAGACACAATTTCATGTACTGTTCATGCACTGAGTAACAGACATACTGTGTACCAAGGAGCCGTTACATCCACCACTTGTAGTTAGATTTACTTTTGTTAGTAAGTCAACTCTTTCGTGCAATCCTGATACACGTAGGCAAAATTTTCATCTAGTTGACTACCACAAAGTTAAAAAATATTTAGCCATGATTGATTGGGACGAACTTTTCACAGGTGTTGATGTAATGACATTGATCAGATGGTGGAATTTTTTTATATATTCCTTTCTTATATATTCTTTTATTCTTTTTTTTATATATTCGTTTATTTTATTCCTTCCTTTTTTAATATTTTTGTTAAGTTAAATAATTGTTCTATTTGATTTTTTTTTGTTTGTTATAATTATGTGTCAAATAAACTTCTTTCTTTCTTTCTATATAAAAAAAAAACAGAAATAAGTAAAAAGAATACCAATTACCAGAATAAAGAGTAAAAGATATCCATAGTTTTCCCAGGACCTAAATAATCGCCTTCGTGAAAAAATAAGTACAGACCTTAATACAAAAAAAAATCCTATCACGCTGAAGATGAGAATCGCATCCAGACAAACCCTAAATATTTCTGGTCATAATATATAAAAACAAATGTGGTGGCTCGAGTACTTATTCAGTGTCAATGACAATGGTACCACTTATTCTACAGAGGGTAGGGATATCTGCAAGTTTTTTGCTTCTTATTTCTCTTCCGTATACTGTAATTCTGAAAGAATATAATAAATAAAAATAACATTATTAGCAAAAACTGTGAATGTTTTTCCTCCTTAAAATTAGGTCGACATTCAATAGAGTGTGAACATTTCTAAATGAGCAGGTTACGATGATATTTCCCAATATTCATTTCTAATTGTGCGAACAATATTTTTAAACCACTTCACAATATTTTTAATACTTCGCTTTAAACTGGTACTTCTCCAGCTACATGGAAAACTTCCAAAGTTGTGCGTTTTCATAAAAATAGTGACAATATATATATATATATATATATATATATATATATATATATATATACATATATATATAGTGAAATTACAGAACTATCTTCATCTTATATACCTCAGCTGAAGTTTTGCAAGCAATTGTCTTTCCGCACATACAAAACCACATTCTGAAGTTCATGTCTCCCTGTCAACGTGGTTTTAAGAGCGATAGATCAACTTGTTGTACTATGGCCCTCTTCACTGAGGAATTAATTGAACAGATGAACACCAATAGACAAATCGATGTCATCTGTACAGGCTTCAATAAAGCGTTCGATAGAGTTCCTCATGATATCGTACTCGGAAAGTTATCAATTTATGGTATTCGTGTTTTCTCTTTTAAAATGGCTTAATCTGTGTATTACCGGTGAAACACATCGGATTACATCATGACAAATTTGTAAACCCCTCCAAAGAGTATAGGTACAGGGGGGGGGGGGGGGGGGAGAGGATTGCGGCGTTTGACGTCTCAAAGTCATAGTTAACCACGGCTACCTCCAGATTAAATTTTGTTTCGTTCTACGCAGTATGAACTTATAGTATCGTGAAGTCTTGCGGTTGTATACTTGGGTTGGGATTTAATTTTATTAATTATAGGATCCCAAACAGATGGTAGCACCCAGCCATCTTCTGTAAACAAAATAGAAATTAGGATGTGTTTTTGATTTCAATAGCATCGCGAATCATCCTTGGAAGTGATCGGTGTTTTTAGCGAGGATTTGTAGTCTGGTTAACTATGACTTTGGGACGTCGAACACCTCAGTTCCCCCCCCCCCCCCTCTCCCCGTGACCATGTGGTGCTGTAAAGTGCTCAAAACGTCGGGAATATAAAATAAGTTAATATACGCGATAAAATCCGTAAAAACCAGTTTTGTTTAAATATGCGGTGTAGTTAGATCTGCCTTAGTTGTGGAAATGACATATATTTGAATTTTTTCCGATTCATAAAGTTGTTTGGTTTTGTTATTTATTACTGTTTTAACCATTGAACTTGTTTATGCAACTTGTGTTCAATAAATTGTTTGATGTTGTTTGATGACTTTTTAAAAAAAAAAATTTTTTTTTCAAATAATAAGATTTTTATTTATTTATTTTTTTTATTTATTTATTTGGTTCACCAACAAATGTTACACTGATATATATGCTTAATTCTAATATAGTAATATAAACTAAGTGCACATTCAATAATAGGTGAACACCGCATGCTTAGTGTTCACAGCATCTCCTACAAGCCGTTACCAAATAGCTAAAAATATACGATACAAACTTAAAATAAAAGAAAATAAACAAAATTATAAAATTAATACAAAAAAAAATATTTTTTTTTTTTTACAAAGAATCATTAATATTTTGATAAATTTTGTGCCGAAAATCATTAAAAGAGTCGTGGTGAATATCTACTACATTATTATAGGTATTTAAAAGTCTGGAAAGTCTGGATATTGGGGAATTAAATCCTAGTACAGTTCTACGAAGAGGCGGCGAAAGAGGAGTAATGATTTTACGAGGATATCTACTTGGGATACGAAAATTAAATTTACGTAGTAATAAAGGGCAATCTAAGTTATTTCTAAATATTTTATATAAAAGTTGCAAATCCAGAATGTCCCGGCGTTTTGATAGTGATACCATTTTAAATGACTTTAATCTATCTACATATGATGCATTTTTATATGCTTTTCGTGTTGAAAAGGCAAGATGCCATAAAAATCTTTTTTGTACGCGCTCAAGGCGAAGGTTATGGGTAGAATAATGGGGACGCCAGACTGTGCTACAATATTCTAATATACTTCTAACAATTGAGAAGTATAAAAGTTTTTTTGTGGTAACATTACGGAATTCTTTACTATTTCTTATAACAAAACCTAATGCTTGAGATGATCTTTTAATTACATTTTCTAGTTGTGGTATAAATGTAAGCTTTTTATCAAATACTACACCCAGGTCCTTAACTGTTTCCACTTCCTGGATAACTACACCATTGAGGGTATAAACTGATGGGAAAATATTATTTTTGCGAGTGAATTTAATATGTGCACATTTTTTTAGATTAAGAGTCATTCCATAAACATCACACCATTTAGAAAGTCTAGTTAAATCCTCCTGAAGAAGTATCATATCTGACGATTTATTAACAATTTTACAAAATTTTAAGTCATCAGCATACATAAAGCAATTGGAATGTAAGAAACAATTAGGAATATCGTTAACAAATATGTTAAATAAAATTGGCCCCAAATGTGATCCCTGGGGAACTCCGGATGTGATGGGAAATATGTCAGAACTGAATCCATTAACAACAACATAATAATTTCGACCTTTTAGATAAGACCTTAACCACGCGAGGATAGGGTCAGAAAAACCATAAGTTTCTAACTTTCTTAAAAGCATAACATGTGATACTCGGTCGAAAGCCTTACTGAAATCGGTATATATTACATCTATTTGCTGTTGCATGTCTACAGTTTTCACCAACGTTTCAACAAACGTAACCAAATTAGAGCAAGTCGAACGAGATTTGACAAATCCATGCTGATCATCTGTAATAAACTGTTTTGTATAATTTTGGATATAGGGACATACTAATGATTCAAATATTTTGGGAAAGGTTGATAATATTGAGATCGGTCTATAATTGCTAACTAAAGTATCATCATCCGCCTTATGTATAGGGACAACTTTTGCGAGCTTCCATATATCTGGAAAGCATCCTGTTTGTAAGGATTTGTTATATATAAAACAAAGAGGAGTAGACAGTTCTATGGCACATTCAGCGATGAAATAAGGTGAAATAGAGTCTGGACCAGGTCCTTTTTTTCGGTCTAAGCCCTTTAATTTTTTTAAAACTGATTTTTCATCCAAAACCAAAGTGCCAAAATGATAATTATTATTATCTAAATATGTTAAATATTGGTTATTTGAATCATTTTCATTAAGACCATTTGGATTGTCTACGGTGTATACTGAGGAGAAATGTGAGGCAAAATGATTGCATATATCAGTCGCATCTGTTGTCATCACACTACCATTAGACATTGCACTCGGATACTTACTATTGCCATGCCGTTTATTTTTGATGTAAGACCAAAAAACTTTTGAATTTGTAACAATATTATCTTCTATAGATTTTATATAAACGTTGTAGCAGGTCTTAGCTAATTTATCACATCTCTTATTAAGTAACTTTAGGCTGAGTAAATCCATTGCGTTATTATATTTTTTGTGTCTACACCTAACCTTATTTTTTTCCTTTATTACGTTAATCAGACTTCGACTAAACCAAATGGGATATTTATCACTTTTGATCGTACTCCATGGAACAAATTTTTCTATTGCTAAATAGAATATAATAAGATTATTCACCTCTCCTTACATTTTCCTGCCACTGCTGGCCATGGGTCATGGAAATAAAGGGGAGCTCAAAATTTTACTGCCGCGAACATCACCCACCTCGGCAACGCTGCTCTAAACATCGCACGGAGCATCCGCGTTTCGCCGAGATTAATATGTTTTTCTTATAATTATTACAACAAACACTTACCGTTACAGCCTGTTAGTCCACTGCTGAACATAGGCTTCCCCCATATATTGCTTCATAGGGAGTATATTTATATGTATCTCGTAATTTGTTTGCCTCTGTCGCCTCTAGACATGAGTGATAAATAATATCATGGTGAAAAAGTCATCGTGAGCACCGAAAAAGTCACGGTGACTAACTACGTTCCAATATAACGTTGTTTTTTCGTGCCGCCACCGTACTATGTTCTCCGTTGCTCCTGTCACTGATTTAACCAAACAAAACAAACCACCGTTACCGTATACTTAACGGTACAACGACTAATCGGCTAGGTTAGGTGAAATTAGAATGGTACTTATAACATATCCACGTAGCTTAGGTAAGGAAGGTAATAAAAAATGACTACTGAAATAAAACCTAATAAATCTAAAATGCATAAATAAAGTCACGTTGTAAGTTGTTCTAATGTTCCAAATAGGTATCCAACGTTATTAACGTGACAAAGTTACGATGATTGTTCACTGTGACTTTTTTGTAACCGGAATGACGGTCACGGTGTTAACAAAATAACGTTTTGGTCCATAAAAGCTTTTAAAAAGTTACTTCGCAAACATCCGAGCTATAAAATATAATGATGTGTCTCACCTAGTATGAAGAGCACCTGTCGCCCTCCTTCAATTGCGTGCATTATCCCCGTCACCACTAATCCCAGCACCGCTACTCCCAACACCACTACACTAAGCAAGACACACCACTGACGCCAATACGACACGTGTTTCGCCTCTACACGAGGCATCCTCAAGTGATGTAGACTACTGTGGCTGACCGTTAATTAACGGTCCGTTAATTAACGGTGCGTCCTAAATGCCGGTGGGGAATGCATGCTGTGTGCGTAAGGGCAAGTGACGCCGGTGCGAACGATATGCCGGAGTGTAATGCATGCCATACTACGTACTTGCAAGTGATGCCGGTGAGAACGATAAGCCGGAGCAAGTGCCTGAGAATTGCCTTGTAATCTGCGGTGAGTCGAGAAGAAGGCAAGTAATCTGCGAGAGTGCCGTGAAGCAGAGCGGAGCAGTAAGGCTCAGAGCCGTGCCATGAACACTGTAGCGCAGAGAGTAGCTTGAGGGAACAGGAAGCATTATTATTCCAATGCTGCGATGAACCTTTGTAAAGCTAGATGGCTTGCAGAATGTAAAGACTGCAGACAATATCTGCTCGGGAGCGAATGAATGGGGTACTTCAGGATGATGACGAAGGTTTGAAGTTGTAGTTTCCTGAAGGTTGTTGGTTGCGTGTTCATATCACGTCGGCTGGTCACCACTGTAGCCGGTGGTAGGAAAAGAGGAGATCTTCCGCCGAGCTAGGTGTTCTGCCCGGGGAGTCCAACGCTCCGAGTGGTAATTCGGAGCTATTCTATATATACTGCTCTAACTTCGGAACTTTGTTACCGCGATTTAGGCTTCGATGTGTTTCGCTTGTGGCGCGACGACAGCGCCGCCACAGACTTAAGAATACAGAGGAAAACTGAACGTGTAATATTTTTGTATCATTCTGGTGTCAGTTAAAGTTTGATCAGACTGATGAAATAATGTGTAACACGTATCGTTGACCACTTATTCGAAGCAAGGTGATGTATCGCGTGGTGTCTGCAGATAGCGGCGGAGCTGCTGAAGGGTGCGACAGGTGGAGGTGTGCTGCAGGAGGCTGGCGTTCGCGCGGCAAAGCAGCTGGCGAGCGCGCGCCGCGACAACGACTTCATCTACCACGAGCGCGTGCCCGAGCCGCGCCAGCTGGAGCCCGTGCAGCGCGCGCCCGTCGCCAAGCCGCTGCCGCCGCAGCAGCGCTGGGCACAGGCGCACACAGGTGCACACCGCACACACATACACATAGCAGTCTATGTATACTGCACGAGCCGCGCCAGCTGCAGCCCGTGCAGCGCGCGCCCGTCGCCAAGCCGCTGCCGCCGCAGCAGCGCTGGGCACAGGCGCACACAGGTGCACACCGCACACACATACACATAGCAGTCTATGTATACTGCACGAGCCGCGCCAGCTGCAGCCCGTGCAGCGCGCGCCCGTCGCCAAGCCGCTGCCGCCGCAGCAGCGCTGGGCACAGGCGCACACAGGTGCACACCGCACACACATACACATAGCAGTCTATGTATACTGCACGAGCCGCGCCAGCTGCAGCCCGTGCAGCGCGCGCCCGTCGCCAAGCCGCTGCCGCCGCAGCAGCGCTGGGCACAGGCGCACACAGGTGCACACCGCACACACATACACATAGCAGTCTATGTATACTGCACGAGCCGCGCCAGCTGGAGCCCGTGCAGCGCGCGCCCGTCGCCAAGCCGCTGCCGCCGCAGCAGCGCTGGGCACAGGCGCACACAGGTGCACACCGCACACACACATATACATTTTTTGTCGATAATTTATTGGTCTAGTGTCACCCCCTTTCGGGGTTGCACTTTACCGAGGGACACACTATTTTATATCCATATTAATTTATACATCTGTAATATTTCCGCTAACTAAAGCCTGATTGTATTAATTAAGTAAGTATACTATGCATGTGTAGATCTGTTCGCGAAACTGGTGCCCATGGCGGTGCACCAGGCGCTGCAGGCGAGTGCTGCACGCCGCTCAGAGATGATCACCGCAGAGATCAACAAGCTGCGCGAGGGCACACAACTTCTCAACAGGTTCACACTCGTTGACATTATCTAACAGTGGCACAGCTAAGCAGAGAGAGACCTTTCCCGTGGAGATATTTCTTCTTAGTTCAATTTCATGCGTGATTTATCCATCCATTACAGCCTATAAAAGTCCACTGCTAAACACAGCCTTCTCCCATAGATTGCCTTAGAGAGGGGACTTTGTCACAACTGCCACGCTTGACAGTCCGCCGTTTTATATTGAGTTGTTTTCAGGAAGATGCTGCTGTCAAGTCTGAAAACATGGACCTTTCTTAATGTAGGAACAATTTTTCGTAATTACCATAGACAAACAATTTGAATATTGTCTGTGTATATACTTCCACGTGGTGGAGTTTAACGGTTAAGCAGAAATCGTATTTTGCAATAGCTGCCTTTACATTACATATTCTTTCACTCGCGATCGGCGTGTGCGCGTATGAACACGGGAAAGTGTGCACACGCAATCGTGAGTGATTATTTTATTCATTTTTATATCTGGTGACTCTTTCGCATGATATTACTCCAGTAGTTTTATTCAAAGAGGAAAGAGCGTCGTGTAAAAGCTAATCGCACGTGATTCAGTACGGGAAACTTCCGAGTATATGAAAATCACACAGTTTTGTTAAACGCGCGTTCTAAAGACTAGTTCTAAAGAAATGGACAAAAGGGTTAGAAGGAATATTACACAAGGAGCTATGTTCACTGGTCTAAACGCGTAAAGTAATATAAAGAACGATTTGGTTATTTGCCTCTGATCCTAGAGATACGAGAAAATTCACCCACGACCCTTTCAAATTTGAATATTTTTTTTTACAATATGTAACTGTAAAATCTTTGACTTTTATCCTTCCTATTTAATATAATACATTTTCTAATAGGTTTCAGAAATCAATTATTGTTATTGGAATTGCTTAAAAGAACTGTCACATCCAGGATTAGGATTTTGGACAAATAATCAGCTATAAAATCTTTCTAGCGCTTTGGTAGTCGCCTCTTATGATGCAAGAGGAAGCCTGATAGTTTTTGAGAGTGCCACTACTGTATACAAGCGTTATAGCAAAGTGGTTGCGTTGTGCAGTATACTGGCGTCACTGAACCTGCCGGCATGCCTGGAGAGTGCATCTGGAGCGGAAGGTTCGCTGCCGGAGTCCATCCGCGAGAAGGCGGCAGCAGTGCGCGCGGCGGGCGGGCTGCCCGCGCTTCAGGCTCTCATGGCCGAGCTGCCCGAACTGCTGCAGCGCAACAAGGACATCCTCGACGAGGTACAGCACTCATCACATCACACTACACTACTCTGTACCGCATTGCACTACGTTACACTACACTAGACTAATATGCGCCGCACTACACTATACTCTTCTGCACCGCACTACTCTACACCGCACTGATCTGCACCGCACTACATTACACTACTCTGTACCGCATTATAGTACAATACTCTGTTACCTGCACCACACTATTCTCACCACACTACACTACACTACATCGCGCTACACTACACTAGTATGCACTACACTACTTTGCACCACAGTACATTGCTCTGCGCCGAAATACACTACTCTGTACCCCACCACTCTACACTACATTGCTCTGCACCGCATTACACCACACTAGTTTGCACATCACTGCACTACATCCTACTACACCGCACCACACCACCGCAATACGTTTATTCTTTGCCACCTTAGAACCAACAAAGGAAAATAGATGAAGCTCTACATACTATGTTTCAAATGATTGTTCAACTTCTTGACACACACTCACGCACATATTTTTCTTCTTTGTTCCTTTAACAGCCTGTAAAAGTCTAATGCTAGAAGGACACATATGTGCCTTAAACCATGTTGCTGGTTGTAAATTATTTAAGATACTTGTGTTCTTACAATAAGATGAGTGTGGTTTTATAATAATAAATTTATTCATAAGAAATATGGTACAAAGATGTTCGTATGAAATAATAAAGTATCACATATTTCACAAATTTTGGTATATGAAAACTTATGATTAGAAAATACAATATATTTAAGTAATATTAAACGTGCATCAGTTTACAATTTTGATATTAACAATTTAAAACACGAGCAAAGAAGAAAAAGCGTTTTTAACAGTCACTAGAAACGTTCTTTTATTTTTAGCAGTTCATTTACAGAATAAAATTGTTTTTCCAAAAGCCACTTTAATAAATTACGTCTAAATCGATAATAATCTAATTAATTGATAGAATCAGGCGTTACTTTGCGGAAATCCATTATAATGGGGTTGTTATTAAGGGGTTCCTCCATGCGAACGACCTTGAGCATTTGGTGTGCCGCGCCGACTCGCTACAATATAATATCGCGTAAGAAATATGTAAGGCGCCACCTACTGTAAGAACGTAGTATTTTTCCAACATCAATAAACTATTTTATGGAAATACACACAGCGTACAACGATAAATGTATTTAAATTTTTTTATTCGCTATATTAGTTGCATGATATTAGAATTATGTATTCTCATATATTATCTAATTATGAAATTTTATAATTAATTATATATTAAAAATGAAGCATTGAAAATTGTGAGTTTAAAAGATACCTACACACTATAGGTAAATAAATAGATAGCTCGCCTTTTGTACAAATATTTGGTGCAATAAAGAATAAATAAATAAATAGGATGTTTCGCAGAGTGAGAGTAATATAGAATGAGAGTCGTGGAGGCAGTTTACAAACATAAATTGCACAAGGACAAACATTCAGACCCGGAACAATTATTTGTAGGCCATACAAATACTTGTTCCGTGCGGGATTCGAACCCGCGGCTCCCAGCGCAGCAACTGATTGCTAAGACACTGCGCCACGGAGCCGTCGCCGGGTTATAGCTAAAGTGACCATACGTCCCGTTTTGAACGGGACTGTCCCTTTTCTCGGTCACCTGTCCCATTGTCCCCAAACAAAGCTCCGGGACACAAAATTGTCCCGTAACTCGTTGGATGGAAGTATTCAAAGTCAACAATCTTCAACATAATTTTTTTAATCGAATATATTTTATGTCTCCCTGGTACAAATGCTCCAGTAGAAAGAGTATTTTTTTTTATTTTGAATAAATTGTGGACGTCTGAAAGAAACACTTACGGTTCCAGTTCTAAAGGCGATGTTGTTAACAAAGGTAACAATAAAAAAATTTAAGCAGAATTTTATTCTTATTTAAAATTATCACCAACTTTATTAAAGCAAATTTAATCCACTGACAAATGTAATTAATAATTAAAAAAAATATGTTGCATTTAATAATTACCGTCTATACCGAATATAATTTTATATTGAACACTAATTGTGTAAAGTTATAGTTTTTAGAGTATAAATAAACCCATGTCCTGTTTTGAGTTAAAAAATAAATGGTCACTTTAGTTTTTTTAGTTAATTTAGTTTTAAAAATTTTTAGTTTATAGTAAAAAGTAGGTATATTAATACCTACTTAGATACTTTTTACCGAATTAGGGTGGAAGCCCCTAATACCAGTCATGCCCCTAATTCCAGTCTTTTCGCCTTTTTACTCCATAAATAAGATTTCTAGTAGTCTTAACTACAAATATTTTCATCTAAAAAATTCTTTGTACCTAGAGGAAACTATATTTATTCAAATATTACCTCGCAGTTTTAAACCATTTAAAACATTTAAACCATATACGTGGTAGAGTCATGCTACATCTACATTATGGTTGTAGCACGAATGGGTCGGCTCGACCGGGGAAGGACCACGCTCTCACAGAATACCAGCGTAAAATAGCAGCTTAACACTGCTGTGTTTCGTATGGTGAGTGTAGAGAACCGGAGACCCTTTTTACTGGAAACGAGGCATTCCATCTTAGTCCTCACGGGTGACAACGCATCTGCATTTTGACTCTTAATCGAAGATAGATGTAGATATCTATGGGCCACAGCGACCACTTACCATCAGGTGGACTGTGTGCTCGTTTGTCACCCTTATCCTATAAAAAAAAAAAAAAACCTAACAGTGTTAAAATCACTACGCAACGAAAAACTATCATTTTCCTAATTATTTGACAAGTTATGATCCCGGTAAAATTATGCTTACTTTACATTATCTCATATATAGGCTTTTTGATTTGTATGAATATGACTATAGACATAGTAATACAGTTATTTTTGTTTGAATTTACAAGTTATTTATTTTCTTTTAGTGGAAATTAATGGGGCTGTAATTAGATAATATAAGAAATGTATGGAATGCATAATGTCAGCCGCCCGGCTGTTATTTGGTTTGACGTACCTAATAAGAAGTACCTAATTTCAGCCACGTAATATAAATCAGGGCTGCCATAAACTGGAATAAATACCATTAATTAGATCATAACTTATTTTATAGCAAAGGGAGTTATGATTAATTCGTCTGTTTTAAAATTGGTTTTAGATTTTAAAGTTTAGCAAAAGATGTACTAGCTTTTCTCTCTGACATTCGGCGTATAGAACACCTTATGTACTCAATTATTTTTTGAAAAAGAAGAAAAACAAGCAATAAATAAAAACAAAAACGGGCCAAAACCTCATAACTGACTTTTTGGCCAGACCCGGGATTCGAACCCGAGACCTCATGATCAGCAGTCGCACTACTACAACCACTAGACCAACGAGGCGGTACTATACCTAATAAGATATTGTGGTTGGGTGATAATATTGAATTAGCCTTTTATAGTGTAAATTATAATAGTTGTCGAAATTTTAATTATGGATTCGAACCTTACATGCTAATGGTGCTTTATTTTTTTATTTGCATTTACTTCAAAGAAAATACATGCAAAAAGCTTCATCGCGCAGTAAAAAACACAACAAATATATGTATAACTAATACGAAAAATTATACCCAAAACAAACAAATAATACTACCTATAAATAACCTAATAAGTAATAATATTATAATATTATCGACTGATAAGATGACGTGAACGTGTGCGCTGGCAGACGCTCTAACGACACGGGTTCCACGTGTAAGAGCTCAGGGCTCACTGACTCCAGCAAGCCCGTGAGCAGTGAATACGCCCAGATTTTAAAATAATTTCTTAATAAAATCAAATTTTGGTCTTTTGAAAAAAATTTTACTATAGAAATGTTCATTAATAAATTGCCTATCCATTGGTGTAAATCGCAAAATAAAATAATACTTACTTTACGAGGAGATGCATGTTATCAATAATAATTTCACATTTATGTGGTTTCGTTGTAAGGAGACTATATTAATATTTATTCCTTTAAAAAAAAAATTGGATATAGCTTTCATGGAATCAAGATTATGTAGAAATATAATGTGTTTTTATTTGTTGATATATCTTTTAAATAAAAAATAGATAGCTCCTAAAAACCGCACAAATAACGACTAGCGCGACATTTTGCTCAACCTGCGCCTTAACTAATTTGCTTAATTCCGCGTAAAGAAAGAAATTGATGTGTCCTGCCCAGTTTTAAGGGGACCTCCCACTCTCCCTCTATCGCGCGCACTGTACCCGTCGCCGTTAATCCTAGCACTACCACCCCCAGCATCAGCACACTAGGCACGACACACCACTCTCGAAAATACTACACGTGTGTCGCCTCTACACGAGGCATCCTCGGGTGACGTAGACTGCGGAGGCTGGCCGCTAATTAGCTGGGATTAACGGCGACGGGTATAGTGCGCGCAATAGAGGAAGGGTCCCCTTAAAACTGGGCAGGACACATCATTTTCTATCTTTACGCGGAATTAAGCAAATTAATTTATAACAACCCCATTATAATCTAATTGTTTTATTTCATTTGGGATTTTGTTAAACACTTGAATAGCCATCACATAACAATTTTTTGAGTACAAACTAGTTTTTAATGAAGGCAGAATAATTTTTTCGGGGTATCGGTACTATATTTCACAGTATATTTTAATTTAGTAAAAAAATGAGGATACTTTTTTACGAATATTGAAAGCTTAAAAATGTACATGAATGGCAGAGTAAGAACACCTAATTCTTTAAATAGTGGTTTGCAAGAAACAAGTGGCCCGATGCCACAGATTGCTCGTATACAGCGTTTTTGCGCTACAAAAGCAAGGTTCACATCTGTCGAGTTTCCCCATAATATGAGACCACATCTTAATACAGCAGCAACATATGCATGATATGCTATAAGAGAGGTGTTTCTTGACGAGATTGAAGCAAAATTAAATTTAAATATTTTAGAACAAACTTTATCAACGTGATCTTTCCAATTACAGTGTTTGTCTAAATTTATACCTAAAAATGTGTTTAGTGGCAGTAATTTTTTCATCATTATACTTAATGTCAAGTAATTGCAGGTTACTATTAATGTACACGCCCCTAGCTGCCCCAATCAAGGATGACGGGATTAGGGCCCATGAGTAATCCCATCGACGAGCAGCAGAGGGACGGGGCCAGAATATGGCCACGTGGAAATTCCTAATTACAATAAACAATATGGGAGAAAGCTAGAAACACATAGTACTTACCATTATCCGAAGCTAACTTCGCACCAAGGCTTGGGCAGGCCGTGAGTGTGTGTAATAGTGGATGGCGAGTAGTGTACAGTCAGGTGTGAATGTGTGGGGCCTTGTCAAGCATAGGCGACCAGCAGCGGCCGAGTTCCAGGCTGCTCCAAAATGCTGCACCGCTTCAAACTGCTTCGGCGCTGGACCACTTCTCCGTTCGTCACGATGACAGTCCATTAACTCTATCGTACGATTAACTAACTTACAGAAGTCACTAACTCTCATTTGTTATAAGGTTAACGCACAAAACGAACACGGGGTGTCCGGATCAAAGGTCACTACCGTTTCGCGTAGCAACAGTTATTTCTAGAATATCAAAGGCCGCACTAGCTAATATTGCCGAATGCACTTATGCAGATTCTGAGTCAGACACAATGAGTCCCTGGGAAGCTCTCCAGCAAGGAATGCGCGTCACAAATCTTAGACCGTATATTTACTGGCCGCGCCTAATTATTCCGAGTTCCCTAACAAAATTACAGTGTGCTAGCGTTCGCACAGCTGGCAGACGACTGACTCGCACTCGCGCGCGCTCGACACATCCAACTGTCAAAGCGGTATGGCACCGAGCCGCGCGCCCCCTAGACGTCGATTCCGATAACAGCGTTTGGCGCGAACAATTAACATTGTAGAATTGCATAAATTTAGTTTTGATAGATTTATAATTAGATTATTGTTGTTAATCCATTCAACAACATTTTCACAGTGGTATTTTGACAGTGGTAGAGCCAAGCGGTAGCTTTTGCTATCGCACGGATGGGCCAGCTCGAACCGGGGTGGTACCACGACCTCACAGAATACCAGCGTGAAGTAGAGGTTTACCTCTGCGTTGCGCTTGGTGAGTGCAGGTGGCCGGAGGCCCAATTCCCCCCCCCCCCCCCCCCCCATCAACATGGTAGTGGAATTAAATAAAAGACTACCCCAGGAGGGTACCAGCACCCCTGGAGAATCCCTCGCTGAGCATCCACGACCAAACTACTTCACTCCTGAGCGTGGCTGCTCAAGCTGCCCCGCGTATTCGGGGGGGGGGCAAAATTCCGCTCGCGACTAATGCTGCTCGGGGCAAGCGGAGCAATACAACCAAGGCGACCCCTGTCACGCTATCCGTGAATTTTTGCAACATCAGGGGACTTCATTCCAACCTTAACGCTGTCCATTACCATCTAGAGACGGCGAAGCCGGCCTTGCTCTTTTTAACCGAGACTCAGGTGTCCCCTCCGGCTGATACTTCATATCTCTCCTACCCGGGATACAAATTGGAACACTCCTTTGTGCCCCGGGCTGGAGTTTGTGTATACGTCAGAGAGGACATCTGTTTTCGACGCCTCGGCAGCCTTGAAGGTACGGACCTGTCCATCCTATGGCTGCGCGTAGACAGCGACGACTATCCCCGCGTCTACGGGTGCCTCTATAGGTCCCATAGCGGTAATGCCGACACAGACCGACTCATCGACCACGTCCAAATGGCTGCAGACTCCGTGCTACAACAGGTCCCATCCGCAGAGATCGTGATACTCGGTGATTTCAACGCCCACCACGCTGAATGGCTTGATTCTCGTTTAACCGATCATGCGGGTAGATCTGTCTACCACTTTGCTTTGGCATATGGTCTAACACAACTGGTTACTTCGCCTACGCGGATCCCAGATGTGGAAGACCATGTACCTTCCCTGTTGGACCTTCTGCTGACCTCTCATCCGGACGGATATCAGGTCTCCGTCGATGCCCTTCTGGGCTCTTCGGACCATTGTCTGATCCGGAGCACGGTGCCACTCACGCTCCAATCGCAGTTGCGATCTGCAGCTTGCCGCCGTGTTTGGCACTATAGGTCAGCTGATTGGGACGGGATGCGGTCTTTTTTTGCATCCTACCCTTGGGGGCGGGTTTGCTTCTCGCCGGAAGATCCCAGCGTTGTTGCCGATTCTGTTGCTGATGTGGTACTTCAGGGTATGGAACTTTTTATTCCATCCTCTGTGGTGCCCATCGGAGGCAGATCCCAGCCATGGTTTGGTCGCTCCTGTAAAATAGCATCACGCTATAAGCAGGAGTGCTACCGGGCCTGGGCTGACGCATCAACGTCTCGGGATTTAAACACCAGCGCACTTAAAAAGAAGTATAATTCCGCCTCCAAGTCCTTCAAAAGCGTCATTGCCAAGGCAAGGTCTGAGCACATCGGCAGAATTGGCGAGAAGCTAGTTCGCCTTCCTTCGGGAACCCGTGCATTTTGGTCTCTCGCCAAGGCTGTCCAAGGGAACTTCTGTCAGCCATCCCTTCCATCTCTGCACAGAGAGGACGACTCACTGGCCCATGCCGCAAAAGAGAAAGCCGATCTGTTGTGCTCTCTTTTTGCGTCTAACTCGACTCTAGATGACGGAGGGAACACACCGCCGACCATCCCGCGATGTGAGTGCTCCATGCCGGATGTGCGATTTACACAGCGCTCGGTTCGCAAAGCACTCTTCTCCCTGGACGTCAGCAAGTCGAGTGGGCCCGATGGAGTCCCTCCCATTGTGCTGAAGACGTGTGCTCCGGAGTTGGCACCGGTTTTAACGCGTCTTTTCCGGTACTCCTACTCCCTTGGCGTAGTCCCGAATTCATGGAAGATAACTTTGGTCCACCCGATCCCTAAAAAAGGCGACCGCTCAGACCCGTCCAACTACAGGCCTATCGCCATCACCTCCTTGTTCTCCAAAATAATGGAGTCCATTATAAACTGTCAGCTCATGAGGTACCTTGAGGATCACCAGCTGATCAGTGACCGTCAGGACGGTTTTCGTCGGTGTGGATCAGCAGGTGATCTTCTAGTTTACTTAACTCATAGATGGCCGGAGGCAGTAGAGTCCAAGGGGGAGGCATTGGCCGTTAGTTTGGACACAGCGAAGGCCTTCGATCGGGTCTGGCACAAGGCGCTTCTTTCGAAGTTTCCTTCCTATGGGCTTCCCGAGAAATTGTGCAAATGGATCACCAGTTTCCTTGCTGATCGGAGCATCAAGGTCGTAGTAGACGGTGCATGCTCTGATTTCAAGCCTATCAACGCTGGTGTTCCACAAGGCTGCGTGCTATCACCAACGCTGTTTCTCCTGCATATCAATGATATGTTGCTAACTGGTAGCATTCATTGCTATGCAGACGACAGCACTGGGGATGCCTTATATA
This sequence comes from Parnassius mnemosyne, assembly GCA_963668995.1. Classification (NCBI taxonomy): domain Eukaryota; kingdom Metazoa; phylum Arthropoda; class Insecta; order Lepidoptera; family Papilionidae; genus Parnassius; species Parnassius mnemosyne. The sequence goes on from CAVLGL010000002.1 coordinate 479,878, forward strand.
CCGGCCGTGCCAATATTTCTCGGGAAAACGTCGCCGAGTACCGGGACAAACTTGTGTCTGAAGTCGAGTCTTTGCTTAACAAAGTCTCGCATTGGGGCCGACTAAATCTAGTCCAGTTCAATCCCCAGAAGACACAAGTTTGCGCGTTTACCGCTAAAAAGAACCCCTTTGTCGTATCTCCTCAGTTTCAAGGCACTCCCCTTGCTGCCTCAGCCAGTATCGGAATCCTTGGCGTCGACATATCGAATAGCGTGCAGTTTCGTGGTCACTTGGAAGGGAAGGCCAAATTGGCCTCTAAAAAGCTTGGCATACTCAACAGCGCGAGACAGTATTTCATGCCGGCACATCGCTTGCAACTTTACAAAGCGCAAGTTCGGCCCGACATGGAATACTGTTCTCATCTCTGGGCCGGGGCACCCCAGTGCCAGCTCCTTCCACTTGACCGCATCCAGCGCAGAGCGATTCGAATCGTCGACGACCGAGTTCTTTCCGATCGGCTCGATACACTGGCACTGCGTATAGATGTTGCATCTCTTTGCGTATTTTATCGCATCTATCACGGGGAGTGCTCTGAGGAATTGTTCGGACTAATTCCAGCCGCTCAATTTCACTATCGTACATCGCGACAAAACTCGCGTTACCATCCATACCATCTGGATGATTGGCGGTCCGCCACTGTGCGATTTAGAAGGAGTTTTCTCCCTCGCATAACTTCTTTGTGGAATCAATTACCACCAGCGAATTTTCCGAACCGATACGACTTAGGAACCTTCAAAAAAAGAGCTTACACCTTTCTAAAAGGCCGGCAACGCATCTGCGATTCCCCTGGTGTTGCGGTTGTTCATGGGCGGCGGTAGTCACTTACCATCAGGTGAGTCGCATGCTCGTTTGCCCCCTATTCTGTAAAAAAAAAATTTCAATTGTATTATTTATTTCATTTTCATATTTTTTATTACAACTAGAATTAAAATTTATTTTTGGTATTAATATAGAAATGTCGTCAGCAAATAATATTGTGTTATATTTAATGTAATTTGGTAGATCATTAATGTAAATTAAAAAAGTAAAGGACCCAAAACACTCCCTTGCGACACTCCGTAATCATTTTGTATGTATGAAGATTGAAATTTTAAAATTTCCTGCCGTTTTATATCTTTTTGTTGTATTTCAACACATTGTTTTCTATCTGTTAGATAGTTATGTATCCAGGAGTAGGCTGGCCCTCTTATTCCATACGCTTCAATTTTTTTTTAAGAGAATATCATGACTAACACTATCAAACGCTTTACTCAAATCAAAATACACTGCCGAAATTGGTATTTTTCTGTTTATATATTCTGTTACAATTTTTACATGGTAAATAGTAGCAAGTGTCGTAGATTTTCCTTTTTGAAAACCATGTTGCTCTGGTTTTAATATGTTAAACTTATGAAAAAATTGTAAGAGTCTTTTTTGCATAACTTTCTCATACAATTTTGATAGTATTGATATTAATGTAATTGGTCTATAGTTATTAATGTTATTTCTATCGCTTTTTTATGCAATGGTAAAACACGTGTTTTTTTGTACGTGGTAGAGCCATACTGCAGCTATATTATGGTTGTAGCACGAATGGGTCGGCTCAACCGGGGAAGGACCACGCTCTCACAGAAAACCAGCGTACAATAACAGCGTAACGCTGCTGTGTTTCGTATGGTGAGTGTAGAGAACCGGAGACCCTTTTTACTGGCAAAGAGGCATTCCATCTTAGTCCTCACGGGTGACAACGTATCTGCATCTTGAGTCTTTATTGAGATGTAGATGTCTATGGGTCACAGCAACCACTTACCATCAGGTGGACTGTGTGCTCGTTTGTCACCCGATCCTATAAAAAAAAAAAAAAAAAACAGAGAATTTCTATTGTGTAGGAAAAATTTCCGTTTCAAGTGACTTATTTTTCCTGGGCACCTCTTTAAAATTTTTGTTTGTATTTCATCACAGCCAGTAGATTTTGTGTTATTAAGCGATGATTTTGGCTTAGTATCGAGGTGATCGATGTTTCTTTAAATGTGCGAAACGCTTCGTCATCTTTCTTTGTTAGCCTGAGTGTTAGTCATGTGTTAGTCACATGCACACAACAACACTATCAGAATTTACATAATTTTTCTTTTTTCTTTTGAAGTATTGCTGATTTTTATTTAATGTTTACATTAATTCTTTATAAAATTAATTTGCTTGTTATTTAAAATTTCATCATTATCATCATCATCATTACAGCCCTTCGCAAGTCCACTGCTGAACATAGGCCTCCCCCAAAGAATGCCACAAAGCACGGTCTAGGAACAAACACAAGCTAGTGATACCAGTTTCTCCACTCCACAGAGTCAGTAATTCATTCTTGGGGCAATGTATACGCTACTACAATAAGTTCCCGGAAAGTGTACAGGCTCTCTATATTAGCAAGTTTAAATGTTTTGTTAAGTTGAAACTGTTTAAAAAGGGTTATTATAGTATAAATGAATACATGGTTGATAATAACCCCTGGGAATGAGGTGATCGCTTCCAAGCTGTTTCTAAAATAAATTTTGTATATAGTTTCATCATCATTACAGCCTTTCATAAGTCCACTGCTGAACATACGCCTCCCCCAAGGAATGCCACAAAGCACGGTCCTGAGCCACCTGCATCCATCGACTTCCTGCATATCTTACCAGGTCGTCACTCCATCTAGTGGGGGGACGCCCTACACTTCGCCTACCAGTACGAGGCTGCCACTCGAGAACCTTTCTTCCCCATCGGTTGTCGGTTCTTCGAGCTATATGGCCGGCCCATTGCCACTTCAGCTTACTAATCCGTTGGGCTATGTCGGTCACTCTAGTTCTACTGCGGATATCCTCATTTCTGAGTTTATCATGCAGAGAAACTCCGAGCATAGCCCTCTCCATAGCTCGCTGAGCGACCTTGAGCTTCCTCATCCGGCCAGCAGTGAAGGACCACGTCTCAGTTCCGTATGTCATCACTGGCAACACGCACTGGGTGTACAGTCTCGTTTTCAAGTTTTGAGGTATACCTGACGAGAAGATGTGCCGTAATTTCCCGAACGCTGCCCAACCGAGTTGAATCCGTCGATTGACCTCTCGGTCGAAGTTGGACTTACCTAGTCGGACTATTTGTCCCAGGTAAACATACTCGTCAACAACTTCGAGCTTAGTGTTCCCAACAACTACCGGCATAGGTGTGACATGGACATTAAACATGATCTTTGTTTTGTCCATGTTCATCTTAAGACCTATCCGTTGGGAAACACTATTGAGGTCATTGAGCATAGTGCTTAGGCCCTCCAGCGATTCTGCCATAAGGACTATATCATCGGCAAATCGAAGGTGAGTGATGTACTCGCCATTGATGTTGATACCGTATCCTTTCCAGTCCAGAAGCTTGAAAACATCTTCCAATGCAGCGGTAAAGAGTTTCGGGGATATGACGTCACCCTGTCTTACACCTCTCTGCAATTGGATAGGTTTCGTACTCTGGTTCTGTACTCGGATAGCCATCGTAGCCCTACTGTACAAGCACTTCAACACTTCGATATACCGACAGTCAACTTGGCATCGCTGAAGGGACTGCAGCACCGCCCAAATTTCGACGGAATCAAAGGCTTTCTCATAGTCCACATACGCCAGACATAGTGGCAAATTGTACTCCTCTGACTTCTGTACAATTTGCCGAAGGGTATGTATGTGGTCTATGGTGCTGAAGCCTTTTCGGAAACCGGCTTGTTCGGGAGGCTGGAAGTCGTCAAGTCTGCGCGCGAGACGATTCGTAATGACTCTCGAAAACAGCACGTAGACGCGGCTCAGAAGGGAAATCGGTCTGTAGTTCTTCAAGAGAGCGTTGTCGCCTTTCTTGAAGAACAAGACCACCGCACTTCTGCTCCACGCCTCCGGTGTAATGCCACCATGGAGGACGGAATTAAAGAGCTTCTGAAGGACTTCAAGTACCGGTTTTCCACCCGCTTTCAGAAGCTCCGCTGTAATTCCATCCTCGCCTGGGGCCTTGCCGTTTTTAAGGTGCTGGAGAGCCATTCTAATCTCGCTCAGACTGACGTCCGGGATATCATCGGAATAATGTCGGATAAGACTCGCTCTTGGATCGTTACTCACACTTGCGTGCGGCTCCAACGATGACGTGTACAGCTGCCCATAGAACCTCTCAATCTCACTCAAAATCTCAGGTGCCCCGGAAACAATGCTGCCACATTCTGTCTTCAGCTTTGACAGTTGGCGCTTTCTGGCAGACAGATCTCTGGCAAAGACTTTGGAGCCTCGGTTCCGCTCGATCGCTTCTTCAATACGAGCTGTATTGAATTTGCGTAAGTCCCGCCGCATGCATTTGGAGATCTGTCTGTTCAGTTGCCTGTATGCTGTTAAATCTGTTGAAGAATGTAGCTTCATCTCCCGTCTAACAGCCATGAGATTAAGAGTGTGATCGGAGAGTTTTTGTGTTCTTCTGCGGCGGGTCTTGCAGAACTGTCATTGCTCATGGGGGGTATATTGCCATAGTTGCCACGCTTGGCGAGCGGGTTGGCAACCGCAGTTTTTTATTGTTATTTTGGCTATTATCAGGAAGATGCTGCTGCCCATCTCCTGCCTGTTTCCCTTTGTCGCCTTTTACGACACCCACGGGAAGATATGGGGTAGTGGATATTCTTAACCGCCACTACACGGATATTTAAAATTTAGTATTGTATATTTTTTTATTTATTTAATTTGTGTTATTTAAGATATTTAAAGTATATTCGTATCATTCGAGCTGATTAAATTATTGTAATCTAGAATGTTTCACGATCCACGCCCATATAAGTTGTATTTTCGTGTACGCAGACTGAGCGGATGCTGCGCGAGGAGCGCGAGGCGGACGAGTCTCTGCGCGCGCAGTTCGGGGCGCGCTGGAGCCGCAGCGAGTCGGCCGCGCTCACCGAGTCGTTCCGCGCCAACGCCGCCAAGTACGCGCAGATCATCGACAACGCCGTGCGCGCAGACTCCATCGTGCAGCAGAAGTTCCAGCAGCACAAGGACGTACGTACTCCACACTACTAATGCAGTTCGGGCGCGCTGGAGCCGCAGCGAGTCGGCCGCGCTCACCGAGTCGTTCCGCGCCAACGCCGCCAAGTACGCGCAGATCATCGACAACGCCGTGCGCGCAGACTCCATCGTGCAGCAGAAGTTCCAGCAGCACAAGGACGTACGTACTCCACACTACTAATGCAGTTCGGGCGCGCTGGAGCCGCAGCGAGTCGGCCGCGCTCACCGAGTCGTTCCGCGCCAACGCCGCCAAGTACGCGCAGATCATCGACAACGCCGTGCGCGCAGACTCCATCGTGCAGCAGAAGTTCCAGCAGCACAAGGACGTACGTACTCCACACTACTAATGCAGTTCGGGCGCGCTGGAGCCGCAGCGAGTCGGCCGCGCTCACCGAGTCGTTCCGCGCCAACGCCGCCAAGTACGCGCAGATCATCGACAACGCCGTGCGCGCAGACTCCATCGTGCAGCAGAAGTTCCAGCAGCACAAGGACGTACGTACTCCACACTACTAATGCAGTTCGGGCGCGCTGGAGCCGCAGCGAGTCGGCCGCGCTCACCGAGTCGTTCCGCGCCAACGCCGCCAAGTACGCGCAGATCATCGACAACGCCGTGCGCGCAGACTCCATCGTGCAGCAGAAGTTCCAGCAGCACAAGGACGTACGTACTCCACACTACTAATGCAGTTCGGGCGCGCTGGAGCCGCAGCGAGTCGGCCGCGCTCACCGAGTCGTTCCGCGCCAACGCCGCCAAGTACGCGCAGATCATCGACAACGCCGTGCGCGCAGACTCCATCGTGCAGCAGAAGTTCCAGCAGCACAAGGACGTACGTACTCCACACTACTAATGCAGTTCGGGCGCGCTGGAGCCGCAGCGAGTCGGCCGCGCTCACCGAGTCGTTCCGCGCCAACGCCGCCAAGTACGCGCAGATCATCGACAACGCCGTGCGCGCAGACTCCATCGTGCAGCAGAAGTTCCAGCAGCACAAGGACGTACGTACTCCACACTACTAATGCAGTTCGGGCGCGCTGGAGCCGCAGCGAGTCGGCCGCGCTCACCGAGTCGTTCCGCGCCAACGCCGCCAAGTACGCGCAGATCATCGACAACGCCGTGCGCGCAGACTCCATCGTGCAGCAGAAGTTCCAGCAGCACAAGGACGTACGTACTCCACACTACTAATGCAGTTCGGGCGCGCTGGAGCCGCAGCGAGTCGGCCGCGCTCACCGAGTCGTTCCGCGCCAACGCCGCCAAGTACGCGCAGATCATCGACAACGCCGTGCGCGCAGACTCCATCGTGCAGCAGAAGTTCCAGCAGCACAAGGACGTACGTACTCCACACTACTAATGCAGTTCGGGCGCGCTGGAGCCGCAGCGAGTCGGCCGCGCTCACCGAGTCGTTCCGCGCCAACGCCGCCAAGTACGCGCAGATCATCGACAACGCCGTGCGCGCAGACTCCATCGTGCAGCAGAAGTTCCTGCAGCACAAGGACGTACGTACTCTATACTACTAATGCACACTTCGATGTCCTTTGTAACGACAATTATTTTAAAATCTTTAAATCTGTAACAATTTTGTAAAACCTTGGATCATATTATAAGGTAGATGCAATATAGCCATAATAAGCTTTTTGTGCTACTTGCAGTGACGAAATCTCTCTTATGTAACGTAATGAAAAGGTTTAATCAGTTTAATTTATCACAAACTTCTCCATCGTGCCGTTTTCAATCACAATATTTTTCTAACTATTTACCACGAAACATTTATTTCCGCTGGTACTCTAATTCTCTCCATGGTACATCGTTGTATTTAATGCACGGTTTTTCAGGTATTAATTAAACAGAGTTGGACTGCAAAAATTTAGTTTTGTCTACATTTACTTTCATATTATTTTTATTTTACCATGTGACAATTCCTTTAATCAGTATATCTAATCAATCGGTTTCTGAATGGGACGGTGAAAGGGTTAAAACGAGTATACAGTTCACATGATGGTAAGTGGATGCTGTGTCTCATAGACATCTATATTTATTTTCAATTTAGAATCAAATTGCAGATGCGTGTCACCCGTGAGGACTAAGATGGAATGCCTCGTTTCAAGTAAAAAGGGTCTCCCGTTTTTTACACTCACTATGCGAAACACAGCAGCATTAAGCTGGTACTTTACAGTGGTATTCTGTGAGAGTGTGGTATTACTTCGGTTGAGCCGAGCCATTCGTGCTGCAGTCATAATGTAGCTGCAGCGTGGCTGTAGCACTGGTGAGCATGGTACATGATAAGTGGTGGGTGCGTTGCAGAACATCGCGCTGCTGAGCAGCAGCGAGGGCGAGCTGCAGGCCGGCGTGCCCGCCGCGCCCGACGCCGCCGCGCCCGCCGGCGACGCGGCGGCAAGAGCCGAGCTGCGCACACTCATGGACCAGGTATGCATGCACACAAACACGTCCGCATACGCACACACGCACACACGCACGCACATACACAAACACAAACAAACACACACACACACACACACACACACACACACACATATCCTGTATCTTTTTTGTTGAATGTACTTAATTGAGGGAGGGCGAGGACCTTCTACCACAAGTATCTTTATACTTAAAAGAAGTCATCAAACTTGTACTAATTTAAATATATGTCGGAAACAATAAACTTTTATTATTTATTTCTTAGACTGCAACTACACAATTAGATTATAGTGTTTGTTCTAAAAATTTTGGTAAATATTACATTAGAAAGATAAAAAAACGTAATATTATAAAAAATGAACCGTAGCATATTGCTTGTGTCGAGTCCAGGTGGAGACGATGAAGGCAGAGCGCGACGCCATCGAGGCGGAGCTGAAGGACGTAACGGTGGACCTGCGCGAGAAGTTCCTGTCGGCGCTGGCGGCCGACGGTGCGCTGGACGAGCCGGCGCACTCCGCCGCAGCACTGGGCGCAGCGCTGCAGCCGCTGCAGCGCCGCGTCGCCGACACGCTGCAGCGCCAGGAGGCACTCGTCGCGGACATACAGGTGCGTGCCACGTACAGTAAGTACGTACACGGCAATTATCTAATCCTTAATATTGTTTTTTATAACTTGCAGCTTATCATAAGTTCGCTACAAAATAAGAGACTAAAGATGATACTTTATTATTTACGTCCGTGTACGTGGTGTGTGTGCGAGTACGAGTGCGTGGGACTCACGCAGTGACGTGTGTGTGTGTGTGTGTGTGTGTGTGTGTGTGTGTGTGTGTGTGTGCGAGTGCGAGTGCGAGTGCGTGGTACTCACGCAGTGACGTGTGTGTGCGATTGCGAGTGCGTGGTACTCACGCAGTGACGTGTGTGTGTGGGAGTGCGAGTGCGAGTGTGTGGTACTCACGCAGTGACGTGTGTGTGTGTGTGTGCGAGTGCGTGTGCGTGGTACTCACGTAGTGACGTGTGTGTGTGTGTGTGTGTGTGTGTGTGTGTATGTGCGAGTGCGTGGTACTCACGCAGTGACGTGTGTGTGTGTGCGCGATTGCGAGTGCGAGTGTGTGGTACTCACGCAGTGACGTGTGTGTGTGTGTGTGCGAGTGCGTGTGCGTGGTACTCACGTAGTGACGTGTGTGTGTGTGTGTGTGTGTGTGTGTGTATGTGCGAGTGCGTGGTACTCACGCAGTGACGTGTGTGTGTGTGCGCGATTGCGAGTGCGAGTGCGTGGTACTCACGCAGTGAAGTGTGTGTGTAAGTGTGCGAGTGCGACTGCGTGGTACTCACGCAGTGACGTGTGTGAGTGTGTGTTTGTGTGTGTGTGCGAGTGCGTGTGCGATTGCGTGGTACTCACGCAGTGACGTGTATGTGTGTGTGTGTGTGTGCGAGTGCGAGTGCGTGGTACTCACGCAGTGACGTGTGTGTGTGTGTGTGTGTGTGTGTGCGAGTGCGAGTGCGTGGTATTCACGCAGTGACTTGTGTGTGTGTGTGTGTGTGTGTGTGTGTGTGTGCACGCGCGCGAGTGCGAGTGCGTGGTACTCACGCAGTGACGTGTGTGTGTGTGTGTGCGTGTGTGTGTGTGTGTGTGTGTGTGTGCGAGTGCGAGTGCGTGGTATTCACGCAGTGACGTGTGTGTGTGTGTGTGTGTGTGTGTTTGTGTGTGTGTGTGTGTGTGTGTGTGTGTGTGTGTGTGTGTGTGTGTGTGTGTGTGTGTGCGCGAGTGCGAGTGCGTGGTACTCACGCAGTGACGTGTGTGTGTGTGTGTGTGCGAGTGCGAGTGCGTGGTACTCACGCAGTGACGTGTGTATGTGTGTGTGCGAATGCGATTCCGTGGTACTCACGCAGTGCCGTGTGTGTGCAGCGCGCGCACTCTTTGCTGTGGGCGGGGCGCGGCGGGGAGGCGAGCGGGCGCGAGGCGGCGCTGGGCCGGCTGTGCGCCGCGTACGACGCCTACCAGGACCTCACCGCCAACCTCAAGGAAGGTGTCAAGTTCTACAACGACCTCACGCAGGTACGTATCACGAAACATGTGTAACACGTGTACTCATACTATTAATCGATCAACATCTCTTTTACAACAAAATCCCAATCAGAATATTAATGTAAATTTTACTTGGTAGAGCCACGCTACAACTATATAACGGTTGTATCTCGAATGGGTCGGCTTCAATTGGGAAGGGTCACGCTCTCCCAGATTACCAGCCTTAATAGCATCTCAATGCTGCTGTATTTCGTATGGTGAGTGTAGAGAACCGGACAGCCTTTTTACTGCACACGAAGCATTCCATCTCAGTCCTCAGGAGTGACAACGCATCTGCTTTTTGATTATTCATCATTACAGCCCTTCACAAGTCCACTGCTGAACATAGGCCTTCCCCAAAGAATGCCACAAAGCACGGTCCTGAGCCACCTGCATCCATCGACTTCCTGCATGTCTTACCAGGTCGTCACTCCATCTCGTGGGGGGACGCCCTACACTTCGCCTACCGGTACGAGGCTGCCACTCGAGAACCTTTCTTCCCCATCGGTTGTCGGTTCTTCGAGCTATATGGCCGGCCCACTGCCACTTCAGCTTACTAATTCGTTGGGCTATGTCGGTTATTCTGGTTCTACTGCGGATATCGTCATTCCTAAGTTTATCACGCAGAGAAACTCCGAGCATAGCCCTCTCCATAGCTCGCTGAGCGACCTTGAGCTTCCTCATACGGCCAGCAGTGAAGGACCACGTCTCAGTTCCGTAAGTCATCACTGGCAACACGCACTGGTTGTACAATTTCGTTTTAAGGTTTTGAGGTATGTCTGACGAGAAGATGTGTCGTAGCTTCCCGAACGCTGCCCAGCCGAGTTGAATCCGTCGATTGACCTCTCGGTCGAAGTTGGACTTACCTAGTCGGACTATTTGTCCCAGGTAAACATACTCGTCAACAACTTCGAGCTTAGTGCTCCCAACAACTACCGGCATAGGTGTGACATGGACATTAAACATAATCTTTGTTTTGTCCATGTTCATCTTAAGACCTATCCGTTGGGAAACACTATTGAGGTCATTGAGCATAGTGCTTAGGCCCTCCAGCGATTCTGCCATAAGGACTATATCGTCGGCAAATCGAAGGTGAGTGATGTACTCGCCATTGATGTTGATACCGTACCCTTTCCAGTCCAGAAGCTTGAAAACGTCTTCCAATGCAGCGGTGAAGAGTTTCGGGGATATGACGTCACCCTGTCTTACACCTCTCTGCAATTGGATAGGTTTCGTACTCTGGTTCTGTACTCGGATAGCCATCGTAGCCCTACTGTACAAGCACTTCAACACTTCGATATACCGACAGTCAACTTGGCACCGCTGAAGGGACTGCAGCACCGCCCAAATTTCGACGGAATCAAAGGCTTTCTCAAAGTCCACATACGCCAGACATAGTGGCAAATTGTACTCTTCGGACTTCTGTACAACTTGGCGAAGGGTATGTATGTGGTCTATGGTGCTAAAGCCCTTTCGGAAACCGGCTTGTTCGGGAGGCAGGAAGTCGTCAAGTCTGCGCGCGAGACGATTCGTAATGACTCTCGAAAACAGCACGTAGACGCGGCTCAGAAGGGAAATCGGTCTGTAGTTCTTCAAGAGAGCGTTGTCACCTTTCTTGAAGAACAAGACCATCGCACTTCTGCTCCACGCCTCCGGTGTAATGCCACCATGGAGGACGGAATTAAAGAGCTTCTGAAGGACTTCAAGTACCGGTCTTCCACCCGCTTTCAGAAGCTCCGCTGTAATTCCATCCTCGCCTGGGGCCTTACCGTTTTTAAGGTGCTGGAGAGCCATTCTAATCTCGCTCAGACTGACGTCCGGGATATCTTCGGAATAGTGTCGGATGAGACTCGCTCTTGGATCGTTACTCACACTTGCGTGTGGCTCCAACGATGACGTGTACAGCTGCCCATAGAACCTCTCAATCTCACTCAAAATCTCAGGTGTCCCGGAAACGATGCTGCCACATTCTGTCTTCAGCTTTGACAGTTGGCTCTTTCTGGCAGACAGATCTCTGACAAAGACTTTGGAGCCTTGGTTCCGCTCGATCGCTTCTTCAATACGAGCTGTATTGAAGTTGCGTAAGTCCCGCCGCATGCATTTTGAGATCTGTCTGTTCAGATGCCTGTATGCTGTCAAGTCTGTTGAAGAATGTAGCTTCATCTCCCGTCTAACAGCCATGAGATTAAGAGTGTGATCGGAGAGTTTTTGTGTTCTTCTGCGGCGGGTCTTGCAGAACTTAGCTCCGACCGCATGGACAGTTTCCACGAGCTTGTCATTCATATCGTCCACTTCATTGCAGTCTTCTAGGCACTGAAAACGGTTTTGTAACTCGAGCTGAAAGGTTTCGGGATTTTGGATTAGAGCACGAGGGGGACGGAGCGTTGACTTCATTAGACGAGACCTCTCCAACTTAACGTTTAGGTTCAGTGTGCCTCTAACCATTCGGTGATCGCTACCAGTTTTCACCCTTGCGATCACGGAGACATCACTGAACAGTTGTCGTCTGGTCGTCATAATGAAGTCAATCTCATTTTTTGTCGAACCGTCGGGGCTCGACCAGGTCCACTTCCTGTGGGGCCGCTTCTGGAAGAAAGAGTTCATCATAAAGAGTCCCTCTTTCTCCATGAAGTCGGCCAGCTGCTGGCCCCTTGGGTTCCGTTGCCCTATTCCAAATTTCCCTACTTTCAGCTCACCGTTCTCTCTTGTGCCTAGTTTTGCATTGAAGTCTCCCATTAACACCGTATATTGGGTGTTACGGCCAACAGCTGCCCTGCCTCAACAGGAGTTGGATCCTTCGCGGCCCATAGACGAAGGAGCCACGGGCAGATGCAGGTCGGGCGTTTCTACGCCGAGGGTCAAAGGTTTCTAATGAACACACGAGGGGAAAGGTCACTAGAATAAATGCACTTACCTGCCCCAGGAGCGCAGACGGTTCTCCTCGACCGGCCCGGCTGATGAAAGTTGTGCTTGGTGTGTGCGGTGTTGTGAGTGTAGGTGTAATTGTGTGTGCTGGTATGTTGACGGGAACCGATCTGGATGACTCGACGACGTCCGGGAGAAGGCACGCGCTGGTATCCCCGGAACTTCACCCTTCTGGAGGCACTCGTAAGAGGTTGTCACCAAATGGAACGGCTACTCTGGTAGTCCTTCAGATGTAAATCACTTTGATAGTTGCGCGCGAATTTCACCGAGTTAGTACGTTCTAATAACGATACCGTTATTGCAACGATTTACGCGGATTGTTCCTTTAGCAAGTTTAGGCGCGAAAAAATACGTCCGTATAGTTCGCAAGAAAAATCCTACTACCTCGCGAGAAGAGCCACGCCGACCCGTCCGGCGGCCGGGGGGGCGGGGGAGAGGGAAGGTGCCCTTGATATCGAGGCCAAAAGCGCGCGTTAAATACTGCGTTTTTATTGCAAATTTTCCTGCCTAGACAGCCCCCCGCCCCGGACATAAGGCATTAAGTCCGCGAGTAGATTGGCAAACGGGACAAGGTCGCGACGGCCCGTTGCAAGACCGAATCTCCGACCAAAACCTCGGCCACTCTAGGCACCCCATCCGTTCCATACGACAATTTAACAATGCGCCCACGGCGCCAATACAAAGGTAGCGCGTTTGGTTCTTTAATCAACACGAGGTCTCCCACCCGAGGAGGCTCCGTCTTGTCAGACCACTTAACGCGCTGCTGCAAAAGATGTAGGTACTCCAGAGACCATCGGTGCCAAAACCGTTGAGTCATCTGTTGCAGCAGGGCAAACCTGCTAAGCCGTGAAGCACTCGTTTCCCTGAAGGGATACTCGGGCAGAGCGTTAAGAGGCTGGCCAATCAGGAAGTGTCCCGGGGTTAGAACCTCCAAATCATTCGGGTCAGAGGAGAGGGGACAGAGGGGCCGAGAGTTGAGTACCGCCTCAATTTTACAGAATACAGTGGCGAGCTCCTCAAACGTCAAAATGGCTTCACCAATAACGCGACGGAGATGCGTTTTGGCAACCTTAACCACCGCCTCGAAAATACCGCCCCAGTGGGGACACGCCGGAGGGTCGAATTTCCACTGGATGCCCCTTTTCGACATAGCATTTCCTAAATAAGTCCGGTGGCTGGACAGAAATTCGACAACCTCCTTGAGATACCTATCCGTGCCCTTATAATTCGTCCCGCAGTCAGACCGGATCAAGTCCGGCAAGCCGCGCCGCGACACGAAACGGCCAAGCGTGGCCAAGAAGGCTTCCGTGCTGAGGGCGCTCACCAGTTCCAAGTGAACGGCTTTAGTGGAGAGGCACACGAAGACGCAAAGATAGGCCTTACATGAACGCGCGTTACGAAGGTTAGAGGACTTGACGAGGAAGGGGCCAGCGAAGTCTGTTCCGACCCCAGCGAATGGTCGGATGGCCCTGACGCGGTCGGGCGGCAAGTCACCCATAAGAGGCTGCGATATGGGGGCCTTCAGTTTATAACAGGGGATGCACTTAAAGATGACGCTCCGAATGGTGCGACGACCAGACAAAATCCAAAACTCCCGCTGCAAAATAGCCGACAGGGCGTTACACCCAGCGTGGGCATTCCTAACATGGTGGTGGGTTACCAGCAACCGGACAAGGGCGCCGTCCTTAGGGAGCAGCAACGGGTGTCGAGCCCCGCACGGCAGTTGAGAGTTTTTCAAACGTCCGCCCACGCGCAGCATCCCAGCGTCGTCCAGAAAGAGGTTCAGGCGGGCCAGAGCGCCCTTGATAACGGAGCCACGCTTCAAGTGTTCGATAACGGGCTCAAAATGCTCCGTCTGGACCATACGGATCCAATGCATCAGGGCTTCCCGACGCTCGCTAGGGGACAAAACGCAATCAGAGAGTCGGTTGGACGGATCTCTCGAATTGTGGACAAAGCGGCGCAGCCAAGCAGTCACTCCTAAGAGCTTATCGAGAGAGCTGTACCGTTCCAGAAGGGAGAGATCCCGAGTGGGCTTATCCTTGCCCACTCCTACTCGGGCCCGTAGGCCCGGCAACTCAGTAGGTTCGGAGTAATTACCCTGGGGCCAGAAGGATTGAGGATCAGATAACCAACTGGGACCCCACCACAATGAGTGGGCAACCAGCGCGGGGGCCTCACAGCCGCGGGAAGCGCAGTCGGCGGGATTCAACTCCCCGGGGACATGTCTCCAGTGGAGAGAAGTCTCAGAACTCTGGATTTGAGACACGCGGTTCGCCACAAAGACCTCAAGATTGTGAGGTGCGGCTCGGAGCCAACAAAGTACTATCTCACTGTCCGACCATGCGTAGACGTCCGTAATGTCGATTACAGGCTTCAAGGACGAGTGAACGTGGTTGAGGAGCCGCGTGAGAAGAGCGGCTCCGGACAGTTCCAATTTAGGGATAGTTAAACGGGATCTAATGGGAGCAACCTTGCTTTTGGCGAGTACGAGATGAACTGCAGTATGCCCAGAGGAACTCACAGTCCGCAAATATACGACAGCAGCATAGCCCTTCTCAGAGGCGTCGCAAAACCCATGTAGGGTAGCCCTGCATTTCCCTGGAGGTAGGAAGCACCTTGGCATGGAAACCCGGTTGATGTCCGGAAGGGAGGAGAGCATGGAGAGCCACTCTCGCAAGAGGACCCCGCTAATAGGCTCGTCCCAACCCAACCCCGACATCCAGAGCTTTTGAAGAAAGCACTTAGCCAAAAAGATGACCGGGGTGATCCATCCATTTGGGTCGAAGGTGCGAGCTACTGTAGACAGCACGGAGCGCTTGGTCCATGCTTTGGGAGGTGGGTCAAGTTTTACTCTATACGTGAAGGTGTCCTGAACAGGCTGATATTGAATGCCCAGCACAGTCAGCAAATTAGGATTCTCAGGGTGCTCGAACAGATGAGGATCTTGTTGATCCTCTCCTGGGAGGTCCCTCAAAATGTGTGGGGAGTTCGACAGCCACTTGCGCAACTCATAGCCTCCAGACTTCAGGATGGCAATTAATTCGTCTCGCAAGACCAGAGCCTCCTCGACGGTGGAAGCGCCCGTACAAATGTCGTCCATGTAGACCGAAGTCTCTAAGATAGAAGCTCCCCGAGCGTATCTCAGGCGCTCTCTCTCAGCGAGTTCAAGGAGGGTTCGCATGGCGATATACGGGCTGGACCGGAGTCCATAAGTGGTGGTGTTCAACTCAAATACCTGTATGGGATCGCTGGGCTTCTCGCGCCACAATATCAGCTGATATCGGCGGTCATCACGATGTACCACCGATTGGCGAAACATCATCCGAATGTCCGCGACAAAAACCACTTGGTGTCGACGGAATTGGGTCAGGATGTCGGATATGTCCTTGATCAGTTTAGGACCCGAGTGAAGACACTGATTCAGGGACACACCGTTTGATGTGGGGGCGGAACCGTCAAAGACTACCCGAATCTTACTCTCAGGGGTCCTCAAGACCGCATGGTGAGGGAGGAAGTAGTGCTCATGTGAACGCCATTCGAAGTTGGACGGTGACATGTGACCCAGCTCCTGATACTCGCGCATGAACTTGACATATTTGTCGCGAAAGGCTGGGTCACGCCGCATGCGGCGCTCCATGGAAAGCAACCTCTTCTCGGCCAGAGCACGGGATTGACCCAAAGAGGGGCGGGAGTCCAGAAAGGGTAAGCGAGTGACGAAACGACCGTCAACCCGCCGGCCGGTATTGTTCTGGTAGAACAACTCACACTCACGGTCCAGAGGGTCGACTCGAGCTGCATGGGGTGGTTCCTCAATGTCCCAGAATCGCTGGACAGCGTCCGATAGGGACACGCCCACGACGGAGAGAGGGTAGGCCGTCGGAGAGGGAGGAGACCACATAACCGGTCCAAAAAAGCTGTGCCCAAATATCGTGGAAATGGCTGACAGGCCATTGGGCTGCAGAGCTCGTATCTCACCTAACAAGAGGGCACCCAGCGTGTCGGCCCCCAGTAACAAATCTATCGGCCCCGGTTGGGCCCACCGAGGGGGGGTGAAGACCCCCCCGCCCCTGGGGGAACGACTCCCCGACCGATCGGGGGAGGGGCTCCCTTCAGAAGGAGGGGCGCTGCGGTCCGCCGGTGAGCGCCGAGCGTCGCCCGACAGTGGGCGTGGCTGGGCGCCCCCGCCCGTGGGAGTCGGGGGGCTGGCAGGGCCCTGCGAGGACGAGCCGCGCGCACCCAGGCACAAGAGGACGTTGTGGTTGCCCTGGCAGTGCGTGCAGGGCCGCTGGTGCGGGCAGTCTCGTTGTAAATGCCTCTCCAGGCACGAGAAGCACCAGCGGCGCACCCTGGCGATGGTTCGCCTCGCCTTAGCCGGCTTGCGCAACAACTTCGGGCACGACGCCGGCCGGTGGTCGGATGCTCGACAATAGGAGCAGGGAGGCGCCTCCCGGGCCGCTAGGCCACTATAGGAGGGTACGGGGGGGCGCCCTCCCGCGGGGGCTCCACTCGGCCTCAGGGGGGTGGGCGCCGCCTTGGCCGGCTGACTCCGCCTTTCCCTGGGCACCGCTCGGGAGGAGGCCGGGGGGCCCTCGACGGCGCCTGCTGCGTTCTCCAGCAGCCTGCACTGCTCTTCCAGGAACCGCAGCAGGTCCCTAAAGGGGGGCATATAAGAGGCGCCATCCCCTCCGAACCTCTCCTCAAAATGGAGCCGAAGGTCGAGGGGCAGGCGGGACAGCACTATATGAAGGAGCAGAAAAGACCACTCGTCCACAGGTAAATCCAGCCGCCGCAACGAGTTGCACGCTACGACGACTGGATTCACTATGTCTTCACGTAGTCTAGTCCGGTCCTTCAGCAGCGGGAGGTTCAGCAGCCTCCGAACATGATCGTCCGCAATCCGCCGGACGTTGGCGTACCTTCCAGCGAGGAGGTCCCTGGCGTTTTGGTAGGCGTCGTCCGACAACTTAAGGTGGCCGACGACGCTCAGGGCCTCCCCCTCTAGTGAAGCCAGGAGGTACCCCATTTTTTGGCAGGGGGTCAGGTCCCTCCGGGCGTCCACCAGGCTGTCAAACAGGCCGACGAAGGTCATCCACTCCGAGAGGACCCCGGAGAACCTTGGCAAGTCCAGCGTCGGAAGTCGTCCTAGCAGCTCTGGCTGAGCAGACGGCTTCCGCGGGGACTCGAGAAGGCTACTCAGCCGAGCTTCGCGCTCCCTCTCCGCATCCTTGGCCCCCGCCTCGATCAGGTCGTCCGTCAGCGCGAGGAACTGCTCGTAGTCCGCGAGGCAAGATTCCAGGACTCCCTTTTCCACCTCCAAGTCCTCGAGCTCAGAGTAAGCCTCCTCCACGGCCGCCCTTCGAGCATCGACCTGCTCAAGCCTCTTCCTCAGATTGTAGACCCTGTCCGGTCGGCCTATCAACGCGTGTGCGCTGGTAGCCCAGCGCAGCTCAGTCCGCAGGCAACGGATTAGCATCTTGGGCGAGGACATCACTACTAAATTCAAATTACGACGCGGCTCGAGCACAATTACAACAATAACAAATAAAAAATACAAAAAAATTAACAGCTAACTAATGCAGTTCCTATCAAATCGAGTTGGATAGAATGTACACAAATAAGAACAGCTATTATTAAATCAAACACAAGTTAGTACAAAGGAAAAGGTAAATCAAATCAACAATAACAAATACTAGTACGATCAAATCAAGTTCATTTAAATTACGTAAATACAAATTACCACTCTTTAGTTCAAATACAATTTACAATACGAAAGATATGTAACGAAGATACACATCAACAAAAATGCCTTGCTCGGAAATCAACCCTTCGATAAGTAACACACTACCATCCGACAACGACAATTAACCGATTACGTAAAAATAACCATCTACCTACACGACGCAATCTCCCGCTTGCGCGCGAACCGGGTGTGACCTTTCAATTTTACCCGCTAACAGTAAAGCAAGCCAACAAAGGAAGGAATTTTATTATTACGTATATATATAATAAAATATATAATAAAAGGTATTTTACGTATTACGGACGGGCGTGATTGTAGCCACAAATCCACCCAACGCTCCTGCCACCAAATTATTTAATTTTTATCAAATACTATGGTCGGTGGATCGACCGGGAATCGATCCCAGCACCGCGTTCTGCTACCAAATGTTACGGCCAACAGCTGCCCTGCCTCAACAGGAGTTGGATCCTTCGCGGCCCATAGACGAAGGAGCCACGGGCAGATGCAGGTTGGGCGTTTCTACGCCGAGGGTCAAAGGTTTCTAATGAACACACGAGGGGAAAGGTCACTAGAATAAATGCACTTACCTGCCCCAGGAGCGCAGACGGTTCTCCTCGACCGGCCCGGCTGATGAAAGTTGTGCTTGGTGTGTGCGGTGTTGTGAGTGTAGGTGTAATTGTGTGTGCTGGTATGTTGACGGGAACCGATCTGGATGACTCGACGACGTCCGGGAGAAGGCACGCGCTGGTATCCCCGGAACTTCACCCTTCTGGAGGCACTCGTAAGGGGTTGTCACCAAATGGAACGGCTACTCTGGTAGTCCTTCAGATGTAAATCACTTTGATAGTTGCGCGCGAATTTCACCGAGTTAGTACGTTCTAATAACGATACCGTTATTGCAACGATTTACGCGGATTGTTCCTTTAGCAAGTTTAGGCGCGAAAAAATACGTCCGTATAGTTCGCAAGAAAAATCCTACTACCTCGCGAGAAGAGCCACGCCGACCCGGCGGCCGGGGGGGCGGGGGAGAGGGAAGGTGCCCTTGATATCGAGGCCAAAAGCGCGCGTTAAATACTGCGTTTTTATTGCAAATTTTCCTGCCTAGACATTGGGTTTTGGAGGAATGCATGGCTCTAGAGATATCCTCATAAATTTCCTCCACCTCCTGATCGGGGTGTGCCGAGGTTGGTGCGTAAACCTGTATGACCTTCAGCGAATACCGTTTGGTGATTCTGAGTATAAGGTACGCAACCCTCGTCGACACACTCCCGATCTTTACAACGTTGTTAACGAGAGACTTGTGGACGATAAATCCGACACCTCCTTGGGACAGATGGTCGCCCTCCCGGTGATAGAGCAAGTTGCCGGATTCGAGGATTACCATGTCCTCCCCCTCTCTTCGGACTTCGGATAATCCTATAATATGCCAGCGCAACTTGTCTATCTCTTCTTCCAGCTCCACGATCTTCTCGTCAGTCCTCAGGGTGCGTGCGTTGTACGTTGCCAGGTCGAGTCGTCTAAGGTGGCAACCGAACCTCCACCGGAGATTCTTAGCTTAGCTTTTGATTCTTAATCGAAGATAAATGGTCCACTGCATCTACCATCCATCAGGTGGAGAGACTATATGCTCGTTTGTTACCGTCATTCTATGCAAAAATCACTTCTCTCCTGTTCCTAGATTGAGTAGACTTTACAATGACTGCAGCACATCAGTAGATCTTAATTTTGATCAGGAACTTTATCACAAAAAATATCTTTTGTAATTTGTTAAAAAATTACTTAAAATAGGTTTTTATTATTTTTCTTTTCTTTTACATAATATAGGTAACTTATTATTATTAAGCGCATGATATGTTCCCCTATAAGTAGTTATGCACTTAGCTTAAGACATGTTGGAACTTGTATTTTTTTATTCAAATTTATTGTGTTATAACTATTGGAAAACCTAATAGATAAATAAAAAATGAGGAGTTACCGTTATGAGTTATTGCATCTATAATAGATACAATCGCCCCTCAACTAGCTATTATTTTTAATACTAGTATGGAATCTGATGTATTTCCTGATTTAATGAAATATGTATAGTCGTACTTTTTTAAATATAATAGTACAGTACCCCCCCCCCCCCCAACCCCCTAATTTTAGACAAATTTTGGTACTCCTAACACTTTAAAAAAATTTTGTATTGAATATTATAATATTATTATTTAATTAGATATTTTAGTAATAATATACATCTCCATAAAAATAGATTTGTTTTTACAAGGGGTCGCTCGTCGATGGCGCCAGTTTTAAATTTATGATATATATTTTAATGCCAGGGAAAATTCACAGAATGCTTTGCTTATTTTATGTGCTCCCTGCAAGGTCTTCGACTGTGTTCATCACAAGACATTAATCAAAAACTACAACAATGAGCTGGAAAAAATGTTGCTCATAAAGTTATCACTTCATATTTAAGTAATAAAACTCAAAAAGTGGTTTCCAACAGTAAGAGTTTTTCCAAATTAATAATATCAACGGGTGTTCCTCAGGACTCAATTCTTGACCCATTTCTGTTTTTAATTAATATAAATGACTTACCTTACTTTTAGAGGATAACCACGACATAGAGTATTATTTGCAGGTGTAATTCGCCGATTTTTAAACTAAAACTACATTTAGTAAAATATTACAAAGTGAATAATGCTGTCTAAATTAGTATATTGGCGTAAAAACAAAAGTCCACGACCGAACAAAGGCCTTTCCCAGAGATAATAAGGTTATTTTTGACCAGTGGTAGAGCCACGCGGCAGCTTTTGCTGTCGCACGGATGGGCCGGCTCGAACCGGGGTGGTACCACGACCTCACAGAAAACCAGCGTGAAGTAGAAGTTTACCTCTGCGTTTCGCTTGGTGAGTGCAGGTGGCCGGAGGCCCTTTTTACTGGAAATGAGGCATTCCATCTTAGTCCTCACGGGTGACAACGCATCTGCATTTTGATTCGCAAACGAGGATAGATGTAGATGTCTATGGGCCGCAGCAACCACTTACCATCAGGTGGACTGTGTGCTCGTTTGTCACCCGTATCCTATAAAAAAAAATGGGAAGATTTGGGTTTCTTGATACTACAGTTTCTATTGGAGCCACTCTGGATACCAAGCTACAATAAGGCGTCTATATATAAGCAAGCGCATATTTTTTTCTAAGAATAAAAATAACACTGGGGGAAAATAAAGAAACTTATTTTAGACTTAATCCTATTATTTTATAACTTACAATTTGATTATTTAATAATAATACTAAACAAACGTGACATTCTAACTTTTACTAAAGATATTGTTGCGCGCCACTATTAGTGTCTTGTACATGGCAACACTAGTTACCACTAGCGCCCTCTAGTGTCGAGTAGCAGAATTAGGAGAGTCGAGATCCTTCTAGAAATATCGGGATCGATATGTACTCGAACATTCTAGATGTTTCTATAGTAGAAGGTTCTGGAAACTACCTGTGGCCCTATATAAGGCCGGTATAGACCTCGACCGGGACAGTGTTGAGTCGGCGATACAAACGAATACTTCGAAGCTATACAACTGCGAACTAGTGATCAGTAGTAAAATTGTGTTTTATTATTAGTGTGGTTTAAGTTGTAATTTCATCATCATCATCATTACAGCCCTTCACAAGTCCACTGCTGCACATAGGCCTCCCCCAAAGAATGCCACAAAGCACGGTCCTGAGCCACCTGCATCCATCGACTTCCTGCATATCTTACCAGGTCGTCACTCCATCTAGTGGGGGGACGCCCTACACTTCGCCTGCCGGTACGAGGCTGCCACTCGAAAACCTTTCTTCCCCATCGGTTGTTGGTTCTTCGAGCTATATGGCCGGCCCATTGCCACTTCAGCTTACTAATCCGTTGGGCTATGTCGGTCACTCTAGTTCTACAGCGGATATCCTCATTTCTGAGTTTATCACGCAGAGAAACTCCGAGCATAGCCCTCTCCATAGCTCGCTGAGCGACCTTGAGCTTCCTCATCCGGCCAGTTGTAATTAGTGCTCTGTAATTAAAGTGTCAATTTTTGGTAATTCAATCGGCAGTTTTTAATTGTCTCGAACCCTACAATATCATGATAGTGTGCTGAAGAGATTGCCTTTGTCAATCATTAAAATTTAATAATTAACTCATAAATTGACATTTTACAAAGATGACATGTTGCATGACGAGTAAGAGAAAAACGATCGTTTTAAAGTAATTGTAAAAACTAATATTTATATAGTAGAGTCTGTGTAGCGTAAAAAACTTTGTATTAATCAGGGTTAATAATTTTACGCTCCCCAGTTGCCGCTAGTTGGGAGTGAGCTGAACTTATTTGTTACACAGTATCATTATAATTGAGAAATTGTGTTTTATATAAAAGTTTATCGGTTTCTAGAGTGTGTTTGTTACACAAAACAATGCTTAAAGTTTTTTTTTTACATTTTAACACTTCTTTTATTTTTTCTAATGTTAGGAATATCCGTAGTTTGGTTTATCTGTTTCTAATCGAATTAAAACAACTACGATTTAAAAAAAACATTAACCCTTACACCGAACAAATTAACTTCCTCCGCCGTGGAATCTGTCAAATATTACAAGTGGCCCTTAGCCTAAGTAACCCTTTACTCGCTAGGAACCTATTCCATACCCAATAGTCTTACCAAATAGATTTACAAGTAAGACTACTGATAATTTTCTGACCAAGTAAACCTAACTGCTAAAACATTAGGGGAGAAAATTCTTATGTTAAATTCTCTAAAGTACATGGAATTTATCATCAATTAAGTAGGTATATTTTAGGGAAAGTACTAAGCAAGCATAAACTTGCAAGACGCAGTGTGAGTTTCCCACTAATTTTGTACACTGCTACTACTTGTATTGATTCCTGTTCGTTTGATAATTCTGAGATAAAAATATATAAATAGAGGGAGTTTAAGTGTGTTTGCTCATATAATTGGGCAGAATAATTCTGTCCTGCGTAAATGGCTAGTCTCCGATAATTCTTCCCGCCGAGACTGAAATTCGGTCTGGAGAACTGTCCTACTGCCTCTTTCACGTTTATGCTTGCTATAGTACTAACAAGCATAAACGTGAAAGATCATAAAAATTATTATTATTACTAATCATAAAAAAGCAAACATCAGTCAGTCAAATTAAGCTAAAAAACGTTTATATAAAACGCATAATTTTGACAAAAATAAACTAAAAGTACGAGGGTGACACTGAAACTTTTTAGAACTGGCCACTTATAAACGATATAATAAAAAAATAAGTTAAATTTTGAAAACGGGACTCTGCCAATATTATTGTGTGTGTATTTTATTAATTTGTCATTTATTTACGATTTGGCGGCAAATTGAAAATTCATTTCACGGTGAAGATTAAGAGATGAAGATCAGATTCGGACAAGCTTAGGCATCGGTATAAGTCAAGTGCAGAAAATCCTTCATGAACATTTAGCGGTCTGGAAGCTTTGTGCCCGGTGGATGGACACCTTATAATTTGACAGAGACCCAAAAACTCCGTCGTGTTCATTGGTGTCGTGAAATGGTTCAAAGATTTAACGGAGGTGACTCAAATGCTGTGTTCGACATACTTCGGGTGAAGAAAGCTTGATTTATTGTTATGATCCTGAAACTAAGAAAGAGTCTGCTGTCCGGGTGATTCCTTCCGAGGATTTGCCAACTAAAGTGAAGAGAGGTCGAAGTCGTGGGAAAAAAGATGGTGGTCTCGTTCTTCGGAAGGACAGGTCATTACACAACAATTGTTTTAGATGATTGAAACACAGTTATTGCAGAGTGGTACATTTACAATTGTTTGCCACTTGTCTTCGAAAAAGTCCGGGAGAAACGACCTCGCAGTAGGATCTTCCTTCACCACTACAACGCCTTGTCGCACAAACAAACTATCGACTGCTTGGCGACGTCAGACGTGGAATTACTGGGTCACCCGCCCTATAGTCCCGACCTCATACCTTGCGATTTTTATTTATTCCGAAAATAAAAGTAAAATTTCGAGGAAAACGTTTTATGGACACCGAGGAAGCAGTGGCTGCATTTTAAAATGGCGTCGAAGATACCCCTACGGACGAGTGGGCAAAGTGCTTTTCTCAGTGGTTCCATCGGATTTCAGCGATGTATTTGATCTAAATGGACACTATTTTGAAAATATATAAGAAAACTAATAACTTGCTAGTATGTTCATTTTTTGATTTTCTAGGAACTTTCAATGTCACCCTCGTATTTGTAGCTACCAAAAATTCCATCTATTTTATAGAATAGGATTACTGATAATTTTCTTACCCTGTTGTCTTACCAGTTTGGTTTACTTGATAAAAAATTTGCTGTAGTCAAATAAGTGTGACTACTGGGAAGAAAATTTCTCAGTAGCCTTACCAGTAAGAATACTGGGAAGAAAATTTCCGGTAGGCTTACTAGTAAGATTATTGGGAATACCCCGAATCCACGTATGGCGTGATATGAAAGCAAAATATAATGTATTGCAGTTGCTGGTGGCGTTCCAAAACAAAGTGTCGGACTTCTGCTTCGCGCGCAAGACGGAGAAGGAGGAGCTGCTGAAGGACCTGACGCAGGAGGCGTCGCGCTCCTCGCCGCGGCCCGCGCCGCCGCCGCCGCAGCACCACGCCGCGGCCAACGAGGTACTACGGACCCACAATCCGCTACCAATTAGGAGGACTCTGATCAATAGTTTTCCAAAATGTTTTCCAAAATTTTGCTCGTCTTAAAAAAAAGTCTACGGGCCTCAAAATTTTTTTTTCATTATTTCACTAAAAAGCTTTTTTTAGGAAATTTAATGGTCTTTAAATTGACATAATCAAAAATCCTGTACGATAATTTGCCGCGGAGTAAGCTTACTAGTCCGTTGAGCTATGTTGGTTACTCTGGTTCTACTGCGGATATCCTCCTTTTTAACTCTATCACGCAAAGAAATCCTGAGCATAGCCCTCTCCATAGCTCGCTGAGTGACCTTGAGCGTCCTCATACGGCATGTTATTGGTTATCAAAGTTAAAAACAACTTTTATGGTTTGATTGACAATAACTCCGCGGCATATCATCGTACAGACTTTTTGCAACATTTTTGAAGACGAGCAAATATTTGGAAAATTTCTTTTCGGTAGTTTTCTTAGGATCACTCCAGAACCAAAGATGATAAAAACTTTTCATGGTCAGATCTGAAAACTAGATGCTTGGAGTTACAATTTGCCTTTTTTTTTTACTGTACGATCATTTACCTCAGAGTTATACAGCTTGTTGAAAATCATTTAATCCATAGATTTTTTTATATCCCTTAATTTTCGTGATTAATGTATAAATGACTATTTTATAACTGGTAGAGCCACGCTGCAACTATATTATGGTTGTAGCACTAATGGGTCGGTTCGACTGGGGTTTGGACCACACTTTCACAGAATACCGGCATAATATAGCAGCTTTCATTAGGAAGACTGATCAATAAATGGCGAATGTTCAATAAATACAGAATATTAGAATATGTATCATGAATTATGTTTGTTGTGCGGGCAGCCGGCTGTGGTTAAGAAGGAGGCGCCGCCGCGTCCCCCGCCCCCCACCACCACCCCCGCGGCCCCCGCCGCCCCCACGACTTCGAGCGCACTGCCCTACCCCTCGCAGCCGCAGGGTGAGTTTGTTGCTATTTTTTATTTGCTAACGTAAACTATACAAACAATGAAGGTAATGCTAAACATAATGTTACACGACGAGCGCACCATTTATTTATCAATCTATTACATGCTATAATAGTCCACTGCTGAACATAAGCCTTTGCCATAGATTGCCTCATAAGGGGGATATTTGGCATAGTTGCCACACTTGGCAAGCGGGTTGGCAACCGCAGTTTCATTTTCATCTTTAGTCGTTATTAGGAAGACGCTGCCACCCATCTCCTGATTTGTTTCTCTCTATCGCCTTTTACGACACCCACGGGATGATATGGGGTAGTGGATATTCTTACACCGCCACTACATGATAACTGGCCTTCACAGCGAGCGCATGGCACTACCGAAATGAACGACGCGTGTCAGCTATTTAAGTTAATAGGTTCAATATGAATTAACTGTGAGACACTACGAGTTCCAATCAAGAGAAAATCTGTCAACCTATCTTAACGTAATTTTATAGAACTATTACTATCGGAATTCTCTTTTAAACTTATAAAAAGTTAATATTTTTTCAACTTAACCTCTCTTCAAGGTCACTACTTAACATCGTCAATGGTACCATACAATGCCGTCAACCAAGCGCTCATTCTATATTTTATGGTCCCTCGAGCCGGATTTGAACTAGTTACCAACAGATACTATTCACTATTTTATTTTATTTAAGTTATTAATTACGTGAAATTTTAAAAGTAAACATTTTATTTCTACTTAGCTAAGGTTGCCTGATGGTAAATGAGGCGCTAAGTATATTGTGTGTGTTTAAATGTAAACTATTGTAACTAGTTATAAGTTGATTGCAGAGGTACATGTATTTTCTAGAATTTATTGATAGTGTAATTTTTTAAAGATTTCTCTCAAGTTGGTATATTGGCGAGATTGGTTGGTGCGCACAGGATGTGGAATTTGAGTTTGGGAATCGTTTTCTGTTCTGAATAGTTGCTATAGCTGTATGTAGTGATAAAATGTACATATGTTATATTTTTCTTGTGATTTTAATATATATTCAATTATATATTATATTATAGTTCACATATTTTCCTTTAAGATTGTCTTTCAATAGAGCAAGTAAAACTTATAAGGAGTTACTTTAAGGGTTAAACGATATCACCGGAGACAATGGTTGTGTCGTATGTATAACCACAACTCAACAGTGGTAGAGCCACGCGGCAGTTTTTGCTGTCGCACGGATAGGCCGGCTCGAACCGGGTAGTACACAACCTCACAGACTGCCAGGGTGAAGTAGATATTTCCCTCTGCGTTCCCCCCTCCCCCCACCCCCATCAACATGGTAGGGGAATTGAAGAAAAGACTACCCCAGGAGCAGCACCCCTAGAGAATCCCTCGCTGAGCAGCCACGACCAAACTACTCCACTCCTGAGCGTGGGTACTCAGGCTGCCCCGCGTATTCTGGGGTGGGGGGGCGCAAAATTCCGCTCGCGACTAATACTGCCCAGGGCAAGTGGAGCAATAAAACCTAAGCGACCCCTGTCACGCTATCTCTGAATGTTTGCAACATCAGGGGACTTCATTCCGACCTTAACGCTGTCCATTACCATCTAGAGACGGCGAAGCCTCTTTTTCACCGAGACTTAGGTATCCTCTCCGGCTGATACTTCATATCTTTCCTACGCGCTATCTACATCAGAGAGGACATCTGTTTTCGACGCCTCGGCAGTCTTGAAGGTCCGGACCTGTCCATCCTATGGCTGCGCGTAGACAGCGACGACCATCCCCGCGTCTACGAGTACCTCTATAGGCCCCATAGCGGTAATGCCGACACAGACCGACTCATCGACCACGTCCAAATGGCTGCAGACTCCGTGCTACAACAGGTCCCATCCGCATAGATCGTGATACTCGGTGATTTTAACGCCCACCACGCTGAATGGCTTGGTTCCCGTTTAACCGATCATGCTGGTAGATCTGTCTATGACTTTGCCTTGGCATATGGTCTAACAACTGGTTACTTCGCCTACGCGGATCCCAGATGTGGAGAACCATGTACCTTCCCTGTTGGACCTTCTGCTGACCTCTCATCCGGATGGATATCAAGTCTCCGTTGTTGCCCCTCTGGGCTCTTCGGACCATTGTCTGATCCGGAGTACGGTGCCACTCACGCTCCCATCGCAGTTGCGATCTGCTGCTTGCCACCGTATTTGGCACTATAGGTCGGCCGATTGGGACGGGATGCGGTCTTTTTTTGCATCCTACCCTTGGGGGCGGGTTTGCTTCTCGCCGGAAGATCCCAGCGTTGTTGCCGATTCTGTTGCTGATGTGGTACTCAGGGTATGGAACTTTTTATTCCATCCTCTATGATGCCCATTGGAGGCAGATCCCAGCCATGGTTTGGTCGCTCCTGTAAAATAGCATCACGCTATAAGCAAGAGTGCTACCGGGCCTGGGCTGACGCATCAACATCTCTGGATGTAAACACCGGCGCACTTATAAAGAAGTATAATTCCGCCTCCAGGTCCTTCAAAAGCGTCATTGCCAAGGCAGGGTCTGAGCACATCGGCAGAATTGGCGAGAAGCTAGTCCGCCTTCCTTCTGGAACCCGTGCATTCTGGTCTCTCGCCAAGGCTGTCCAAGGGAACTTCTGTCAGCCATCTCTTCCATCTCTGCACAGAAAGGACAACTCACTGGCCCATGCCGCAAAAGAGAAAGCCGATCTTTTAAACTCTCTCTTTGCGTTGTGAGTTGTGAGTGCTCCATGCGACTTACACAGCGTTCGGTTCGTAAAGCACTCTTCTCCCTAGACGTCAGCAAGTCGAGTGGGCCTTTCTGACGTCCAGGGAGAAGTGGGCGAGTCCCTCCCATTGTACCGCCTGCCATTGCCTGACGGAACCCCCCCCCCCCCCCCCATTGTGCTTCACGTCTTCAACGTGTGACCGGTTTTAACGCGTCTTTTCCGTTACTCCTACTCCCAAGGCCTAATCCCGAATTCATGGAAGATAGCTTTGGTCCACTCGATCCCTAAAAAAGGTGACCGCTCAAACCCGTCCAACTACAGGCCTATGGCCATCACCTCCTTGTTCTCCAAACTAATGGAATCCATTATAAACTGCCAGCTCATGGGGTACCTTGAAAATCACCAGCTGATTAGTGACCGCCAGTACGGTTTTCGTCGGGGTCGATCAGCTGGTGATCTTTTGGTCTACCTGACTCATAGATGGGCGGAGGCAGTAGAGTCCAAGGGGGAGGCATTGGCCGTTAGTTTGGACACAGCGAAGGCCTTCGATCGGGTCTGGCACAAAGCGCTTCTTTCGAAGCTTCCTTCCTATGACCTTCTCGAGAAATTGTGCAAATGGATCACCAGTTTCCTTGCTGATCGGAGCGTCAAGGTCGTAGTAGACGGTGAATGCTCTGATTTCAAGCCTATCAACGCTGGTGTTCCACAAGGCTGCGTGCTATCACCAACGCTGTTTCTCTTGCATATCAATGATATGTTGCAAGCTGGTAACATTTATTGCTATGCAGGCGACAGCACTGGTGATGCCTTATATACCGGCCGTGCCAATATTCCTCGGTAAAACATCACCGAGTACCGGGACAAACTTGTGTCTGAAGTCGAGTCTTTGCTGAACAAAGTCTCGGATTGGGGGCGACTAAATCTAGTCCAGTTCAATCCCCAGAAGGCACAAGTTTGCGCGTTTACCGCTAAAAAGATACCCTATGTCGTATCTCCTCAGTTTCAAGGCACTCCCCTTGTTGTCTCAGCTAGCATCGAAATCCTCGGCGTCGAAATATCGAACAGTGTACAGTTTCGTGGTCACTTGGAAGGGAAGGCCAAATTGGCCTCTAAAAAGCTTGGAGTACTCAGCAGAGCAAGACAGTATTTCGTGCCGGCACATCGCTTGCAACTTTACAAGGCGCAGGTTCGGCCTCACATGGAATACTGTTCTCATCTCTGGGCCGGGGCACCCCAGTGCCAGCTTCTTCCACTTGACCGCATCCAGCGCAGAGCGATTCGAATCGTCAACGACCGAATTCTTTCTGAGCGACTCGATACGCTGGCACTGTGTAGGGATGTTCGATTGAATTTACCACGGGGAGTGCTCTGGGAAATTGTACGGATTAATTCCATCCGCTCAATTTCACGAGCGCACATCGCGTCAAAATTCACGATACCATCCTCACCATCTGGATGCTTGGCGGTCCACGACTGCATTTTACAAGGAGTTTTCTTCTTCGCACAACTTCTCTGTGGAATTGTTGCCAACGGCAATTTTTCCGGACCGATACGACTTAGGACCTTTAAGAAAAGAGCTTACACCTTTCTAAAAGGCCGGCAACGCATCTGCAATTCCCCTGGTGTTGCGGTTGTTCATGGTCGGCGGTAGTCACTTGTGAGCCGCATGCTCGTTTGCCCTTCTATAAAAAAAACACATCTCTGCTCACGAGCATCGTAAAAGTTGACAGAGGAAATGTTTTGCTCTAGGAGATAGTTCAAAATATGTTCAAAGAGCAACATTAGATCTGTAGTTGGCGACTCAATTATCGAGTTTCGAGTTTGTATATTTTATATAGATTAAGAATGACAAACGAGTGATGTAGTCTGCTTGATGGGACGTGGATGATGTGGTCCATAGATATGTACATTTAGATTAAAAAGTGGATACGTTGTCGTCCTTGTGGACTAAGATGGAATGCCTTAGTGAAATTGAAAGATTTGTCACTTTAAAAACAAAATAAATTTTATTTTAGTGAAAACTTAAAGAAGTTTCTAAAGAGAATTGTGATTTGAAACTCAATAAAAAAGTGACGCTAAAAGAGATAGCGAGAGAGTGAGATAGAATACAGTTTACAGTGTTTCCTATGGATGTCATGCACGATCTAGTTTACTGTCAAGTTATCGGCGCGTTTGAAGCGGCGTCTAGTTTGCAGTGCGTCCATATAGACCACTCACGTTCGCCGTTAAGTTTGCATGATGCCGCACCAGTATAAATCATGGCGTCTCTCGCTTATTGCTCCGACTAACGTCATGCATACTTGACCGCTCATACACGTGCTGAAGTTGACATGACGTTGCGAACTTGATCAAGTCGGCAGAATAGAAAATTAAATTTTTGATTCAAGTAGACTTGTCATGCACACTGATGGCCATACACCGTCAAGTTTACCGGACGCCGCTTCAAGCGCGCTGCAAACTTGACGGTAAACTGGATCGTGTATGGTATCTAGTATTGTGTATGGTTATGCATATTATCATAGCAATATGGATGTACACGCCCCTAGCTGCCCCAACCAAGGATGACGGGATTAGGGCCCATGAGTAATCCCATCGACGAGCAGCAGAGGGACGGGGCCAGAATATGGCCACGTGGAATTTCCTAATTACAATAAACAATATGGGAGAAAGCTAGAAACACATAGTACTTACTATTATCCGAAGCTAACTTCGCACCAAGGCTTGGACAGGCCGTGAGTGTGTGTAATAGTGGATGGCGAGTAGTGTACAGTGAGTTGTGAATGTGTGGGGCCTCGGCAAGCATAGGCGACCAGCAGCGGCCGAGTTCCAGGCTGCTCCAAAATGCTGCACCGCTTCAGACTGCTTCGGCGCCGGACCACTTCTTCGTTCGTCACGATGACAGTCCATTAACTCTATCGTACGATTAACTTACTTACAGAAGCCACTAACTCTAATTTGTTATAAAGCGTAACACCCAAAACAAATACAGAATGTCGGTCTATACGAAATCCCGTTACTATAAGCAAAAACGTAACACACCGCACGAGCAATTAATATTGTCAAGTCACTTATATACGCTATCAAATTAGAATAACCAAATTCGCGGTAAATTAGGCGCGCCTAATACGCGATTCAGACTTTGATCGCAATCAATGTTAACTTCCTAACAAATTGTATAACCTTCGTCGTGGCAATATCTGCTAACAAAACCGACTCCAAAAATGGAGGTTTACCGGGCGTCCTCAAATGTGCTCTCGCTAGCACAGCATTATAGCAACTGTTCGACTCGACCCCGCCGCCGGTAGGAAATAACTCTCTCGCGAACATCAAACCGGTACGAATGCACCGCGCCGAACGCCCCCTGGCGTTAGTTCCTGAAATTAGCGTTTGGCGCGAACAAACCCCCGTCCCGGACATAAGAACCTATGTCCGCGAGCAAACCGGCCAGCGGGACAACGTCGCGACGGCAAGTTGCAAGACCGAATCTACAACCAAACTAGGCCACTTTAGGCACCCCATCAGATCTTGCAACCCTAACCAACGCCTCAAAATTACAGCCCCAACATGGGCAAGCCGGAGGGTTGAACTGGATGCCCTTCCTGGACATCGCAGCTCATATATAAGTCCTATTCCTAGACAGAAGTCCGACGACCTCCTTCAAACACCTATCTGTGCTCCTATGATTAGTTCTGCAATCCGACCGGATCAGGTCTGCAAACAGCGACGCGACACGAAGCGGCCCAGAGTGACCTCCTAAGCTTCAGTGCAGAGAGCACCCCCAAATTCCCCATGAACTTCGTCTGTGGAGAGCCGAACGAACGCACAGATAGTCCCTAGTATGAACTTTCAAACAAGTAGGCATAACCAGGCCATCCACCATATAATCATTTACCAAATGGTGCGACAGCTGATTTCCATCTGATAATCTACAACTAGCCAGCCTGTTAGGCAAGTAGTCCTATGCTCATATTTCAACTAGTTTTTCAAAGCATCAATGTTCAACTACAGAATCAATTCAACTAAGTTAATCACCGATGCACATAGGTCAACTTGACAAATTAAACAAAACAATAAACGCAAGAGACCAGCCCTATTTCTCATTTAAATAACTTAGACAGTGCCAACAAAATGTAAACCAAAGGAGAATTTACTTTTATTTACTTCGGCACAAATAGGGTTATCTAATTTCAGCCTTCCTTTTCACAAAGCAAAATGATTAAACACTATCACAAAACATATACATAATTTTTCAAATAGCGCGACATTCAATTTCAACTGAATTCAAACTTTCTTTTCAGCAACCAGGCGCAAAAATCAAATACAATTACAAAGCATACGCACAAGCATTCAAAAAAGGGCACATAATTCAATTTCAATTTTCCGTGCAGCAACAAACACAGTGATTAAATATATTTACAAAAGATATGCCGCAGCATTTAAAGGAGTAGATTAAATTCAATTCTTTTAATCACAACCGCTACAAATATGAAAATTTCGCGGAAAACCCAAAAGCATTTTTTAATTTTAATTTAAAGAAATTTTAACAAGTGCTCGACCAAACCAAATCTAATACCCCTTGACAGCGTGATTCAACGCTCCAGGGGGGCCCTAATCTTCCCACCACCAAGTGGAGGGCACACGGCGTGAACCCGAGACCAATAGAGCACAAACCGCTAACAGTCGCCACTCGGGTTGTACGCCTTCACTGAGGCCGTCGGCAACGGAACATTTTGAAAAGTGGAGACTGTTGACGGCTTAAGGCTCAGTGGAGGCGGCCGTGGTGGGAGCTAAGGCGGCAGCTAGCCAGGGCCGCCTTCATCAAATGGGGAACAGTGGTACACCAGTCGTGGCCACTCAGCTAACGGGAGTGAGAAGGGTCCAGCGGACCGATGAATGGCCGTGAAGTTCCTCTCCAAACGCTGAGGGGGGGTTGATGACACCCCCGCCCCTGGGGGAATTACCCCCCGACGGGTCGGGGGAGGGACCCTTTTCGAACCTAGGGGCCTGGTGGCTGGCCGGCGGGCGCCGTGAGTCGCCCGTCAGAGGGCGTGGCTGAGCGCCCCCGCCCGTGGGGGTCGAAGGCCTGGCAGAGCCCCGAGAGGAGACGCCGTTCGCACCCAGGCACAAAACTGCATGGTGCTTGCCCTGGCAATGCAGACAGGGCCGCCGATGCGGACAGTCTCGCTGGAGGTGCCCTCCCAAACATGAGCAGCACCAGCGGCGCTCCTTGGCGATAGTACGCCTCGCCGGAACCGGCTCACCTAATAATTGCGGGCACGACGTTACCCGGTGATCAGATGCTCGACAAGAGCAGGGGGGGGGTTGACGACGACTTGCCTGGCAGATTCAGCCTCTCACTGGGCACGGCTCGTAAGTCGTCAACGGTGCCCGCCGCGTTCTCTATCTGCCGGCACTGCTCCTCGAAAAACCGCAGCAGGTCATAGAAGGGCGGAATATAGGAGGCCTCGTCCCCGCCGTACCTCTCCTCAAAATGGATTCGAAGGTCGAGAGGTAGACGGGACAGCACGATACCGAGCAACCAAAAAAGCCCACTCGCCCACTGGTAAATCCAGCCGCCTCAACGTATTACAGGCCACCAAAACTGGATCCAACAGGTCCGGACGTAGTCTGGCCCGGTCACTAAGCAGCGGGAGGCTTAGAAGCTGCTTAACATGTTCGTCCGCAATTCGCCGGACGTTGGCGTATCTTCTGGCTAGGAGGTCCCGAGCAGTCTAATAGGCGTCGTCCGACAATCTCAAGTGACCGACGACGCCCAGGGCCTCCCCCTCCAGTGAGGCCAGGAGGTACGCCATCTTTTGGCTTGGGGTCAAGTCACTCCGGGCGTCCACTAGGCTGTCGAAAAGACCAACGAAGGTCAGACTAGGCTGTCGAAAAGACCAACGAAGGTCAGCCATTCGGAAAGGACCCCGGAGAACTTTGGCAGGTCCAGAGTTGGGAGTCGTCCTAACAGCTCCGGCTGAAGCTGCTTCCGAGAGGACTTGGACAGGCCACTCATCCGAGCTTCACGCGCCTCCTCGGCATACCTGCCTTCAGTCTCGATCAACTCGTCCGTGAGCGAAAAGAACTGCTCATAGTCCGCGAAGCAGGAGTCCAGGACTCCCTTCTCCACATCCGAATCCTCGAGCTTAGCGTAAGCCTCCTCCACTGCGGCCCTTCGAGCTTCCACCTGCTCGAACCGCTTCATCAAGTTTTGGACCCTATCCGGTCGACCTATCAAAGCATGGGTGCTTGTGGCCTTTTTTTTTTCCACATGGGGAAATGCCTACGCATACCCGCCTCGCGGGGGCAAGGACGGGTTATGTCGGACTCGCACCGACTAAAACCCCATGGCGTTCCAACCCCGTCGCATATTGGCAAGGCCACGGGAACGCCCTCGCACACTTCCGCGGCCCCACCCGCGCCGGCCGCCCCATGGCGGCCCCTCCTCGGGAGAGGACCACTCCTCCCCCATCTCCCTCTCAGGTAAGGCGCACCAGAACACATGGCGCGCCCTCCCCCTCGGCCTCCAATTTCACATGCGCAACGGACGCCCCCGTGTCCGATGCGCGAAGGCCATGGGGCCAGGAAATACTAGCACCCAGAAGCACCAGCCTTCCCGACCCCAGCGGCGGATCTGGTCTCGGGCTCCGCCGCGAACCAAGTTTCGGTTGCGGAGGGTAGGGAGAGCGGCGCCTCGCAATACCGACACTCCTCTCCCCCCGCGGCCCCACCACCACCGCATCAACGGTGCGGCCCCGTTTGAGTCGCGGAGGATAGGGCGAGTGGCGCATCGCCACACCAACACTCCTCCTCCTCCGCGACTCGACCTCGGCTGCAGCGGCAGAGGGTGCGGACTCCCCTCTCACCGCAGCCCACCAACACACATCCGAAGTGGGCTTCCCAAGCCCACTTGGAGTGGCCACCTCGGGCCGGCCCTACACCTCGGGCCAGCCAAGGGGCTCCTCTTTGTTCACCGTGGTTGACCAAGCCACGGCTACTAAGCCCCCCGCCACGACAAGGCGGGAACCCGTTCGGGGGGGGGGGTGCTTGTGGCCTAGCGTAACTCAGTCCGCAGGCAACGGATTAGTAGCTTGGGCGATGACATCACTACTAAATACAAATTACGACGCGGCTCGAGCACAAATTACAAAGATAACAAATAAAAAATACAACAAAAAATTAACAGTTAACAAATGCAGTTCCTATCAAATCGAGTTGAATAGAAATTACACAAATACGAATTACTACTTATCAAACCAAATACAAGTTAGCACAAAAGAGAAGACACAAATCAAATTAACAAATACTAGTGCGATCAAATCAAGTTAAATTCAAATTGCGCAAATACAATTACTACTCTTTAGTTCAAATACAAATTACAATACAAACGAAGATACACCTCACGGCCAATCAACAAAAAATGCCTAGCTCGGAAATCGACCCTTCGATAAGCAATCCACTACAACTATCCGACAACGATAATTAACCGATTACGTGATAATATCCATCTACCTACATGACGTATACCTCTAGAAAAACTCTCGCTTGCGCACTAAAAGGGTGTGGCTTTCAATCTACCCACTAACCAAAAAAAGGCAAGCAACAAAGGAAAATAATTTTATTATTACGTGCAAAAAAAATATTTTTACGTATTACGGACGGGCGTGATTGTAGACACAAAATTAACCCAATCAAACCAACGCTCCCTGCCACCAGAATTGTTTAATTTTTATCAAACACTATGGGCGGGATCGACCGGGGAATCGAACCCGGAACCGCGCTCTGCTACCAGTATGTACACGCTCCTAGATGCCCCAACCAAGGATGACGGGATTAGGGTCCATGAGTAATCCCATCGACGAGCAGCAGAGGGACGGGGCCAGAATATGGCCACGTGGAATTTCCTAATTACAATAAACAATATGGGAGAAAGCTAGAAACACATAGTACTTACCATTATCCGAAGCTAACTTCGCACCAAGGCTTGGGCAGGCCGTGAGTGTGTGTAATAGTGGATGGCGAGTAGTGTACAGTAAGTTGTGAATGTGTGGGGCCTCGGCAAGCATAGGCGACCAGCAGCGGCCGAGTTCCAGGCTGCTCCAAAATGTTGCACCGCTTCAGACTGCTTCGGCGCCGGACCACTTCTTCGTTCGTCACGATGACAGTCCATTAACTCTATCGTACGATTAACTAACTTACAGAAGCCACTAACTCTAATTTGTTATAAAGCGTAACACCCAAAACAAATACAGAATGTCGGTCTATACGAAATCCCGTTACTATAAGCAAAAACGTAACACACCGCACGAGCAATTAATATTGTCAAATCACTTATATACGCTATCAAATTAGAATAACCAAATTCGCGGTAAAATAGGCGCGCCTAATACGCGATTCAGACTTTGACCGCAATCAATGTTAACTTCCTAACAATTTGTATAACCTTCGTCGTGGCAATATCTGCTAACAAAACCGACTCCAAAAATGGAGGTTTCCCGGGCGTCTACAAACGTACTCTCGCTAGCACAGTATTATAGCAACTGTTCGACTCGACCCCGCCGCCGGTAGGAAATAACTCTCTCGCGAACGTCAAACCGGTACGAATGCACCGCGCCGAGCGCCCCCTGGCGTTAGTTCCTGAAATTAGCGTTTGGCGCGAACAATGGATGAAGGACGAAATGTGTTGATCAGAAAATATTTTATGTATTTTATATTTTATAATTATATGGTGATGAAATTGAAAACTTGGAGTCGATATATGTAGAATAAAATGTAAAATAATTTTTAAATTCGGCGACAATATTACTCTAAATTAAACTCCCACTGTTATCCCACTCCTGATGCTCTGCATGCGTCTCAGTCTCTCCAAGCTTAGTTTTCTGAAGGCTTCACTTGTACTGCGTGGGAACTGTAGACATGATTTGTTTAATGACGTGTGTACGCGCACCCGCAGGCATGCCGCTGCCGTACGGGGCGGCGGGCGCGCCGTACCCGGTGTACGCGGCGCCGCTGCCGGCGCTGTACAACCCGTACGCCACGCTGCCCTACCCGCACCACGCGCGCATGCCGCCGCCGCAGCCCTACCAGCCCTACCAGTACCAGCAGCAGCCCTACCAGCAGCCCTACCAGCCGCCGCCGCCCGGCTACAACCCCTACCCGCAACAATAAGCGCGCCACTCTACACGCTACACGCTACACTCCATATCGCCATCTCACTAATTCACCTTCATATTCACACAAAACCGTAACGACGAGTAGCCACTATTTAAAATGTTTCACATAATATTGCACTCTATCACCACCTACTAATTACAAATTTGTGTAAAACACTCTTTGGCCAATTACATAGTTAATTCATAGTTATTGCATAAATTTTACTATTCAAAGACTCAATTGACTTCATTCTAAGACATTGACTTGCAGAGGCGAAACTACTCGTATCTACTATCTAAAATATCCACAAAATAATGCACTCTGTCACTACCTACCAATTACAAATTTGTGCAAAAACACTCTTTCACCGATCTGTTAAAAATCTGGCCTATGTTCAGCAGTGAACTATTTACAGGCTGCAATGAATCAACGCTCTGACTTTAAAAATGGTGACACCGTCCTTTAACCAGTCACTACATTAATGTGTGCTAAGCTTTACATATCTAATATAGATAAATACAGTCTATGGCGAAGTTGAAAATATTTTTTAAATAATTACAAGCAATACTCAAGAAATATCATTCATGGAGTGGTGCTAAAGTTAACAACCGCATTTGTGCTCGCTCGTCGCTTTTATCACAATTTTTACCAAAGCTATAAAACAAAACTCCAAACCATAGTTCAGTGCACACTTGGAGTCGCATGAGATACTCTCCTGCCATATTTTTAAAATTATATAAATACTTAAAAATTCTTAAAAAATATTTTTAAATTATTTCAAAACACTGTTAAAATGCATGTCATAATTAATTGCTTGCGGTCAATTTAATATATATCAAAATTTGGTTACGGGAATAAATAATATTAAATAAGCGTAAAAAAAAGAATTCTTAAGATTCATAATATCATTGTAGATAAGGGCTTTGTATCCACGCTTAAACATAAGCTAGAAGCCGTTATTAATATGCGAAGGATTATAAATTATAATTATTGTTAATGCATTTTATATTTAGAAACTTAGAAACTAACTTGATATAAAGATATAATGTAGAAAGTTGAAAAGAATTTAAAAAAAATGGTGACTAACATACAAGGAAATTCAGCTTTGTCTTGTATTCGACCTTCTCATAGAATGTGAGACTGCAATTGGATAGTTGACACCATTATTAATAGTATTCATCACAAGATTTAAATTTACCTACTCCTTTTTAAAGTCTCAAAACTTAGTTGATTTATATTTTAAGTTAAATTAAATTTTATAGTTAAAAAAATATACAAACAAATACAAATGTTTGAGTACATGAAATTGACGCCATTTTCACGAACACCCATACAATTTCTATCAGAAAGTTTCATTTTGACAGCTCTTTATGTTATGTATCTCAAAGAACATGCGTGTCATCTATCCTATTGTTTATAATAAATAATTATTTATGATGCTCAAAACAAATCGACGTGCATATAATTATTGTTATAAATATATGAAAATATTCTAAATGTGATACAGTACAGGGCTGATCGTTGCCAGTGTGGCTAGAATTGATCTATCGGAGGTTTATAATGTTGTAAAGAAAATCTATGTAATACAATTAATTACTAATTTGACCACTTGTACGCGATGGAAGCGGTTACAAACGTTCGCATGTGAACCCACGACACATATAGCGTCGTAAATTACTGCATAATTGAGTGTTTTTATTTTATAGTCTGTATGAGCTGTGATTATGCCTTATACACTTGTATCTCAAAGTGAATACGTTTCAATTTTGTAATTTTAATTTGTAATCTGATTTTAACCGGCGGTGCTGTATAGGTGCCGCTCGGCCTCTTACACTGATAGCATTCGATAATTTTATACAATTATATTTATTTAAAGTGGGACACACGCATAATGGCCACTGTCCCTGTCTCTTACCAACATTATGCTAATATGTTGTCATTATTATTATTATATAAATTGTAGTAAATAAATATGTTTTTTATCAAAACTTCAAAGTCTTTTATTTACCAACTGATTAAGTTATAATTCATTTTTATGAACTTTATAATAATCATGCCCTCCAGACAGAGTTTCGGACAGGGCGGCCAGCCTCAACAGAGACTAGCCATCGACGCAGGACAGGATTATAGTGCCCGAGTGTATGCGCAAGCACAGGTGCACTCTCTTTTCCCTCGTCCTAATAGTCGGATGGGAAGGCAATCCGACACGACGGGACACAGATCAGGCGCAGGACCAACGGCTTTACGTGCTTTCCGAGCCACGGGGGTGAACCACCGCCAGCTTTCTGACTCCAAGCTGCTACTGAGAATTTCTTGAGAGAAAAACCTAATATCTGATTTTGGTCCGACCCCGGATTCGAACCCGTGATCAGCAATCACACTTATAATAACTAAACCAATGAGACAGTAAAAAACTCGGGGCTTCTACGGTTCCTGCGGCGCCACCTTTTAAAGGCGGATTCGTATAAATCTCGATGAGATGAGTAATTCCGTTTAAGAGTCCTCTTACATTTCGGCGTTTCGCAAATTTAGGTAGTTTACGCACCGAGCGGGCGGCGAGCTACGCGACCGATACTTTCTTTCATATCTATTCACTCGCTCGCACTATGATACTGTGAGTGTGGCGATTAAACGATCTTGATCTTCCATAATACAACTTTTCTTAGGATGGACTTCAGTGGATGGAATATTTTATTGGTGTGTCATTTTAATGTTATCTTATTAATTATATACTATTTTGATATATTTTTCATTATTTAAGAAATATTTATATATTAAGGTATTTGAAAGGGACGAAGAGAGAACGAAGTGTGAAATATGGGTAAATCAGGAATGTCTAGAACAGGTAAATGAAATTGTATACTTGGGGAGTGCTTTTAGCCGGGATGGAAGATGTGATTTAGATGTGGACAGGCGTGTCGCTGCCGGGAACAAAGTCAATGGTGCCCTGACTGCGTTAGTCAAAAGGCAAGGCGTAGCGAAGAGTGCACGCCTTGCAATACATAACGCAGTGTTGGTACCGACTTTGTTATATGGCAGCGAAACCTGGGTATGCCAGAAGAAGCATAAAAGTAAGTTGAATGCAGTGGAGATGCGATCTCTTCGTAAAATGTGCGGCGTTACCATGGCCGACCGAAAGCGAAACGAAGAGATTCGCAATATGGCAGGTTTGAAAGATGACCTTATCACAAAAATTGATAAGGGCGTGCTTCGGTGGTTTGGGCACGTTGAGCGAATGAGTGAAGACCGAATGGTGAAGAAAATATATAGCGCGAAAGTTAATATTAAAAGGTGTCGAGGTAGACCGAGACTAACTTTCGAAGACCATGTGAGCAAATTGCTCGAAGAGGGTAGGGTCAAAAGTACTCGGATACCTAGACGTGCATGCATGAAGAAGATAATGAATCTGAAAGAAGCGAAAGAGGTTTGTAAGGATCGTGACACTTGGCGATCTGTTCTCTCTGGCTACCCCGTCAGGGATTGTGCGTGAAGATAAGTTAAGTTAAGTTATTATTTAAGAAATTTTGTGACAAAATTAGTACATACAAATATTTTAAATGTTACGCAGTAATCGAATGTTAATAATCGATTATGTCTACTACCGGTAGAATAGTGGTATAAATAAATAAATAGTACGATTGCAACCTGTTTTAATAACTAAAACAACCAAATGTAACTAATATTTTTTTAATCGGTACTGACAGTCAATTACCATATTTTTTATAAGAAAAATATTTGCTGCGACGGCATTGACTGCACTTTTCTCGAGTCGATAATTTCAGGCAGTATACACTTTTCATAAAAAGCTTGTAACTTAGGTAACATATTGAAAATCTAAAATTGGTCGTCTTTGTAAATTTTTAGTACTTTTACTGCACAGTCTAGGCCAGTACATATTATGGCAAGTATTCAGACATTTTTATTTGCTAAATGAAGCTGTTCTTGGATTTTATAAAACCAGTCATGATTTTGATTTAATGTTACACTTGAATCATTGAATTTATAACCTTTAACTTTTTTTTGGTCGAAAGACCGTGTCAAAATCTATTTCGAAAGCTGAAATAGGACATTTAACTTCAATAAGACCGTCACTGTATAAACCATTAGGTGAAGCCTTCAAATAACAATGATCTAGGTCAATGAATAGACCACATTTTTCTATAATAATATTTTCTTGTTTGCTCAATTGTGCCAATGCTACAGACTCGTTGCCCCTACCATGTTTGATGGAAGAGACGTGATCTAAATTATAACTATATAAAATAGTTTTAAAACGATCGATCAAAAACTGCGGTCGTAGTTGACGATGCTCTAGCACGCAGACAATCGACGCACACTACGAAGCAATCGACGCACACTACGATAGTATCGAAACGATACAGCGCGCGAAATCAACTGACGCAGGTCCAACCTCGACAAGCGCTCGCGCGATATTGATCGCAGATGGCCGGCGCAATGAAATATATGGTACTATTATTTAATTAATTAAAATATAATAGTAACAATTTAAAAAGTAAAAATAATAGTATAGTTTAAGCAAATGTTGATGATTATTTTGGTATAAATTTTACGTCTAAATGATGTAGAACTTCGGATATGTTGAGGCCTGTTTCGAAGCTTTTTCGGTCGTTTTTTGAATTATGTCGATTTTATTTTCCTAGCATGGAAGGCATATGACGAAAATGTATTCTATAATTATTAAAGTGTAGAATAATATAATAATAGAATCTACAAATCATGTCTTCGAGAGTTTTTGCCTAAACATGCATCGGGAGAATGATTATTACTGAATAAATAAATAAGTTATCTAAAATTCGCTTTGAGCTTATTTGAGAAGAGAAAACGAACTATTTTTACCAAGTAATTTTTATTTCAAGCAACGAACTGTAAACATACAATTTCAACGAGGATATCTTGTAATTTCGCGTTTTTTTTTTTGTAATATGCCTCTTAAAGACCCTTAAAAATCCACCCTAGGGTGGATACTTGGAAACGCGTGTTCATCTATCCACCCCAGATGGGGTGATAAAATGTGAATTCACTTTTTATTGTTCTTTCGAATTTTTACCCCAAGTACAGTTCAATACATTTAAATTATTAATTAATTTTCAATAACCACAAACTTAATTAAAAAACAATATTACATATTGCCATTACCGTTACCGTCACAGACTATTAAAGTCCATGCATTATGTATTACAATCAAACAATTGCAATAATATCGAATTAAACTTCATCGTTTAAATAATATTATTGTGTAATTTATACATTCAGCAAGATTTTTTCGAGCACACAGTCCACTTGATGGTAAGTAGTGGCTGTTGCCCATAGACATCTACAACTGTCCACTCGACTACGAATCAAAATGCAGATGCATTGTCAGCCGTGACGACTAAGATGGAATGCCTCTTTTCCAGTAAAATAGGTCTCCGGTTCTCCACACTCACCATACGAAACACAACAGTATTAAGCTGCTATTTTTTACGCTGGTATTCTGTGAGAGCGTGTCCCTTTCCTGGTCGATTTATTTCATTATTGCTACAACTATGCCAGTAATATAGCTGCAGCATGGCTCTACCACGTAAAAAAAGTGATGGTGTAAGTTATTATAACGCTAAGTTGCGAATACTTTCAACATTACGTTAGAGTGTTCGCAGTCAGTGTGTTTTTTTCTTTTCATAGTATAGGGTGACAAACCAGCACACATTCCTGACCAGTCCTGACCACCTCCTAATGATGGTAATGGTTACTGTGACTCATAAATACCTACATTTATTTTCGCTTGCAAATCAAAATGCAGATGCGTTGTCAACCGTGAGGACTAAGATGGAATGCCTCTTTTGCAGTAAAAACGGTTCTCTACAGTCACCATATGAAATACAGCAACATTAAACTGCTATTTTACGCTGGTATAACGTGAGAACGTGGTCCTTCCCCGGTCGAGCCGACCTATTCGTGCTATAACTATACTACTAATATAGCTGCAACGTGGCTGTACCACACATAAAATATGTCCAGGTAATTACCAACATTAATTCCATTGTTGAGGAGACTTCATCGTGGATAAATTCGTCACTTAATGTACATTTGCAATCGTTTTCTAAATTCATTTTCTACAACAGATGTATTAGCAAAGAACTAAGCGGTTTTTTTTTTCAAGCATTCCAAAAACGTTACTATGGGATGTTTGTCTTTAACTTCATTTTAGATTATTTTATGCCAAAATTCCAATGAATCTGCAATCCTCCCAAGGTACATCTTTTATTTGAGCGTTTACCTTTCAATCAAGAAGTAGGTACCTATGTATATAATTTTATAGGTAATGTGTACTAAGTATCTTGGGCCAGTTTTATCATGATTCTATAAATGACTGCACACTGCTGAGGGAGAAAATCGGAGGAAAAATAATATACATGTACGAATTCCGCATAGTTTTCGAGATATCAATACTCAAAAATCGAATACTAAAACCTAATCAGCACGCCCCGACTCCCACGTAGTCTTGTCTGCCCTACATCTAGAGTGTTTTCGTAAAGCTGTAGGCGCGGAGGATTCGATTTGCTACGCAAGCGCGAAGGGGCTGCACTTGCCTCAGCGCCGAAGCCGTTTCCGAACCAACTTTGGCTCAATATTCCCGTGTATAAAAAGTAATTTTTGAGTATCGATATATCGAAAAATGTTATTCTTACTTTTCGCCGTATCTCATCGAGATCTATGTGAATGCGCCTTTAAATCGTGGCGCCGTAGGAGCCGAAGTCGTGCCAATAATCATCCCTACAACGGTCAGGTCCAGTGTGTCCAGGTGGAGTTTTTGAGAGCTTACGAAGAAGAAGAGTGAAAAACAAGGACTGTGTCGGCTGGTCGTAAGTGGATGCTGTGGTCCATAGACGCCTACAACGTAACCACCTCTACTAAGAACCTTAATGAGCAGCGGTGTAAGCTTATCCCCTACCTGATGTTATGATAAGAATGCCAAATAATTTTGACTAAATGCAGGTGAGTTGCATTCTTAACAAGAGTTTCGGTTTTTGTCACTTACTATAGGAAACAAAAGCGTTAAGCTGCTATTTCACGCTGGTATTCTGTGCGAGCGTAGTCCCCGGGTAGGTTTATTGTGCCGAACTATTCGTGCTGCAGCTAATTTA
Source organism: Parnassius mnemosyne (assembly GCA_963668995.1). Taxonomy (NCBI): domain Eukaryota; kingdom Metazoa; phylum Arthropoda; class Insecta; order Lepidoptera; family Papilionidae; genus Parnassius; species Parnassius mnemosyne. The sequence continues at coordinate 524,785 of CAVLGL010000002.1, forward strand.
ATTACCTAATAAATAATTAAGTGAAATGTGCTGGTTTACTCTCTGTATTCAAATGGCTAAATAATCAGTTAGTGATTTCTTGTGACAAGAAATTCTCAGTAGCAGGCCAGAGTGAGAAGGTCGGCGGTGCTTGACCCCCGCGCCTCGGAGAGCACGTAGCCGTTGTTTCTGCGATGCGCCTCATCTCTCTCCAGTCCAACGGACTGCACAGATACTTGGACACGTGAATACTATGAATACTTAAAGACTAGCTGCCATGACCGCAATTCGGTCTGAACGACATTATTATTCTATTCCCAGAGAAAACCTGTATGTCAGACTTATGTCACGTTTTCAACTGTCAACAAATCGCAATTAAATCATCTCAGTATCATACAAGTGGCTGAATTCAAATAATAAAAAGTAAACTGTATTTTATTAATGAGATAATCAGTTTTACAAAAATCTTTTAGTAGGTACAACAATAACAATATGACTTTATAAAGATACATTTTTTTACCAAAGTTGAATACAAATCATAAATGAAGCACATATCCGAAGTGTTGTTTGTTTCTCTAAAATCGAGTGCTTGCCATGGCTGTAGTGTTTGTTCTATATAAATATTTTAATGGAAAAGCTTTCCTTCTTTTAATTTCAAACGCAACTTTATTCGGTTATCTGGAACGATACAGATAAATTACTAATTTTTTTATTTGTCGGTGGTCTAAAAACTATTTCCTTCTTGCCTTTTTGCAGGACATGCTTGGAGGAACCGCTCCTTAAGACGACTTGTTTTTGAGAGGGACCATCTGCGTTGCGAGACACGACTACAACTTGCGGACGGTTCTCAGTATCTTCATTAGCTATAACTTGTACTGTTTCGACCTTTCCCTTATCTTTGTAGAACTTTCTTTCGCCGAGGAGCTGGGCAGCTTCAGCGTTACTTATTTTAGTTTTGAACTTAATGTTACCGTTTTGCGACACATAGGTCAAGACCGGTTTCACTACTTCACTGTCACTGGATTGCGCCATGTTCCTTCTAGATAAAATACGTATACGTTTCCTATGAGATTTCTTACGCTTTCTTGCCTTTTTCAACAAATAATCTGAATCGCTGGATGCACAAGTGTCACTCGAGCAGGTGTCTCCGGAGTCGTTTGTAGTGTCGCTAGACGTATCTGAGTAGAAGCTAGGTTTGTGTTTAATTTTAGGAGGGCGTATATTTGGAGGAAATGGCACAACAACCAAGGGAGGGGGCCCCGGTACCGGCATGGGGAATGCCGGTCCAGGAAAAGGGATGGGTGGGTTAGGAGGCATCGGGAGAGGTGCGCTGTCTGGGCTACGGCACCTACAGTTCTGGTGACAAGGGGAGCAGTACGCGAAGAAAGATGGCGTGCAGGAGGGCGCACAAAGACAAGGCGGGCAAGGTGGGCAATTAGGCAAGCGTGGTTTCGCTTGGCAGAAGCTCGGCGGCGCGTACGCGGGCATTCCGAATGGTACCGGCATCGGCATTGGCACATGCACGGCCACCGCAACGCTACGCGGTGTCGTTGTCGTGGTAGTCGTTGTCGTCGTCTTCGTCATCGACTGCTGCATCTGCACGACGACTGCTGGCACCACCACCTGCATAGCCGCCGGATTCACTGCGTACATCGGCACAGCAAACTGCATCTTCACTACACGCATCGTAGCAGTCCAAATGATCAATAAACTCCATTGCTTCATTTTTTTTCTAATATCTTCTTAACTTATGTAAGTAATTGCACCGAAAGTACATTTGTGGAAGTATGAAGAGATGTTTTGTTCACGATAATATTTGACACAGTTGAAGGCTGTTCCGCTGCGCCCGCGCTCGTAACTACGTTTATGTATTTTCTGCGTAACGTACATTGTATTGATCGATAAGGGCTATGTTTTATTACTTTCTGTATGACTTTCAATGGTGAATACGAGAACTAAGCGCTCTCTCTAAAGTAGTGATTCAAAGTATGGGAAAGTTATTGCATTTCATATTATTTGGAACATTATTTTATATTTTAACAGAGGTAGAGCCACGCGGCAGCTTTTGCTGTCGCACGGATGGGCCGGCTCGATCCGGGGTGGTACCACGACCTCACAGAATACCAGCGTGAAGTAGAAGTTTAACCTCTGCGTTTCGCTTGGTGAGTGCAGGTGGCCGGAGGCCCTTTTTTACTGGAAATAAGGCATTCCATCTTAGTCCTCAAGGCTGACAACGCATCTGCATTTTGATTCGCAAGCGAGGAGAGATGTAGATGTCTATGGGCCGCAGCAACCACTTACCATCAGGTGGACTGTGTGCTCGTTTGTCACTCTTATCCTATAAAAAAAAAATTATAATTTTCACTTAAGTCCATAATAAGTAGACACAGCTTGCGATTTGTTACATCCAAATGTTGACACCTCCGTGGCGCAGTGGCAATTAAGTTGCAGCGTTAAGAGCCGCGGGTTCGAATCCTTCACGGAACAAGTATTTGTGTGGCCTACAAATAATTGTTTCGGGTCTGGATGTTTGTCCTTGTGCAATTTATGTTTGTAAACTACCCCCACGATACAGGAGAAAATCCTAGTGTGGAGGTTACGTTTTTTAAATAATAAATAAAAAAGCCTAATAGGGGTATATTGATTAAGAATATTTACCTTTAAACGGTTTTTTTTTTACTATTTCTTATGCGATGTACCTAATTGCGCGGTGCATCTTTGTGTTTTCATAATGATAAGAGTATTAATTGACTTACTCGTAAGTTAGTGCACGCCCAGACCGACCAAATAACATCTTTTACCCTCCGCGTGATTACAAGATCCCTATTTTAAAGGGTTTGTGCAGTTAGTTATAAACAAGAGTCAATAAACAGTTAGGTATCGTGAATATTTTTAAAGTAACCAGCGCCCTGTCTTCAAACAGATGACATGAATACTCCAATACTTATCATACTAATCTTCGGCCTGCTGCACCGCGATTAAAGCTTAGCCACTGCACTACAGAGTCAGGGATTCGGCATTTTTGGACGGATATACAATACTAACACCATTTGCTGATTAACAACCTTTTTTATATAGAGGTAGAAGTGATAAAGGAGCACACAGTCACAGTCGCAGTAAATGCAGATGCATTGTCACCTGAGTGAAACGTGTTGCCAGTTGTCTACTCGTACCGTATGAAACACCTCAGCTGTAGGAACTGCACATACACTCACCATACCATTTAATATTTACGTTAAACACGAGAGTTGCAGTATTTACGTGTTTATTCCACTCATACAAAGAAATGACTTTAAGGTATAATAATTTAAATGACGGCTCTGTGGCGCAGTGGTTTAGCAATGAGTTGCAGCACCGAGGTCCGCGGGATCGAATGCCGCACGGAATATATATTTGTATGGCCTGCAAGTAATCCTTTCGGGTCTGGATGTTTGTCCTTGTGCAATTTATGTTTGTAAACTGTCTCCACGATACAGGAGAAAATCCTAGTGTGGGGGTAACGTTTTAAAAAAAACTGTGCAGCTGATATTATAATAAATGATCCATGAATATTCTTGCATTGCATACTTAACGAAAGTGGAATATTACAATTATGCTCGATATCTTTTTCAACGTGGTTCTTCCCTGGTCGAGTGGCCGACCTATTCGTGTTGCAGCGTGGCTCTACCACATAATATTTAAAAATTTGATTTTATAAATGCGTATGTATGAATGAACACAAAACTCATTCCTCTTTTGACGTAAGAAATTAATAGAGTTTCCACGAGCTACAAGGCCACCCAATGTTATGTTAAGTAACCTACGACCAATTTAAAAAAAAGAGGCCGCAGATTGGTTCTCACACCTGTGTTCCAAGATGAAATGCCTCATAACTTGTAATTTTTTATAATTTAAGGATGACACACGAGCACACAGTCCGCCCGATAGTAAATGGATGATGCGGCCCATATATCTATGGACCACAGCTATCCTCAATTAAGAATCGAACTCTAGTAGCGTTGTCACCCTTCAGGACTAAGATGTAATGCCTCGTTACCAGTACAAACTACTCCGGTTCTCTGCACTCACCATTCGTAAAAGAGCAACATTAAACTTGCTATTTTACGCTGTTAATCTCTGAGAGCATAGTCCCCGGTGAAACCGGCCTAATCGTGCTGTGACTTTAATATAGCTGCAGCATGGCTCTACCACGTTTAAAATGCTGCCTATCAATTACAATTCAATTATCAATCGTACAAGTGTTAGTGGATACACTGCTAGCTGTAATAGGTGGGAGAGGCTGGCGTCTCACGTCTGCCCTTCGCACCCGGCACTCCGCCTATTGTACCCGAGGCATCAGTTGCAATTGACTACGATAAGAGGTTTTTTTAAAATATAATAAGGGTGACAAACGAGCATATAGTCCACCTGTTAGTAACTGGATGCTGTGGCCCATACACATCTACATTTATTCTCGATTAGGAATCAAAATGCAGATGCGTTACCACCCTTAAAAACTAAGATAGAATGCTTCGTTTCCAGTAAAAGGGTCTCTGGTTCTCTACACTCACCATACGAAACACAGCAGCAACAAGCTGCAATTTTACGCTGGTATTTACATTTATTCTCGATTAGGAATCAAAATGCAGATGCGTTACCACCCTTAAAAACTAAGATAGAATGCTTCGTTTCCAGTAAAAGGGTCTCTGGTTCTCTACACTCACCATACGAAACACAGCAGCAACAAGCTGCAATTTTACGCTGGTATTTACATTTATTCTCGATTAGGAATCAAAATGCAGATGCGTTACCACCCTTAAAAACTAAGATAGAATGCTTCGTTTCCAGTAAAAGGGTCTCTGGTTCTCTACACTCACCATACGAAACACAGCAGCAACAAGCTGCAATTTTACGCTGGTATTTACATTTATTCTCGATTAGGAATCAAAATGCAGATGCGTTACCACCCTTAAAAACTAAGATAGAATGCTTCGTTTCCAGTAAAAGGGTCTCTGGTTCTCTACACTCACCATACGAAACACAGCATCAACAAGCTGCAATTTTACGCTGGTATTTACATTTATTCTCGATTAGGAATCAAAATGCAGATGCGTTACCACCCCTAAAAACTAAGATAGAATGCTTCTTTTCCAGTAAAAGGGTCTCTGGTTCTCTACACTCACCATACGAAACACAGCAGCAACAAGCTGCAATTTTACGCTGGTATTTACATTTATTCTCTATTAGGAATCAAAATGCAGATGCGTTACCACCCCTAAAAACTAAGATAGAATGCTTCGTTTCCAGTAAAAAAGGTCTCTGGTTCTCTACACTCACCATACGAAACACAGCAGCGTTAAACTGCAATTTTACGCTGGTATTCTGTGAAAGCGTTCTCCGTTACCGTTCGAGGCGACCCATTCGTACTACAACCATAATATATGCAGGCTAGACTCCGTTGAAACATGCCGCCGTGACCGCAATTCGGCCTGGAGGACATTAGCCTAGTATTCATTAGCCCATATCATCCCGTGGGTGGGGTAAGGGATGGGGCGCAGCATTTTCCTGTTAACTGCGTGCTCACTATGTCCATCTGTGAGGCAATCTAATGGGGGGCCTGTGTTCAGCAGTGGACTTTTGGCTATAAGCTGTAATAAATATGATGTAATATGATAATAATGTCGTTCAGATATATCCAAAAATATACTCATCAGAATATAGTTATTGGTTTGCTTCAATAATTACCTCATATTGAAACCTTTATAGTTCCATTCATACGGAACAATGAAAAGTTTGCGTAACACAGTGTATTTCTAGTTGAAAAACTTTCGCTTTTCCGCATTATTGATCTGAATATGGCGCGCCAGGTGTTTCAGATCCTAATTATTATTTGTGTCACACAAATATTTGACTTCCTTGATGTAAAATTGATTACGAAACAATTTCATACAAACCCACTTGTGAAAATGGTTGCAAAAAGAAGCATAAACAGCAACGCAAATATTGCTTCGGAGGCATTTGATCTACGCAGCAACAATGCAGGAGTTAACCAAGGCCAAGGCCCATCGGACAACTCTTGCTGTGGCACAGGCGGCTCATACAGTCCCTTCCCTCTCCCCGTAGCGCCAGCCCCTATGTTTCAGTTGCCACAGGTGATGTACGCCAAAACGGTCTATGAACCAGTGGTCCACGATCATCCGCCTATCCATAAAATACATGCCTGGATGGAAAACAAGAGGAAAAGGAGACGTAGAAGGAAACACAAGATCTCATATTCAAGCGAAGCAAGTGATGAAGACTCATGTAGCGACACCGGTGAAGATTGGAGCAAGAGTTAAGATTACTAATGACTAACAATTACGGCTGTGAGCGGCATTTTGATAATAGTTTTTTTTACCGAATTTCAATGTATTAAAATTAGGATTGGCGCCCGTAGGTACTTTATAATATAGTAATGTATGTTATTTCGGACAAACGTACTTTATAAAACCAATAAAGTATTATTTTATTTTACCTATTGTTACGATTTTTAAGATTTTATAGTTTGCTAAAAGAATAAATTGCATAAATTATAAATATACCATTTAAAGACACCAATAGCACGAATTTGACAATTTTTAGATTTGGTCCGCTTCACAATAGTGGCAATATATTATTCTATTTTTTTTTTCTACTAAGCCAGCGCTTATCTACGATCCCACCTGATGGTAAGTGGTGATGTAGTCTAAGATGGTGAAGCGCACTGACTTAACAGAAGCCTATTCACTCTTGCCTTGAAGACGCCGACATTGTAATCGGATGAAAGACAGATGCTGGCAACTTATTCCACTCCTTTGCTGTGCGCGTGATGAACTACGTGGCGAACCGTTTGGTTCGAATGCGTGGTAAGTCAACAACGAAAGGGTGGAGACTGGTCGAACGTCTGGTTGTCCGATGGTGGAAGGGAGAGGCAGGAATTAAATTATGTAATTCCTGCGCACACTCCGAAATGCATCATTAAATGAATGTAAAAACTTTCATTAAATGCATCATTCTACGTAGTAATGATTTTGTGAATTTGTACAAAATCGTGTCATGTCAATGTCAGCTATCCATTTTAGAATAGAATAGAATTCGGACGTCATGCAGCGATGGAGCGAATTTTATAGAGAAATGTATGCGTGTGATAATCTTAGTGAGGGATCCGGGGATGACGCCGTGACTGGTACGCCAGACCCGGACCTCGATGACACTGAGGTCTTCAGTATAAAAGAGATTGAACGTGCGATTCGAAGTTTGAAATGTGTATATTTTTATTCAATAGAATATTTTTTTATTCAATATAGATCACATGTGTAATTCTTATTGAAAGTCATTTTTTACTTTACCACTGGTTCGAAAAAAAAACCTCTGTCCTGGGAAGAACCAGCAAGAAACCTACCTGGACTTTTTTTTAAAGCAAATTTTACATTAATGGTTGTACAAACTATCTGAGCGAGATTAGAATGGCTCTCCAGCATCTTAAAAACGGCAAGGCCCCAGGCGATGATGGAATTACAGCGGAGCTTCTGAAAGCGGGTGGAAACCCGGTACTTGAAGTCCTTCAGAGGCTCTTTAATTCCGTACTCCATGGTGGCATTACCGGAGGCGTGGAGCAGAAGTGCGGTGGTCTTGTTCTTCAAGAAAGGCGACAACGCTCTCTTGAAGAACTACAAACCGATTTCCCTTCTGAGCCGCGTCTATGTGCTGTTTTCGAGAGTCATTACGAATCGTCTCGCGCGCATACTTGACGACTTCCAGCCTCCCGAACAAGCCGGTTTCCGAACTTAGCACCATAGACCACATACATACCCTTCGACAAGTTGTACAGAAGTCCGAGGAGCACAATTTGCCACTATGCCTGGCGTATGTGGACTATGAGAAAGCCTTTGATTCCGTCGAAATTTGGACGTTGCTGCAGTCCCTTCAGCGGTGCCAAGTTGACTGTCGGTATATCGAAGAGCTGAAGTGCTTGTACAGTAGGCAACGATGGCTATCCGAGTACAGAACCAGAGTACGAAACCTATCCAATTGCAGAGAGGTGTAAGACAGGGTGACGTTATATCCCCGAAACTTTTCACCGCTGTATTGGAAGACGTTTTTAAGCTTCTGGACTGGAAAGGATAGGGTATTAACATCAATGGCGAGTACATCACTCACCTTTGATTTGTCGACGATATAATCCTTATGGCAGAATCGCTGGAGGATCTAAGTACCATGCTCAATGACCTCAATAGTGTTTCCCAACGGATAGGTCTTAAGATGAACATGGACAAAACAAAGATCATGTTTAATGTCCATGTCACACCTATGCCGGTAGTTGTTGGGAGTACTAAGCTCGAAGTTGTTGACGAGTATGTTTAGCTGGGACAAATAGTCCGACTGGTAAGTCCAACTTCGACCGAGAGGTCAATCGACGGATTCAACTCGGCTGGGCAGCGTTCGAGAAACTACGACACATCTTCTCGTCAGACATTCCTCAAAACCTTAAAACGAAATTGTACAACCAGTGCGGGTTGTTAGTGATGACTTACGGATCTGAGACGTGGTCCTTCACTGCTGGCCGTATGAGGAAGCTCAAGGTCGCTCAGCGAGCTATGGAGAGGGCTATGCTCGGAGTTTCTCTGCGTGATAAACTTAGAAATGAGGATATCCGCAGTAGAACCAGAGTGACCGACATAGCCCAACGGATTAGTAAGCTGAAGTGGCAGTGGGCCGGCCATATAGCCCGAAGAACCGACAACCGATGGGGAAGAAAGGTTCTTGAGTGGCAGCCTCATACCGGTAGGTGAAGTGTAGGGTGACCCCCCACGAGATGGAATGACGACCTGGTAAGACATGCAGGAAGTCGATGGATGCAGGTGGCGCAGGACCGTGCTTTGTGGCATTCCTTGGGGGAGGCCTATGTTCAGTAGTGGACTTATGAAAGGCTGTAATGATGATGAAACTATATAAGTACAAAATTTATTTTAGAAACAACTTGGAAGCGATCACCTCATTCCCAGGGGTTATTATCAACCATGTATTAATTTATACTATAATAACCCTTTTTATACAGTTTCAACTTAACAAAACATTTAAACTTGCTAATAGAGAGAGCCCGTACACTTTCCGGGACCTTGTTGTAATACGAGTAGCGTATACATTGCCCCAAGAATGAATTACTGACTCTGTGGAGTCGAGAAACTGGTATCACTAGCTTGTGTTTGTTCCTACTGTTTACAGAATGTATATCACTTTTTTTACTAAAACTACCTTTTTTTTTTGTAAACATACATTAAATTTTCGTAAATATACTGAGAGGCCAAAGTTAATATATTTATTTCTTTAAATTTATCTCTAAGAGACTCTCGGTTTTAGGTTGTAAATAGCTCTAATGGCCCTCTTCTGTAAACCAAATATAGTTTCTGAATCAGCCGCATTTCCCCATAGCAAAATCCCATAAGACATTATGCTATGGAAATAACTGAAATAAACTAATCTAGCTGTCTCGACACTAGTGAGACCTCTATTCTTTTTTACAGCATAGGCTGCAGAACTTAGTCTGCTTGCTAGTTTGGATATATGGGGGCCCCACTGATTTTTGCGTCGAGAGTGATGCCAAGAAAAACAGTGGATTCAACAGGGCTCAGTTCTTCCCCATTTAAAAACACATTGGTACTCAGATTTTTAACATTAGTTGTTGTAAATTTAATACATTTAGTTTTATTTCCGTTTAAATGTAGATTATTAACGTTAAACCAATGAACTAATTTTGATATAGCATTAATCACTTCGTCACATTTAAATGATTGACGTTTATAAAAGCTTTTATCCTCCCGCGGGAGGTGCTCTTCATACTAGGTAAGACACATTATTTTATTTTATAACGCGGATATTTGCGAAGTAAATTTTTCTAAAAGCTTTTATATAATGGATTTCCGCAAAGTAACGCCTGATTCTATTAATTAGATTGACGTTTAAGTTTAAAAATCAAGGAAGTATCATCAGCAAATAATACTATATCATGATTATCCTCTACAAGAGAAGGTAAGTTATTAATATACACTAGAAATAGGAATGGGCCGAGAAACGAGCCCTGAGGGACACCCATTAGTACAGGTGAGCCGGAAGAACTTTTGCCATTGATAATAACTTCCTACATTCTATTACCTAAATATGAAATAATAAGTTTAAGCGCTGTGTTCTCGACACCATAGTACTGTAGCTTCCTGATTAATGTCTCATGGTGAACGCAGTCGCAGGCCTTACAAAATAGTACAAAATATAGAAAGGTCACAAAATATACCCAAAGCATCCTTTGAATTCTCCCATGCACAAAAAATATGTTTAATAAGCTCAACTCCAGCGTCAGTTGTCGAGCGACCCCTTGTAAAACCGAATTGATTTATATGTAGCAATTTATTAATATTAAAGAAACTTAACATCTGATCTATTCATTCCCGTCACTTCAGCGTTTCTTACAGAGTTTATTCTAGGCAACCCTAATTAAAATTCTAACACCTGCATGAAATGAAATCCAAGCGTTACTGGGCTCTTTGAATTACGTAAAAATACACTCATAGCTGTAGTCTCAGTTTACTGCCTGGAAATGAAATAAAAGATAGTTTTAAGGGAATAATTATTGTTTAGTTTGTAACAGTTGTGTGATGTTAGAATATCAACTACAGTGTAGTCTATACATCATACGTTCCGTAGGTGTCGTAAATGACGACAGAGAGAAATAAACCTAGAAAATACTATTTTGTGATTGCAAGCCCGCCTGCGAAGCATGGCAATATCCCTCTGATGATGCAAGCTTATGTTCAGCAGTACAATACCTCATCCATCCGATCCAGCCTATAAAAGTCCACTGCTGATTATAGGCCTCCCTCATAGACGGGGAATTTTTGCATAGTTGCCACGCTTGCTATAGCGTTCATAACGCGTATAAAACGGCATGTTGCGTTATTTCGTGTTTGTCTGATATTTTTTATGAAAGAAAACAAACGAGAAGCAAACGAGCATAAGGCTCACCTGATGGTGATGGTAAGTGTTCACTGTCGCTCATGAACAATTGCAACAACCGGGGAATTCCAGAGGAATTGCCGGCCTTTTAGAAAGGAGTAGACTCTAGAAATGAAGGAACCTGAGTCGATACGTAAAAACCGTTGGCGACAGTAAATCCCACTGTGAAGTCGTTCGCGGCAGAAAATTCCGCGTAAATATCTGTAGAAGTATTTTTCTTAAATTCGCGTAGTTGACCACCAACTACCAAGATGATGAGCATCGAATTTCGAATGCTGTCGCAGTGTACGAAGGTGAAGTTCTGCAGCTGGATTTAATCCGAACAATTCCTCTGAGTACTTCCCGTGGTATACGCGACAAAAGTGCGATGAAGAGACGTTACATCTCTGTGCATGGGACGTCTCTTGGCAAGACGGACGTTAGAGATAATAAGTAGAAATATGTTGTTTATATACTCTCCTGGCTGATTTCACAAAATCACATGGTGCGTAGTGTAATAAACGCAGAGGCACTCATTCTTACTAATGAATCTAAGTCTTATGTAACACATTAGCGCTGTCCCGACGTCCAGACGCGCAATTGGATATGTAATCCCTGGTTAATACCAGATCGCGTCAATGAGGAGTGGTTCCTTGGTTCCACGACCACTGCCCCGACTACCATTTCACCTGAATTGAGTCCAGGTGACGAGTGGTTCTCGCGTTCAAAACGGATGTTAGTATCTTGTATATGGTAAGCAAACGATATTTAGATTTTATTAGACGGTATTTGCTCGAATCTGTGGTATCCTGGTCTTTAGGAACCAATTGAGTGATCCCAGTAGTGAAGAAGCTCGGCAGCAACTTCTGGTTGAGAACCTCTTGAATCTGTCGGGCGGACATAGCGAGACACACCACAAACCCCTTCACCTAATAGTGATGCAGCCTGTCGAGTCCCGGACTTTTCTAGTTTGGGGCCCTGCCGACCCCGTAATTTATTCTTATTATTATTATTGGGAACCTCTAGCTTATACGACAATAACGGAGTAGGTCAGAGTTACGAAAATTATCAAAACACGGCCAGATGCAATATCCAAAAATATAGTGGCTTGCATCCAAAAGGCCTATGTTCAGCAGTGGATTTGTGAAGGGCTGTAATGATGATGATGATGAATGATTGCATCCAAACCCGCCTGGATCTGCAACCTAAGTATAACATGCCACAACTGCGCACAGAACTCCCCTCACATCTGAAAAGGATCTAAGTAAGGAACCGTGATGCTCCAATGTAAATGGGCGGAATTAACATCTTGATGCTGAACTCGTAATATTTTTAAATTCTCATACATGTGACATACAAAGCAAAAAGCAGACTTAGTTCTGCAGCATATGCTGTAAAAATCATTAGAAATCTTACCAGTGTGATAACAGCTAGACTTGTTTACTTTAGCTATTTCCATAGCATAATGTCGTATGGTATTTTGCTACGGGGACACGCTACTGACACTGAAATTATATTTGTTTTACAGAAGAGGGCCATAAGAGCAATCTATGATTTAATAAGTAAAACCTAGAGTCGCTCCGACAAAAATTTAAGGAAGTTAATATTATATTAACTTTGGCCTCTCAATACATTTATGAAAATGTAATATACGTACACAAAAATAAAGGTAGTTATACAAAAATAAGTGATATTCATTCTGTAAACACTAGGAACCAGTTACTCGACTCCACCGAGTCAGTAATGCATTCTTGGGGCTGGGCGTGGTTTTACACAAAAATCCCAAAAAAAATCTGAGTACCAATGTGTTTTTAAATGGGGAAGAACTGAGCCCTGTTGAATCCACTGTTTTTCTTGGCATCACTCTCGACGCAAAAATCAGTGGGGCCCCCATATATCCAAACTAGCAAGCAGACTAAGTTCTGCAGCCTATGCTGTAAAAAAGATTAGAGGCCTCACTAGTGTCGAGACAGCTAGATTAGGTTATTTCAGTTATTTCCATAGCATAATGACTTATAGGATTTTGCTATGGGGAAATGCGGCTGATTCAGAAACTATTTTTGGTTTACAGAAGAGGGCCATTAGAGCTATTTACAACCTAAAACCGAGAGTCTCTTAGAGATAAATTTATAGAAATAAATATATTAACTTTGGCCTCTCAGTATATTTACGAAAATTTAATGTATGTTCACAAAAATAAAGGTAGTTATACAAAAATAAGTGATATTCATTCTGTAAATACTAGGAACCAGCCGGGCTATTCACAATCGTCTCGGAAAGCGAATTCGACTCGGATTCGATAACTTCTCGCACCGAAACCAATAAACGCTATTCACATTTAACGTTCGGATAAAGGTCACTTAGATACATCCCATAACTATTGTATCGTCATTTAGTTACATGCATTTACGAATTTTGTAGATAAATAGGCTTTTGTATTTTTTTAGAGTAACGCCTAAACAAAAACATAATGCAATATTTTGGTGTTAGCCATTGATATCGAATATAAAAAATATATAATTTAACTATATAATAAATAACAAAAAAACTGAGATATGTCTCGTTTCACAAAGCAGCATATATATATATATATATATATAGAAAACTTATAAAAACACACCTTTCACAAAAATTCAGCTTTACGATTAAGTGCAAATATTGAAGTAATTATATGAAAATACATCTTATAGATAATTGTAATTAATTTTTGTTACCTACCTTATAATTAAAAGGGTTTATTTATCTCTTCTAATCATCAATATTCGAAAAGTTTTCGCCAGCCTCAGAGCTCTCGTAAAGTTTCCGATGCAAACTGTCACAATTATCGAAAACAAACGTCAAAGAACGCCCCATAGAAAAAAACCCAGACCCGAAAGAAACGAGACATATCTCAGTTTTTTTGTTATTTATTATATAGTTAAATTATATATTTTTTATATTCGATATCAATGGATAACTCCAAAATATTGCATTATGTTTTTGTGCAGGCGTTACTCTAAAAAATTACAAAAGCCTATTTATCTACAAAATTCGTAAATGCATGTAACTAAATGACGATACAATAGTTATGGGATGTATCTAAGTGACCTTTATCCGAACGTTAAATGTTAATAGCGTTTATTGGTTTCGGTGCGAGAAGTTATCGAATCCGAGTCGATTTCGCTTTCCGAGACGATTGTGAATAGCCCTGCAGTTACTCGACTCCACCGAGTCAGTAATTCATTCTTGGGGCTGGGCGTGGTTTTACACAAAAATCCCAAAAATATACAAAATTTGACCTGCTCCAAGTTCAAAAACTTTATTAAACAAAGTTTTTATAAAAAGGGTTATTATAATATTAAGGAATTTATGGATGATAATAACGCCTGGGAATGAAGTGATCGCTACCAAGTTATTTCTAATTTGTTTTATGTGGTTAATTGTGTAACATACATGATTGTAAGCTGATATTTAAAAAAAGTCCCGCTGAGTTTCTTGCTGGTTCTTCTTATTTTCGAACAAGTGGTAATTAAACAAAAGAGTGACTTTCAATAAGTATTAAGTATTTATAATCTATATTGAATATAAAAGTTTCTGTTTCTGTTTCAAGCTTAGACTTTCGATGTCGGTATCAAAAAAAAACTATTAATTCCAATTTTAAGCGAAAAAAGGCAGATGTTTTAATAATATAATCATAACTTTTATTTACTTTTAAAAATTAATATAAATCAACAAAACTACAGACAAAAGGAACTAAAAGGGCATTAATTCACGTCACAAACGTTATGGAAATCACAAGACAAGTTTCCAAATATTATGCATAATTCATACATTCATTATTATATTATAAACTAGCGATCCGAGGCTTCGCACGGATGATTTCTGGATCTCAACAACAGTGCCACCTGCCGGGTCCAATTGTGAAATAGTATGGAATGAATGAAAAAAAAATTGGAATTAAATCTAATCAATGCTAGCCAATATAAAAGTATAAAATGCTACTACACAAACATTGGTATAAAAATGTAACTACACAAACATTGGTACTTACTACTTAGGTATTTTTTTAAGAAAACGTGACCCACACAATAAGATTTTCTCCTGTATCGTGGAGGCAAAAATTGCACAAGAACAAACATCCACACCCGGAACAATTACTTGTAAGCCACACAAATACTTATTCCGTGCGGGATTCGAACCCCAGACATTAGCGCCGTGATTCATTGCTAAGCTACTGCGCCACGGAGTCGTCGTCAATAACTATTCAAAATTGTCGAAATATACATCATAGAAAAATACAAAAAAGTCGAAATTAATAATTATACAATAACTACTCGTTGACACTTTTCAACTTTTGTCTTTAAACGGTTTTTCGATTCGATGCGGTTTACGCCGATGAGGATTTCTATGTCTCCTAACTTCGGCTTTATCCAATTCTTGAAGTATTTTCGTATTGGTGTCTCTATTTTTTGCTACCTCTTTAGTAGCGTTCTCCACTTCTCGGATTGCCTCTTCCTCATCTTCTTTATCGTTGTTTATTTCCTTTGGCGGAACATTAAATTCTCTATCTCTATCTTTATCTTCCTGTTTCTCTTGCAACCAATCGGTCGCTTGGTTTTTACTTATTTTCTTCTCGAATATGACATAGCCATCCTTAGTGACATACTGCAAGATCGGTGTCAGCAATTCCTTATTATTTTTCTGCTTCCTCCTTTTAAGCGAGTGCTTACCATTGGACCTTCTGCCACTTTTCCTGCCTCTCCACCACCCAGCGTCATCATCTGAAGACGACGTATCGCCTGAGGTGTCTCTCGAGGTGTCAGTTTCGCCGGTGTCGGTGTCCGTGTCCGTGTCTGTGTCAGAGTGGTAATGTGGTAACCTTCTTTTGTTATTGTGTGCTCGCCTCTTTTTGTGTGCATGGCGGCCTGAGTCGCTGGGTTTCCTTATTGGTTCTGGAGAATAGAATGGCATCACGATGACGGGCAACTTGTGATTCGGTCCCGGTGGTTGCATTGGCATCATAGGCACATGCATCGGCATCGGTACCGGTCCGGGCATGCCTGGCGGTACCGGAATGGGCATTGGACCGGGTGGCTTATCAGGAGGACCCTGAAAAATTGGAGGCAAGGGTGGGAATGTCATGTTCGGTAGCATTCCGGGAAACATTGGGTAGTTAGCACTTCGCGGCATACGACAGTGCATCGGCAAGGTCTGCGGGAAGTAGTTTATGTTTGTTGGACACAGCGGCAGTTCTGGTTCCTTTGCCAATACGAAGGTTGTTTTAAGTATGAATATACAAACAAATGTTTGCAACTGCATCGTTGTTCTTTTCTGCAACAAAACTGCAACAAAAAAATTAAAACTTTAAAATGTATGCTTAGTAATTTTTATTGACAGTTGTGTCATGTCTATGGCGCAGTGCGAATCCAGCACAGAACAAGTATTTGTATGACCTACAAATACTTGTTCCGGGCCTGGATGTTTACCCTTGTACAATTTATGTTTGTAAACTGCCTCCGCGATACAAGAAAAAATCCTAGTGTTTAAAAAAAGGAAAATAAAGTAAGTTAAGACTTTCGGTATACCATCAATACTGCTCCGATATCCGTCAATAGTGAAGTGGAAACAAGCTTCTGTGGCTTTCCTATATTAGCACTGTCGCCAGCTGCGACCAACACAATACGATGACGTAAACAATGACGTAATGACGTAAACAATGGCCGCTGTGTTACTCCGTACAATGAATACTACATTAGGAATGTTATGTAATGTAGCCCTCATAAACTATACCGAGCTTTTTATACAAAAAAGTACAACGACTTTACATAACTAAGACTGCCAACAAGTTAAATCACAAAAGCTAATCATATAACCCTTGTTAAAACACCCTGATTGTATGATTAGACTCCAAATCTATAAAGGTATTGTTCTACTCAATTTCGAATCACTGTAACTTAATGTTGTTGTCAGGCTGACAACAGCCTGTTCTAAAATTTAGCGAACTAATAAACATTCATTCTACTGTTATTATTAAGAAGCTATACTTAAATAAAAACGCATCGATGCCAATAAGGTGACTATTTGTTGTGTGACAGAACTTTACAAAAACCCCTACAAATTAATAAAGGTAATGTAATGAAGTAGTTTTTTAGAAAAAACAATATTTGTCGCAATTGACACATGGTTGTTAAAAATGTACAAAAAAATCATCACGAACTTAATTTAGAAACAGACCTATGTAACAAAAGTGGTGAAACTGCCCTGTAACTTTAATATGTAGTGATTAAACCCTTTGGCTGTCACGTCTATTTTATATATATGTAGTTCACTGCTGTTGTCTTACTGTTGTGTCTGACAGTGAAAGTGTTAAGATCACCGCTGGTACTCTGTCACAGCTGACTTTTTAAAAAGACACAATATCTGAACCTAATTCTGACCAAATCCACCAATAATGAAAACCAAAATTAGAAACAAACATAGAATATAAAATGAATTTTCGAATGTTGCAGGCAAGCTCTTCCTTAACTATGGCACATGCAGTCATATTCTATCAGCTCATAGTTGGAACATTACCAGTGTGGGTGACAGCGCAATTTCCGTTTCCCATGCCGCAAATGGCGGGGCCCGGATTCCCAGTTTCGTTTCACGCGCAGCCTCCACACGCCCACATGCCCGGTCCCCTGCCCATGCCTATGCTGCGCCAACATCAAATGCCAGTCGTCGTAATGCCCTACCGCTCTAAAGCGACTGACCGCAAATTCAAGAGAAAGAAACCACACAGGCCAGAATACTATAGCGACCAATCCAGCTGCGAGAGCGGCAGCAATAGCGATGCGGACTTTTCCTCTAGCTCCGAATTTGAATTTAGAGGTTCAAAAGGTTCAAAGAAGCGCTGGTTAAAAAGAAAGAAAAAACGAAATGTGTTAACCCCTGTCATTTCATATGTGACAAGAAGCGGTCGCGTCATTTATCAGAAGAAAATAAAGAAGGAGGATCCTAGTGAATGGCTGCAAATGGGGAGAAGAAACGACGAGCAGAACAGTCACCAGGTAGACACCGGCAGCGCTGATATCACAGTGCGCGATTTGAAAAGAAAATATAGACTAAAGAAATATAGACATAGGCATTGATTATAATTGCAGTTTTTAAATAATGTTTACAACTTTTATATAATAAATTGTTTTTAAAATTCTACTGTTAATTCATAATCCTCATTATTACAGCCTTTTACAAGTCCACTGATGAACATAGGCCTCCCCCAAGGAATGCCACAAAGCACGGTTCAGAGCCACCTGCATATCTTACAGGTCGTCATTCCATCTAATGAGGGGCCACCCTACAGTTTGCTTACTGATACGAGGTTACCACTCGAGAACCTCTCTTCCCCATTCTTCTAATTTTTAGGTACACTGACGAAAGGTTGTGTCGTAATCACCCGAATGCTACTGTCAATTATATACCAAGTATCAGCTTTTTCGATGAAGAATCGTCGAAAGCTCTATTGAATATTTGTTCTTCATCGGCCATGGCTCCCATTGTTTTGGAGAATAATCATTGTTAGTAACTGTAGCCAGGAGAACAATGCCTCACATTTTATATAAGACGCTACTAATCGTAACCACATTTAGTGCTTGCGGAAGTTTAACACCGAGTACTGCGGCTTCAGCCTTGACATTGATACAAAGGTACTATTCAAAAATTTATTAACGATATTTAAAAAAATAACAACCTAAACCAAAAACTCTCCAAGTGCTCTCTGTTTTATTTCGCATTGCCCTCCATTAAGTCGTTGCCCAGCCGGGGGACGTTTAAATTTATTATTGCTAAAGAACGCAGATGAATGCAATCGCAGAAAAAATGTGAATAATTTCTCTAGCTAATTGCTGTATTTAAAAATTGTATTCTTTTTTTTATAGAAGTGAGAGTGACAAACGAGCATACAGTCCACCTGATTGTAAGAAAATGCTGTGGCCTATATATACCTATATTTAGAACCAAAATGCAGATGCGTTGTCACCCCCAACACAGAGGACTAAGATGAGATGCCTCGATACAAGTGAGAGCATGGTCCTCGCCTGGTCGAGCTGACCCATTCGTACTGCAACCATAATACAGCTGAAGCGTGACTCTACTGCATATGAGGTGTCTCCATTACTATCCATGAAGAATATAAAAAATGTAGACTCATCTAATACACAAACAACATTACAGATGTTAAGCAAGTGGTTGCTGTTTGGCATAATATGGATACTCTTCGCGGTTGGGACTACCTTGCGTCTGCTCAAGAACTGCGACAACTGCGGACAGACATGGAGCGTCGCGACCCAACCTCTACACTACTGGCCCTGGGCACCGGGCTACCGCCTCGACCAACCGAAATACGTCTGGCCATTATATTTCACTGGATAACGGAATAATTGTCTACGATTTTCATCTGAAGGTCCTCCGGTGCTTACAGGAGTTCAAAAATTAACATTTGCAATTCAACAAATTGTGATACATCGAGTGTACAGGAGAACAAACTTTGGTAGTTAGAGCATTTGTCAGATATGTTGTATTGTGATATTTTTATTGTATTTATTGCGCAGCAGAAGCCTGCTACATATTCACAGTCATCGATAGGGTTGCCGCCCGTACTATAAAATATATTATCGTGCTATATTTCAGTCACTTGTACTATAGGTATATCATAGTAAAATAATATAGTATAAGAAATACTATTTTTATCCCTAATTCAACTGTCGCACTTTGTTATATTAACTGTGACTGGCAGTCCGGAACAAGTATGTTCTACGGTAAAAATAATTCAGTCATGACATGTAAAATGGAGAGAAGAAAATAGAGCGTGTAGCTATTAAGTTAATTAAAAATGAATTGTTAATTTATTTTAATATGAATCTAAATTACTCAGATTCCTATAATTATTTTTAAAAAGGTGACCAAAGCGAAGAGCACTAACAAATATTTATGGAAAAGTACATAAAGATTAAAAATTGTACCTTTTTTGCATTTCCAAAAGTATTTTGTTCAAAAAAAAGGTGGCAACCCTAATCACCGACATCGACATAAGGATTATATCAGATCTGCAGTGCGCTTGTGAAACTTTCGCAGTAATCATTTGCCGGTGAGAAGCACTGTAACTGCGTTGTTTTTCATTGTGATAATTTTGTAATTTATACAAATAAATAAAATTAAAGTGTCTGTGTGTAATATCGAGATAACATTTATTGAGCTGAAGGGGTTATTTTGTTTGTATGGCATTAAAACATTTTTGAAATTTTTATCTGTCTCTCTGTGTCCGGGTTAGTCTTTGGAAGGCAGAACCGATTGTAATGAAACTAGTTCTATGTTTTATTGTAAAATTTTTTAGAGAAATTGAAAAATTTATTATATAAACTATTTATTTTGTGTTAGTAGTGTCTTTACCTTACCTTAGATCTTTTGAGATCGCGGTCCGCACCCTATCAGCATCCATATTATCTTATGAGTTTAGATATTAGTTTTACAATGGTCGACAAGTAAATAAAAAACATTGCTCGATAGAAATTATATTATTTACCTCAATAATATATCTAAATTAAATACAAAAATCATCTCAGTCATACGTATTAGATCAGATACGACTCAACAATTGTAAATGAAATGCAGAAAATATATCTACAATACACGTACTAGTCTGCGAGATACAATATTAGTCATTATAAACAAACTCTGGGAAAAATTCATGAAATTAAGTGTTAGGCGAATACAAACTAGGTGTTAATTGATCACAATAAATAAATAAGGAACTAAACATAAAGCACACGTGTGCTGCGGCCTCACTCCGAGTTGAGCTGAGAGAGAAGAGAAAGAGAGAGATAACTTACGGAAAATTTGATAAAGAATTCATTCATGACACTAAGAATAACATTCTGAATAACTAATATATAAAAGGAGTATTACAAGAAATAATTGTTGGAACGAAGTTCCTTATCGTACTGTACGAATTTGGCGAATGGGGCTACGCGAGAAAAAGTGTAAGACTTTTCCGTCACGACCCCTTCTGACTTAATGTAGACGGCCTTGGCGGCTATAAGGCAGCGAGAAGGAATAATATCCATCTCCCTCGCACTTTTTCTTACTCCTTCATCTTAATAGACGCTAGTAATTCATTTATTTTTAAATCAATAATAATATACTACAAAAGGAACTTCGTTCCTACCGAGTGTTCCGCGACTATGACACTCGCTCATGTTTTTTTAGTAAAGACTTCTATGTATTCTACTAAAGCGGCAGTTCAGAACAAGAACTGTGTCGCAGCACAGTGTGTGTGCATCGCGCGCTCACGCCACGGCTGCACGAGTAGTTGGCATAGTAAATATGCCACCTAGTTGTATTTTCATTAATGACAGTAACTTTCCATTTTTAGACAAATACAGTACACATACATACGATGCGTTTCGATATTCCGATTAGGAATTCCGAACGCAGCAAGTCCATATAAAATCAAGGAGCCGTCACACACGTACGGTAGTTTTCTGTTCAAAAGTTTGCGGGCAAAACGGGATTCGAATGTGTGTGGCCGACCCGTTCGGAATACCAAAACGGAATCCCGAAACGGAATTCTGTATGTGGCGGGCATAATAGAATACCTACATAGAAGTCTTTGTTTTATAGAACTGTATTTATAACTTGTATGAGATCAAAGATATTACTAATCGTAAATAAACTGTAAGTATATAATATGCCATTTTTATGGCTCAAAATATTACGCGCACAAAATAAAGACGTGGGTTTATGGACAACTTCACTCTCTAAACTGCAACTTTCATAATACGCATTATTTAAAGTATAAATACCTAATTAGTAAATTTTGCAAACTTCACACAATGCACTTGAAGTTAGTGCGAAACGAAAAGCAAACAGTCCTGCGCATATAGTCAGCTTTATTTTCTGCAATCGTTAACTCTAAAAGAAAACTATAAAACTTATTTTCGAAGCGAAAACTTCTTTAGCATCGTTGCGGTAAACTCGATAAAACGAAAAAGTGACACTAAAAAGAGACAAACATATACATCTATACGATTTCGCCTACGAGAGAATGAGATAGAATACAGTATACAGTGTTTCCTATTATCTCGGTCTCCTTTTCTGAAGGTTTCACTTCTACCGCGTGTAAGCTGCAGATTTTTTTTTTTGCGTTAACGTAGTTTACTTGGCTAAAACAATCGTTAATTGTAGAAAATAAACTTGGTTAGTCCCACTGTGCTTATTTTGCGCTCATAATCCTGTGCAGCCGTGGAGTGAGCGCCGCGCACACTGCAATAATCTGACGAAGCAGTGTCCAGTAACACTAACAAACAGCTCACAAAAGAGGACTTACAGCACCCCAGCACTAAATATTATATAAAGCTTTAGAAACAGGTAATCGCTTAGCCGTGGTTTTGTAGAGCGTCGTCTCTGTCACTCATACCTGTGTGACATTTAGGGTCTGTCGTAGTACGAAATCGCGAAGGTGCGGTCGCGTTCACTTCAAATATATGAAGAGTTGTATTAACCCCAAATTTAAAATTATACATTGGCATCTAATACGCGATATTGTTTACAATTTTTATAAATATTTTGTACAAAACGTTTTATATTTATTATTAGGCGTCTATGAGTATATATATTACAAAAAATACTATATAATAATGCGATGTGCTATATAATTATGAAGCGATGTTGGACGTTAAGAATGGTGATAATATATTTTGATATAATATTTAGGTGTTCAATTATTTTCGCTGTCAATATATGTTTTTATTATCATATGTAACATATATATTATATCTATGTATGATACATATTTTGTTCAGATATTTACATAAAGTTTTTGTATATTATATGCATATATAGTATGTACGTATATATTGATATATATGTATGTATTTGCACCTGCCACAAAATCTCATCACTCCACGGGTTACTGAATGCCGTTAGGCATTAAGTTAGCCCTATGTTACCCTAGTTATTAAGGTGTTAACAATCAAATATATAAATATATAGTATATTAAAAAAAAACATAATTGTATTCAACTCTTAATAGATACCGGACTGTTGCGCTTCGTGCGACAGAGATGACGATAAAGCCGAAGCTAAGAGATTTATCTGTTTTGTGTAATATTTACTGCCGGGTACTGGACGTTACTCCCTGTCCCCACTGTCCACCTCACGATATGGTTCACAAAGTCGAGCGGGCTTTACTCGTGATTGAACGAGTACATGCACATTGCGATAGTGTGCGAGTCTCACGGGGCTAACCATACCCGCTTTTGGTCTCACGCACACTTTGACACGAATACGTGATTACCACAAGTGAAGCCCGCTCGACCTTATGAATTGAAAGCACTATAGCAAATGTATTGCTCTTGCAAAAGTACAAATCGTGTAAACTACCTCCGCAGTACGGCGACTCACACTACGTGGCTATTCACTACGCAGAGCCGCCCACACTGCACAATTACCTTACAAAAATAATAATTTCATAGCGAACCTATATAAAATACACTTATGTTCTTCTACATCGAAATTCATTTGAATCAGATCAAAAATGCTAAGATCAAAATTTCTTTTTAGGGCAATTCATGGGAATATTATAAAAATATAATACAATACATAGTTTTATGTATTACGATGTATCTCCGGTAGATTTCGCTACACCAAATCTAAATTACTGGGGTTTCATCGATCGACTCTTCCATACTATACTTATAAGCCTTAAAGATGAAGATGCAATATTCATTGCTTACTTAGGATTTGTAAATCTTTTTAGCGGTTGAGTTAAATAACCATATTGTGGTATTTTAATTCAAATATGGAGGACCTCACTTATAGGTTATAAGTAATTAATTCTATTATCGCTTGAATAAATTCCGTATTAATGATCTCTATATTTGTTTATTGCCATTAAGTAAAAAGAGAGAGAGACAAATTGATTATTTAAAAAATTTTAACCGACTTGAATCCTTATAGTATTTTCATACATATGGACTACTGTAAAAACATCCTTTGTCGGTAAAAAAAAAAACAGAATAGTTAAATTGGTAGATTAAAAAAAACGCAATCGAATTGCCAACTCGTTCGTTTTTTTAAGTCATTTCTATCCTCTTACCCACAACCCTCATAAAGGGGTTCTCTTATGACATAGAAATTCGATAAAACGTGTCACTAAAATGTTCTACCGTCAAAAAGTATTGAAAACCAAAATGACATCGAAATATATGGCAACTTTTAAAGTCGATTCGAAACATCGATATCGATGTATCGATTAGATTAGAATTTCACTATAGATTAGACTGTAACCATTATATTCGAACTCCTCAATATATATTAACAAATTGTCATGGGCACACACACCTCATATTAAATGCGCGAAGACCGAAATCTATGAAAATATTATATTAAATGGGAAATTTAAACACTTGTACTCTTAAGGAACTTTTTATCTTTATATTATGTACAGAAGTTATATATATATATATAACTTCTGTACATGTGTTTGAGTATGTCCCTGCGCTGTTGTTGAGATTTAGAAATCACCCGCGCGAAGCCGGGGCGGGTCGCCGGTGTATGAAAAAACTACATGAATTGAATAGTTGTGACGTTTTAGAGTTGACAATTGTCTAACTTTCCCATTTAAAGTATGGAGCTGTGCCAGAAGACAATAATTATTAGTATATGCTATGACAGTAGCTTACAAGTTAGATTTTGGTAACAATAAATCTAAAAGCTGGATATTTGTGAGTATATAATCCTTAACTAATCCCTTTATCCTTACTAACAACGCTGTATAACAGTTAGTTGCATTAAAAATAAATGCATATCCTTTGTAAGCTTTATATATGGCTGTATCAATACCAACACAATCTAGTAGTGTCATGTATATATGTACCTAGACACAGTACTAAAATTAATGTTCATGACAATACCACAGCCTAAGAAGAACATCATCAGTCAGTCAGTCATCGCGTTTGATGTTATGCCGACATAAACTATAAATTGCTAGGGTTGTCAGAACGGGAAGTAATAAAGAAATTAACAACAAATTCCTGGTGAAAAATTATGAAAATTTAATTATTTATCTTTAAATGAGGACGACCCACAGTTTTTCACCACACATGTAGTGTGAACCATTTTAATTTATTTGCGTGACAAGACAACCCTAGCGGACTGTTCCCGAGCGGCTAAGGGCCACTCGGACCGCATCGAATCGCACGATTTCCCCGTCCAGACGTCTTCGACGACCGACTGTTTGTAGGATTTAGACTGTGACAATATTATAAAAATATCCGGCACTAATGTATCACAAACGTTCAAAATAAATGCTGTAGTAATGCAGGTTGCTCATGTAATATGTACTAGAAGAAACACGGTTGTTTGCAACGCGCTAGAGCCCATGGACTCAAACTTAGTCTGTACCATAAAAAGCTCTGTGACTTACTTTACGCGGCCCGCACTGCTAAAAAAATCTTGTTCGTGATATTTGTTCTAGTACGTAGCACGTATTATTTCAATGCGGTTGGTATACTAAAGTAAGCTACGTGGAGTGTTTCGTCCAGTCCAGGGTCCCTGGTTGGTGACAATGGTTAAGTGCTTAGGTCCAAATCCGAGGGCGTTCGTCGCATTCACTCAAACTTATTGCATATTATCGACGGCTCCGTGGCGCAGTGGCTTAGCAATAACTTGCGGCGCTTAGGGCCGCGGGTTCGAATCCCGCACGGAACAAGTATTTGTATGGCCTACAAGGAATTGTTCCGGGTCTGGATGTTTGTGCGTGTGAAATTTATGTATGTAAACTGCTTCCACAATACATTAGAAAATTCTAGTGTAAGGGGTAACATTTTTTTTAATTAATACTTTTTAAAGTACATATAAATTTATGTGTGTGTGTGTTCTGTGAGGCCGTGCGGGTTTTGTATGTGCCTGCGCGTATGAAGGTTTACGATAGTCACCTTGAACTGCTGAACAGCCCATGGACAACTACAACCAACTTTTTGCAAGCACTGCTAATTGGCGGCATAAATAGGTAAGATGAAGAAGACGGTGGTACCTACACAGGCGAACTCCTACGCATGAAGTCCTACCACCGGTAAAAAACTACCATTAATAAATATAAATATAGATTTTCAATTAAAACATATTCAAAAAGTTTTATCAGAGTTAAACATTAGTTTTGGACAGTAAATACGCACTAAATATTATGTGGAGTTTGAAACTTTTTGAACATCTTTCGATAAAATGAAAACATTGCACGCGATGTAGTGTGAAGTACATGTGACCGATAGCTTTATACTACTGGAACCAGTTGCTAAAGCCACCCTAAACCCTAAATATAAAATCTGTGCACTATGTGGGGGTATGGGTCCTAATTAGTGAGATGGCAGTGATTGCGACGAGCGCGGATCTATACTAGGGGGGTGAGGGGTGGGGGGGGGGGCTCTCATCGCGCCTCCTTCGCAGTCAGCTTCTCAATGAGCTCTTGTAGTGGTGCCAACTCTCTTCTCTCTATTAAATTGAATTCCTGGGGAAGATGAGAATTTTATTAATAACTTTTAAGTTTAATTTATAACTACAAATAATCAGTAATATTCAAATAACTGGCTTCTATTAAGCTCCGGAGGTTATTTGCAAGCTTCTAAGACATGAACAACAATAATTAAAATTTTGTCTGCCTGTCTGTCTGTCTGTCCGGGCTAATATTCGGAATGGCTGAACCGATTGTGATAAAACTGAACGAACAGATAGAGAGCAATGCCAGAACAGATCTAGGCTACAATATTTTATCAGAACAACTTAAATATTTTTTGACCAAAATTGCATATAATGAATGGTCTTTGGCGTTACTTTGGGAATCTATTATATTCAAGGTGAACACCAAATTAATGTGCTAAGATCCGCGTAATAAAATAAAATTATGTATCTTCCCTAGTGTGTAGAGCACCTCCCGCATACCATCAATTGCGTGCACTATCCTCGTCCACATTAATCCCAACCATCAATTAAGATCTTAGTATATAAGTCACAGAGTATAAGTCACCTTGATAGACAGAGGTGTGTCTTTCCTAGAGTAGTGGTGTTGGGAGTAGTGGTTACAGGAATAGTGCACACAATTAAGGGAGGCCGCGAGGTGTTCTTTAGACTCTTTACTCTTACCCTTACAATCTTAGCTAATTAATTTTTATCATTTTTAATATAATGGATTTCCGCAAAATAGCGCCTGATTCCATTAAATATTTTCAGTTATTTTTTTTTTATAGAATAGGGGATGACAAACGAGCACACAGTCCACTTGTTAGTAAGTGGATGCTGTGGCCCGTAGAGATTTTACATTTATCATAAATTAAAAATCTAAATGCAGATGCGTTGTCACCCTCAAGGACTAAAATTGAATGCCTCGTTTCCAGTACGAGCCTCAGTTTATTATTATTAGTTCAAATTAACATGTATAAAGTTATAGTCTACACACGTCCCACAGCTGGGCACAAGCAAACTCTCATTTCTGAGAGGGTTTTAGGGCATGAAAATGTCCGCCGCGCTAACCCAATACGTGTTGGCGAACTTCACATCTACGAAATATTTTTTTTTCTTAGTTCTCAGACATGCTGGTTTCCTCACGATGTTTTACTTGCCCGCCGAGTATGTGATAGATCAACACTTAAAATTGCAATTAGCGATTTCATTGGTGCCGGCGGTGATCGAACACGGGTTGCTCGCATACTGTGAAATTTACAGCGTGCGCTTAGCCCCTGAACTACTACGGCTCTCCTGAGTTACCACGGTTACGGAACTGGATACCTGCACGAAGAAAATGAAGTGCTTGAAGGAGGTGTTGAGATGCGCCTCCTCGCCCAGCTGCACCACCTCGGGGAAGTGCTGGTGGTAGATGTGCGCGTACACACGGAACAGCCGCTTCAGGATCGTCTTAGCCATAGACAGAAAATTCTTCGGGAACGGAACACCTGAAAAATAAACAGGCATATTGTGTAATCCGATAAAGATTTTTATAGCAATAATGACCACATACTTAATCACTGCTCGATTATAAGATGTCATGAAGTCTCGTGGTGTCACAGTCACTTTGACTTAAAGTGATAGAGACAGCATGAGAATTAACGGCATCTTAAAATTAGCAGTGTGAGTATTCGGGCATAAGGGAATCATTAAAATAGTTTTGTTTTTATAGAACTAAAAGGACAAACGAGCTTACAGTCCAACTAATGGTGAGTGGCTACAGTAGTCCATGGACACTTGCATCCAACTTCAAACAAAGAAGGGTACAGGTGCGTTGTCACCTCTGAGGACTAAGAAGGAATGCCTCACAGCGTGTAATCATACTGGCTCTCTGTGCTCTTCAGACAGGAACCCAGCAGCGCACGCACGGCTGTTTGTCGGCAGCAATTGGTAAGAGGGTGGTAGGTACCACCTATGTGGGTAGGTACCCATACGGACGCCTAGGGAATCCTAGCATCTAGTTTTAGAGTCAGTTGTTAGTAGTAATATCAGTTGCCAAGTGTTAATAAGTTGTCTACTTACGACGGCGGCTCAAAAAGTTCAAGGAATGGAGGGGGATCACTACTTGGTGACTTTCTAAAGTTTCTACCCGATCGGTTTATTAACCTTTGATATATCACTGAATAAACAAGTCGGTCGGGAAATGAACACTAACTATGGAGAAAATTGAGTTTCGTGCCGGAATTAAATTCCTCACTAAGCAAGGAAATATGCCACATATCATTATGGAAGCAATGTCACCTGTTTCGGGAACTATTGTCCTGGAAAAAAGGATGAAGGCATAGCCTTTTCAGGTAAGGTAGAGACTCAATTGAAGACGATCAGCGCTCAGGCCGACCGATTCAGGCAACTTCATCAGATATTGTCGAAAAAGTAAAATACTTGTTCCTGAAGATGCTCGTCTGAAGAAAAAATAGTTCTCAGAAACTATTTTAAATATTTTCCTTGACCATCTTGGCATGTCTTAGGTCAGTGCAAAGTGGGTGTCAAGAATGCTCAAGTCGCTTCAGAAACAATAGCGGATCGAGTGTTGGCGCGAGTTTTTGTACCTGTGTACTGAGAGCAGGAATGAACAGAATCGTGACTGGGAATGAAACTTGGGTTCATCACTATGAACCTGAGCCAAAGCAGGATGTGTGGACTCATACAGTGGCATAAAAAGGCGCAGCAACGGCTAAGAAGTACAAGGTATCACAATCGGCTGGAAAAATTATGGCTTCAGTTTTTTAGGATTCAGAGGTGGCATTTTTCTGGGTCGTTTCTTACGACACCCATGGAAAGGAAATCATTTATGCAGAATCATAATTGAAATAAAATAAAACATTTTTATAGATTTTTTTTAAATCCTAGCAATGTTATTAACATTAGTAACATTCCCTTTGACCATTCCCGGTAAGTCTAAAATGCTTGTGTTAGGAGTGGTTTATTACAATATTCGAATGGTGGATTCGAACCCACGACCTTTGTGAGTTCGCAGTCCACACGCTGCCATTAGGCTACTGTCGCTTATTCAAATCCGAAACAAAATTTTGTTTATCAAACCTAATATTCATAATTCATCTTAATAATTTAAAATTTTGTACAACCGAATTCAATATAAATTATCAAGAATAACTCAAAAACTATTGGGCAGGCCTTAATGAAATTTATATGGGACCACATGTGAAGCACCAGCTTTTAAATGAAAAAAGAATCATCGAAATCGGTACACCCAGTAAAA
Source organism: Parnassius mnemosyne (assembly GCA_963668995.1). NCBI lineage: Eukaryota > Metazoa > Arthropoda > Insecta > Lepidoptera > Papilionidae > Parnassius > Parnassius mnemosyne. The sequence goes on from CAVLGL010000002.1 coordinate 554,477, forward strand.
AGTTATGAGGTAACACACAAAAAAAATATACAGTCGAATTGAGTACCGTCTCCTTTTCGAAGTCGGTAGAAAATGTGATTCCTTTGACAGAAGAAAGTTTAAAAATAAAGTTTGACAACTTCATTAAAATCAGCCATATTGCCACAGGCACAGCCACATCCATACCATCAGGAAGATTGGCGGTCAACCACTGTGTAATTTACCAGAAGTTTTCTACCTCGCGCAATTTCCTTGTGGAATCGACTACCACCAGCGATTTTTCCTCACCGATATGACTTAAGGACCTTCAAGTAAAGAGAATACACGTTTTCAATAGGCCAGCAATGCACCTGCGATTCCCCTGGTTGTTCATGGGCGGCGGTCATCACTTAGCATCAGATGACCCTCATGCTCGTTTGCTGCCTCCTATATAAAAAAAAAAACTCTCACAAAATAGTCTAGTACCAATCATCACCTATTTTAGAAGGGAACAGAGTCTCGTCATCGAGTTGGTCCTGCGCCCAGGTCATGAGGTAGTCGATATACTTGGGGGCGGAGCACTTGATAGGTTTCTTGACGGTGTGGCCATCGGCCCAGTGGTACTCGTACTTGGGCCCTGCCGACATCACCGCGCACGACTCCTCCGTACAGAACTCCGTGATGGTGCCGTACAGCATGTTGATCTGATTGAAGAAGTCCACAGCTGGAAAGTAATACACACGAATTATTATCTATTTAATGTAACAACACTTGCTCTTATTTCCTATTTTTCCAGTAACCTTCATGGAGAGTGACATATTCCAACCATCACAAATCTGATACACAACATTGTAAATGATAAAACCGTTGTGTTGCGTCTTTCCAATTTTTTTTAAAGAATAATTGTGACAAACGAGCACACAGTCAACTTGATGGTAAGTGGCTGCAGTGGCCCATTGACCACCCACCATTGTCATCTCTGAGAATTAAGATGGAACACCTCGTTTCCAGTAAAAAGGGTCTTCGGTTCTCTTTTTTTATAGGATCGAGTGACAAACGAGCACACAGTCCACGTGATGGTAAGTGGCACTGTGGCCCATAGACATCTACATCTATCCTCGTTTGCGAATCAAAATCCAGATGCGTTTTCACTCGTGAGGACTAAGATGGAATGCCTCTTATACAGTAAAAAGGGTCTCCGGTTCTCTACACTCACCACACAAAGCACAGCAGTGTTAAGCTGCTATTTTTCGCTGGTATTCTGTGAGAGCGTGGTCCTTCCCCGGTCGAGCCGACCCATTCACGCTACAACTATACTACTAATATAGCTGCAGCATGGCTCTACCACGTATAAAACTCCCTACACTCACCATACAAAACACAGGACCATTGATTTATTGATTAGAGCTGCTATTTACATTAGTATTTTGTGAGTGCCTGATCTTTTCCTAGTCGAGCTGAGTCATTCATGCTACAACCATAACATAGCTATAACTTAATTGAAAATTAAAAAAAAAACCCAAAATAAAAAGAACTAATGATTTTCAAATGGCTCAAAAGATTTTCTTGAATCATAACAATATAAAATATATAAATAAATAAAAAATATCATAACTAAGAACACTCTCGATCGAAGTCACCTTTCAAACAAAAAAAAAACTAAATTATAATCGATTCATCCGTTTGGGAGCTACAGTGCCACAGCCAGACACACAGACACACACCCTTCTGTTTGCGTTGGAGATAAAAACTAGATTGTGTTTTATTGTGACATTTTACTTATTATGTTTCACATCACACTGGTAGAAAAATCGTAATTAATATGTAATTGAAGAACATATATCATTAACAGTTCAGTCAAGCATATTATTATAAGTTCAAGACAAGTTAAAATTAACCACGCATAAATTAACAAGAATATGATCATTGATGCACCTGGAAAATAAAGAATATTAAAAAGTTTTTATTTTCAGTTTTTGTATATTCATTTATAATATTCAAAAATTGAAGGTAGCCGTGCAAACTATGACATCGGGACGTCAAACATCTCAGTCCCCCCTGTGACCATGGGTTGCTGTAAAGCACCCGAAACTTCGGGAATTAAAATAAGTAAATTAAACGCGATACGATCCGTAAACATAGTTTTATTCAACGAAATTACCTAGACGACATAGTGTCCGACACCATCTGCCATTTTATGATGTGTGTATGAATAGAAAAACAGGTGCTTGAACCTATATAAACAATACCCTAAAATTAGCTATGCACTTAATATTATATTCTTAACTAACTTTAGTTACCTGACGTATTGTAGTCATGACGATGAGTAAGCGGCTATTGTATAGACTATAGAGAATCATTGGAATAAATCAGTTATTGATTTAAGTACCTACTTATGTTTATGAAGTGGTTATATTGGCTGCATATTGATGCAGACTACCGAGTCTAGAGGTCGTAAACGCAGATGCTAATCATGAAATCGTAGGTTTGAATCCTGGGTCGGCTCAAAATCAGTTACTGGGTATTTTGTAACAAGAAGTTCTCAGTAGCAGTCAGGAAGTTGGCGGTGTCTCACCCCCGTGCCTCGTAAAGCACGTAAAGCCGTCGGTCCGGCGCCTGATCTCTCTCCGGTCGTGTCGGATTATCATCCCATCAGACTATGAGAGTGAGAACTCTGTGCTTGAGCACACACTTGGGCACTACGTTCCTGTCTGGTGCACATGGCTAGACTCTATTGAGCTTGGCCGTCGTGACTGAAATTCGGTTTGGAGGACATTATTATATTTTGTATGAAGATGTATGAAGATTCATTTAAAAATATCATAATTATTTTATTACATTATATTTATCGTGAAAAAATTTAGATATATAATAATAATAATACAAACTAACATACTGTATTAAATGGCTATCTAAATATGAATGCCATGTTTACCATACATAATATAATTAATAGAATCAGGGGTTACTTTGTGGAAATCCATTATATTATATTTTTTTTACGTAGTAGAGCCATGCTGTAGCTATATTAGTAGTATAGTTGTAGCACGAATGGGTCGGCTCGACCGGGGAAGGACCACACTCTCACAGAATACCATCGTAAAATAGCAGCTGCTGCGTTTCGTATGGTGAGTGTAGAGAACCGGAGACCCTTTTTACTGGAAAAGAGGCATTCCATCTTAGTCCTCACGGGTGACAACGCATCTGCATTTTGATTAGCAAACGAGGATAAATGTAGATGTCTATGGGCCACAGCAACTACTTACCATCAGGTGGACTGCGTGCTCGTTTGTCACCCTATCCTATAAAAAAAAATTATAGTTATAGATGTTAAAAATGAATTAGCTAAGATCCGCTTAGTTAAACAATATGCTGTGTCTACCCAGTTTAAAAAGCACCTCCACCCTCTTTCGATTGCGTGCACAATCCCCAACACCACTGCACTAGGAAAAACACACCACTGCCGATAATACAACGCATGTTTCGCCTCTAACCGAGACATCCTCAGGTAAAATACTCTGTGATGACTGACCGCTAAGTGATCATGTGTATGTGAATATTACACTGTATACGAGGGGTGATCCAAAAGTAATGATAATGGAAATAAAACACGGTAATTAAAGTTAAAATAATAATTTATTTTTCTACATAGTCTCCTAACAAATCAATACATTTAGTCCATCTTTTTTCTAAACCCAGGATTCCCTTTTAAAAAAATTCTGTCTTGACCCTCCCAAAACGCTTCAACAGCGGCCATTACTTCGCTATCGTCTTCGAATTTGTTGCCTGGGAGGGGTTCCTTGAGCCGAGGAAAGAGGTAGAAATCACCAGGAGCTAGATCTGGCGAATAGGGAGGGTGTTCGAGCAGTTCGAATCCCGTTTCTTGAATGGCAGCCATCGCAACTGCGGCTTTGTGAGCCGGTGCGTTGTCTTGGTGAAACAGCACTCCAGCTCGCAGTTTGCCGCGTCTTTTTTCCTTAATGGCCTCCCGTAATCTTCTTATTTGGTCTGCGTAGTAAGAGCCCGTAATAGTGGCTCCCTTTTCCAAATATTCCACCATAATCATGCCATGAGCGTCCCAAAAAACAGATGCCATAACCTTTCCCGCCGAACTTGAAACTTTGAATTTCTTTGGCGTCGGTGAGGAGGCTCGCTTCCAAGTCATCGATTGTTGTTTCGTTTCAGGATTAAAATGGTGGATCCAGGTCTCGTCCATAGTCACAAAACGGAACAAAAAATTTTCTTGATCTGCTTGGAACTTTTCGAGATTGACCCTCGAAATGTCAACTCGATTTTTCTTTTGCTCGTCGGTTAACATTCTGGGTACCCAACGCGCAGAGACCTTTTTCATATGCAACTCGTTCGCAAGGATTCTTTGAACGCTGCCATATGAGATCCCTGTGACCTCAGCTACATGCCTGATGGTCACTCTTCGATCTGCCAACACAACATCTTCGACTTTTTTCACGTTGTCTTCAGTGAGGGACGTGGATGGGCGTCCTTCGCAATGTTCATCTTCAGTGGATGTTCTGCCCAGTTTAAACTCCTTGGCCCAGCGTGCAACTGTAGAATATGGAGGAGCAGTACCCCAATGTTTCCACTAAGTCACTGTGTATGTCTTTTGAAGACATTTTTTTCAAACAGAGGTACTTGATGACAGCTCTGTTGATGTTATCTCTTTGACAGTTCGTATTCAAATGAATGTATCTCCCGGAAATCGTGATCTATTTATATGATTTTTTTAGGCTGAAGAAGTGAGTATATAAGCAAGCAAAAAATATTTTTTTTGGATATTTATGCGGTTCTGAAGTAACCGATTATCATTACTTTTGGATCACCCCTCGTATATGGGGGATAAAGATATTCGCGTTCATAAGAGCTACCTAACCACAACCTTACACGTGTACCCTGGGTGGTACCAAATGAACGGCAGCGCCGAATCACGGGAGGAGGTTAACTAACCTGACCCAGTCAGCGTAACAGCATGGCTCAAGTGATGGTAGAAAACGACCCTCACAAACCGCAATCCTGTATACAACCCTACAGGATTGGTGGTCTTGGCTTTATTGTCTGGGCCACGAGGCAGAAAACCTCAATAAAAAGTCACCTCAAGACTGAGATGACTGATTGGCTGGAGCGAGATCAGTCACTAGCGAACAACCTCGACGGGCCTGGCAAACGTCGTTGTAGAAGCCTTCTAAGGAGAATAGGCGTCACCTTTCTAGTGACCTCAAATTTCGTCCTCACTCGTGGGAGCATATATGAATAAAGTAAATGAAAATAATAGCACAATAAATTAAACCGAAGACTGTGTGGATGTGTGACCAGGCATCCATATCAGCGAATGCTACTGGAAAAAGGAAATTTATTCAACAGGCCTCCCATCCTAGCCTGTTTTTACGCGACCGCACAGCGCATCATTAGGAAGTGCATCAATGGTAACAATTGAACAAAATTGAATTAACATTACCTGGAGGAAAACTTAGAATTAAAGGTTGCTCTTAAAATACCGGAAGAGATTGAAGATGCAACTAAGTACATAAACAATATGATCCAGGTTGCATGTTGGCTAAACACTAAAAAATTTACCACTAGAAGTCAAACAAAAATTTCTTGAGCAAAGAAGACTCCGACGAATATGGCACGTTCAATACGGCACAAAGATGATAAACTAAACTTAAACAAGGATATTAAAGAACTACGGGAGCTCCTGGATGAGAGAGAGAACGACACCATAAAAATATAAATTAGAAAACGCCAACGCCACATCTTCGATGAATTACTCGCTTTGGAAAATAACTAACTCACTCAACAAGCCCCAAGAATCTAAGTTACCTAACTAACCAATACTGGATGGGCACGAAGTGGAAAAGAAAAAACTGAAACCTTTCTAAATCTGAATGCTGAAGCTGAAAAAAGTTGATGAAATTTTAAATCAAGACCTCTTGAGCTTATAGTCAGAGAGCTGGCTACGAAAACGTGAACTGATAAGGTGTAGTAACGAATTATATGTATAACCTCTCCTTGGTAGCTTATAAGTTGAGAGCGAGGCCCGTCAGAACTCTCTCCCGAGGCGGAAGGCGTGGGTGGACGGTCAAAGTCGTAAATTTTCAATGAGAAAAAAAAATGATTAGGTGCAGTTCTGAAATTTGGTAGAGTTATAGTTTTTAACTGTAGGAAACTAGGAAAATTATTGTCAGAAGTTTAGGTCGGGGCTTAAATACTGTCAGAAGTCGACAAAGTTGTAAAGAAATTGTTTAAATTTAAACCACAAGGTGCAGATCTGACAAATGAATTTTTATATTATTTGTTGCTTATCGAACCTGTATATAAATTGTAGCTAAATCGACAGAATCGGCACTTCATCAGGTAATAACAAAGATTGAAGAGGCCATCTAAAACTAAGTAATATGTCTAGGTTCCTTCATAGATATAGAAGGTGGTTTTAACAGAACAAACTTCTCCAGCATAAAAAGTGCACTCAGTAGACATAAAGTTGAACCGGCACTGATTGAGTGGATAGTAAACATGCTCAGTACACAAACAATAAAGATTGCTGGTGAATCTCAAATTCAGGCTAAGAAAGGCTGCCCACAGGGTGGGGTTCTTTCACCTCTCCTGTGGAATATGGTGATAAATGAACTCATCAGCAAATTAAATGCCAATCATTTCTACACAGTAGGTTATGCTGATGACTTGACAATACTGGTCTCTGGAAAGACAGCAAGCATGGTGTGCGACCTGACCCAAGCGGCTCCCCGTATAGTGGAGAGATGGTGCAGGGAAAAAGCAGGGAAAAAAAACTATAGGCCTATCGCGATCACCTCCTTGTTCTCCAAAAGAATGGAATCCATTATTAACTGCCAGCTCATTGGTACCTTGAGGATCACCAGCTGATTAGTGACCGCCAATACGGTTTTCGTCGGGGTCGATCAGCTGGTGATCTTCTGGTCTACCTGACCCATAGATGGGCGGAGGCAGTAGAGTCCAAGGGGGAGGCGTTGGCCGTTAGTCTGGACATTGCGAAGGCCTTCGATCGGGTTTGGCACAAAGCGCTTCTTTCGAAGCTCCCTTCCTATGGGCTTCCCGAGAAATTGTGCAATTGGATCACCAGCTTCCTTGCAGATCGGAGCATCAAGGTCGTTGTAGACGGTGCATGCTCTGACTATAAGCCTATTAACGCTGGTGTTCCACAAGGCTGTGTGCTATCACCAACGCTGTTTCTTCTGCATATCAATGATATGTTGCTAACTGGTAACATTCATTGCTATGCGGATGACAGCACTGGTGATACTCTATACACCGGCCGTGCCAATATTTCTCGGGAAAACGTCGCTGAGTACCGGAACAAACTTGTGTCTGAAGTCGAGTCTTTGCTGAACAAAGTCTCGGATTGGGGGCGACTAAATCTAGTCCAGTTTAATCCTCAGAAGACACAAGTTTGCGCGTTTACCGCTAAAAAGAACCCCTTTGTCGTATCTCCTCAGTTTCAAGGCACTCCCCTTCTTGCCTCAGCCAGTATCGGTATCCTCGGAGTCGACATATCGAGGGACGTGCAGTTTCGTGGTCACTTGGAAGGGAAGGCACAATTGGCCTCTAAAAAGCTTGGCGTGCTCAGCAGAGCGGGACAGTATTTCATGCCGGCACACCGCCTGCAACTTTACAAGGCGCAAGTTCGGCCTCACATGGAATACTGTTCCCATCTCTGGGCAGGGGCTCCCCAGTGCCAGCTCCTTCCACTTGACCGCATCCAACGCAGAGCTGCGCGAATCGTCGACGACCGAGCCCTTTCCGATCGGCTCGATTCATTGGCACTGCGAAGAGATGTTGCATCCCTTTGCATTTTCTTTCGCATCTACCATGGGGAGTGCTCTGAGGAATTGTTCGGATTAATCCCAGCCGCCAAATTTCACGAACGCACATCGCGGCAGAACTCCCGATACCATCCACACCATCTGGATGATTGGCGGTCCACCACTGTGCGATTTAGAAGATGTTTTCTTCCTCGCACGACCTCCTTGTGGAATCGATTACCATCAGCGATTTTTCCGGACCGATACGACTTAGGGACCTTCAAGAAAAGAGCGTACTCCTTCTTAAAAGGCCGGCAACGCATCTGCGATTCCCCTGGTGTTGCAATTGTTCATGGGCAGCGGTAGTCACTTACCATCAGGTGAGCCGCATGCTCCCTCTCCTATAAAAAAAAAAAAGAATACGACTTAACCGTAAATCTAAATAAAACGGTTCTAGTAATGTTCACACAAAAACGAATGCTGAATAACTATCATCTCCCAAGTCTTTTCAGCACAAAACTCCAGCTATCCTTCGAGGTAAAATATTTTGGTCTCACCTTGGACAGTAAACTCTACTGGAATAAACACATAGAAAACAAAATCAACAAAGCTAGTATAACTTTCTGGCAATGCAAAAACATGATTGGCAAAAGATGGGGTCTGACGCCAAAAATCATACTGTGGCTATACAAAACTGTTATTCGGTCCATGATCACATACGGCGCTCTGGTATGGTGGACCAAAACAAATGAAGCCACCACCATAAAGAAGCTTCAGCGTTACCAGAGACTGGCATGTATGGTTGCCACAAGCTGCATAAGAACTACGCCAACAGCAGCCTTAGAGGCGATGCTGGGGCTAAGCCCGCTTCATCTAAACATACAAAAAGAAGCGACTTTAGCTGCCATTAGACTCAAGACCCTCCCTCACACAGGCATAATTGATAGAATTCACACAAAAATTCCTATCTTTTAAGGCAAGTACGATAAGATCCATAAACAATTTGTATTCAATAAGAAGTATAAGATACAATTAAATGAAACCAGCCAGCCGGAGCGATTAAGCCCAAAAAAGCTTAGAGTCTTCACCGATGGTTCTAAAACAAATGAAGGTGTAGGATCTGAAACTTTTTCTGAAGACCTCAACATTATATGCACACCGCTGGGTACCTACAACACAGTCCTTCAGGCGAAATGTATGGGTATCATTCAAGTGGCCATAGCAATAGATGCTAGAAAAGTTAACGACTTCTCCATCAGAATACTGACTGACAGTAGGGCGGTACTACAAGCCCTGAGCTGCAATGTGATGAGCTTAGGATATATGAATGCCACCAACGATTAAATGAGGTATGTAAACACAACAATGTGATTCTGCAATGGATAAAGGGACACAGTGGATCCAGAGGCAACGATGCAGCAGACAAACTGGCCAGAAGAGGTTCGGCTCTGGCCACTATAGGGTCAGAACCAATTATACCAATCCTCTTTGGTAATGTTCGTTCACTGGTACGTAGACACTACACTAATCAACACGCTCAACTATGGAAAAATCTAGTAGACTGTAGACAAGCTAGGGAGGCCCTGCCTGAAATAAACAGTTGTTTAACCAAGGTTCTAATGAGACTGAACAAGGCGCAGTTCAAGATAGTAACAAGTGCTATCATAGGACACGGTAATTTTAACAAACATTTATTTACCATAGGTGTTACTGACAGTCCCCTGTGCAGGGCATGTATGGGGGAGGAAGAAACGGCGGCCCACGTGTTGCTGACGTATCCTGAAGTCGCTGTATACAGGGCTAAACAGCTCGGCACCCCGGGATCACTCCTCGAAATTGCTTGCAACATCAAAGGACTGTTGAACTTCTTCGGGGAGATTACATGGCTGGAATAAATACATTATTCCTGCGTGTGGGCACGCAAAATACGTACTTAGACGCGGAGTTACGGAAAACAGCCCGTTTATTCATTTCAATTCAAATCAAGACCTCCAACTGGATTTCCCACTAAAGGCTGTAATGATGAAGGAGCTCATAAACACTGTCAAAAACTTACCAAATAATAAAGCACCTGGTTTCGACCTGATAACAAAAGAAGTGTTAGTGCAGCTCGCAAAAAAGGCTCTGGTCTATCTTACAACCCTTTTTAATGGTATCCTTAAGTTCAATACTACCCCATGCTGTGGAAAATTTCACTCATAATTATGATCCAACAGATTGGAAAGCCAGCAGAAGAAGTTACATCCTACAGACCGATAAGCCTCCTTGTAACACTCTCAAAAGTATTCAAAACATCCTGCTGTGAAGGGTAACGCCCATCCTTGTAGAAAAACAAGCTATATCTAAACATCAGTTTGGCTTTAGACAACAACACTACAATAGAACAAGTGCACAGAGTGTGCGAACAAATACTGAAATCCCTCGAGTCTAAGGAATACTGTTGGGCTGCCTTCCTGAACATCCAGCAGGCCTTCGAAAAAGTCTGGTTTAAGAGACTACTCTGTAAGATCAAAACAACATTAACTCACGGCTTCTACCTACTCATGCGGTACTATCTGTCTGACCGTATTTTCCAAGTTCGTGACGTCGGAGAATCATCGGCGTTCTATAATATAGAAGCGGGAGTTCCTCAAGAATCCGTGCCTGGTCCAGCCCTGTAACACGCTGTACACGGCAAATCTTCCAGATGTTTAAAATGTCACCACAGCCACTTTTGCTGATGATACTGTATTACTGGCAAGCAGCACTGATCCCATTGTGGCATCCAATACTCTGCAAGAAAGCCTCAACAAAGTGGATGACTGGCTGCAAAAATGGAGAATTAAAGCCAGCGTGTCCAAGACTGTACATACCTTCACCTTGAGGAAAGGGAACTATCCCCAAGTGATGCTGGGAAATAGTGTGCTACCAAAAAGAGAGTTGTTACGATATCTCAGTATGCATCTTAACAGGAGACTTACCTGGAAAAAGCACATAAAAAACAACAGGGACGAATTTAACATGCAGTACAAAAAGATGCATTGGCTAATGGCTCGCAACTTGGTATTTTCCACGGATAATAAGCTACTCATAAATAAGACCATCCTAAAGCCAGTATGGACATAGCATCGAACTCTGGGGTAGAGCTTATAACACCAATATAAAAATCATACAACAAGTGCAAAACGGATTACTGTGACAGATAGCCAATAAATCATGGTTTGTGACAAACAGTGAAATTCACGAGGCTCTCAACATGACAAAGTTGAAGCAGGAAGCTTCTGGAAGGAAGCATGCTCTGTACACAGGTAAATACAAGGATCGCCTCCAAAAACACCTCAACGTCCTAGCGGCTAACTTGGCACAAATCAGCTATTGCAAACAACTAAAACGCTATGACATTCAAAATCTAGATACCAGGTTCCAAAATTGAAGAGGTAGCTTCTACTGAGGAGTAGCCCCTGCACGACAAACACAATACTCAACTGATTGCAGATCAGCATAAGAAAAAAAATCTTTAATATATATAATATATTTAATTTTAATTATAATTTTAGTTTTCGTACTGCAACACAAGAAAGTTGGCTCCACCAAAAAACTATTTTATTGTGACTAGATTATTGTGTCACAGGATACAAGCATACTACTGCTGTTTGGAATGGTGCATGACAATAAACAAAAAAGACGCATTTCTGGTGAGGGTTGATAGAGTAGGAAAGTTTGCCTATGAGAAAAATCTTGAGTTACAAAAACAATATTGCTGACAATATACAACTAAGAATGAACAACTAGGAATAAAACAAATTCTTGCAAATTCGAATTGTACTATTTTATACTAATGACAAAGATTCAATTACCACATATTTTACCCATATAAATAACAACAATAAAAAATCTTAAGTTTTTGAATTTCAAATTTCAAAACTTGCAACTTTTCAAATACTTATTAATATTTACATATAATTTAAAATTATCTATTATTTCAACAATGCCCAATGTAAATTCTATAAGGGCAGTTGTTCCATAGCCTATGCTATGATCCATTATAAATTTATCTCAAGACACATTATTCTAACTCTATACAAAAAATGTACATATGCTGTACATATAAAATATTTTATTATAAGTAGACTATATATTTCCTTCCACTTTTACACTAAAACTTTTTTTTCCCTTTGTTGTAATTTTTAATAATTACTTCAAATAGAAGCTTAATGACGCTGTGTTTCGTATGGTGAATGTAGAAAACCTGATACCCCTTTTATTAGGCATTCCATCTTAGTCCTCAGGGGTGACAATGCATTTGCTTTTTTTATTTTTCATTGAATATTAATGTGATGTCTATGGACCACAGTATCCACTTACCATCAGATGGGTTACGTGCTCATTTGTTCTATAAAAAAATACTTGTAATGCAATATATATTGTAATAAAGAGAAATAATTTATTGAACATGTAGTAGTAAAGAGAGTTTCTAGAACATTATTTTTAAATAAAAAAGATTATACAATTGTAAAATAATATTTTAAAACTTATTTCATATTGCACGTAATACTGACTGTTAACCGCAACCCATTCATTGAGATCCTCTCCCTCTGGTAACATAACAGCTAGTCGAAGGTTTCCAGAACCCAATGTAGCGGCAGCATGCCGCATAAGGTCATACTGATGTGTTCCTTCTGGTATATTCTTCTTTGGTTTGAAAGTTTTATTAGACCGACTCCCACTGTAATATAAACAAAATTATTTAGGAGGAACTTTAGCCACTAATCTATACAAATAAATAAAATTGAAGTGTCTGTTTGTAATGTTAAAATAACTGCATTTAACTAAATGCATATGAAAGTATATACAGTACCAATAACAGAAAAACAGTTTTTACAACTTTTGTCTGTCTGTCTATTAGTTCCCGGTAATCTCCGAAACGGCTGGACCAATTTTAACAGGACTTTCACTGGCAGATAGCTGATGTTATAAGGAGTAACTTTGGATACTTTTATTTTAGAAAAATAATTAGGGTTCAGTGCAAAAAAAAATAAAACCCATAAAATCGTAGCAAATTCCATGCGGGCGAAGTCGCGAGGAACAACTAGTTATGAATAACAAAGTAAAATGATAAAGCTTTATAAATTATTCCTATTGGATAGCTTTACCATGTCTTGTATAACTAAGTACTGGGGCATTATAAAAAATAGGCATAAACAAATACCTATAAAATCCAATTAAAAATATAACAGCGATAAGTATATGGTGAATCCATTATTTCAGCCAAGGATTCAGTATAATAAATTCATATGCAATATACATATTACATACTGCTTTTTCAAGTTTTCCCTAGACAAAATCTTAATCTAGACGAAATGTAACGAACGGACAAAATTAAATTAAGCACTCTAATCGTCTTCGAAACATCGTAACAAACATAAACAACACATTAATACAGCGGACGAATACCAGTTAAAAATAGACAAGTATTCCTGTTTTTATTAAAGTGATTCTACTTACAAAAGAAAACTCATTTTGATCTTAAGCTATGTCTTTTGAATTAACTATACAATCATTCAATAAATTAGCACCAAATCATTAAAAATAGGTTAACCTAACACAATAAAATTTTTAATGCAGTTGTCAAAAGTTTATTACTTTTTTATTTTGTCTACTGTCAAAATGTCATTTTTTATAACTAACTTTATGGCTCTGGGTTCTAGCCCTTCTGAGCCTGAAGTTACAATGTATAATTATCCTTCATAGTACATTGCTTTACAATATGTTGATGCGTCACATTGTGCAGCTCTTGGGAGATTTTGACGGCAACTTGAGCCAGCAGACAGCTGACAGTTGGCGATGGTATCTCAAGACGCCTAAGCAGACAGACACCTTACCTTGAGAATCACATCACCATCAAAGCATTTGTTTCACCGTTTCCACTAATAGTTCACATGCGAAGACACTTAATACACCAAATCGCACCACTTTTACATATCAAATTCTACTTTAAGCCATTATTTATTTATTATTTATATATTATCTAAACAATAATACTTGAGCAGCAATCCACCGCCGGACAAGTTCCCGCCATAACTCTGTTAGTGTCAATGCGATAGTATATATTGCACCTAACGATACGAAGAACTTATTATTTAAAGATCCAAAGGTCATAAGCGTGTAAGGCCGTAAACATTATATTTACACATTTCGTATTCGAAGCATATTATACTTCGGATACGACGACAGCTTTCGTGCACCTGATCCCTAAAAAATGTAACCACTCTGATCCATCCAACTACAGCAGGGGTTTTCAAAGTGGGGGGTGCGCCACGCAAGGGGGACGCAGAGACCAGCAAAGGTGGGCGCGGGCCCCCTGCCTAATTAAGAACCTTACGATCAAGAAACGGCTTTATGTACACAGCTACTGCAAGTACTAACTCAACGCACTAATCGCAGCTAGTGGTCGGTTCGAAGTTCCGACGATTCGCTTGTGCGTGCATTCCTCCCCCGCACGCCTTGCTGTCGCGTAAGCACAGCTCACAGTCACTCAGACTGTGACTTGTCAATTTATTTCTGTTTCAACGAGATGAACACGACAAAAATCGCAAATACAATGAAGATTATATTAAATACGGTTTTGTTTGCATAAGTAAAAATGATGGCTATCATCCACAGTGCATTATCTGTTACGAAGTTTTGAGCAATGATGCTTTGAGACCGACTCGTCTGGAGCAACATTTATTGACTAAACACAGTGATTTGAAGGACAAACCGAAAGAGTTTTATAATGTAAAATCTGGAAGTTTAAAATGCATGAAGTTAGATAGTACTGGTTAATTTACCGAGTCAAACCAAAAACTACTTGAAGCTGCGAACGAATTATCGTTGCTTATCGAAAGGGAAAAAGCCTTAATATTGGAGATTGGAGAAACAGTCGTCAAACCGTGTATGCTGCAAGCAGCCGACATTGTTCTTGGACCAGAATGTAAGCAAAAATTGCAACAAATTCCACTCTAGGTTTTTAGGTTTTTGAGGCTTCTGAAACCAAGAGAAAAATATCAAATAATTTGCAGCTCCTTACTGATAAGTTCAACCACTACTTTCCTACCTCGTGTGATGATGATGTTTATCGATTGGCGACCGATCCATTCCATGTTATGGAATGGACCCTTAACATTCATTGTTATGCGGATGACAGCACTGGTGATGCTCTATACACCGGCCGTGCCAATATTTCTCGAGAAAACGGCGCCGAGTACCGGAACAAACTTGTGTCTGAAGTCGAGTCTTTGCTGAACAAAGTCTCGGATTGGGGGCGACTAAATCTAGTCCAGTTTAATCCTCAGAAGACACAAGTTTGCGCGTTTACCGCTAAAAAGAACCCCTTTGTCGTATCTCCTCAGTTTCAAGGCACTCCCCTTCTTGCCTCAGCCAGTATCGGTATCCTCGGAGTCGACATATCGAGTGACGTGCAGTTTCGTGGTCACTTGGAAGAGAAGGCCAAATTGGCCTCTAAAAAGCTTGGCCTGCTCAGCAGAGCGGGACAGTATTTCATGCCGGCACACCACCTGCAACTTTACAAGGCGCAGGTTTGACCTCACATGGAATACTGTTCCCATCTCTGGGCAGGGGCTCCCCAGTGCCAGCTCCTTCCACTTGACCGCATCCAACGCAGAGCGGCTCGAATCGTCGACGACCGAGTCCGAGTTAACATAGATGCCCTGCCAGAAACACTTTAAGAGGAAGCCTTGGAAATTAAAAATTGTTCTGCTACTAAATATAATATCGAAAAAATGGGTAAAACAATGATTGGAGTCAAATATTTCTCAATTTATCCCAAAATAGCAAAGAGAGCACTTCGATTGTATTTATCCTTTTCCAGTACATATTTGTGCGAAAGGGGATTTTCTGCTGTTGTAGCAGTAAGAACTAAGTACAGAAATAAACTTAACATAGATAGTGATTTGCGTTGTGCGATTTCTGTGGTCAAGCTGAGAATCAGAAACCTCGTTAAAACCATGCAAGCTCATTCATCACATTCGAATAAATAAGAAGTTTTGTTAAATAATTAAGTAGTTTTTTATATGATTATTATTAACTATAATTAGCATTAAAATCTTTTATGTTATATACTATAATATATAAATATTTTTTCTAACCTGATAGTAATCAAAATTATCTTGAGCAGGGGGGCGAGGATAGTTTTTTTGGTAGAAAGGGGGCGCGTTATGAATAAGTTAGGGAACCCCTGAACTACAGGCTTAATGCCATCGCCTCCTTGTTCTTGAAAATAATGGTATCCATTATTAACTCCCAGCTCATGCGGTACTTTGAGGAGCACCAGCTGATTAGTGACCGCCGCTCAGCTAATAATCTTCTTGTTTAATCCTCAGAATTTAAATCCTCAGAATTCCTCACATTTATTAATCCTTTAATAGAATAGACTAATTTTTTATTCAACGTGTATGCTGGCATGTTGTTTTCCTCTAGTTTCCTAGTTACAATTGAGATGCTGCCTTCAACAGGTAGGCATGTAAATAGAGACTGAACATCAAAACTGACCATAGTTTCATTGTCAGTAAGACATATGTCTTTTATCTCACTGACAAAATGGTATGAATCCTTAGTGTGTGCTCTTGTATGTCCTCTGAGTGGTGATAGTACTGTTACGAGCTTGGGTTTCGAGACAATTAAAACTGCCGATTGAATTACCAAAATTGACACTTTAATTACACAATACTAATTACAATCTAAAACCACACTAATAATATAACACAATCACTTTAATTCGCAGTTATTTCGCTTCGAAGTATTCTCTTGTATCGCCAATTCAATACTGCCCCGGTCGTGATCTATACCGGCCTTAAATAGGGCCTCAGATAGTTTCCAGAACCTTCTACTGTAGCGACATCTAGAATGTTCGGGTACATATCGGTTCCGAAATTTCTGGAAGGATCTCGACTCTCCTAGTTCTGCTACTCGACACTAGAGGGTGCTAGTGTAACTAGTGTTGCCATGTACAAGACATTAATAGTGGCGCGCAACACTTTCTTTTACTCGACACTAGAGGGCGTTAGTGTAACTAGTATTGCCATGTACAAGACATTAATAGTGGCACGCAACAGTACTATCACCACTCAGAGGACATACATGCCTACCTGTTGAAGACTGCATCTCAATTGTAACTAGGAAACTAGAGGAAAACTACATGCCAGCAGAATATGCAGTATTAATCAGACATTGCCTTACATCTGGCTATCTATTGTGGAAGGAACAGTTTTACAAGCAAGTAGATGGTGTTGTGGCGGTCAAGAATACCACTACCCCATATCCTCCCGTGGGTGTCGTAAAAGGCGACAAAGGGAAACAGGCAGGAGATGGGCAGCAGCATCTTCCTGATAATAGCTAAAATTACAATAAAAAAACTGCGGTTGCCAACCCGCTCGCCAAGCGTGGCAACTATGGCAAATACCCCCCTATGAATGTAACAAAGAGACGGCCCCCAGTCCCCGGCGGCTCCGCTATTCCTGGCTACGGTGGCGACCATGGTAACGGCGGGGCAGGGGGTGCTAAGAATCTCCGGTGGAGGTTCGGTTGCCACCTTAGACGACTCGACCTGGCAACGTACAACGCACGCACCCCATAGACCACATACATACCCTTCGACAAATTGTACAGAAGTCCGAAGAGTACAATTTGCCACTATGTCTGGCGTATGTGGACTATGAGAAAGCCTTTGATTCCGTCGAAATTTGGGCGGTGCTGCAGTCCCTTCAGCGGTGCCAAGTTGACTGTCGGTATATCGAAGTGTTGAAGTGCTTGTACAGTAGAGCTACGATGGCTATCCGAGTACAGAACCAGAGTACGAAACCTATCCAATTGCAGAGAGGTGTAAGACAGGGTGACGTCATATCCCCGAAACTCTTCACCGCTGCATTGGAAGACGTTTTCAAGCTTCTGGACTGGAAAGGATACGGTGTCAACCTCAATGGCGAGTACATCACTCACCTTCGATTTGCCGACGATATAGTCCTTATGGCAGAATCGCTGGAGGACCTAAGCACTATGCTCAATGACCTCAATAGTGTTTCCCAACGGATAGGTCTTAAGATGAACATGGACAAAATAAAGATCATGTTCAATGTCCATGTCACACCTATACCGGTAGTTGTTGGGAGCACTAAGCTCGAAGTTGTTGACGAGTATGTTTACCTGGGACAAATAGTCCGACTAGGTAAGTCCAACTTCGACCGAGAGGTCAATCGACGGATTCAACTCGGCTGGGCAGCGTTCGGGAAGCTACGACACATCTTCTCGTCAGACATACCTCAAAACCTTAAAACGAAATCGTACAACCAGTGCGTGTTGCCAGTGATGACTTATGGAACTGAGACGTGGTCCTTCACTGCTGGCCGTATGAGGAAGCTCAAGGTCGCTCAGCGAGCTATGGAGAGGGCTATGCTCGGAGTTTCTCTGCGTGATAAACTTAGGAATGAGGATATCCGCAGTAGAACCAGAGTAACCGACATAGCCCAACGGATTAGTAAGCTGAAGTGGCAGTGGGCCGGCCATATAGCTCGAAGAACCGACAACCGATGGGGAAGAAAGGTTCTCGAGTGGCAGCCTCGTACCGGTAGGCGAAGTGTAGGGCATCCCCCCACGAGATGGAGTGACGACCTGGTAAGACATGCAGGAAGTCGATGGATGCAGGTGGCTCAGGACCGTGCTTTGTGGCATTCTTTGGGGGAGGCCTATGTTCAGCAGTGGACTTGTGAAGGGCTGTAATGATGATGATGATGATGAGATGGTGTTGCGATGGGCTCACCGGTATCTCCCATTGTCGCCAATATTTTCATGGAGGACTTTGAGGAGAAAGCCCTGCTTACTGCACAAGTTACTCCAAGTTTCTACAAGCGGTACGTAGACGATACTTTCACAATTTTACCATCAGGCAAAAAATTGCATTTTTAGAACATCTTAATTCCATAAACTCTAAAATTCAATTTACTATGGAGTTAGAGGCAAATAATTCTTTAGCTTTCCTAGATGTGTTAGTCATTCGAAATCCTAATAACACCGTAGGTCACACTGTGTATAGAATAAAGACCCATTCAAAACGAAACTTAAACGGTGAATCCCACCATCACCCTTCACAGTTAGCTACCGTGGACAAATCTTTGTTGCAGAGAGCACGAGGGATCTGTGACAGCAAACACCTGGCCGCCGAGCTTCAGCACGTCAAGCAGGTTCTGCACGACAACAAGCTTCGGGTTCCGCGCCTGCGTCACAGTGACCGAGTGAAGCCGGCCACAGTCGAGCGTGTGCCTGCTGTACTACCATATGTCAGAGGTGTCACAGACAAGATTGGCTACATCTTAAAGCGAGCTTCTATTAGAACATTCTTCAAGCCGCCGAAGAAGAGTAGTCAGTTCTTACCATCCGTCAAGTGCAATATTCCTCTACAAGATGCAGGAGTATACAAGCTTGATTGTGAGTGTGGTCTCTCATATATAGGACAAACAAAACGATCAATAAAAACCCTCGTAAAAGAACACATAGCTGACGTGAAGCACTAACGTTCCGGGAAGTCTGCAGTATGTGATCATATCCTAGACGGCCCCCGCCATTAGATTTGATAAACCACAAGTTCTCGCGAAAGAACATCGATTCCTGCTAAGGATGATACGTGAGGCTATTGAAATTAAAAAACATCCTAATTTCAATAGACAGGGAGGCTGGGTACTACCACCTGCTTGGGGTCCTGTAATTCATAAAATTAAAACTAAACCCAAGCATACCACTGCAAGACTTCAAGACACAGTTAGTTCATTCTGCGTAGATCAGACCAAAATTAATAATTAAAAAGCTGAAGGTACTCCGGGTTAACTTTTACATCGGGACGTCAATCACCTCAGTCCCCCGTGACCACGGTTGCAGGAAAGCAACCGAAACGTCGGGAATATAAAATAACTTAATTAAACGCGATAAAATCCGTAAAAGTAGTTTTATTCAAGGTACAAAATTTATTTTAGAAACAGCTTAAAAGAAAAAAATCCTCGGAAGACACAAGTATGCGCTTTTACCGATAAAAAGAACCCCTTTGTCATATCTCCTCAGTTTTTTTTATAGGAGAGGGGCAAACGAGCATGCGGCTCACCTGATGGTAAGTGACTACCGCCGCCCATGAACAGTACGCTCTTTTCTTGAAGGTCCCTAAGTCGTATCGGTCCGGAAAAATCGCTGATGGTAATCGATTCCACAAGGAGGTCGTGCGAGGAAGAAAACATCTTCTAAATCGCACAGTGGTGGACCGCCAATCATCCAGATGGTGTGGATGGTATCGGGAATTCTGCTGCGATGTGCGTTCGTGAAATTTGGCAGCTGGGATTAATCCGAACAATTCCTCAGAGCACTCCCCGTGGTAGATGCGAAAGAAAATGCAAAGGGATGCAACATCTCTTCGCAGTGCCAATGAATCGAGCCGATCTGAAAGTACTCGGTCCTCGACGATTCGAGCCGCTCTGTGCTGGATGCGGTCAAGTGGAAGGAGCTGGCACTGGGGAGCCCCTGCCCATGTGAGGCCGAACCTGCGCCTTGTAAAGTTGCAGGCGGTGTGCCGGCATGAAATACTGTCCCGCTCTGCTGAGCACGCCAAGCTTTTTAGAGGCCAATTTGGCCTTCTCTTCCAAGTGACCACGAAACTGCACGTCACTCGATATGTCGACTCCGAGGATACCGATACTGGCTGAGGCAAGAAGGGGAGTGCCTTGAAACTGAGGAGATACGACAAAGGGGTCCTTTTAAGCGGTAAACGCGCAAACTTGTGTCTTCTGAGGATTAAACTGGACTAGATTTAGTCGCCCCCAATCCGAGACTTTGCTCAGCAAAGACTCGACTTCAGACACAAGTTTGTTCCGGTACTCAGCGACGTTTTCCCGAGAAATATTGGCACGGCCGGTGTATAGAGCATCACCAGTGCTGTCATCCGCATAGCAATGAATATTACCAGTTAGCAACATATCATTGATATGCAGAAGAAACAGCGTTGGTGATAGCACACAGCATTGTGGAACACCAGCGTTAATAGGCTTGTAGTCGGAGCATGCACCGTCTACAACGACCTTGATGCTCCGATCTGCAAGGAAGCTGTGATCCGATTGCACAATTTCTCGGGAAGCCCATAGGAAGGGAGCTTCGAAAGAAGCGCTTTGTGCCAAACCCGATCGATGGCCTTCGCAATGTCCAAACTAACGGCCAACGCCTCCCCCTTGGACTCTACTGCCTCTGCCCATCTATGGGTCAGGTAGACCAGAAGATCACCAGCTGATCGACCCCGACGAAAACCGTATTGGCGTTCACTAATCAGCTGGTGATCCTCAAGGTACCACATGAGCTGGCAGTTAATAATTGATTTCATTATTTTGGAGAACAAGGAGGTGATCGCGATAGGCCTATAGTTGGACGGGTCTGAGCGGTCGCCTTTTTTAGGGACCGGGTGGACAAAAGCTGTCTTCCATGAATTCGGGACTACGCCTTGGGAGTAGGAGTACCGGAAAAGACGCGTTAGGACCGGTGCCGACTCCGGAACACACGTTCTCAGCATAATTGGGGGGATTCCGTCAGGCCCACTCGACTTCTGGATGTCCAGGGAGAGGAGTGCTTTGCGAACCGAGCGCTGTGAGAACAACACATCCGGCATGGAGCACTCACACCGCGGGATGGTCAATGGTGTTTTCCCCCCGTCATCAAGAGTCGAGTTGGACGCAAAAAGGGAGCCTAAAAGGTGGGTTTTGTCTTTTGCTTGGAAGAGAAGGTCAAATTGGCCTCTAAAAATTTGGCGTTCTCAGCAGAACGGTACAGTATTTCATGCCGGCACACCACCTGCAACTTTACAAGGCGTAGGTTTGGCCTCACATGGAATACTGTTCCCATCTCTGGGTAGGGGCTCCACAGTGCTAGCTATTTTATCGCGTCTACCAGTATCAGGCGAGCCGCATGCTCGTTTGCCCCCTCTCCTATAAAAAAATAAAAAATAAATAAAAGCAAACTGTCATAAATATTTTAAGCATGTTTCGGAGTCCTGGTCCTTTTTTTTTTTTCAGTTACATTATTTAGCAATAATAAATTTCTCAAAGTTGTGTTAAAACAATATAATGAAAATTTTCATTAAAATTATCTTAACTTACTTTGAATTAAAATGTTTTGTACTCCTGCTTCTACGAGCCTCTTTTTTTTCTAATGCTATAGAACTATAGCTTGCTACAGATTTATTGCCTCATCCACACGCTTCGCAAACAACAGCAAACAGCATTCACCAAACAGCAATCACGAACATGTGGATGGTTGTTTGCCTGTTTGTTTGTTTGTATGCCAGTGATCGGCGTTGGTGTCGGTTTTTGTGCACCGATCAAAAGGTGTTCGACAAACGTGTTTGCGATGTATCCACACGTTTGGCAATCAGTCAGTGGTACGCGCGAGTTTGCGGCTTGCGGGCGGCGCAAGGAGTTACTAGTGGCTATTATTATTATACTCTATGCCAATGTTACCAATCCGAAATTTGTCTCGGAGGTAAATATGATTTCAGAAGTTGAGTTTCCTACCAATTTTAATTCGAAAAGTTTGTAGATCTACCACCTATATTTTTTTAAGTTTTCTAGAGACCTCCCAATAATAATGTGATTGACTCCTAATTAATGTTTCTATGGGGTAACAAACATTTCACCTCTTTTTATAAGGAGCCCCGTGTGAAAGGAGGATCATCAATTCCCAAAATAAAATTCGAAAAGATTATATAATATTAGTATATCCTATATTATATCGATAAGTTTAGTACCTACAATATCCTGATTTAATAGTTTTTAGACTTTCGTAGTTACACAACAAGGAACCCTTTTTTTTTACGTGTCTATTCTATCATGTGGGATATCGTTGGACAGGTCTTTCAGAAACATTGGGGGTGTTGAACAACATATTTTCGATTCAGGGGTCCGTTTGTGAAATATTTAGCTTTAAAGTGGTATTTTTCATTAGAGACATTACATTTATATTTTACATTTTCATAGAAAAGGCCTAAGACTAGCTACATTAATAACTTTGTAATGTTATTGTAAGCTGTTAAAATAAACATTTTATGAAGAAAACGGCTCATATGCATTACTACTATTAGTTTTGACGAAGCGCTTAAAAAAATACTATATCATATTCCTTCCATAAAATCAACAATTCTGCGTTTTGAAAATATTGCTATTAGATTGTATAAGGCGCTTCGAATAAAGAGATAGTCTATGTGAAAAGTAAATAGATTCAATATAATGTCGAACGAAAGTTCGGGGTTTTGATTCCCCGGTCAAGCATTAATTTCATAAAAGTTTGTTTTTAGATTAATTTAGAGTCTCGTTTTACGTAATAATCTGCTATGCAAAATGAATAAAAGTGTTCAAACCAAACTTATTTGAACCTGAAGACAATTTATAAAAGTGATAATTGAGAATTCATTTGAGATTCTATGGTAAATAAATTCTGCAATACAATAACCTTGAGAGCAATTCATATTGCCTTAGTTTTAAATAAAAATAGGTCAACCCGAAAGTAATCGCTGCCACAAGCTCGTCGTCCGTCATGTTTGCCTATCCGGAATATACTTCCCTATATATAATGTACTCTGTGGAATATACTAGCACGTTCGACGAGCGTGTGGATGCCGTGTTTGTGTTGGGTGAATGCGGTCGGTGTTTGTTCGTGTATGGTCTCCGCTAGGAGTAAAGTATTCTGTGGTGTATGGTGTATGTGGCAAACACCAAGCGGTGGAGGCGGCATATTAATCTGTGTTGGGTGTTGGAAAATGGCAGTTGGCAAGTGGCAACCCAAATTGAAACGTCATTTGAATCGATATTGATAGAATTTTCTTTGGTGGTGTACGAAAGATTTAATTGCGTATTTCTGCAGAACAGTTCCAATCGTTGTATTCTGACATCAACTTCAAAATGCAAGGCCTTAGTTTACAGAGCTTGAAGAAACACAAGGCGGTTAGTACATTTGAAATATTTTCAGTCCCATTAACATTACCTATTCACTTCTTACATAACTAACCTTATTTTTATTGTTTGAACACTATTTTTTAGTATTCTGTTATTTTGGTATTCAGGATCTAAAAAAAAGAATTCTTTGACTTCCTTTTAACCATTTTAGCTTTTTCTTCAGACTTGTAGGATAGCAGACACACCCAATAATGTATTTCTTTTTTTGCTGCAATGAACTTTTGAATCTATTGATCTACTTCAACTTGAATAAAACGTTGTTTGGGCTACTGACTCATATCATTCATAGCAAAGGTGTTATTTATATGTGGTTGACGTGTATTTGATTACAGCATCACTTATTATTTGCACATTAATGTAATATGTATACCAGAATCATAAAATTTACAGTGTTTACAGTATTACGTTAATAATTCCAGTATTATAAATAGTTACAGTATTGAACAATTATAGAGTGAATTTTAAAGACAGCTGGCTTAAGTTTTATTCTTAATTTGCTTTGAAATATTCTGACTGCTGGATAAAAGTTGGTACTATCTATGCTTTTAAACGGAAATAAAACAATATATGTTAAATTCAAAATATCAAATGTTTGACAGGTAATGTGTGCTTTTAAATGGAGATGAGGAACTGTCTTGTTGAATCAACTGTTTTCTCAGAATAACACTTGATGCGAAGCTTCAATACTTTAAATAATATTAGAAGCTTTACATGTGTTCACACAGCTAGATTAGCTTATTTTAGTTATTTTCATAGCATAATGTTGTATGGAACCTTGCTATGAGGTAATGCAACCATTTTTGTTATCTTTGTCTCTTCGAGAAAAATTTATAGAAATAAATATTTTAACTTTAGCATCTCAGTTTAATATTAATAATATGTCGTTTACGCCACAAAGGGGTGGACCTCAATTTTTTAAAAAATTACAGGAGAGCAGGAAAACATTTATTATTCCCTGATTACTAGCTTTTTTTCATCAGAAAATTAAATATATTAGACTTAATGAAAAACTACAAAAAAGATTAATTTTCTGATGAAACAAAAGCTAGTAATTGTGGAATAATAAATGCTTTTTCGCTCTCCTGTAATTTTTTGAAAAGCCCTTTTATATCTGAATTTTTACATAGTACCTATTATGCTTAAATGTAACAGTTTGTAAAATGTTTTCCAATTTGTCATGCCTTTTGGTATAGGCCTCCTCCAACAGTCTCCATTGTACTCTGTTCAATGTGACTCTTATCCTATATGTCCAATATGGTCCCAAGGTCAGACAAAGTTCATCTTCTCAACTTTTTTTTGTATGTCTGTTTTCCAGTACCGTCTATACCATAGGGTGACTTGCTTACTCTGATAATAACCATTGGAAATGAGATGATCCCTACCACGCTGTTCCTAAATGTTTTCATATTTAATTGTCTTTGTTTTCATATTTATTATACTGCAAATTAATGTTTCAAAGAACAGTCCTACTGAGTTTCTTCCTGGTTCTTACCATGACAGAGGTTTTTTCCCAGCCAGTGGTAAAATCATAATTGGCTTTCAATAAGTATATCTGTATTGTCTGCCTATAGAATAGAATAGAATAAAATAATTTTTATTCAATATCGATTACAGTTTTGTGCTTTGTGGCATTCCTTGGGGGAGGCCTATGTTCAGCAGTGGACTTATGAAAGACTCTAATGATGATGATGGATTACAGTACATAATAATGATTGAAAGTCATTTTTTACTTATACCACTGGTTCACAAAAAAACCTCTGTCTACATAGGCCAACTGCAACTACTTACCATCAGGTGGACTGTGTGCTTGTTTGTCACCCTTAGCCTATATAAAAATAAGTATTCTAGTAGGTAATCTTTATTGAATTAAAATGTTGACAGATTAATCTTCAATTATTATTTTGACGGCTCTGTGGTACAGTGGCTTAGCAATGAGTTGCTGCGCTGGGGGCCGTGGGTTTGAATCCGGTACGGGACAAGTATTTGTATGGCCTACAAATAATTGTTCTGAGTCTGGATGTTTGTCCTTGTGCAATTTGTGTTTGTAAACTGTCTAAGAAAATCCTAGTGTGGGGGTAACGTTTTAAAAAAAAAAAGAATATATGATATGTACTTAGTTATAAAGTATTAGGTATTTTAAGCCATATATCTCTCCTTGATTAAGATTCAAATTTTAGTCCTCGGGGATGAGAACACATCCACATTGTCACCCCTGAGAACTAAGATAGAATGCATCATTACAAGTGAAACGGTATCTCTGGTTCTCATCACTCATCATATAAAAACAGCAGCTCTATGTTGCTATTTTACACTGGTGTTGTGTGCAAGTGCGGTCCTTTTCCGTCAAACTCATTTGTCTGCAGTCATAACAGTAAATAAAATGTAAATTTCTGCTTATACAGTTGATTCCATTGTATGTCTGCACTGGAGTAGGATGTATGGGAGCCATGTTCTATCTGTTGCGACTGGCAACTCGTAACCCTGATGTTTCCTGGAACAAGAAAACCAACCCAGAGCCCTGGGAAGAGTACAGGAACAAGCAGTACAAGGTATGTTCACACAGAGATCTGAATGAATTTTTAAATATTTGAGGATATCATAAATATGACTTTTTTTATAGGATAAGGTTTATTAGGTAATATTTAATTTTAACTATTACTGGTCTGAAAATAAAGATTTTGATTTTTTTTAAGGGTGACAAATGAGCACACAGTCCACCTGATGGTAAGTGGTTGCTGTGGCCTATAGACATCTACAGCTATCCTCAAATATGAATCAAATTGCAGATGTGTTGTCACTCGTGAGGACTAAGATAGAATGCCTCGTTTCCAGAAAATAGGGTCTCTGGTTTTCTACACTCACCAAATGAAACACAGCAGCATTAAGCTGCTATTTTACGCTGGTATTCTGTGAGAGTGTGGACCTTCCCCGGTCAAGTCGACCCATTCGTGCTACAACTATACTACTAATATAGCTGCAGCATGGCTCTACCATGTAAAAAATGACTATGATATAAATAAACCATCAACAATGCCATATCCATAAATATACTACAACCTATTAAAAGTCCACTGCTGAACAAGGACTCTCCTTAAGATTGTCTCATCTCCCATCTCTCATCTCTCAAGAGAATTCATTAAATAAAAGCTTTTAGAAAAATTTACTTCGCAGATATCCACGTTATAAATTATAAAATATATATAAATTATAACGTGGATACTTGCGAAGTAAATTTTTCTAAAAGCTTTTATATAATGGATTTCCGCAAAGTAATGCCTGATTCTATTAATTATAGAATTCATTAAAATAAAATATAAAAAAACTGTGGTTGCCAACTCACCTGGTATACGTGGTATGGTAACTATGCCAATAATAATTGGCATAGTTACCATGCTTGGCAGGTGAGTTGGCAACTACAGTTTTTTTATATTTTATTTTAATGAATTCTCTTACACGTCCACTACACGGCAAATAAATGAATCTGCTTCCTCATATCATATTGTGGGTGTCGTAGTGGGGACAGTACAAACAGGAGATGGGCAGCGGTGTATTCCTGTTAACATAAATAATTAGTCTGGTCATAAGTTATAAAAAGTTAAAATTGTTTATTTCTACCTTATTTTAACTTAACATATTAGATAAAATTATTTTCACTATGATTGTTAAATTACATTTTGGAGTGGGCTCAGCTATATGTTTTGTGTCACATTTTCAACAAGTACCCCAATAATACCCCTATGAAGGCTACAATATATCGAGGGCATATGCTGTAAGGACCTGATAGGTTGTTAACACTGTCACTGTAGTTTCTCTTTAATATGTTATAGTAATTGTTAAACAACATCCGTAGCTAGGTACTTACCATCAATATACTAGATAGGCCTGTAAATCATTTCACTTCCTGCAGCTGTTGCTCTGTACTGTAGTAAGACACAGATTTAAAAAAATACGATTGAATGGCACTATTAGAAGCAAAATGACAATCTATATCTATACATATAATAAAACTGTAAATAGCAGATGTCTGTACATTTTATATTTTTGTAATAAAAGTGATTGAGGGGTACTAAAAATAAGTAATTAAATACATTTCCACCATTTTTAGAATTTTCTGTCTGTCTGTCTGTCTGTCTGTTTGTTTGTTAACGTATCACGTTTAAAGTACTAATTTATACCATAAGAATTGTTAAGGAAATTATAAAGTGTATCTTCGGGTTACATTTAGTCTTTATTTCATTAAAATCGGTTCATTCCATCAAAAGTTATGATAAATATTCTGAAGTATGGGTAGGGAATTTGCTCAACGGTGGCTTTGTTTGAGTCATCAAGTTGATGTTAGCAGCGCCATCTCTCTTCAATTAAATATATACATATAATAAAAATGATGATAACATGTTGTGTCTCTTTCTGTACATTGTATATTTATTTTGGTGACTAAAATCATTATGGGGAACTAAAAATAATTAAATAAGTACATTTTTATAATTTTTAGAATTGTCTGTCTGTCTGTTTGTCTGTTTTTATATGAATGCATCACGTCTAAAGTAAACATCTTTTTTTTTTCAAAGAAATCGTTAAGAAAATCATAAAGCGTATCTTCAAGTTACATTTAATCTTTGTTTTATTAAAATTGGTTAATTCTATCGAAAGTAATGATTATTATTTTAAAATGTAGGTTCGAATTTGTTCAATGGCGCCATAAAAATCTCAGAAATAGTAATAAAAAGATTTGTGTGTAAAAAAACGTTCCATAATAATTAATATATTTATACTTAAAACATAAAAAGAGATTTAAAAAAGGATGTTTTCTCACACAAAGGACGTAATAGATGGAGTTGTACAAATTACAAACTTTTCTGATTTGCTGTGTTGAGATTTTTCGCCGATGAATCGTATTGAGACTTACTGAAGAAATTTGTATCTATCGAAGCCATACAACGGAACCCGAACAAAAATAACAAAATTGCAACGAAATGTCGTGATATTGTATTTATAATATACGTAAAATCAGTACTGCCATTTTAGCGCTTTGGGAACTAGATTTAGCGCTTTTTTGGAATGTATAGCGCGCATTTCGAAATTTTTGCACCTAGCACTTAATCCAGCGCTTTTTGGTGTATTTAGCACACATTTCAAAATTGTAGCGACTAGCGGGTTATTAACTCTTTTATAGCAGCACTGTTAGTCCACATTACCGATAATAATAATAATGACCTTTATTATTTTTTTCCACAAATAGTACATTGCAGTTTATCTTTTTGAAACATATTTTTTCCACAAAACAAAGAGCATGGGAGACGAGTCCAAACTAGGATACCCTGTGCTATGGATCTCCCGGCTTCCCCTTTAGGATGATCAACTTGATTTTTTTTATAGACGACTATAAGCGGGGAAATCCCCTTCATTAAAGTTTTCGTTCATGGTTTTGGCAACGCATTTATTTTGCTTTATTCAGTTTTAGTCAGTTGTTTAGAGCACAGCTAAGTTAAAAGTTACTTAGAGTAGTACTAACTACTGTGGACAGCAATTGCCATAATTATAAGTCGATGTCCTGCGAAGTATTGATACATCAAAAAATATTGCCAGAAAAAAACTTAATGTTGTTTTCTTTATTATGATTATATTTTCTTGAATTATAAATTATAATAAAAAGCACAAACTTTGTTTGTAGTTAATTTAGCGCGAAATCTAGGGCTTTTTTAAAGCGCTGTTTTCATGAAATCTAGCGCTTTTTGTGTTGTTCTAGCGCTGAATGAGTTTTTTTGATCTGGCAGCACTGCCAAAAAACCCTCTATTAAGAAGTAACTTTCCTTTCAGTTTTAAGCGCATTCAGTTCCCAGTTACAGTCAGCGTGTGTTA
Source organism: Parnassius mnemosyne (assembly GCA_963668995.1). NCBI lineage: Eukaryota > Metazoa > Arthropoda > Insecta > Lepidoptera > Papilionidae > Parnassius > Parnassius mnemosyne. Next base: position 584,091 of record CAVLGL010000002.1, read on the forward strand.
TGCGATGACCGTAAATAAAGTGCAAGGTCAAAATTTACGCGTTGTAAGAGTGGACCTCAGTACTGACTGTTTTGCACATGGCCAACTCTATGTTGCTTTTTCCCGCGTTAGTAGCCCCCGTAACCTTTTTGTGTACACCCCGTCTAAGTCTACTTCTAACGTCGTTTACACCGAAGCTCTATCATAAACTACTTAGAACTTTGATGATAATGATTTATTTGTTACCACTTATTGATACAGTAATGATATAAATCGTTTAATATTCTCTTACCTAAACGACAAATTCTTTATGTAAAATCTATATACGCGAGCTACGCCGCGGGCACAGCTAGTGTAATAATAAAGTATGCTCATAATTCTAAACGTGGTCCTTCACTGCTGGCCGTATGAGGAAGCTCAAGGTCGCTCAGCGAGCTATGGAGAGGGCTATGCTCGGAGTTTCTCTGCGTGATAAACTTAGGAATGAGGATATCCGCAGTAGAACCAGAATAACCGACATAGCCCAACGAATTAGTAAGCTGAAGTGGCAGTGGGCCGGCCATATAGCTCGAAGAACCGACAACCGATGGGGAAGAAAGGTTCTCGAGTGGCAGCCTCGTACCGGTAGGCGAAGTGTAGGGCGTCCCCCCACGAGATGGAGTGACGACCTGGTAAGACATGCAGGAAGTCGATGGATGCAGGTGGCTCAGGACCGTGCTTTGTGGCATTCTTTGGGGGAGGCCTATGTTCAGCAGTGGACTTGTGAAGGGCTGTAATGATGATAATTCTAAAGATGTCTCATAACTTATTGGAGGGTTTAAAGGTGGTCACAATTATTTAGTTTTGGGATTAAAGAAGCTTGGCCACAGTCTAGACTGTCTTAGATTGTATAGTTAAGGCTCTCACCATGGACTTTCTAGCAAGACTGCTCTTGGTCACAAGACATGAATAACTTAAATATAGTTTGGGAACAAATGTCCGAACTTTATAGGAGCTTAAAACTGACTTCCAATCTAGATCTAAATCCATTGAACTACAAATTGAAAAAATAAATAGAATGCTGTTTAAAACACAGCTACATTAAGTTGCTATTATGTGCAGCTTCATCATCATCATCATCACAGCCCTTCACAAGTCCACTGCTGAACATAGGCCTCCCCCAAAGAATGCCACAAAGCACGGTCCTGAGCCACCTGCATCCATCGACTTCCTGCATATCTTACCAGGTCGTCACTCCATCTAGTGGGGGGACGCCATACACTTCGCCTGCCGGTACGAGGCTGCCACTCGAGAACCTTTCTTCCCCATCGGTTGTCGGCTCTTCGAGCTATATGGCCGGCCCATTGCCACTTCAGCTTACTAATCCGTTGGGCTATGTCGGTCACTCTGGTTCTACTGCGGATATCCTCATTTCTGAGTTTATCACGCAGAAAAACTCCGAGCATAGCCCTCTCCATAGCTCGCTGAGCGACCTATGCAGCTTATTCTGTAAGATTGTGTAGCCCTTCCCTAGCCGAGCTAACTTATTTGTGCTGCAATTATAATATAGCTATGGCATGGCTTTAAATTGTTACTTAAACATGCTTCCTTTATTTGTATGTATATCCATTACCAAGAATAGTTGTACATCAATTTACTAATACTTTGTTGTTTGTTGACAGTTCTACTCGCCCATCAGGGACTACAGCAAGGAGGAATCGCCCGCTCCTAAGTATTAAGAGTAACATATGTTGCTATCAATCAAAAATGCGACGAACTGTAGCCTGTTTAAGTTAATAAATAGATTTATGTGATATCTTATTTTGCTTTCTTAATTTAACTTCCCTCCTTTCCTCACTATCAGTAGTTTACGAGGGCTGCACTAAAAGTATCGGGAATGGAATATTTCCACTGTTCCTGTCGTATTAATTTTTTTTTAACTGAAAAGTCCTTGGTTTTAAAAATCGAATACCATTTATTTATTTAAAAAAAGATTCTCGGTCTTGTCACAAGGTTTTGTCAAACTCGTTTAGTCGTTGAGAAAATGGAATTGACTCGAGAAAATTCTAGAGCGATGATTTATTGACTTTCGAAGTGGTTTAACACAAAACAGTGTGTTGACCGGATGATTTCTGCATTTGGTGATGAAGCCCCATCCAAAACCACAATTTATCGCTGGTTTACTGAATTTCAACGTGGACGTGTCAAGCTCAGTGATGATCCCCGTCAAGGTCGTCCAAAAACTGCAGTCACCCAAGAAAACGTTGATGCTGTGCGTAAGCTGATTGAGGAAGATCGACATGTGACATACCGCGAAATTCAGGCAACTTTAGACATTGGCATGAGTCAAATACAAATAATCTTGCATGAACAATTAGGTGTAAAAAAGTTGTTTTCCCGATGGATACCGCATTCGCTCTGTGAAGAGCAAAAAGCGGCTCGCGTTACTTGGTGCGTCAGAACTCTCGAAAGATTCCACGCAGGATCCTCAAATGCTGTATACAACATCGTATCAGGTGACGAATGTTGGATATACGCGTACGAACCCGAAACAAAAAACCAGTCACGAGTTGAAAATGAGTTAAAGCCAACAAAAATTGTTCGTTCACGGAGTGTTGCAAAAGAAATGGTGGCCACGTTTGTCTCCAAAACCGGCCATGTTACGGTTATTCCTCTTGAGGGACAAAGAACGGTTAATGCAGAATGGTATGCTAGCATTTGTTTGCCACAGGTCGTTTCTGAACTCTGTAAAGATAACTGCAACCGCCGCATCATCCTCCATCACGACAATGGGTGTTCCTCAGGGCTCGATTCTCGGCCCATTCCTGTTTCTGGTGTATATTAATGACTTACCTCACCTTGTAGGGGATAGTCATGATATAGTATTATTTGCTGATGATACTTCCTTGATTTTTAAACTTAAACGTCAATCATTTAAATGTGACGAAGTGAATAATGCTATATCAAAATTAGTGCATTGGTTTAACGTTAATAATCTGCATTTGAACGGAAATAAAACTAATTGTGTTAAATTTACAACAACGAATGTTAAAAATCTGAATACCAATGTGTTTTTAAATGGGGAGGAATTGAGCCCTGTTGTATCCACTGTTTTTCTTGGCATCACTCTTGACGCAAAGCTCCAGTGGGGCCCCCATATATCCAAATTAGCAAGCAGACTAAGTTCTGCAGCCTATGCTGTAAAAAAGATTAGAGGTCTCACTAGTGTCGAGACAGCTAGATTAGTTTATTTTAGTTATTTTCATAGCATAATGTCTTATGGGATTTTGCTATGGAGAAATGCGGCTGATTCAAAAACTATTTTTGTTTTACAGAAGAGGGCCATTAGAGCTATTTACAATCTAAAACCGAGAGAGTCTCTTAGAGATAAATTTAAAGAAATTAATATATTAACTTTGGCCTCTCAGTATATTTACGAAAATTTATTGTGTGTTCACAAAAACAAAGATAGTTTTAGTTCTAGTGATGCCAGTTTCTCGACTCCACAGAGTCAGTAATTCATTCTTGGGGCAATGTATACGCTATTACAACAAGGTCCTGGAAAGTGTACAGGTTCTCTCTATTACCAAGTTTAAATGTTTTATTAAGCTGAAACTGTATAAAAAGGGTTATTATAGTATAAATGAATACATAGTTGATAATAAACCCTGGGAATGAGGTGGTCGCTTCCAAGCAGTTTCAAAAATAAAATTTGTAAATAGTTCGTAATCATTTATATTGTAAAATTTATTTTAAAAAAAACTTCCGCTGGGTTTCTTGCTGGTTCTTCCCAGGACAGAGGGTTTTTTTCGAACCAGTGGTAAAGTAAAAACTGACTTTCAATAAGAATTACACATGTAATGTATATTGAATAAAAAATATTCTATTCTAATGCCAGTTCTCACACCGCACACAGAACAAGAGTTTTTAGAGCAAGAAAACATAGAATTATTAGACCATCTGCCGTACAGCCTTGACCTAAGCCCTAATGATTTCTATACTTTCCCTAAAATAAAGAATAAATTGCGTGGACAGAGATTTTCATCACCTGAAGAAGCTGTGAACGCCTACAAAACGGCCATTTTGGAGACCCCCAACTTCCGAATGGAATGGTTGCTTCAATGATTGGTTCCATCGTATGGAAAAATGTATCAAATTTCGCGAAGAATACTTCGAAAAGCAATAAATACATTTTTAAATAGTAATGTTGTGTCACTTCCTTGACTCCCGAAATTTTTAGTACCGCACTCGTATTACAAAATATGATCCTGTTAGTCAAGTTATATGGACTTAGAAAATAATAATTAATTAACATAACACTCAATTGATAAATAGGTCCTGCATATTTTCTGGGGCTTTGTTGTATTTATCCTAAAGGAAGCCACAACTACAGATAAAGTTATCTTTTTAATGAATTTAACGAAAGTTGGTGTGGGTACTCCCTGACCTCATCCACTCAGTGCCACAATTCGCTGGAATCGATTATATTAAATAGCGTCAGTTCAAGAAATTTTTGTAAGTGGTAGAGCCACGCTGCAGCTATATTATGGTTGTATCACAAATGGGCCGGCTCGACCGGGGAAGGACTACTCTAACAAAATACCAGTATAATAAAGCAACTTAATGCTGATGTGTTTCGTATGATGAGTGTATAGAACAAGATACCTTTTTTACTGCAAACAAGCCATTCAGTCTGTCTTCCAGACATTTGTGCTATAACCATAATATAGCTGCAGCATGTGTCCATCAATGGGACGTAAACATACTGACTCCCCTGCACTATGTAGCCACAGCATCCACTGACCATCAGGTTAGCTGTGTGCTCGCTGGGTTACAAACATTTAGGTGTCAAGAGTCAAGACTAAAATATTTATAAAAACTATTCGTCAATTCATTGGATTCGCTATGACGTTTCTTCGACGACTGCAGGGTACATCTCGGCTACGGTAACTCTGCTCTTTGCTCTTCCTGCATTGTTTTTTCAGATATGATTCCGGAGAATCCCTCACGCCCAAACTACCATCCTCCTGGACACCGATTCACAGGTTGCACCGCGGATTCTGGCAACTACTTTCTGTACTCATACTACTTGAGACAGACAGCAAAATTTTTGCAACATACGGGTACTTCATTCAAACCTTAACCGATCCTATGGCGACTAACGCCGGTGTTCCTCAGGGGTCCGTTCTCTCCGCAACTCTTTTCCTGCTGCATATTAATGATCTGCTTATCCCGGTATCTATGGGTATGCAGATGATAGCACAGTTGTGGAGAGATACCAACCAAGTCTTCGGGCCAATCGGGATCAAATCCAGTCTGAAAGAGAAGCTATGGCAGAGCGAGTGAATCTCACACTACAGGTAGTCTCCGAATGGGGCCATGCCAATCTTGTGAAATTCAACGCCTCCAAAACATAAGCGTGTCTCTTCAATGCAAAAAGGAGCCAGCTTACATTGGCTCCTTCTTTCCGAAATGTATCACGAATCAGTGGAGTAGCGTGCCTTAGAGGGACCCTGTATCAAAATTTGTCGGGGGCCCAAATGAAGGGTAAAGATTTTTCACAAAAGGAACAAAAACACTCGCATTGAATTAAAATAATTATATATTGATTATAAGTTAACACTTACAATGAATACTCCTAGGAACTAAGCTAGCCAAACAATTCAAACCAACATCGTGTCTCATAGAAGTCCTTAGAATTTTTGCTTACACACGTTCGGGTCATCTGTAGCCCGGGGGCCCTGTATCATTCATACGGCTGATACGGCGCTAGGTACGCCCCTGACTGGAATATACCGACCGCCTTCAGTTGTTAGGGTTTGAGATATCCTCAAATCTAAACTTCGTGTGGTTCATTGAGTCCAACGCCAAAGCAGCTGAAAGGAAGCTGGGAGTCCTTGCAAAGATGCGGCGATACTTCACACCGGGACAGTTACTTTATATAAAGAGCTTACTTTATATAAAGCGCAAGTCCGGTCGTGCATAGAGTATTGCTGTCATATATGGGCTGGTGCTGCAAAATGCCACCTAGCAGCTTTGAACTCAATAGAAAGGCGTGCTAAGAGACTTATTGGTGACTCGACTTTGGTTAAAACCAATCTTACCAGCCTCGAACACATACGCAAAGTAGCCCAGGATGCATTTCGAAGAGTGTGAATAGGAATTGCATAATTTAATTCCTCCCTCTCCCTTCCTCAATCGAACAACCAGACGTACCCGTTCGTTGTTGACTTACCAAGCATTCGAACCAAACGGTTCGCCACGTCGTTCATCATGTGTACAGCAAACGAGTGGAATAAGTTGCCAGCCGATGACGTCACACCCTCGCTGATACAACAATCGCGCTCTCGTGCTCTCGTCTGCATGCCGCTGCGCAGTAAAAATCAGAATTTTAAAGTTCTCTGTGGTAATAATAAAAAAAAATACTGTCTTGGGCCTCAGTGCTTCAATGCAACAGTTAAAACACCTGATAAACTTTTTTGTTACGTGCCTGAGGACCCAAAAATGAGGAAAAAGTGGATGACAGTCGAAAAAAGAGTCGATTCAATAGGCTCTAAAACTAAAGCGGACAGCTGTGAAGATTATTTCGATGAAAGTATTTTTGTAAGTAATAAGTTTATCCTTCTTCTCTACCTATCCTTGCTGTGCTAAACATACCTACTTGTCTACTTTGATTGTTTAGATAGATAGGTATCTTGCCAAAGTTGCCAACTACCTATCACCTAGTAGCAGCGCAGTGCAGTGCTCCTCAACCGACTGTATTGGCGGGCCACAAAATACACATACGGCAAAATATACATAAATATATATTTTCTTCCTACTACAAAATCAAACTCACGGCCCGATTTCAGAAGTATCAAACTCGCTGCCTGCATTTATCCTTAGTTTTCGTTGTATTTTTTAACGATAGTAATTTACATACATTAAACACGGGTTTTATTTAGGTTTTCGAAACGTACGTCTTTAATGTACTATTAGAACGGCTTAACCATTTTTGATAAAACATGTCTATGAACCACTGTTAAAAAACAACATTAAATACAAAATAAAAAAACAACACAGTTCACCCATTTATGAGTTACAGTACTACAGACAGACATACCACACACAGACAGACATATAGACACACAGACAGACACACATAGCGGTCAAACTTATAACACCCCTCTTTTTGCGTCGGGCATTAACAAATAACCAATAAAAATCCTAGTAAGAGCCTAGTATTTTTTATAGCCACCCATATTAGGTAAGTATTAAATGAAACACACAAACTTCCAGTAAGGTTTAAGTTTGTACAAATACCTACATAGGTATTTGTTGAAACTTAAACCTAATGCTTACCGAGGAGAGTAGGTACTTAATGCTTACTTAAAACATAGGTACGTACCTTTTCATCCTTATTCCACGAATTTCAGCAGCCGTAAAATCCTGATTCTTCATGAAATATTGTGCCACCATCAAACTATCTACTCTTGGCAGATAGTCCGACTGTCCTTTTACAAAACCTTCCATTCCAGCACTACACGTTTCACTTTAGTGTAATCGGATTAAGAAGATAATATTATTTCTTTGAAATAGGAATACAAAGAAGATCGAAAGTAAATGAAACGAGACCCGCGTAATTTGGTCAAACCGCACCGGACCGAGCGCCGTGTTTGTGTCGCAGTCGAGGTCTGCGGGGATGTGACGTCATAGTGTGAGCGCTCGTAATCTCTGAAATTCAAAAAAGGGCTTAAACTTCTCGTCGTTATAACTTCGGAAATACTACATGTATTGAAGTAAAATAAAAACTATTGTAATGTACACGATCTTTACTACGATTTTAATATTATTTGGTAGTAATATTTTGACCCTTTTGTGTTCTCCATTTTAGGAACAATATCTCGACTTGCCAGAATTTCATAAATGCTTTTAAATCTTTATTAATTACAGGATTAATATAGTTTCACCGCTCATCTGTTAGATCACATCATCTGGAGATGATGTTAGTGCACAATTATTAAAAATAAAGAGCTTGTTTAAAGGACATGAAAAGGAAGTGAGTAATGAAAGTAGTGAATCTGGTGATTCTTATATTGATACTTATCCATTAATTCTAGAAGGTATTATATTGAATAAGTTTGCTTATTAATAAAGTATGCAATAGGTATCAAATATATATCGCTTTGAGCATATTACATGCCGAAAGCATAGGACAGAAGTAATAGACGTCTTTTTATCGATAATAATATAATTAGGTATAAATAACTATATATATATATATATATATTGTACGCTTAGAAAGAAGGCAGCTGCCAGAAATGCAAGGTAAAGCTCTCTTAAAATATAAGAAAAAGCTGAAAAATGAAGTGAATAAATAGATTTCAACATTGTTTCATTTTATAAAAGCTTTTACAAAAATTTTCTTCGCAAATATCCGCGTTATAAAATAAAATGATGTGTCTTACCTAGTATGAAGAAGCACCTCCCGCCCTCCCTCAATTGCGTGCACTATCCCCGTCACTACTAATCCCAGCACCGCTACTTCCAACACCACTACACTAGGCAAGACACACCACTGACGATAATACGACACGTGTTTCGCCTCTACACGAGGCATCCTCAGGTGATATAGACTCTACGGTGGCTAACCGCTAAGTAAGCCACGCTAAGTAAGGCTCTTAGCGGTTAGCCACCGTAGAGTCTATATCACGGTCCGTAGAGTCTATAGTAGCGGTGGATTAATAGTGCACGCAATTGAGGGAGGGCGGGAGGTGCTTCTTCATACTAGGTAAGACACATCATTTTATTTTATAACGCGGATATTTGCGAAGTAAATTTTTGTAAAAGCTTTTATATAATGGATTTCCGCAAAGTAACGCCTGATTCTATTAATTATATTGTTTCATTTGCATTTACCTCGTTTTATTTTCATTATGACAAAATGAATTTTGCAAGTGACTATTATTTGGGATGTCCTTTGCCTCGTATAACTGCTACAAATTAAAAAAAAAGAAATGTCATGTATAGTTTTGCTACAACCAATCAGAAGCTTTGTCGAGTAATTTTAGTTCATAAGCAGCGTTGCAAACATGCAGAGAATTCCCCAAATTACGGGGAATTTAAAGTTGGTTGGAGATTGGAATTATGCGGGGAAAATGCGGGAATTTTGAAAAACGATAGCCCCGGCCAAATTTTTATTGAGTTAATTATGAATACCGAATGACTGCCTATTTTTAATTATCTTCATTGCACTACATTTAATTTTCAGATTAATTTTGGCAACATTAGTATATCATTTCATGCATTTTTTTACTTTTTAATTTTAAAGCAGAAAATCGCATGCATATAAATGCAGATACTGTGTTACTTTGTAATAGCAACAAGGAAAGAAATTAAAAATAATCCATGGAGTAAAATGCCGGTTACAAAACTATGGAATTTCGATAAAAAAGAAAAAAAATGTTACTTAATCTTATGAAAATTATAATAAAAATTATAAAAAAAATAATTTTAAAATATAATCTATCTTATAAAATTAGTTGAAAATTGTTTTATTTCTTAAAATAAAATTGAGGAGAATTTGTAGGGAATCCATTGAAGTTTTGTCCCTAAATTGGGGAATTTGACATTGGTTTTCGGGGAATTGACAAATTGGTGTGGGCAACGCTGTTCATGAGATGTCGGTCTGTTCGATAGAATCTACTAAACTAAATATTAGTTCAAAGTATTATTATACTCTTTGTATTAGTTTTAAATTTTAGTTTGTGTTAGCATACGTAGTTCAGTGTTCAGAAAAAAAGTGTAATTTTTTTGGCTCGCACTAGTAATTTTTGAATTGCTGTTGCTAATGATCAGTTACATACGTAGATGTTATGAAAAATAACTAAGTACATTCCGTAAAAATATTATGCCGATTTGTGATTTGAAGTGCTAATTATGTAAATGTGACGCGGGAATTAAGGTCTTATTTCGTTTAATTCCCGTTTATCTCAATAAAATGCATTTCAGTGAAGAAAAGGACTGGAAGAAAAAAGTCGGTTTCCCAATTAACTATGATTCCGGCCAGAGTTCCGATGATGATTTGTAAGTACCCATCATTTTTAGTAATAAAGTCTATTAAGTTATAGCAAAGGTTATTTGTCGTGCAAAGCTGCAAGAAAAATGTAAATGAATTATAATATTTATTACAAACAGTTCAATATTCTAATCTCATGTGTACTGTCTTATAAACAGTTACCGTTACCATTACAGCTTCCTCCATAGTGTATGTTCAGCCCTCCACTTCTAAAAATCTTTTATCATCAGATAATTTGCCCAAAAATATTATCTTACTCAATCAATCACATGTATTAATTTTTAATTTTCAATTTTATTAAAAGTAATATAATTTAAAAAAAAAATCGAAATTAAGAACTTATTTTCCATTTTAATTAATTCGTCCATATTTATAAAAATACGATCAACCCCCTTTCACTTTTGATTCCCTAATATTATTGAAGGTTTATTCAAGATAATTATTCAAGATAATTTAACTGTTTTATTTTAATAACTTGACAAAAATTTCCCCAATAATTTTATTGTCATATTACATAAATAACAACTTTTTCATATTAATTATAATTTTAATGTTGTTGTAGGAACAATTTGAGGAATTAATCAAACATCATTACGAAAATTAATATCATTTTCATCTATTAATAATCTAGGATGAATATTAGCATTATGCTGCCTATCTCCTGATTTTTTGCCTGGGTCCCTGGGTAGTGTATATTCTTACACCACCACTACATGGTATTATAAACAGTAACAGTAATTATAAACAGTAATTGTGGTTATAAACAGTAATTGTACTTAATTGATTTCAATATCAAGGAGCAACATAAAAATTACTATATTTCTTCAGTGTAATTCCCATGCAAAGTTGATTATAATGTATGAGTGTACTGAGATGACCTTCAAGACTTGAATAAAAATTAGCCAAGCAAGTGACTTAGCATTATTAAAATCTGCGGCTACTTCATGTTATAGTGTAACAATTATTAAGCTCAGAAATGATTTTGGTTTAGGCCTCATCAGACAGTTTTTATCTTATTAGGCATATCTTCATTTGTATCAACGTCTTACGGTTATATTAATAAATACTGCTATAATGTCTAATGTACTGCTATTTGTCAGTGCTGTAAATATTAGTGGCAATTATGCATTACCTTCATGTAAATTATATGATTGCTCTAAGAGAAGAATATTGCTTGCAATAAGAAAGGAGGAAAGTGTTGTGTGAGTTTACTTGGTGGTAGGGCTCCTTCGACACGAGAGGTCTGTGATGGGGGGGGGGAGGACATGTGTTATTGTTTCACTTAATATATGAATGATTATGATTAAAAAATTCATCACATTAAATTAATATAATAATAATAATTATTATTATTATTATTTATGTATTTTTTGTGTTTATTTTATTTTGTTGATATTTATGTATGTTTATCATTTTCATTTACAATTGTATATTTATACAGCCCAACCAGATGAGTGAACTATATAGATACCCCACATAATAATAATGTTTATTGATAAAACAAAATATGGTACACACTTATTATCTTATCCTTAAGATTAAAGTTTCGGGTAGAACAAAAAAAAATTTTTAATCAATAGATACTTGGATGCATAAGATGTTGTTTCATTCGAACAAAAAACAAGTTTCACCACTAAGACTGTGAACTCGAGTTCCTTAGCGATTTTAACGCCCACCACACTCAAAGGCTTGGTTCACGTTTAAAAGATCATGCGGGGAGATTTGTTTAATGACTTTGTCTTGGCATGTGGTCTGGCACAACTGCTTACTTCGCCTACACGGATTCCAGATGTGGGAAATAATGCACCTTCCGTGATAGACCTTCTACTAACCTCTCACCCGGGCAGATATCATGTCTCCGTAGACGTCTCTCTTGGCTCTTCGGACTCTGACTCAGAATGTAGTGCAACTCACGCTCCTATCGCGGTTCTGCACGCTGCCACTGTGTTTGGCACTAAAGGTCAGCGGATTGTCAACGAGATACGGTCTTTTTTTGCATCCTACCAATGGAGTGCCGGGTTTGCTTCTCATTAGGTGATCCCAGCGCTTAGCTTAGCTTAGTGGCTTAGCTTTCCATTGACTCCCGTTGAGTTGGGGGTTGATACGTATTTTTACAGAAAAGTTACACTATTATAAGCACACACGTAAAGTTTCAATATGCGGAAACGCGTACTTTTTGAGAAAAAACATTATTTGAAAATTAATTATTTTTACAATGTTTATGTTACATTCCTAGCGTAAAACTGGCGCCATTTTGTAATGTCATTGTCGTCGTCAGTACGGATGTCGATTCTTTCCGAAAAAGATGTCTTCGAAGAATTAATTAAGACTATTCAATATGTTTACGAAATTCGTAATAAAATTGTCTCAAAAGAGCTAGAACCCAGAGCCGTAAAGCCAATTAAAAAAAAATATTGTTAAAATAAGTGATTTTTATTCATTTATTTCTCAAAAAGTACGTGTTTCCGCATATTTAAGTGCTTATAAAAATGTAACCTTTCTTAAAAATACGTATCAACACCAAACTCGATGGGAGTCAATGGAAAGTCGTACCAAAAAAGTTAACAGTTTGGCTTTAATCACAAACCTATGATCACATTGAAGATCTATTTACAATAATAAAATGAGCTGAGTTCTAAAATTTACACCAAACTCGATGGGAGTCAATGGAAAGTCGTACCGCTCAATGCTGCTGTGTTTCATATGGTGAGTGTAGAGAACGGGAGACCCTTTTTACTGGAAATGAGGCATTCCATCTAAGTGCTAACGGGTGACACCACATCTGCATTTTGATTCATAGTCAAGGTAGAGGATTGATGTAGATGTCTATGGGCCACAGCAACCACTTACCTTAGGTGGACTGCGTGCTTGTTTGTTATCTTTATCTTAAAAAAAAATACCTGGGTAAAATGAGTAGCCAGTGACACTGCGAAAAGGTGCCATATTAAGGCAAGGATGTGATAATCTCCTAATTTTTGCTTACATAAATGAATAATAATTTAATAAAGCACATGGTGAACTGTTTTTGAGTTGTTTTTTTAAAGTAAAATAACAAGACCAGCACCTCATCTATTCTCGAGATGCTAGTGCTGTTGCCTGTGCGGCTCTTACAGGTTCATCTATCTAAGGCGGCAATGATGATCGGGATGTCGATATCAATCTGAATTAGACTTGCAATGAAAAGTATATTCATCCACATGCCGAATAAAGAATATTATGCAAGCTTCCTGGCTGAATAGTCAAATATTAGGCAAAAGTATTCGGCCAGGAAGGAAATAGTGCTTATTCAGGGTGTCTTTTCTCCGAAGCTAGGATTGTCTATGGTAAAAATGGTGTAAATTACTGCCTGAAAATGCAGAAAAATAAGTCTTTTTGCACCATAATCTTCCACTTCTACATTTTAATTACCATAATTCTAGTGCATAGACATTTATTTCATAGGTTTTTTTGTAAATATTTATAATACGGAAGTTGATTATGACTACTTTAATGATTACAAGAAATTGTTATAAAATAAATCAATATTTTCATTGTACTAATCATCTCACTACAACGACACTTCTTAATTAAGTATTCGGTATTCAGCTGAATAGTACCTAAATACTCGGTATTTGACCGAATAGGAAAAAAGTAGCCGAATAGGCCGAATACTGAATAATAGCCAAATACTGGTTGCAAGTCTAGTCTCAACAGTTTAAATATGTAAGTATGTCTAACAATGTTTAATATTTCTTTGTCTATTCTTATAATTAATAATGAAACACTTCCGGCCTAATTTAAGTATAATTATTAATTAGTAAATACTACATACCTATGTATTAAATAATGCCTATCCATAGTAGATAATATAAAATTATGTCTCAAATAAAGTTTAAATTCTGTTTAAAAATAGTAGGTTATACTGTCTGGAATTTCAGTAAAAATTAATTTTTATTATAATTGCTACGCTGCTGCATGCTATGCTCTGAGTTGCTCTGAGCCACTGTTACCGATATAGCCAATTGGATCGAAGAAGTGACAACTGATGGGAAAGAATGGTTAACAAGTAACAGTTTAGTAACGGTAAAAGAAGTGAAGTGTTTTGTGGCATTCCTAGTGGAAAGCATATGTTCAGCAGTGGGTTAGAATAAGTTCGAAAAATTCCTCTGAGCACTCCCTGTAGTAGATGCGATAGTGTATGCAAAGGAATGCAACATCTCTTCACAGCGCCTGAGAGTCAAGCTGATTAGAAAGAACTCGGATGATTCGAGCCCCTTTATATTGGAGAACAGAATTCCATGTGTAGCCGAACTAGCGCCTTGTAAAGTTGCAACTGGTGTGCCGGCATAAAATACTGCCCTGCTCTATATAATATATATAAAGCAGGCCAAGATTTTTAGATGCCAATCATTCTATGGAACTGCGGAACTGAACGTCATTTGATATGCCGTCGCGGGGGATTCCGAAACTGGCTGAGGAATGCTGTTATCTGCATAATAATGAATGTTACTGGGTTGTAACATATGTTGATGTGCTGAAGGAACAGGGTAAGTGATAGCACGCAGTCTTGTGGAACACCAGCATTCTCAGGCTTGGAGTTGGAGCATACACCGTCGACTATGACTTTAATGCGCCGATCTGAGAGAAAACTAGTGATCCAATTGCACAATTTCTCAGGGAGCCCATAAAAGGAAGCTTCAAAAGAAGCGTTTGTGCCAAACCTAATCGAAGGCCTTCGCTATGTTCAAACTAACTGCCAAGGCTTCCCCTGTGGACTCGACCGCCTGCGCTCATCGGTGTGTTAAGTAAATAAGAAGATCACCAGCTGAGCGACCCCGACAGAAACTGTACTCTCGTTTTAGGTTTAAAGAATTGTTTTATTTTATATTCCACTTAATTATGATACCCATATATGACGACTTGAAAACGACATATTCAGATAGCGGGGGCTTAGAACCGGGTTCCCATCACGACCGGTATACCGTGTAGCATTGGACTCCTACTAACTACTAATTGGACTGGCGGTTACTAATCAGCTCGTGCTCCTCAAGCTAACATATCAGCTGGCAGTTAATAATAATCGATCCCATTATTTAGAGAACCAGGAGGTGATGGCGATAGACCTGTAGTTGGACGGATTAGAGCGGTTACCTTTTTTAAAGATCGGGTGCACGAAAGCTGCCTTCCATGAACTCTAGACTACGGCTAGGGCGAAGGTGTAAAGTGTAGTACAATACACACGTCCTCAGTACAATTGGGGGGATTCCGGCAGGCCCACTCGACTTGTGGATGTTCAGGGCACTGTGTGAATTGCACATAATGCATGGAACACTCACACCGCGGAGTGGTTGGCGGTGTGTTCACCCTGTCATCGAGAGTCGAGTTGTCCTCCCTGTGCAGAGTTGGAAGTGATGGCTTACAGAAATTCCTTTAGACAGAATTGATGAGAGACCAGAATGCATTGCACGGATTCCCGAAGGAAGGCGAACTAATTTCTCGCTGATTCTGCCAATGTGCTCATATTTTACCTTGGCACTAACTCTTTTCAAAAACCTGGAGGCGGAGTTATACTTATTTTTAAGGATGCTGGTGTTTACACCCCGGGCCGTCGATGCGTCAGCCCAGACCTGAAAACACTTCTGCTTACTGCGTAATGCAGTTTTACAGGAGTGATCAAACCAAGGCTGAAATCTGCCACCGATGGATACCACAGATGATGGAATCAATAGTTCTATTTTCTGAAGCACCACATTCATGACAGAATTAGCAACAACGCTGGGATCACCTAGTGAGAAGCAAACCCGGCACTCCATTGGTAGGATGCAAAAAAAGACCGCATCTCGTTGACAATCCGCTAACCTTTAGTGCCAAACACAGCGGCAGCGTGCAGAACCGCGATAGGAGCGTGAGTGGCACTACATTCTGAGTCAGAGTCCGAAGAGCCAAGAGAGGCGTCTACGGAGACATAATATCTGCCCGGGTGAGAGGTTAGTAGAAGGTCTATCACGGAAGGTGCATTATTTCCCACATCTGGAATCCGTGTAGGCGAAGTAACCAGTTGCGCCAGACCACATGCCAAGACAAAGTCATTAAACAGATCTCCCCGCATGATCTTTTAAACGCGAACCGAGCCTTTGAGCGTGGTGGGCGTTAAAATCGCTAAGAAACACGATTTCTGTGGATGGGATCCATTGTAGCACGAAATCTATAGCCATTTTGACGTGGCAACGACTTATCATCCTTGGCTCTATGAGATTAGGAGACAGTCGGTTGCCGCGTTTCAAATATCTTCTAGTACTTCACATAGAAGATATATCTGACACGTACGAAACAATATCAGCCATTTTTTTTTCACCCTGCCACCACGACAACCGCGTCCACCGCGCATCGCTTACTTAATAGATTTCAATTAGGTTTTCTAAGTTTTATTTCTTAGACATTAGTTTTAAGAAACAACGATTTTTATAAGCACTACGTGCTCAGTAATGTGTTTTTTCGTGATATATCAAGCAACGCGGACGAATTGGCGGGGTATCAGTTACTTAAGTATGTAAATAAAATTAAACAATCTCATAAAGTCTATGAATCGTCAAGGCAACATTGCAGTGTTGGCAGAATTAATTTACACTTAACAAGGATGTTGGCGGTGGAGGCATTAGCGTTATCTCAAATTTATCAGCGTGATTGCACGTCATGAAGTGGCGCTCGTGAATCGGAGCCTGTTAGAAGTGCGCGGCTCCGTCGAGGGCCATAATGCGATACTGATAGCAGAGCCAATTTGCGCTATCGGCCCTCCAGCTGATACGCCTCTTTAGGTACGGTAATAAACTGACCCGATTATGCTGATATTTTATAGCCATATAATTGACATTGTAAGATTTCAGATGTATATGCTGGTTTCGTATAGTGAATGTAGAGAACGGGAAACTTATTAACCGATTCGTTGCGGCACCAATTTTCGACAACTTTTAGCTGTGGCGGCGAACAAATATTTTATGACACGCCGGGCGTGTTAAGCGCCACAGACAAAAATGACACGCCTATTGTGCCATCCGCCATGTGTAAAAGTAATGTTCTTTTTTATGCTTTTTTTACTTGTTTAGACCTAATTAAGTTTATTTGACATCAAACATAAATTACAAATGGAAGGATACTTGTTTTTAGTGGGTAACTACGTGTTTTTTTACGCGTTTTCTTTGAAATTGAGAGAAAGTGACTTTTTTTATGAAGAGATTACAAACCTTTTGTACTATTTTTTGTTGTTATAAAAAATCATTTATATAAGTAGGTACAGCTAAATCAACCCTGGAAACCTTGGTTTTTATTAAATTAAATTTTCACCTAATAATAACATTTGTAAATATCAAACAATGAAGAACCTTAATTTGAAAAAAAAAAGGTATATCATTCATTGATATTTACAAATGTTAAATACTATTTAATGTTATACAAATGTAAAAGTAAAGTCGATCTGAAAACGTCTAATTAGTAAGAATAGCAAAATAAGTGTTATCAAACGGAAACAAACGCCGGCGCTATACGGCGGCGGATTGACAAAAGACTTTATTAGCAAACTTTTTTTATGCATGAACGGTTTCGAACTGTTTCAAGCAAAAATAAACCTTATACCATATCACAAGAGCACATGGTACTTCGTAGGTCTATTCGGCCATATGATAGTAATAAGACGGCAGTTCAACCATTTTAAGCAAAATTAAACAATAAGACAAACGCATTGTTTTTTTTTTAACAGGAGACTTGTTTTCCAGAAATTTATTTACAACTTGAGTTTGTGAGCGATCGCAATGAGTGCTATTATTTGTTACTTATTAGACAATTTTTCCATAACATGATTTAAAACCCACAAAGTAAAAATAGTACCATGTACACGTTAAAAAAATCAGAAACGAAGCTGCATGCATGAACTACTCGCAAAATAATGAATATTTTGTTCTGGATAAATTTTCCAAAAAAGCAATTTGAGCGAGTTATAACGATTTTTAAAAAGACACGACTCGCGTGTCATACGCCACACACAAAAGTAATGCACGCACAGAACCGGTTAATGGAAACGAGGCATCATTCCATCTTAGTCCTCAGAGGTGACAACGCATCTGGATTTTGATTCTTAATCGAGGATAGATCTAGATGTCTATGTGCCACAGCATCTACTCACCATTAGGTGGACTGTGTACTTGTTTGTCACACTTATTCTATAAAAAAAATTATATCAACTGAAATATGAGGTTGGATTCAAGGGATTAAGTTAAGATATGAAGGCAAATTAAGGAAATAAGGAAAGAGAACTATGGATCTTCATATGATTTGTACGTCAGGCATACCTCAAAACTCCAAAACAAGATTGTACAACCAGTTACCAGTGATGATCTAAGGATCTGAGACGTGGTCCTTTTCTGCCAGCCGTATGAGGAAACTCAAGGTTGCTCAGTGAGAGAGAGAGAGAGAGGGCTATGAAAGGGGTTTCTCTTCGTGACAAATTTGAAAACGAGGATATCCGTAGTAGAACCAAGATAACCGCCATAGCCCAACGGATTAGTAAGCTGAAGTGGCAATGGGTCGGCCATACAGCTCGAAGAACCGGCAACCGAAGGGGAAGAAAGGTTCTCGAGTGGCAGCCTCGTACCGTTAAGCGAAACAAAGATTGGTGGAGAGCCGTCACTAGATCGAGTGAAGACCTGATAAGACATGCAGGAAGTCGATGGATGCAGGTGGTTCAGGACCGTGCTTTGTGGCACTCTTTGTGGGAGGCCTCTGTACAGCTGTGGATTTGTGAAGGGCTGTAATGATGATGATGAAACACAATAAATATGAATATCGTGAGTATTGAATATTTTGCAAGTGAATAAAATAATGATAACTAAGTTCGAGATAAATATGTCAGTGAAGATAATCATGAATTTTTTAATGATAATAATCCGATATTTATTTGACAAATTTAGTATGTGAATACAAAATACACTTAAGTGGATAGCCGAACGGCGGGCGGTGGTATCCATATTTTTTTAACGTAACAAACGGGCAGACAGTCCACCTTATGGTAAGTAGATGCTGTGGCCCATAGACATCTAGATCTATCCTCGATTAAGAAAAAATGCAGATGCTTTTTCATATCTTAACAGTGGTAGAGCCACGCGGCAGCTTTTGCTGTCGCACGAATGCGCCGGCTCGAACCGGGGTAGTACCACGACTTTACAGAAAACCAGCGTGAAGTAGAGGTTTGCCTCTGCGTTTCGCTTGGTGAGTGCAGGTGGCCGGAGGCCCTTTTTACTGGAAATGAGGCATTCCATCTTAGTCCTCACGGGTGACAACGCATCTACATTTTGATTTGTAACAGAGGATAGATGTAGATGTCTATGGGCCGCAGCAACCACTTACCATCAGGTGGACTGTGTGCTCGTTTGTCACCATTATCCTATAAATAAAATCTAAGGACTAGGATCGAATGCTTCCTTTCCAGTAAAAAGGGTCACAGGTTCTCTACACTCACCATACGGTTACCGAATCTTGGCTAGTTAATTTTTAACAACTTTAAATCATAAATGTTAAATTAATGGAAGTATGTAAGCTTATTAAGAAAACTAACGAACGGAATTATGTAAATATATAACACTAGAAATTGTTTTTTGTATTTAGAAGAAACATGTGATGTATATCTATCTTCTTATATTATATAATATATAAGTGAAATACCATTGACTCATTCACTCATCACGAGATCTCCAAAACTATACGGCCTATTGTCTTGAAATTTATTATTATAATACACCTTTTTCGACGTAGGCATCCACTAAGAAAGGATTTTGGAAAATTCTTGGTGTTACAGCTTGTTTTGTATCAAATGCCAAGTACATATGTCTTAAAATATTTTCTTGCGAAATATTGTAACGAAAAGTAATTCTAAACTCTGCTAGAATTTCTAGCTTATAAATAAACATACTCCCGTCAGAAGTGGAGTAACTTCCGGCGGAAAATAACAATGGCTAATTTTTGTGTTCTAGGCAGGTTGATTTTACATAGTACTTTAATCATCTCGTAAAATTGAGAAATGTTAATATGATAATTATTTACTTGTCACTCCCATGACTGACTTGACACTGGCAGAATTCTATCAAGAGGAGCCATAAATTAAATAAAGAAGAAGTAAGGTGTGTTGGGGTAAGATCGGTGATGTGGCAAGCCGTAAGATTGAAATTTCCGACGAATTATGCTAGATTTTTAAATGCTAGCAATATGGTACACGACGCCATTTCCTTCTGTCCCGACCCCAAGTTCCCGCCATTCGCTAGGAGAAGTAGGACGTGTGCTGAGCGGCATTTCATAAAACAAGATAATTTTTGTATTTTTTTTTGTCCATCCGATCTTTCCCTATCACTTTTATTTGTGATTTTTAGCGAGAATATAGCTTCTTTTATTATTATTTTGTCTGAATACTAAGTTTTATGAAGTTACAGCCAGATCAAATTGATTCAAAGTGGGCTAAGATCGCTGTAGGCCGAGATCCGATGTTTCCCCGCGCGAGTGAAGATCGGATTAATTTTATCCTATCTTTACCCGTTACAAATATGGCAGTGATTGTTAAACTTTCATTTGTCGTTTATATTCTTTCGAAGATTGCTCAAGTGTCTACGGGACTCAGTCACAGTATAAATATGAACAGTATGGAAACTAAGCCTAGTTGAGGATATAATTACCTACGCCCCATTGAAGCAATAGGGTTGTAACTTTTTATATTTTGATATTGCTTTTTTTATATTTTTGTTCTGTAGTGATCAATCAATCGAATTTAAATAACTAGCTTACAAATACAATTTAAATAGGTAATCTCAGCCAAAAACGATAGTTTAAACACGGAAAACAATTTAATATTAACACACAACAACTTGTAGAACTTTAACTTTGTCATTACGGCGTAACCTTTTACAAGTTTCGGCGGGAACGTACGCGACCCGCAGTTGGACGAAAACGTATCTTTATTCTTCACTAGTTGTTCCCTGCGACTTCGCTCGCGTGTTAGGGTGTTTTTATTTTTTAACGCGGAACCCTAATTCTTTTTCTCAAATAAAAGTAGTCTAAGTTACTCCTTATGACAGCAGCTATCTGCCAGTGAAAGTACCGTCAAAATCGATCCAGCCGTTTCGGAGATTAGCCGGAACAAACAGACGGACAGATAGACAAAAAAGATATTTAGTTATAAGTACCGTATTTATTTCTTCTGTATCTGTTTGTAATGTCAAAATAAAAAACTGTTATTTTGACATTACAAACAGACACTTCAATTTTATTTATTTGTATAGATTGTTACAAATTATTTACAGAAAAATATTTTCGTCTGCTACGACAAGTTCGGAATTCTTTACTATTAAATTTAACTGTGTAAAAAAATATCATTCTAATGAACAGGTTTTCTTTAAATAAACTGTAGGGAAACAAGGAACGGGTACTATGAAACCGAATTTGTTTATTTTTTTGTAAATTAGATCAGCTACTTTGCAGTTTATGTGTTCTTTTTTAAAGCAACAACGAAAAATGGGTTTCAACACCCTCAAAATCCATGAAAATGACACCCATGACGAAAAAATTGATACCTATTGCAGCCGCCATCTTAGATTTACATTTCAACAGCACTATCGGCTTCAACATACTCAAAAACTATGAAAATGACACCCATGACGAATAAATTGATACCTATTGCAGCCGCCATCTTGGATTTATATTTCGACAGCACTATCGGCTTCACACCCTCGAAAACCATGAAAATGACACCCATGTTTTTTATTAGTGATCGATGCATCCATGACGAAAAAATTGATACCTATTGATGCCGCCATCTTGGATTTATATTTCGGCAGCACTATCGGCTTCAACAACCTCGAAAACCATGAAAATGACACCCATGATGAAAAAAATTATACCTATTGCAGCCGCCATATTGGATTTACATTTCGACAACCCTATCGGCTTCAACACCCTCGAAAACCATGAAAAGGACACCCATGTTTTTTATTAGTGATCGATGCATCCATGACGAAAAAATTGATACCTATTGATGCCGCCATCTTGGATTTATATTTCGACAGCACTATCGGTTTCAACACCCTCAAAAACTATGAAAATGACACCCATATTTTTTATTAGTGATCGATGCACCCATGACGAAAAAATTGATACCTATTGCAGCCGCCATCTTGGATTTACATTTCAACCAGCACTATCGGCTTCAACATACTCAAAAACTATGAAAATGACACCCATGACGAATAAATTGATACCTATTGCAGCCGCCATCTTGGATACATATTTCGACAGCACTCGGCTTCAACATCCTCGAAACCAATGAAAATGGCACCCATGACGAAAAAAATGATACCTATTGCAGCCGCCATCTTGGATTTACTTTTTGCTACCACTATTAGCTTTAAATAGCCTCAAAACCGCCGCATTCTGGATGTACAAATAAGTTCACGAATTCATTATGATCGATCACACGGACTTATAATTCGATAACGTATTATAACAGTGACAATAAAAATCATTCTTACCTTTCAAAATCAGCAGGAAACTTAAAATAAGATAGCTCCGGTTTTGATGAAGCCGAGTTCAAACAGCCGTATACTACGCAATACGTTCGTGGCATTTTTAGTCTTGAGGCGACACTCGCTACTGAGAGTACCGCGACGAGCGCTTAGAAGTCTCGTCGTTGCGCATATTTGTGTGAGTGTGCCGTTTCGAGGGTTTGTAGGAAGTTTCCGTACTGTTCCTACTATATATTTACTGTGACACAGTGGCGCTATCAAATCTATTATGCCTTAATGAACCTAATTGAGCTTAATTTTTAGAATGATTTTATTTATTAAATACACATTAAAAACATTGATAACTCTTCGCATTTTGCAACAATATGGTGGATGAATTACCTCAAAAATTAGAATTTTCGAAACTGTTAATATGCTGCTAACTTACGTCTTACTGAAATATTTCGTTTTATTAAATGTTACCAGTATACTTAGCTATTCATTAACTCAATAGCTTACAACAACTGATAATTACAAAACTTATTTAGGACTAATCTTCGGAACTTAGTTGTCTACCTATATATTTTGTGAGATGCCGATATATTTGCACTAGTTTATGCTGTGATGCGCTCAGTGCTGCGGTCGCATTACTAACAGTAACATTTTAACCGCAGATGTTTCAAACAAGAAGCCTTAGAAATTGCCATTCAAAGAATACAAAACTTATAAAATAAAGTTTATCTCACCTCATTAGATATTTATCTCATTAGATAAACTTAGAACTAATTCAGTTTCACGGGAAACTTTCGCCCCACGTTCCTTTTCCTGGTCTAGTCCACTTTGCTTTACTTTTTCCGACTTCCTGCCCATATTCAGATTGTTATTAACTCTACAAATATGCTCACGCTTGCTGATTAACACACACACAAATCTGCACACTAAATAATCTATCAATTAACCAACTACAAACTGCTTCGCCATATGATGCTTACATCTTCATCTACTCGCGTATTGCCCCAGGGCATTTCGCCAGTCTTTGCGGTTACATTTTATTTAAAAATTCTAGATTGTTTAAATACAATTTTCTTACCCAGTGAAAAAATCAAATGCATCCGATCTTTACCTTATATTGAATAATTCCATCTTATGTCATAACAAAGTTTGAGAACCATAAAATTACAATTTCTTTATATCAGGGATAAGATCGGATGCCAAGAATCAAAAAAAGAGAAAACCGTTTGGAACATTTATGTTACGGCCTACAGCTGCTCCAGCAAAGATCGAATCTTCCGGGGCCCATGAGCAGAAGATTCCACGAGCAGCCGCAGGTTGGGCCCAAATGGCCACATAGAAGAATGTCCTATAATACTAAACTATATGGGAGAATGCTAGGAAAATATAGTACGTACCTGTTTCCGACTTTAAGATCGCCCCAAGGCTCGGTCAGGCCGTAAGTGGGTGTAAGGTGCATGGCAAGTAGTGTTTAGTGATGTGTATGTGTCTGAGACCTGGACCAGCTTAGGTGGCCAGCAGCGGCCGAGTTCCAGGCTGCCCCACAACGCTGCATCGCTCCAGCAGGCTCCACCGCTGGACCATTTCTTTCTTCACTGTCACTATTTCAGTCTATTAACTTCATTGTACATTTAACTAACTAAACACGTTGAACGCCACGTAAAAAATTGAGACTCCGTTCGGGCCATGGGGGTCACCGGTGAGCCTTATATAGTTTTCCATTCAGGCCCCGGGAGTCACCGGTGAGCCGCGCAAGAGATTCAATATGAACGGGTCTCACAAGCCACAGATTGCAGTTATTAAATAAAACACATATGGAAGTGAGCCGCGTGGCCCCTGGGCTGCTCCAAACGACATGGTTTTCAAATCCCATAGAAACTTGTAGTTGTATCAAAGGTAATGTCGTAAATACAATCTTAGTAACGTTCCTTATTCTTTTGATTGAAAAAATAGCGCGAATAAAACTAAAAGAAAATAATTATATGTTTATTACATTAAAAATAACTAAAAATAATAAAATTATCAGTTAATCGAACTTAACATGGCACTACTTTTACAAAAAAAAAAAAAAATTAAAATAATGAAATTCTTCATGAACCGAACATAATAATGACACTTCTTCTGCGATAAAAACTAAAATATATAAATTATCATTAAATGTAACATAAAATGACACTTCTTTTTAGAATCACATAAAAACTATTATAAAAACAACATTATGAATGGATTCTGTTGAAACAAGGTAAGCAAACAGAAGGTTTGTCTGGACATTTTTGGCAATATGTTGATACCTTTTTCGTTTTTGATTTAGCTTTTTTGCTACCCATGATTGGTACGTTGTCTGCGTAACATTGGCGACATGTCCTTCTGACGGTTCTTGCCAAGCCCTCTTTCTTTTCCAGAGTATGTTTCTTTCTTCTTGGTCTTTCTGTTGTTGGCTCAGGCTCATGTGGGACTTTGCAAAAATCCATCATAATAAATCTTCGGAAATGTGTCATTTGTATTTTTTTTAGTTACTGATTTATATAGAGTTAAAGCATTTACCATTGCAGTATTTAGCAATATATCAATAGCCAGTTTCTTGTACCACTTTACGGATTTTCGCAACGGGGTCGAGTATGCAGTCTCTGATCGGACAAGTCAACAGCTCCCTTAGCTTTGTTGTAATCGATTACGATTTGTGGTTTTAATACATTTCCATGACGTTTTTTTTTTATTTTTTTGAATTATTGGGCTGTGTGTTTGGTTGACAAGAGTAGCACCTCTCTTTTGTCTTTCCATTTCATAACGGTTATACCATCCCTACTTTCTCTGGCAATGTATTCCCCTTTCTTCAGTTTGGTGGCAATGACTTTCTTTGGTAGGCGCTTCCTGTTCTTGCGGATGGTTCCTACTAAATGGGTTTCATTGTCAAGCAATGCTCTTGCAAGTTCTAAGCTCGTGTACCAGTTGTCGGTATAAAGAGTGTGCCCTTTATTCAAAAGGACCCAACAAACTCATGACAACATTGTACGGAGTGGTATTTGTGATTTCGTTGTTTTTTGCGGCGTATACAATTACTTTGTAAGTATATCCAGGAATACAACATAGCTTTAACTCTTTGATGCCATACTTGTGGCGTTTCTGCTTATTGTATTGTCGAAAAACAATCTTGCCACGAAACGGGATCATACTCTCGTCTATACACAAGTCTTCGCCGGGAGTGTAGTTTTTCTGAAATTGTTCATTCAATCTTTCCAAAAGAAAGCGAATGCGATGGAGGCGATCTTCTTTATTAAGTTCATCGTATTTCGAAAAATGAAGCATCTGTAGTATCAGTTCAAAACGATTTCGTCGCATAACTGTACGTGGAAATGGATGACCTATCACATCATTCGTTGACCAATATTCCGCCAAAGTAGGTAATTTTGTGAGGCCCATGAACGGATTTAAGCCAAAAAAAAAATTTTATTTCCGTTAAATTAGTAGGCACCAATTTACGAATCCTAGCGCATCGGGAAGTCTCTTCTGATATAGCAATTTTGTTAGTAGCAAACTCGTTTGTTAAATCAGCTATTTCTTGAAATAAACTGTCCGGAACCATTAAATGGAAGAAGTTAGTTGGAGATTTGTCATGCATGCTTATACAAAGGTTAGTAGGAAGGACAGGATGCTCAGTAAAAGGGATTATTTTGCGTTGGTTACCTCTAGGCAATGACCAAGAATCCGGTGGTGTTGTTTTACCTGAACAATAAAATTATTATTTACATAGCATAGTGTGTATTGTTCAAGTATGAAATAAAGTGAAAAGCTAACATTTATTAAAATCATTTTTTGTGATAATTTAGTGCAACCAAGATTAGATTGGTGGATAGTCATGAATCACATCAAAGACGTAGGCGTTTAATATAAAATTAAAATAATATATTTTCATGAAAAAAAAAAAAAAAACTTACCAATGGTATTGGTTATAAGCTGTGATATTTCATTGTCGCTGTTCACTCTCTGACAAAAATATTCGGCGGCATCTTCTCTTTGTCGGTTGATTTACGCTGTCGTCTGAATCGTCTATTTGAAAGCTTTGGTTTAGAAGATTTGTCTCAATATTTTCTAATTGTGTTAAGTCCTCTTGCGATAGTTCAAAATCTTCAAAATTATCCATTTTGGGAGGGAAATGTAGACCACACTAGCTGACACAATGCGCGCTTCTAAGTCGTAGCCGCGTGCGTGGGCGACTGCGAGATGAGATATGCGTGGTGGGCCGCCGCGTGACCCCGCGGCCCCCGCCAACCGAAATTCCGTAAACCTTCCTAGAAGGCCACGCTGCCCACCGGTGAGCCGCTTGATATATCTCCTAATTTTTTTTTAATTAGCATTTACCAAACTTTGGTATAAAAACCTAAAACATTCAATGTCCCGGATTCACTTATCACAAAATTATAAATAGGGAACTAACGCGATCTCTTCATTAGTCACACGGTTCAGCGTTAAAGACAACTAAGTTCCTTCGTTCGATACCAAAACACCACGCCGCGATAAGAATTCAAAATACGCCTCGTTGACACGTAAAACTAACAAACCAGCCAACACATAAAAAAGGGCACTTAACGCGACGGCACAATTTTAATGATTTCCAAACAATCAACCGGGAGACCCTATCGAACAAGGAATGCGCGGTTCGAATCCTAGACCGTATATCTACACGGCGCGCGCGTGCAAAATTCCACATCACCCGAAGAAGTTAAATATTGCAAAATTCATATATCCACGTAGCGAAGTAACACGCACTAAATCTAACCATCTGGACCCTACACGGTCGCGTGGACTTCCGCCACGATGACCTAGATACGCGGATTCACCGCATCACGGCTAGCGAGCTACTCATCTTCTTCGCCCACGCATCGAGCCACACAAGCCGCACACAGCCGCCCCACCTGGCGGCGTTTATCTCAGCTACATACCATCGGGTGACGTGCCAGCTCGAACGCAATTGGATGGCGTTCAAAATGACCAAATTTGGACATAAACAATTTATGTTTCTAGTAATTTAAAGATCATATTGAAATATGTTTTTGAGCGTTAAAGATATGACAAATCCCTTTTATTAACTTTGTTCTCTAAGCAGTAGAAGTCGCTTTAAATTTAAGTCCGGTCCCTTGATGGCAAATATTTCAACATGCAAATAAAAAAGTATGTCTTGTCTTCGCACATGTTTAAAGCAGAAACCGTTTAGTTTACCAAAGCAAAAGATTCTCATAGCTAAACTACATTTAACCATTAATGATTTTGTTAAATGTAGTTTAGCTATGAGAGTTTAGCCATGTTTCAGAAATCTAACGTAAACGGATGTCGAGAAAATAAAGTTTTTGCCAGACTCTTTAACTAGTCGAAAATCTGTCCCGTATTACCCCAATGCACCTTACTTATTATTTACACATTTAAGTAGATAGTTAATGAGTACGGCATAGATAACTCATTGACTATTTTTAGAACATCGTGCGTTGCTTACGTGCGGCTAGCCTTGCGCATGTGTTGTTTTATCTATTGATACATAGACAGGTGATGAAGCTGGTTGATCAGCATCGGCTAAATCGCGAGTGCCTGTCTCGAACCACGGCCGAACTTAATATTCGTTCAATACGAGAACTTTGGTTTGGTTAAATGCAGTGTGCATTTAACCCTTTTTAGTCTTTTCGTATAATTTATGAAAGGTGTCGCCCTGAGGGTGTGAGGGGTAGTAAATCATCATTCTTGCCTATACCCTGCCTACATCCTGCTGATTCACGGACGAGACCAATTGATGGCCGTAAATCTATTCATAAATTGTTTGTTTTTAATATTAAGGTGGATGCTGTGGTCCATAGATATCCTACATCTTTTCTCGATTAAAAATCAAAATGCAAATTCGAGGCTCACGGAGAGTATTTAATAGGCCAAGGGTGACAAGTGAGCACACAGTCCACCTGATAGTAAGAGTTTGCTGTGGCCCATGTACATCTACATCTATCTCCGCTTGCGAATCAAAATGCACATGCGTTGTCAGCCGTGAAGACTAAGATGGAATACTTCGTTACCAGTAAAATAGGTCTCCGGTTCTGTACACTCACCATACGAAACACAGCATTAAGCTCCTATTTTACGCTGGTTTTCTGTGAGCGCGTGGTCTTTCCCCGGTCGAGCCGACCCATTCTTGCTGCAACTATACAAATAAAATTAATATAGCTGCAGCATGACTATACCACGTTCATACTATGTAATATATACATATATTACATAGTATATTTCCCATATGTGGTGTATACCAGAAAACTTTAAAGACAGTTGATGTGTGATCTTCTTACTTGGTCGAAAATTGGTCAGAAGCACAGAATATTTAATAATACAAGACACTTATTATATATTAGGTACCGATATATCATGAGACGTTTACCATGATATTGATCTTGTGTTGTGTATTAATCCTAGTTAAACATAAGGAATCTTGTAGAATGAGGGCATCCACGACTTTTTCGGTCACCAGGGCGGCGCCACTTAAAAGTGAGGTATAATATTTGATTTCATAGCGGGGAAGTTATTTTTTTTTTCCGGAAAATGTAAAGGTTAATGTTTCTTTCTGTACTATTAACTATATTTTATATTAATAAGATTAAAAATATATAAACCAAATCACAAATATAAAAGTAGAGAAATTAAAAAAGTTTAAAATGTGCAAGAAATTAAAGAGCAAACCAGGCATGAGGCATTGCTTTGTGTATTAATATGATACTCTAGAAGCTGATAAACTTTTATTTAAAACTAACTACTCAATTAAATGACATTGTGTAACAAAAAACTTTACCTCAGTGTCAACTAGCGACATCTGGTGAGCAGAAAGTTATTAGCCCTCATTGAGAAAACGTTATTTTTTTTACGAGATTTCAAGGTCCAATTAAGTGCTCCAACAATAGTACTTAAGATATAGCCTATTGTATTAATTATCACTTCCCGAGGCCAGTAATACAAAATGGTCAAGTTTATTGTTTGTCTTTGTAATCTTCACGCTACAAACATTGCAGACCGCATAGAAAAATCCTTTACTGATTGTTATTGAATTAAAAACTGACTGCAAAGTCAATTACTTTACTTTTTTTTAAAGAAGAAAGGTTGACAAAGACAAACGAGCATACCATCCACCGATGCTATCGTTACCGATGCTATCGTTACCGATGCTGATCTAATTTGATGCTCTAATCCAAATAAGGACTAAGACGGAATACCTCATTACCAGTAAAAAGGGTCTCGGGTTCAGTTCATGTCACTAAGCATACGAATCACACCAGAATTATGCTGTTATTTCATGCTGGTATTCTGTGCTTTGACCAGAACTAACTTTCCTGATGCATTACAGCTTCCACGGTCACGAGGAGACTGAGGTGTCATAGTTCATACGGACTATCGTGTAGTCATGTTTTTATTTAATTATATTAATTTTTGGTTCGATCTACGCAGAATCTGTTTTGATACTAGCTTTTACCCGCAACTTCGTCCGTGGAAAACTTAAAAAAATCTATTTTATCTTATTTACTTAAATCCAGTTTTTGCTATCTCCAGTTATCCAGAAAAACTAAGGGAAAATTAAAAAAGTTAAAGTTACAGCCTATATAAGTCGCACTGCTGGGCACAGGCCTCGCCTCATTTCTGAGGGGGTTGGCGAACTTCACATACCTTCGAATTTTTTTTCTTATTTCTCAGACATGCAAATTAGGGAAGATGTATCAATAAAAAATTGGAGCAGAACTGAAGACCTATTAATGTTATCTACATACTTAAATAATTAAAGTAGAAATGGAATTGTGTGTAAATAGACAGTGTTACAATAAAATGTTTACGAAAAAACGTGTTGAACTTTCATTATTGAAATTGAAATGAAACTTAGGAAGGACTAGTTTGACACATAATAACTATAAAAATCTAACTTGACCTAAGAGAAAAACATAAGCTCTTCTGGATGGATATACATATATAACAAATTATTTGTTATTTTATAGTAAAATTGCAAAATGTTATGAAGATAATATATCTATCTGTCTCCGTTCAACGCACCACTATAACTACGAGGCGCGGCTGATAAGTCCGCGACCTAAGGTACTTAATGAAAGAAAATATATTATGGTTTGTATTTTTTATATTTCAATATAATCTCCCTCAAGTGAAATACATTTCTCACATCTCGCATAGAATGCCTTTAATCTACCCACCAAAAAATAATCTGTATCTTTCTCTTCAAAATGACGATCAACCGCAGCTTTCACTTCGTTGTCATCTGCAAATCTCCGGCCCCGTAAGTCCTTTTTCAAATTGGAAAACAGGAAAAAAATCGCTAGGTCTGGGTTCCGTCCGCGAACTTTTCAGCCGGCCTGGTATGTTAATCATTGCGTTGTAGACAGCTATATAATATCTATTACAGGCTACACCAGACTAAACATACTCGTAAATACTGCAAAGAAGGGTAGATATTGGCTTGTCGCAAAGTGGTTCGGGAACAATGCGCTATGCTTTTACAATTAACTCAAACAACTTGCTACGATTGTGGTTAATATAACAAAAGGAGAACAAACCAATAGTTACATAGTACCGAGATTAATAAATCAGAGAACTACGCAAACGAGAAAAGAAATTAACGTAATTTTGTTTATACGTGAGCAGAAATTTCAACGTAACAACGCTTTCAATGCTTATAAAATTGAAGTAACAAACAAATTTACAGTCCATAATGGTAAGTAGCTGCTGCTATCCATAGACATCGCAGGCAACTTCAAACAGTGAAAGCTACAGATGGGTTGTTATCTGTGAAGATTATGCTGGAACGCCTCACGGCCTGTAGTTATGCTGGCTCACTATACCCTTCAGAGCGGAACACGGCAACACAAGCACTGCTATTGGTCGGCAGAAATAGGTAAGCGGCTGGTACCTACCCAGACGGACTCCTAGGCAGAATAGGAATCTTATCCGTTAGTCTAGTTATCATCATCATGACTGCTGGATCATGGATCCCGGGCTCGAATCCCTGGTTGGACCAAAATTAGTTATTGGGTTTTACTGTCAAGAAATTCTCAGTAGCATCCTGAAGCCAGGAAGTTGGTGGTGTTTCATCTCCTGCTGCAGAAAAAAGAGTAAAGCCTGGTTGATTCTGCCTGCCTGCCTAATCTCTCTACGGTAGTATAGGGTTTCCGTCCTATGGACTATGAGAGGGAAGGAGTGCACCTGTCCTAGCGCACACACTCGCAACAGCCCACCTGATGGTAAGTGAATATTGTGGACAATAGACATCATCATCTATCCTCTATTAAGAATAAAAATGCAGATGCGTCTCTACACTCACTATACGGTATTCTGTGAGAGTGTGGTCCTACCCCGGTCGAGCCGACCTATTCGCGCCACAACCGTAACATAGCTGCAGCATCGCTAATCACCGTTGCTAGTTACCGTTGATTATAGCCGCCGCGCCGGTCCACCCGCGCCTTGGCCGGTCGGTCACGGCTGCAATAGCCATATATATTTTCCTATCGATCATACCTCGGGTTACCAGATGACAGGAATTTTTTTTTTATAGGTGAGGGGGCAAACGAGCATGCGGCTCACCTGATGGTAAGTGACTACCGCCGCCCATGAACAACTGCAACACCAGGGAGGGAATTGCAGATGCGTTGCCGGCCTTTTAAAAAGGAGTACGCTCTTTTCTTGAAGGTCCCTAAGTCGTATCGGTCCGGAAAAATCGCTGATGGTAATCGATTCCACAAGGAAGTCGTGCAAGGAAGAAAACATCTTCTAAATCGCACAGTGGTGGACCGCCAATCATCCAGATGGTGTGGATGGTATCGGGAGTTCAGCCGCGATGTGCGTTCGTGAAATTTGGCGGCTGGGATTAATCCGAACAATTCCTCAGAGCACTCCCCATGGTAGATGCGAAAGAAAATGCAAAGGGATGCAACATCTCTTCGCAGTGCCAATGAATCGAGCCGATCGCAAAAGGGCTCGGTCTTCGACGATTCGGGCCGCTCTGCGCTGGATGCGGTCAAGTGGAAGGAGCTGGCACTGGGGAGCCCCTGCCCAGAGATGGGAACAGTATTCCATGTGAGGCCGAACCTGCGCCTTGTAAAGTTGCAGGCGGTGTGCCGGCATGAAATACTGTCCCGCTCTGCTGAGCACGCCAAGCTTTTTAGAGGCCAATTTGGCCTTCTCTTCCAAGTGACCACGAAACTACACGTCACTCGATATGTCGACTCCGAGGATACCGATAGTGGCTGAGGCAAGAAGGGGAGTGCCTTGAAACTGAGGAGATACAACAAAGGGGTTCTTTTTAGCGGTAAACGCGCAAACTTGTGTCTTCTGAGGATTAAACTGGACTAGATTTAGTCGCCCCCAATCCGAGACTTTGTTCAGCAAAGACTCGACTTCAGACACAAGTTTGTTCCGGTACTCGGCGACGTTTTCCCGAGAAATATTGGCACGGCCGATGTATAGAGCATCACCAGTGCTGTCATCCGCATAGCAATGAATGTTACCAGTTAGCAACATATCATTGATATGCAGAAGAAACAGCGTTGGTGATAGCACACAGCCTTGTGGAACACCAGCGTTAATAGGCTTGTAGTCAGAACATGCACCGTCTACTACAACCTTGATGCTCCGATTTGCAAGGAAGCTGGTGATCCAATTGCACAATTTCTCGGGAAGCCCATAGGAAGGGAGCTTCGAAAGAAGCGCTGTGTGCCAAACGCGATCGAAGGCCTTCGCAATGTCCAGACTAACGGCCAACGCCTCCCCCTTGGACTCTACTGCCTCCGCCCATCTATGGGTCAGGTAGACCAGAAGATCACCAGCTGATTGACCCCGACGAAAACCGTATTGGCGGTCACTAATCAGTTGGTGATCCTCAAGGTACCGGATGAGCTGGCAGTTAATAATGGATTCCATTATTTTGAAGAACAAGGAGGTGATAGCGATAGGCCTATAGTTGGACGGGTCTGAGCGGTCGCCTTTTTTGGGATTGGCTGGATAAAAGCTGTCTTCTATGAGTTCGGGACTACGCCTTGGGAGTAGGAGTACCGGAAAAGACGCGTTAGGACCGGTGCCAACTCTGGAGCACACGTCCTCAGCACAATTGGGGGACTCCGTCAGGCCCACTCGACTTCTGGATGTCCAGGGAGAGAAGTGCTTTGCGAACCGAGCGCTGTGAGAACAGCACATCCGGCATGGAGCACTCACACCGCGGGATGGTCGGCGGTGTTTTCCCCCCTTCATCAAGAGTCGAGTTGGACGCAAAAAGGGAGCCTAAAAGGCCAGCTTTGTCTTTTGCGTCTTGGGCCAGTGAGTCGTCCTCCCTGCGCAGAGATGGTAGTGATGGCTTACAGAAATTCCCTTGGACAGCCTTGGCGAGAGACCAGAATGCACGGGTTCCCGAAGGAAGGCGAACTAGTTTCTCGCCAATTCTGCCTATGTGCTCTGACTTTTCCTTGGCAATAACTCTTTTGAAGGACCTGGAGGCGAAGTTATACTTCTTTTTAAGTGTGCTGGTGTTTACATCCCGAGTCGCCGAAGCCGCAGCCCAGGCTTGATAAAACTCCTGCTTACTGCTTAATGCAGTCTTACAGGAGCGACCAAACCAAGGCTGAGATCTGCCTCCTATGGGTACCACAGATGATGGAATAAATAGTTCCATTCCCTGTAGCACCACATCAGTGACAGAGTCAGCAACAGCGCTGGGATCATCCGGCGAGAAGCAAACCCGCCCCCATTTTCCTAACATATCCGGAAATTTAGCTCTCTGTCAGGGAAATAGGAAACATTTCAAATTGTCAGGAATTAAACAGAAAGAGAAAAATATTAGAACTAGAAATTAATATATTTATTAAACAGTTTACATACAAAAAATAATAATATATGAATCAATCTCTAAGTTTTTCATTCATATGATCTGGCTCGTATTTTTTATTACGCATATGTCAAGCACATGCGCGAGTGTTTACAATGAGATATATATCTTATTAGGAGAGCTGGTTTTTATACGTGGTAGGGCTATGCAGCAGCTATATTAGTAGTATAGTTGTAGCACGAACCGGCTAGACCGGGGAAGGACCACACTTTTACAGAATACCAGCGTAAAATAGCAGCTTAACACTGCTGCGTTTCGTATAGTGAGTGTAGAGAACCAGAGACTCTTTTTACTGGAAAAGCGGCATTCCATCTTTTCCAGTAAAAAGGGTCCTTTCCCTCAACAATTCTTTTCATCATCTACATTTTGATTCTTTATTGAAGATAGATGTAGATGTCTATAGGTCACAACAACCACTTACCATCAGGTGTGCTCATTTGTCACCCAACCCCGAAAAAAGACATTTTTGGGTAGGTATTTGAGGCACGCTGAAACGTGACGTGGTTAGACGTAGTAGAGTCATGCTGCAGCTATATTAGTAGTATAGTTATAGAACGAATGGATCGGCTCGACCGGGGAAGGACCACACTCTTACAGAATACCAGCGTAAAATAGCAGCTTAACACTGCTGTGTTTCGTATAGTGAGTGTAGAGAACCGGAGACCTTTACTGGAAAAGAGGCATTCCATCTTAGTCCTCACGCTTGACAACGCATCTGCATTTTGATTCGCAAACGAGGATAAATGTAGATGTATATGGGCCACAGCAACCACTTACCATCAGGTGGACTGTGTGCTCGTTTGTCACCCTATCCTATAAAAAAAAAACTTGTCAAATACCTATCCAAAAATGTCTACCAGGTCTCGGAGTATTTGCTGCCTCTGCGTCAATGTCAGAAAATTTGTTGAAAAGTCAGGGATATTGCCAGGAAAACATATTTTCGGATCTGGTAACCCTTCTCATACCCGTTCTTTATATATGCATCATACTTTTATATTAATACGAATATATGTATAGGAGATACCGTAGCCAAATTTAACTGTATTGCCAATTTACCGCAGTGAGTGCGACTAACAGTTTCTGAGGCAACCGGATTTTTAATTAAATATTCCAGTTCACTTATTCAGAAACCCTAATTGAATATGTTGTTGGGATTCTCACTGATTACATTTTCTTTACTTCTGGTTTCACTTATTTCAAGTTTACCTCGTTATGTAGTAATATTCTTTGACTCCGTGCCCGTGCAGCAGTCGGGCTGCGCAATTTCGTTTAAACATTCATGATGTCGTCGTAATTATTTACTCTACTTCGGGAAACTACGACACATCTTCTCGTTAGACATACCTCAAAACCTTAAAACGAAATTGTACAATCAGTGCGTGTTGCCAGTGATGACTTACGGATCTGAGACGTGGTCCTTCACTGCTGGCCGTATGAGGAAGCTCAAGGTCGCTCAGCGAACTATGGAGAGAGCTATTCTCGGGGTTTCTCTGCGTGATAAACTTAGAAATGAGGATATCCGCAGTAGAACTAGAGTAACCGACATAGCCCAAAGGATTAGTAAGCTGAAGTGGCAGTGGGCCGGCCATATAGCTCGAAAACCCAACAACCGATGGGGAAGAAAGGTTCTCGAGTGGCAGCCTCGTACCGGTAGGCGAAGTGTAGGGCGACCCCCACTACATGGAGTGACGACCTGGTAAGACATGCAGGAAGTCGATGGATGCAGGTGGCTCAGGACCGTGCTTTGTGGCATTCCTTGGGGGAGGCCTATGTTCAGCAGTGGACTTATGAAGAAAGGCTGTAATGATGATGAATGATGATGATTTTACTTAACCCAACCAATTTTTTGTATCGGCTTCCAACTCCACTGCATGGGCCAAGGCGTCCTTAAGCGTCTCGTGACGGCCGAGCCTCACAGCAGCTCTGACTTCAAGGTCGCCGATGCCGTCAATGAATATCTGCACCAGGTTCCTTTCAATGAGCGCAGGTACAGACTGGTATGCTTTTCGATTCAGTTTCTCCACCTCAAGGGCCCGCTGCTGCAGGTTTTCGTTGCTGCGTTGCACGAAATCTTTGAGCTGCGCATGAAAGACGTGTTCCAGGTGACCGTTTGCATATCTCGCCTTCATGCCTCAAGGAGCTGCTCGTAAGTCACTTCCTTACCGAGAGCTTCCAGAACAGTTAAGGCGTGATCGCGCAGGTTTTCTTCACGTCAGCCATCACGCTGTCAACCCGATTGTTCACTTGGTCGCCTTGCCGTCCCATCAGACTATGAGAGTGAGGAAATAGAGAGTGCACCTGTGCTTGCGCACACTCGGGCACTGTAATCCTGTCCTGCGCAGATGGCTAGTCTCCGTTAAGACTGGCCGCCGTGACTGGATATCGGTCTGGAAGACATTATGTCAAAGACATTATCATATTTGATTATTATACGGATTAACTAGGCTATTTTAGCAAAATAGTTAGAGTTCCGCACAAAATAATCAAAACCCATGAAGTCTAATCGTAAAATTTCCACGCGGATGAAATCGCGGGGAACAGCTACTCCAGGTTCCTGCAAAATACAAAGAGACATTCCTCGCTCCCGATTTCGTTTGCGCCAAAGAAGAAAGTTCCCTAAATAGTATTAAGTTATAGTGCTAAATAGCTAAAGTTATAATATTGTATAATAATGATTATTGTTTTGTGTTTGTTTGGCAGTGAGTCCCGCGGCGTAGTGGTGCGGCACCCGCGGCGCTCTGCGGACTCCCTGCTGGCGGACGCCGGCGACGGTGCGGAGGCCGACCTGCTCGGCTCCACGCCGCCGCGCGCCCGCATCCGCGACAAGGAGAAGAGGAGGTGCGTCGCCAGTCACCACCACCTTCTTAAGACATAAAGACATTTATTTCAACACTTACATTTACACACATTACCATTACAGCCTATAAAAGTCCTCTGCTGAATATAAGCCTCCCGCGTAGACTACCTCAAATTGGGGATTTTGGCATAGTTGCCACGCCTAGCATACGGGTTGGCGACCGCAGTTCTTTATTACTTGGAGTTGTTATCAGAAAGATGCTGCTGCACGTCTCCTGTTTCAGTTTCCCTGCGTCGTCGCTTACGACACGTACAGAACGAAATGCAATAGGTAGTAAGAGGTACGTGAGAATAATATGGTCACCTTAAAGTGACCAAGGCTTTGCCGCCCTATAAAGCCTAAAATAAGAGGAAGACAAAGGCAAAAACACATGATCGTATACTACAACTAATATATTAAGAAAAATATAGCAAACAAGCTTTGACAATAATTAGGAACACTTCGAAAAATCAACTTAAAATAAACTAACTACACTACACGATACTAAAATCAACTAAAATATTTACGATAATGTCAACTGTCATAATAGCGTCGATGAAGCAGCGCCCGTTTGACCTTTTATTATTTGATTGACTGATGAAGAGCTATCGCATCACATGACGATCTATGCAAACAAGGCTGTAGTTTTTGAGTTATAAGAACACGACCATATTAACCGGATGACCATATTACCCTCACGTACACCGCCTCTACACGGTTAATCATCATACACACACACACACACATGACACATTACAATTAAAGACAAAATGACGTATTAGGAACAAAAGAAACAGAAAAAAAGAAGTACACATATAATAGTAAAGAAGCACCACACACACATTAAAATGAAAATCGTGTGTTATGATACCCCGGAATTTTGTCATAGTAATCTGGCAACTATGGCAAAATCGCCATTATGAGGCAACTTGTGGGGATGCCTATGTTCAGCCGTGGACTAGGCTGTAATGGAATGGCTTAACTGTAGCTAAGTTGCATTTGGTTTGTTTAGATTTGTTTGGAAATTTCTTGTACTGTCCTAACATGTAGCAAGCATACCTTGAAGGCACCGTGACGCAGTGAGTTACGACGCTGAGGGCTGCGGTTTTGAATCCCGCAGGGAACGAGTGTTTCTATGAACTAAAAATATTGTTCCAGGTCTGGATGATTGTCCTTGTGCAATTTATGTATGTAAACTGTCTCCACGATACAGGAGGAAATCATAATGTGGTTTAAGGTATTTAAAAATAATACTTAACATGTGTATGGTGCATACTGCCGTGTGATGATCCGTGTGATGATGTCGTAAGGGAATCCATCACCTCATATCATCCTGTGATGTTGTAAAAGGCGGCTATGGGAGATGCTACAGAGGTCTCATAGATTTCGATAGATGTATCCACCGTCCTGCATTACTCCATTTGGGAAATACCCAGACCAGCGACGGGCGGCAGCGTCATACATACTATGATCATCATACGCCTGCTGTACGTGTGATTATGAAAAATCGTCCCTGCTACAGATGCTTGTAATTCTTGCGCACACGCCAGAATGCATGTACCTGCGTACACACATACATATACTAGTTTTTGTTTTGTAGGTTAAAGTATCAGTATCTTTTTCAAAAAGCAGCTAAACAGACAATGAATCGTTAAAAATTAAAAAAGAGAGTGCTACAAGGACATGTGGATTCTTATACTGCTCCGAATCCTTCTCAAAAGCCCAGATGTGGGTTGTACATACTCTGTTACTTTATAACTTACAAACTTTGTGATTTCATATTAAGATAACAGGCCAGCATGAATATCTTATTCGGTTATACAATATCGATATTTTTATCAAAGATAAAATTTTGTAAAGCCACATGACATGTAGCGATTAGCAAGGTAATTATGTATGTAATACAAACAGATGTTCATTCCAAGAACTCAAGTAGATAATGTCTTATCAATCATACTGACATTATACTTTTCGTGAAACAACGTGAAACAGTTTGGAATTTGTAGTTTGAAGTAAGATTTGTAGATCAGTACAGAATCATACGTTGATAAATACTTTTGTAAGTTTGTATATTTTCCTACAACGCCTTAAAATCAATCCTACATCGGAATAGGCCCATATCATGAAGAATATATTCATTTATTTCTATTTTTTAGTATTTCTATTGTTACTATTTTGAAAATCGCCAAACGCATATCGTAAAATAAGAACATGCTGGACAGTCGAGTGGAGTGCCGACACCCTCGCAATGATCAAGCTGCTCCCCAACTTCAGTATAAAATTTCCACCATCGTACAGTTGCTAGGGCCTCATTTATTTATAAATAGAACGCACCGGAATCGCCATCGCGTGTCAATCTTACGGCCATCGGAGAAAACAGAAAGAAAGAAAATTTTATTTGATACCTCACAAAAATGTATCAATTAATTACAAAAACATTTGTGCGCTTGCCGCGTAGTAGCGGTGTAAGAGAGTCCACTATCCCATATCATCCCGTGGGCATCGTAAGAAGCGACAAGGGGGAACCGAAACAGGTGATGGGCAGCATCGTATTCCTAATAACAACTTAAAAATAAAAACTGCAACGGCAAGTGAGAGCGTGGTCCTCCTCCCACTCCGTTCGAGCCGACCCATTCGTGCTACAACCATAATATAGCTGCAGGTGGCTCTACCACGTTAAATTTGACGTGTTTTAAAAGGTTTGTCCTGTGTCGTACCAATCGGTGCATCTCGGCGGCGCGGCGGCACGCGGCTAAATGTCGTGTAATCGTTACGGCCACTATCGTGGAATATTGTCGGCGGGCGATCAAAACACGGCGTTTGTTTAGCTTAAAAAATTCAAGGTTATACTCTGAGGAAAAGCCTTGCTTTTAGTTACTAATTTGTCCCCATTGTGTGTATGACGAGTGGTTGGCACTGTGAAGCAAGAAATTAATAAAAATTCTATTTGACACCAATGTAACAATACAAAGCAATACGTAATGGCATCCATGACTTGTTTAGTCACCAAGGCAGCGCCACTTAGGAATGAGGTGAATTATTTGACAGATTTCATGGCGGGGAAAATTAATTTGTTCGGAAAATGTAAGGGTTAATGTACTTTTCTGAAATAATAGTTATATAGCATTATGTTATGTTGCATGCCTTAAGCGCAAAGCCCGTAGGTATGTTCTACTAGCGCCTAAAACTCAAGATTCCAACGTTTTGTCGCATGAAATCGTATCTAACAATCATATTGAACATATAAATGATATAAAAACACATTGCCAGAAAGATAAATGTTTGTTGAAGTTATAATTTTTATTTAATCGGCCAATCGCTATTTTTACATAAAAAAGCGGTTTTAGTGGCATAAGGTGTAGGTTTATCAAGTCCGCGTGGAGGCGTAAATACGATAACTTTTGAAAATATCAATTGTTCGACTCAATCTATTTTTTAAACTCTTCATCTATTACGTACGGGAAGCCATGAAATGTAAATGACAGTTTAATTTTTTTTTTGTTTAGTTATAATTAATTTTTATCGGCTGAGAAATAGCGATATTTTCGGTGTTTTGAGCAGCCTTGTATTAATTTATTTTACTAAATACCTTTACCTCACTCCTGGCCACAAAGTATTTTTTTACTCCGGTCTCAGTTCCCGTCGTCGTTTTTATACAGCGGTTCGTGCTGAAAATATCGATCGCTTTAGAAATACAAAATATTCCAAAAACCAAATTTGATACATACTTGACAAATGCACAGCGGTGACACTCTCTGTACGTGAGAGTTCAAGCGCTGGTGACATTAAGCCCGGAGTGTGTAACTCTAGGGTTGATACCGAACCGAAATAGAATATTATAGACTTGTGCCAAAGAAGATGCATAGTAGGTATATGTTATATAATGTAAACTTATGTATTTAGGTAGTGAAAGATACGATCAATTTTAAATCAACTTTTATTAAATATCTTTACAGATGGGGAATATTAAAATTACCGACAAAACAAAACATGCACGACAGTTAATGGTAATCTTAAATAATTAACCAACACTTAGTATTTTAGTACGTAATAATCAGTATTACCTGCTACCCTTTAAAAATTACTTACTCTTATATATTTTTGGCTTTTTCGATGACTTTTATAATTTTTATTATTATTTCTAACAATTGCAAAAATTCGTAGCCGTATGTATATGACGGCACGTGCACCATTGCACGTGCGGCGGCGTCGGTGTAGCTAGACAGAATTCTTGTAAATAACACGTGCTCCGCATACCTGCACCATTGCACCTGCGGTGGCGCCCGTTTAGCTTGTATAAAACGGACGGAGCTACCGCCGTTAGGACAGTCTTGGCTCTGACGTGGAACGGTGCGCTTGTCGTATTCCGTTACTAGATTATCCTCGACTCGTTGGATAATTCATTATTATTCCTAAATACAAAATCAGTCTCTGTACTATACCCACTATACTTTCTACATATATTTTTTTAGAAAATCTATAGAGTAGCATAGATAGATAGATAACACGTTATTGTATGCCAAAAAATAACGTAAATATTAACAAAAAATGAGAAATTAGATGTAGTACAATGGGTGGTTCAGTGATGTCTCAGTGATCGCGAGGGTGAAAACCGGCAGCGATCACCGAATGGTTAGAGGCACACTGAACCTAAACGTTAAGTTGGAGAGGTCTCGTCTAATGAAGTCAACGCTCCGTCCCCCTCGTGCTCTAATCCAAAGTCCCGAAACCTTTCAGCTCGAGTTGCAAAACCGTTTTCAGTGCCTAGAAGACTGCAATGAAGTGGACGATTTGAATGACAAGCTCGTGGAAACTGTCCATGCGGTCGGAGCTAAGTTCTGCAAGACCCGCCGCAGAAGAACACAAAAACTCTCCGATCACACTCTTAATCTCATGGCTGTTAGACGGGAGATGAAGCTACATTCTTCAACAGATTTGACAGCATACAGGCAACTGAACAGACAGATCTCCAAATGCATGCGGCGGGACTTACGCAACTTCAATACAGCTCGTATTGAAGAAGCGATCGAGCGGAACCAAGGCTCCAAAGTCTTTGCCAGAGATCTGTCTGCCAGAAAGAGCCAACTGTCAAGGCTGAAGACCGAATGTGGCAGCATCGTTTCCGGGGCACCTGAGATTTTGAGTGAGATTGAGAGGTTCTATGGGCAGCTGTACACGTCATCGTTGGAGCCACACGCAAGTGTGAGTAACGATCCAAGAGCGAGTCTTATCCGACATTATTCCGATGATATCCCGGACGTCAGTCTGAGCGAGATTAGAATGGCTCTCCAGCACCTTAAAAACGGCAAGGCCCCAGGCCAGGATGGAATTACAGCGGAGCTTCTGAAAGCGGGTGGAAAACCGGTACTTGAAGTCCTTCAGAAGCTCTTTAATTCCGTCCTCCATGGTGGCATTACACCGGAGGCGTGGAGCAGAAGTGCGGTGGTCTTGTTCTTCAAGAAAGGCGACAACGCTCTCTTGAAGAACTACAGACCGATTTCCCTTCTGAGCCGCGTCTACGTGCTGTTTTCGAGAGTCATTACGAATCGTCTCGCGCGCAGACTTGACGACTTCCAGCCTCCCGAACAAGCCGGTTTCCGAAAAGGCTTTAGCACCATAGACCACATACATACCCTTCGGCAAATTGTACAGAAGTCCGAGGAGTACAATTTGCCACTATGTCTGGCGTATGTGGACTATGAGAAAGCCTTTGATTCCGTCGAAATTTGGGCGGTGCTGCAGTCCCTTCAGCGATGCCAAGTTGACTGTCGGTATATCGAAGTGTTGAAGTGCTTGTACAGTAGGGCTACGATGGCTATCCGAGTACAGAACCAGAGTACGAAACCTATCCAATTGCAGAGAGGTGTAAGACAGGGTGACGTCATATCCCCGAAACTCTTCACCGCTGCATTGGAAGATGTTTTCAAGCTTCTGGACTGGAAAGGATACGGTATCAACATCAATGGCGAGTACATCACTCACCTTCGATTTGCCGACGATATAGTCCTTATGGCAGAATCGCTGGAGGACCTAAGCACTATGCTCAATGACCTCAATAGTGTTTCCCAACGGATAGGTGTTAAGATGAACATGGACAAAACAAAGATCATGTTTAATGTCCATGTCACACCTATGCCGGTAGTTGTTGGGAAAACTAAGCTCGAAGTTGTTGACGAGTATGTTTACCTGGGACAAATAGTCCGACTAGGTAAGTCCAACTTCGACCGAGAGGTCAATCGACGGATTCAACTCGGTTGGGCAGCGTTCGGGAAATTACGGCACATCTTCTCGTCAGGTATACCTCAAAACTTGAAAACGAGACTGTACACCCAGTGCGTGTTGCCAGTGATGACATACGGAACTGAGACGTGGTCCTTCACTGCTGGCCGGATGAGGAAGCTCAAGGTCGCTCAGCGAGCTATGGAGAGGGCTATGCTCGGAGTTTCTCTGCGTGATAAACTGAGAAATGAGGATATCCGCAGTAGAACCAGAGTGACCGACATAGCCCAACGGATTAGTAAGCTGAAGTGGCAATGGGCCGGCCATATAGCTCGAAGAACCGACAACCGATGGGGAAGAAAGGTTCTCGAGTGGCAGCCTCGTACCGGCAGGCGAAGTGTAGGGCGTCCCCCCACTAGATGGAGTGACGACCTGGTAAGATTTGCAGGAAGTCGATGGATGCA
This sequence comes from Parnassius mnemosyne, assembly GCA_963668995.1. Taxonomy (NCBI): domain Eukaryota; kingdom Metazoa; phylum Arthropoda; class Insecta; order Lepidoptera; family Papilionidae; genus Parnassius; species Parnassius mnemosyne. The sequence goes on from CAVLGL010000002.1 coordinate 628,042, forward strand.
GGTGGCTCAGGACCGTGCTTTGTGGCATTCTTTGGGGGAGGCCTATGTTCAGCAGTGGACTTGTGAAGGGCTGTAATGATGATGATGATGAATGGGTGGTCTTATCGCTAAGAGCGATCTCTTCCAGACAACCTTCGGATGGACAGGATTACAAGAAAACAATAAATACGTGTGTGGTTTGGCGACAAAAATAACATTATTTTTATTAAAGCCATAAAATAGAAATATAGAATGGCCTATAAGTACATATATAAGATAAATACATACATACATATTAATATTATTATTAATGGATGAAAATAAAACGTGTTTCTGTGAAAGCTGACAAATTTATTCCAAAAAGAATAGATGTGCACAGATTATCCAAAACAACCATAGACAGCGCTAGTTTCCTTATTTGATGTTACCATTTTATAACTATTTGTAACACCCCAACTACAGCAAATAAACAAAACATTTTACAAAACAATAGTACTTATTACTTAAACTAACTCTCTGACTCTATCTTACTAACCACAGACCCTCAATACATTTGTTATGCCTGGCAGGACTTAAAGCTTTAGTAAGAACATCAGCTGGCATCTCAGTTGTCGGCAAATATTGTAAAATAATAATATTATTGTTAACTCTTTCTTTTATGAAATGATACTTAATGTCAATGTGTTTACTCTTTCTATTGCAAACATAATTTGCCACCAACTTCTGTGCACTTTGGCTGTCATTATACATTGTTACAGTACAAAGGTTTCCAGTAAGTTCATAATGTAAAGATCTCAAATAAATGGCTTCTTTGCATGCCTCCGCTATTGCCATATATTCGGACTCCATGTTCGATAATGCAACTGTCCTCTGTTTTCTAATCTCCCAGGAAATAGTTGAGCCTGACATTACAAAACAGTAGCCCGTATATGACCTGCGATCTATAGCATTACTTGCCCAATCGGCATCAACATATCCAACAAGTCCAGCTGTTTCCTTTACATACTTTAGGCAAAAATTCTTAGGTATCTTAAGATACCGAAGTATTCTCTGCATAATTCCAATGAGCAGTGGTATGTCACTTATTAAATTGACTAACAAAACTAACACTATAAGAAATATCAGGTCTTGTATGAATTGATAAAAACATTAAACTTCCAATAAATTATTGATATGGAATTTTTTGATCACAGTATTCTGACTTATTGATATCTAATTTACATTCCATTGGAGTACTAGCAACTTTGCAACTTAACATATTAAATTTTTCTAACAATTGTTCTATATTATACTGTTCTTGATCTAAAGTAATAACATTAGATTTTTTATCTATTTTAACTCTCATGCCTAAGCATTGTTTAACCTAACCCAAATTCTTAATCTTAAATTTAGAGCTCTATACAGAAATTAACTCATCAGTCTCTATTTGATTATTGGAATAAATTTAAAAATCATCAAAATACAATGCTATCACAATTTTTCCATCATTATTTATTTTTGTAAAAACACATGGCTCTATGAGACTCTTCTTGAAACCTAGCTCACACAAACATTGATCTACTCTTTCATACCATGACCTAGAGGATTGTTTTAAGCCATAAATAGCTTTGTTTAATTTTACAATTACTTTATTATTATTTGTATAACAATCAACATCTGGTCGAACCATATAAATGTCCTCTTTTAAAAAACCATTCAAAAAGCTGTTTTAACATCTAAGTGTGTTATATTTCCCATTTAGCTGAACAGACAGTGCAAATAATAACTTTAATGTAGAATGTCTGACCACTGGTGAAAAGGTGTCTTCATAATCGATGCTAGGCCTCTGCGTGAAGCCCTTAGCTACCAAACGTGCTCTGTAACGTACACTGTTATCACTACTCACTTTTTTCTTAAACACCCACTTGCACTGTATTAAAGTTTTATCAGAAGGTAATTCACTTACAGGAACCCATGCTTCATTTTCTTCAAATGCCTGCAACTCGTCCTTCATGGCCTCTATCCACTTGTCTCTATCTGGGCTGTCCAGAGCTTCTCGGACACTGACTGGATCTCTTGTAATATTCAGACATGACGTAGTGCATAGATTTGATAATCCAAATCGCTCTGGCGGCTTCCTTATACGCTTTACTTTTGCGAATAATAATTCTGGTTCCTCATCTTCTTCTTTATCTTCTTCAGATTGCTTTAATGTAGAATCTGAATCAGTCAATGCATTAAGATATTCAGATTCTGAAGACATGCTCATACTCAAGGCACTCAAGATCGGCTCATCTTTTACTTCTTCCGCATCTTGACTATCTGAGTTTTCTGATTCCTTATCTGGTTCCATATCTCCAACTGAAATTGACACAACTGTGTCATTTGTGCAGTTTCTCTGTATATTTTCATGTATAATTACATCTTTACTGGTGACAACACATTTTTTTATTGGATCATATACACGGTAGCCTTTCACATTTTCAGAAAATCCAACTAAAATGTGTGTTTTTGACTCAGTATCCCACTTATGACGTTTTTCTTTTAGCACGTGTACCATCACCTCACTTCCAAATATGCGGACATGGCTTAAATCAGGTTTTTTATTTGTCCAGAGTTCATATGGAGTTTTATTATTTAATCCTGATGCAACAGATCTATTTTTGAGGTAGACAGCGGTATTTGTGGCCTCTGCCCAAAACCTTTTATCTAATTCTGCATCAAACAATAAACAGCGAGCCCATTCAATAATTGTCCTATTAAATCGTTCACTCACACCATTTTGTTCCGGTGTATAAATATTAGTTTTCTGGTGAACTATGCCAGCCTGTTTTAAATAATTTTCAAAATCATTGTTACAGAACTCTAAGCCATTATCAGTCCTGAATAATTTAATTTTTCTGTCTTGTTGATTTTCTACTAAACCTTTAAACTGCTTAAAGTACATTAATAGTTCACGTTTTGCTTTAAAAAATAAACAAAGGTCATACGGGTAAAGTCATCAACAAAAATCAGGAAATATCTGGACCCACCGATTGATGTAGTCTCCATTGGTCCGCAGCCATCAGCGTGTATTATACCCAGAGGCTCACTACTCCTTGTACCAGATTGACCAAATGGCAAACACGACTGCTTTCCTTCACAGCATACTGTGCATGTACTTTTGTTGATTACTGACTTATCTGTGTATGATATTCCCGTAACTGCTCCATCCTTCATTTTATTCTGGTCATTTATATTCAAATGGCCCAATCTTCTATGCCATACTTCACTATTAACACTCGAAGTAGATATAAACAAACATTGTTTATGTTCCATGACCAGCTTATAAACACCATCTTCTTGGTTCGCCACAGCCACTAAACTATTTTCTCTATTGTAAACATAGCAGCATTTCTCTTTAAACTCCACATTGTTCCCATTCTTGATAAGTTGACTAATGGAAATCAAGTTTGTTGTGAGGTTAGGAATACACAAAACATCTTTCAATGTAACCTCATATTTGCAACTCGGAGTAACCGTTATGATATTCACATCACCCGAACACACTACAGGCGTGGCATTTTGATTTGCTGCCATAATCTCCTTGACACTACGTGAATATGATGCATTTTGTATCATCTGTCGTTATATGAACGCTTGCGCCGCTATCCAAATAAAAGTCATGTTGACATAGTGCTGAGTTTGGGCTTGTTTTGTTAGCTATAATGAGGCCTTACCTCCGGACTTGAAAGAGTGATCTGAAGGTGTACTTCAATGACTGCTACTGGAACTCCTCGATGAGTAGTAATAGGTGTGCCGACTTTGAGCTCCTTTTGTTAGTTATGATGAGACCTTACCCCCGGACTTGATAGAGTGACTTGAAGTCATCCTTTGATGACGGCTACTGGAACTCCTCGACGAGGAGAATTAGATGTGCCGAGTTTGGGCTCGTTTTGTTAGTTATGAATAGATCTTACCTTGGACTTGACGGAGTGACTTGAAGATGTACTTCGGTGACTGCTACTGGAACTCTTTAACGAATAGAACTACAGTTTACACTTTTTTTTCGACTATCATATGAACATTATGATTCGTGTACTTTTGGATTTTCCAAACATTTTTTTTTTATTGAAGTTTGACATAAAATTATCGGAAAATTGGAAGTATAGTAACCTACTACTACTATAAACTACTTTAAAAAATTTAGATATAATCATGTTATATGTAATTTTTTTTAATGCGCTAATGGCATGCAGAATAGGATTTACAATTTTTTTTTATATTAATTAGTTTCGAAATGGATAAACCCAACTACGGATACTCCGAAAAGTAAGTAGAAAAATTATAATAATGTGCAAAAAACTCAAGAGCAGACCATTTAGGCATTGTATTGTGTATTTACACATTCTGTTAACCGATGAACTTTTATATAAAAAGAAATTTCTCAATTATAATTACACTGTGAAACAAATAAGTTCAACTTATGCCCAACTAGCGACATCTGGGGAGGAAGTTGAAGTTGGTGGGAAATTAATAGGCCTCATTATAGTATGGATATTATTGAAGGAGAAACCAGAGGTCCGCTGTTTTCAATGAAAGTCACTTAAATTAAACTGACTGATTTCATGTTGTCACCACAATATTTGTATGATTTAAATGATTTTTAGGAATCTTAGACGTGTAGTTTACGCGTCACAGGTTTCAGCAAGCGAAGAGAAACATACCTATGTATAATAAGAGTGAGACGATAGGTAAAATACCGAACATAGTAGTCGAGATCGGTAAATAGGTCAGTATAAAGAATATGCGTGAATATTGCACAATTTGCTCGTCCGGTTGCCATTAAAGGCGTGTGAATTTAACTCTTAAACCGTGAAATTTTAAGTCTTCTTAAATTGTTAAATTATTATAATATGTTGCATATTTTGTAACAATATAATAATTTATTACCTACCCTGTTTACTGGAAAAGAGGCATTCCATCTTAGTCCTCACGGGTGACAACGCATCTGCATTTTGATTCGCAAACGAGGATAGATGTAGATATCTATGGGCCACAGCATCCACTTACCATCAGGTGGACTGTGTGCTCGTTTGTCACCCTATCCTATAAAAAATGTTTACAAACGCTTGACACACGGCAAACCGTCACCCTCATATTAGGAATTTCTCCAGTATCGTGCAGACAGTTTACAAACATAAATTGCACAAGGACAAACATCCAGAGTCTGGATAAATAACTCACAGTCACAGTTATCTGATCCGGGTCCGGATCTCAGTCACAAAATAGTTATTTGTAGACTATACAAATACTTGTTCCATGCAGGATTCGAATTCGCGGCCCTCAGCGTCGCAACTCATTGCTAAGCCCCTGCGCCACGGAGCTGTTCAATGTATAATAATATATTTATTTTATTATTAATATAATAATATAATTTATTAGTAAATAAAAAATAATACTAATATTGTTTTCAGGCCCATTTACAGGAGTAATACGGACGTGGAGGCGTGCCTGCAGCGCATGGGTGTCGACGACTCTAGGCAGTCGGACGAGTCGAGTACGCAGCCTCCGCGAGGTACTTTACAATGTATTTATTTATTTACTATTTATTGCCCTGCGGTGTTACCCGCGTCCAAGTTGTTTCCATATTTTATAGGACTTCCCCCATTTAAAAAAGGAAAAAATATACAGTCAGGTCTGGCAACTTTACCAATGGATATTAATTTTGCCATCAGGGGTGTACTGGTACAAAATTACGATTAACACGGAAAACGTAACGTTTTTCGAGATAAGCCATGTTTTAGATGAAAATACAATAACTAACTAATTGACAGCAACACTTTCGATATGGCAACACGAGAGTTAATTTTGGCATTTTATTTTAACATGGAATTGTGCCGGCGAAATAACCTCTTTGTCCAGAACTTTAGTTTTTCTGCCGACTTCCAAAAATGAGACGGTACTCAATTCGACTGTGTCTTTTTTATTTGTGTTACTCTTTTTTTTATTATTATTTTTGACGTGACAACGTCTTATAATTCGATGAAGCTGGCTGCACTCACGAAAAAACATGACTCATGCGGCGTTACCTCGCTCTGAGGCGTTCCATTTAAGGCTTGAAGTGCAAGCGAGAGCGCGGAACGAGCGACAAAGAGGCACAATCGGCTTCCGCGTTCGGCAGCGTTCGACATCTGTCTCTCTCCTACTTGAGTGAGCGAAGCGTCCGCATGGACAGCTGCTATACAATAATACATTTTACATGTTTTCGTCAAGTATGAAGTGCAGTGAAAAGTGAATGTGGTGTCAATTGCTTATAGCTACATTTTCTTACGACGTTGTCACGTTCAACTATCGTCAGTAAACCGACTTTACAGAGATATTTGAAAGCTGATGCTTCTCGTGTGGTCCCAAATGAATTTGATCAAGGTCAGACCAATAGTTTTTGAGTTATTCTTAATAACTTATATTGAAGTCGGCAGTACAACATTTTTAATTTTAAATTATTTTTTGTTTGAAATACTGAATGTAAGTATCTATATCTTTATAGTAACGTAATATTAATGATTATCATTTCTTTATCTTGTGTATCTGTGTGTCTGTCTGTGGCATCGTAGCTCCCAAACGGATGAACCGGTTTAGATTTAGTTTTTTTTTTGTTTGTAAAGTGACTTGATCGAGACTGTTCTTAGTTATGATTCAAGAAAATATTTTCAGCCGTTTGAAGATCGTCAACTCTTTTTGTTTCGGGGGGTGTTTTTAATTTAAGTTAAACTTTTAAAAAAAGTAAAGAGTTCATTATAGTGATCTTCAGTAAGGGCGATACTGTATGCGTATACGTCCTTACCCATAAATATCTACAAAGAGATGTTTAAAGTTGCGCTTTCTCTTTTATTTAATGACAACAGATTAAGAGGGAGGGGTACAGAGATAATTAATGCTTTCAGTAAGCGATACACAATTATACGTAAGGTCGATAATGTAATGATATTATGTGTAAACTTAACTTTCTTATTGTGCCGGTGGTTGATTTAACGCGGAGTTTGTACTTGCTTGCTTGTTTGTACTTCATATAAAAACTACTTATTAAAATTTAAGAAAACTTAAAAAAAATCCCGATCAGGATACTAGGAATAAGTTATAGTATTATTGTGTTGTCATCGGTCCTCGATACGAGTGCAAATTTTCATATCCATCGGTCGTCTACAAGTTGGTGAAAATTACATCAAAATATTCCGTTACATAGATACAGATACATAGATATACGCGAAGCAATTAAAAGCGTGATTAATAAGTGATATTTACTTTGCAAATACTTTAAGCAGATACAAGCTGGTAATACCAGTTACTCAACTCCACAGAGTCAGTAAATTCTGATTGAGATGTATAAGCTTTTACTGCAAAATCCCAAAAAGTGTACCAAATATGATTTGCGCGAAGTTCAAAAACATTATTAAACAAAGTTTGTATAAAAAGGGTTATTTATAATATTAAGGAATTTATGGATGATAATAACCCCTGGAAATGAGGTGATCACTACCAAGCTATTTCTAATTTGTTGTGTTGTTAATAATTATTGTGTAACTTTAATGATTGTAAACAGATTTTATTTCAAAATAAAATGTGCGTCTAGATATGTTGCTGGTTCTTCCCAGGACAGAGGTATTTTTTAGTAAGATAAGAGTGACAAACGAGCATACAGTCCACCTGATGGTAAGTGGTTGCTGCGGCCCATAGACATCTACATCTATCCTCGTTTGCGAATTAAAATGCAGATGCGTTGTCACCCGTGAGGACTGGGATGGAATGCCTCGTATCCAGTAAGAAGGTAATGCAGCTGTGTTTCGTATGGTTAGTGTAGAGAACCAGAGACGTCTTATACTGATCATTCCGTTTTCGGGGTGACAACGCATTATTTTGATCATTAGTCGACGATAGATGTAGATGTCTATGAGCCACAGTATCCACTTACCATCAGGTGAACTGTGTGCTCTTTTTACCCTTATTCTATAAAAAAAAAATACCGTGAAACTTCGATACAGTGACAATTTAATAAATACTTCAACAAACTAACTGTAAGCGCGTTGCTGCCACAGAAGAAAACAAATTTGTCGGTACGATACGCGCGCCACCTTGGCGCAAGCGCAAGAAGTAAGTTGACAAAGTTTTACTGCAATCTGATCAACGTTATAGCAGTGAATAAAATACGAACGAACAAACAAACATTAATTTTTATATATTAAATTAAAACACTTCATAAATAGCAAGATATATCACAGTTCACTGTAGAAATTGCTGTCTCGTAGCATTTATCACCGCTATCAATAATTTCTTCACTATTAGGCTGTGATGACGGCGTAAGAGGATTCATCACCCCATTTCATTCAGTGAGTGTTGCAAAAGTAAAAGTGTTGCAAGGTATATTTCAGAAAGATCGCATGGCTTGCGATAGTTTATGCCACACATCATGGAGGGCCGCGGGTGCGGATCCCGCACGGAATGAATATTTGGCCTACATATAATTGTTCCGGCTCTGGATGGTTTTCCTTGTGGAATTTATGTATTTTAACTGTATCTACGATACCCTACGAAATCCCAGTTTGGAGAGAACGTCTTTTAAATGAACAAAAAAAAAATACTTTTTTTTGTTAATTTAAAAATTGTTTTCATAAATTGTATAAACGTAGGGTGAGTGGGGGGAAGATCGAACGGTTTTTTGATGAGATGAGCAGTGTTGTGTTTGACGTCTTGTAAAACAGTACATATTAACTTAAGCTAAAATTGTATCTATAGTAATAAAGTACAAAGAGCATATTTTTATGTCATATCGATAAATCCCTGTTTACTTGGAAGCAAAAAAAAATAATTACTATGTTTATATCGAAATAAAAAAAACAGGGGGAAAGATGAAAGGGTGGTGGGGAAAGATCGAAGTAGTTTCTAAAATCGTTCAAATTAATGTCAGACGATATTGACGTCAGTAGGCTACAATTTTAATTGTCCTGACACTTCAGAACTGTCTATAATATCAAAATACCTTCAAATAACACAGATAACACAACTTATTTGTTTTTTATATTTCAATCTTGACCCGCCGGGGAAAGATTGAACTAGAGGTTCTCAAACTTTTCACTTTACTTGGATAAGATTATACAGTAAATGAAAGATATCAATCATATTTTTTTTTATTGTTAATGCCAAGATAATTTTAAACACAGTTACGTACATGTACCTTTTACCATTTTCGTCAACAAAATATGTAGCACAAAACGTAAAAAATTAAATATTTCAAAATTAAACAGCTAACCAATTAATAAAATCTTAGAAAAATGCCACAACTAAAAACATAGAAAAACTTCAAAAAAATTATATCTAATCATTAATAAAAAAACAAATTGGTAGTAGATCCACGTCTACAGTTCACTGTAACATATAAATGAGCAGGGTCGACCGGTGCGATACTACCCTCTCACAGAAAATCAGCGTGAAGTGTTTAGCTTCTTAGTGGCTGCCATGTTTCGTCTGGTGAGTGAGAGTTCCGGATGCCCGTTCCTTTTCCCCTTTTCTTACGGCCACCCGAATGTTAACGTTTGCTACATAAACCGATGTGACGTTGCATTGTTCTAGGAGCTGTGATGTTGCATTTACTAGCGAGTGTCTGGTGGTCTTTCCCCTTTCTTTAAGTTCCTACTCCCATTCCTACGAATCCTGTTCCTATACCTTATGAGAAGGCAACGCACAAGTAACACTCCTGTTCTTTCTTGTGTCTATGGGCAGCGGTGAAATCACTTAGCCATCAGGTGACGCTCTTGCTCTTTTGTCCTCTCTTATAGTATAGACAAAATAAATACCTTTAGATAATATTAGCTGAAATTGTGCCGCTGACAATTTATATAATGGCTGTAACAAAACAAAACATTTTTTCAGGTACAGTTTGAGAACATGAAACCATTTGTATCACTTTCGAAAACGGGGTAAGATAGATAGATAGGGTAAAGACGTTACCCGTCAAATATTGGCGGGTAAAGACGGAATGTTACAATAAATCCTAAAATCCAAAAAGTAGCGATATTTAGACATAGCAACATAACTACCAATTAAAAATAATAAGTATGTATACAAATAAAAAACTCGTACCTACCTCGTAAATCAAGTCACACGACACGGGGTAAGATTAAAACACCCGACTTGCTCGCGTAAAATTCACAGCGTAGACATTCCCTTATAACACACAACCGATCCCTCAAACCGACAAGTGCCGACTTAGGTGTGGTATGTAACAAAATGGCGGTCTTAGGAATGTTGCTTGCATTGGATAAATTACACAAAATCTGTCTTTACTGATGCCTTTATGTTTTACCCCGTTTTTCATCTTCCCCCCACTCACCCTAACATAAATTCTCACTCCTGTCACCCAGAGGGGTAGACTGAGTGTACGGGCTTCCATTTGGCACGATCTAGACACATCTCTCGGTTTTTTCACATCCACATAATTATGTATTGTATCCACTAATTTTGAAGCTGTTAGTTGCAGCCCAGTTAGAACAAAGTTAAAGGTGCCATGTTCAGTTCCAGAGCGTTTAAAGAAGCGAGCAAGTCTGAAACTGTTGCGGGCGCAGGAGAGGGACTGGAAGCTGGAGCAGAGACAGCGCGAGAGTAAGGCCGACTCCCTGCCGTCGCCCAGCCCAGCCGTACCCACGCTGGTGAGTCGTAAGTCTTATCAGGAGAAGACAGCCAATGAACCAGAGGAAGTGATTTTTTCCCATTTGTTACAGTATGTACCGTGTAGTGGCGGTGTAACTATATCCACTACCCCATATCCCGTGGGTGTCGTAAGAAGTGACATAGGGAAACAAATCAGGAGATGGGCAGCGGCGTCTTCCTAATGACTATTAAAAATAAAAAAATAACTGCAGTTGCCAACACGCTTGCCATGCGGTGCAACTATGGCAAATATCTCCCCTATGAGGCAATCTATGGAGTTTAAATGGTGCCAAGACAGACAAGAGCAATTACAAATGGATTTAAAGTCCTTCCTGACGGTCTTTCCTAAGGTCCTTGTGTGTGGACCGACGTTGACCTGAGGCTGTGGTTTCTATTTGGAGATGGTGGAAGATAAACGAAAGCACGGTCGTAGTTATAAATATGTGTTCGATAACTTAACGCTTAGTACTATCGAACCCGCTATTGGGAGGAGTTTGCAGCAGTCATCCTGGCGATCTACCATCTTCAAAAGCATTAAAGGTTTAGACGCAAGACGCTAATTGTGCAAAGAGAGACCTAGGCCCTCCTATGCGTACACTTACAATTCAGCTGAACAGAGACTGCCACGCATGTCAAAGAGTTTTTAAGACAAAGTTCGACCTAGCAAGCCATATCAGGACTCATGCTAGGTTAAATCCTAATTTCTAAGGTTACCGTCATCGGAATCGGTAAGAGGGCTATATTACCTACAGTAGGTTTTGGTTATTATTTTTGTGCGTGGTCTGTTATCTAGCTCATACGTTGCAATGTTGTTGCACGGACAGGTGGAGTCATGCAGCCGGTTCATGTCGCTGAGCTCGCGGCTCAAGTGCCGTGCGGAGGACGGTGCTGAGTGTGTAGCGAGTGGTGTGAGGGGCGGGGCGGGGGCCGGTGCGGGGGGAGACGCGGCGGGCGCGGAGTGGCGGCGGGGCGGCGGGGAGCAGGCTCCGCCCAGCCGCGTCAGCTTCCACAGCACCTTCAGCATGCTCATCAACATGGGCAGCTCGGACAAGGCCTGTCGCCGCACCGTAAGCATATTTTGATATTTTCAAATGAAAACCTCTTCTATCTCACTATATTATGGTCATAGTACGAGTGGGTCGGCTCGAGCAGAATACGTTAAATAGCAGCTTAATGCTGCTGTGTTTCGTATGGTGAGTGTAGAGAACCGGAGACCCTTTTTACTGGTACTGAGGCATTCCATATCAGTCCTTGGGAGTGAAAACGCATCTACATTTTGATTCTTACGGATAGATATCTATGGGCCACAGCTTCCACTTACAATCAAGTGGACTGTGTGCTCGTTGGGACCATTGTTCTATATAGAAGGCGTGTACTTTTTGAACAGTGAATGAAAGTGAACCGTCACGCTCGGTTCGATGACGCAGAATCGTGTACACTCGGCTCCAGTCGTCATCAGCCACGTTTACTGTCTGACAAGCAGTGTATCGTTCCAATAGTTACGTTTTTATCATTACGTATGTATTATAATAATAAAAGAACAAAGCAAAAAAGATGGAAAATCAGAAGTTTTCTCTTCTATCGTGTGGTCATAAGTACAAGCGCACACCTATTTTTTTAAAGCATAATTACTAGTAATGCTAGTAACATTACTAATATTCCCGTTAACTACACATGAAGTTAGCTTACAATGCTTGCCTTAGGGGTGGTTCACGACAGAAGTGGAATGGTGGATTCGAATCCATTTCACACAATCTTTCCGAGCTTAGAGTTCGCATCTTTAACCATTAGGTTTTTGTCACTTGATAATACCTGATGGTGACTGTTGAAGCCCAAGGAATCCTGCAACCGACGCAAAACAACGAAGGTTACAGATGAGATTCTCTCGGAACTGAAATGAAATGTCTCACGGCCTCCAATCACCCTGGCCCTTACATTAGGAAGCGTAACACAGCAGTGTGTGGCCTGCTGCTTAGCGACAGAAAAGGAGCCCCCACTTAGAATATACCTGGTACAGATCGCGTTCACTCAGCGGGGTCATTCATCATCTGTATACCAGCTGTTCACATAAACATTATTTTTTAAGTCCACTTCTAGACACAAATCTTTAGGAAATCGCTTGGTCAACATAACTCGCGAGATTAGTCCATACTCATCACGCTAGATAACTCAAATAGACATATTCTTGAATGAAATAAAATTAAAATGAAGATTTAAAATATAAAGGGACGTCGATCCATAGTCTATTTAAAAAAACGTAGGGTGATCGGACGAGGAGAATTAAACGACGTATTTCACACAAAATATAATCAGGATCTTATAACAAAATTGTTTGGGACACTGAATCACTAGACACTCCAACAAAAACGTAGCGTGTACTCGTGATGTGAACTAGGCAATCCGTTCACATCACACAATAAAGGATCAGTTCGAATCCTAGAGGATTCGAACTGATCCTTGACCTCTTTGATAACTGGCTTTACGGCTCTGGAATCTAGCCCTTCTGAGCCTGAAGTTACAATATTATATTATAATAATTATTGTTCATAGTATACTGCTTCACAATATGTTGATGCGTCACATTGTGCAGCCCTTGAGAGATTTTGACAGTAACTTGAGCCAGCAGACAGCTGACGGTTGGCGATGGTATCTCAAGGCGCCTAAGCATACAGACACCTTATTTTGAGAATCACATCACTATCAGAGCACTTGTTTCACAGTTTCCAATAAGTCCACTTCAAACCATTATTTAAACAATAAAACAGGAGCAACAAACCGCCGCCGGTCAAGTTCCCGCCAAAACCTCAAAGTGATCCGTAGCGCCGTTCTTTCTCCTCACACGAGCTCTTGCTGTTGCGTCAGAGTGAATGACAACCGATTACTTCGACAGATGGCGTTTTGCATATCCGTTTGGCATTAACTATTAGACATTTTTTATTTTATTTTTATTTTATAGAATAATGGTTAATGGATGCTGTGGCCCATAGACATTCACATGTATCCTCAACAAAGTATCAAAATGCACATACGTTGTCACCCCTAGGGACTAAAATGTAATGCCTCGTTTCCAGTAAAAAGGGTCTCCGGTTCTCTACACTACATACAAAACATAGCCGCATTAAGCTGCTGTTTTACGCTGGTATTCTGTGATAGCGTGTTCCTTCCCCGGTCGATCCGACCTATTCATGCTATAACTATAACGTACCTACAGCATGACTACCGCGGTAATCTTCAAATAATCAAACGCGTCGTCAAATAAATCATCATCGTCATTAAAGCACTTCACAAGTCCACTGCTGAACATAGACTTCCCCCAAGGAATGCCACAAAGCACGGTCCTGAGCCACCTGCATCCATCGACTTCCTGCATGTCTCACCAGGTCATCACTCCATCTAGTCGCTCTACACTTCGCCTACCGGTACGAGGCTGCCACTCGAGAACCTTTCTTCCCCATCGGTTGTCGGTTCTTCTAGCTATATGGCCGGCCCACTGCCACTTCACCTTACTAATCCGTTGGGCTATGTCGGTTACTCTGTTTCTACTGCGGATATCCTCATTTCTAAGTTTATCACGCAGAGACACCCCGAGCATAGCCCTCTCCATAGCTCGCTGAGCGACTTTGAGCTTCCTCATACGGCCAGCAGTGAAGGACCACGTCTCAGATCCGTAAGCCATCACTGGCAACACGCTCTGGTTGTACAATTTCGTTTTCAGGTTTTGAGGTATGTCTAACGAGAAGATCTGTCGTAGTTTCCCGAACGCTGTCCAGCCGAGTTGAATCCGTCGATTGACCTCTCGGTCGAAGTTGGACTTACCTAGTCGGACTATTTGTGACAGGTAAACATACTCGTCAACAACTTCAAGCTTAGTGCTCCCAACAACTACCGGCATAGATGTGACATGGACGTTAAACATGATTTTTGTTTTGTCCATGTTCATCTTAAGACCTATCCGTTGGGAGACACTATTGAGGTCATTGAGCATGGTGCTTAGGTCCTCCAGCGATTCTGCCATAAGGACTATATCGTCGGAAAATCGAAGGTGAGTGATGTACTCGCCATTGATGTTAATACCGTATCTTTCCAGTCCAGTAGCCTGAAAACGTCTTCTAATGCAGCGGTGAAGAGTTTCGGGAATATAACGTCACCCTGTCTTACACCTCTCTGCAGTTGGATAGGTTTCGTACTCTGATTCTGTACTCGGATACCCATCGTAGCTCTACTGTACAAACACTTCAGCACTTCGATATACCGATAGTCAACTTGGCACCGCTGAAGGGACTGCAGCACCGCCCAAATTTCAACGGAATCAAAGGCTTTCTCATAGTCCACATACGCAAGGCAAAGTGGCAGATTATACTCCTCTGTCTTCTGTACAATCTGCCGCAGGGTATGTATGTGGTCCATGGTATTAAAACCTTTTCGGAAACCGGCTTGGTCGGGAGGCTGGTAGTCGTCAAGTCTGCGTGCGAGACGATTCGTAATGACTCGAAAACAGCACGTAGACGCGGCTCAGAAGGGAAATCGATCTGTAGTTCTTCAAGAGAGCGTTGTCGCCTTTCTTGAAGAACAAGCCCACCGCACTTCTGCTCCACGCCTCCGGAGTAGTGCCACCATGGAGGACGGAATTAAAGAGCTTCTGAAGATCTTTTTTAAGTACCGGTTTTCCACCCACTTTCAAAAGCTCCGCTGTAATTCCATTCTCGCCCGCGGACTTGCCCTTTTTTAAGGTGCTGGAGAGCCATTCTAATCTCGCTCAGACTGACGTTCGGGATATCTTCGGAATAGTGTCGGATAAGACTCGCTCTTGGATCGTTACTCACACTTGCGTGTGGCTCCAACGATGACGTGTACAGTTGCCTACAGAACCTCTCAATCTCACTCAAAATCTCAGGTCTCATGCTCATGCAACGATGCTGCCACACTCGGTCTTCAGCTTTGACAGTTTGCTCTTTCTTGCAGAGAGATCTCTGGCAAAGACTTTGGAGCCTTGGTTCCGCTCGATCGCTTCTTCAATACAAGCTATATTGAATTTGCGCAAGTCCCGCCGCATGCATTTGGAGATCTGTCTGTTCAGTTGCCTGTATGCTGTCAAATCTGTTGAAGAATGTAGCTTCATCTCCCGTCTAACAGCCATGAGATTAAGTGTGTGATCGGAGAGTTTTTGTGTTCTTCTGCGGCGGGTCTTGCAGAACCTAGCTCCGACCGCATGGACAGTTTCCACGAGCTTGTGATTAATATCGTCCACTTCATTGCAGTCTTCTAGGCACTGAAAACGGTTTTGTAACTTTATAACTCGAGCTGCAAGGTTTCGGGACTATGGAATAGAGCACGAGGGGGATGGTGCGTTGACTTCATCTGACGAGACCTCTCCAACTTAACGTTTAGGTTCAGTGCGCCTCTAACCATTCGGTGATCGCTACCAGTTTTCACCCTCGCGATCACGGAGACATCACTGAACAGTTGTCGTCTGGTCGTCATAATGAAGTCAATCTCATTTTTTGTCCAACCGTCGGGGCTCGACCAGGTGCACTTCCTGTGGGGCCGCTTCTGGATGAAAGAGTTTATCATAAAGAGTCCCTCTTTCTCCATGAAGTCGGCCAGCTGCTGGCCCCTTGGGTTCCGTTGCCCTATTCCAAATTTCCCTACTTTCAGCTCACCGTTCTCTCTTGTGCCTAGTTTTGCATTGAAGTCTCCCATTAACACCGTATATTGGGTTTGGAGGAATGCATGGCTCTAGAGATATCCTCATACATTTCCTCCACCTCCTGATCGGGGTGTGCCGAGGTTGGTGCATAAACCTGTAAGACCTTCAGCGAATACCGTTTGGTGATTCTGAGTATAAGGTACGCAACCCTCGTCGACACACTCTCAATTTTTACAACGTTTTTAACGGGAGACTTGTGGACGATAAATCCGACACCTCCTTGGGACAGATGGTCACCCTCCCGGTGATAGAGCAAGTTGTTGGATTCGAGGATTACCGTGTTCTCCCCCTCTCTTCGGACCTCGAATAATCCTATAATATGCCAGCGTAACTTGTCTATCTCTTCTTCCAGCTCCACGATCTTCTCGTCAGTCCTCAGGGTGGGTGCGTTGTATGTTGCCAGGTCGAGTCGTCTTAGGTGGCAACCGAATCTCTACCGGAGATTCTTAGCACCCCCTGCCCCGCCGTTACCATGGTCGCCACCATAGCCAGGAATAGCGGGACCGCTGGGGACTGGGGACCGTCTCTTTGTTGCTCTAATTGCTTGGCGAGCGGATTGGCAACCGCAGTTTTTTATTGTGCTTTTGCTGTTATCAGGTAGATGCTGCTGCCCATCTCCTGCCTGTTTCCCTTTGTCGCCTTTTATGACACCCACGGGAAGATATGGGGTAGTGGATATTCTTAACCGCCACTATAATACATAACACATAACTCAAAAATAGATGTAAAATATAAAGCTTTTAGAAAAATTTTACTTCGCAAATATCCGCGTTATAAAATAAAATGATGTGTCTTACCTAGTATGAAGAGCACCTCCCGCCCTCCCTCAATTGCGTGCACTATCCCCGTCACCACTAATCCCAGCACCGCTACTCCCAACACCACTACACTAGGCAAGACACACCACTGACGATAATAAGACACGTGTTTCGCCTCTACACGAGGCATACTCAGGTGATATAGACTCTACGGTGGCTAACCGCTAAGTGAGCGGCGAGCCAAAACAAGTGCCTTTTATATATTTGGCTCGCCGCTCACTTAATGTGAGATGGTTGGTTCTGCAGATCAGCCGCGAGGAGCAAGTGTGGCAGAACGAGCTGAAGGACCTGATCTGGCTGGGGCTGGCGGCGCGCGTGGCGGGCCGCAGCCTCGCGCGCCAGGACGCCTTCCTGTGCGCGCAGCGCGCCGCCGTGCCCGACGTCGTGCGCACCATCCTGCACTACAGGTGACGTATGCACGCACACGTACACACGTGTACACGAGCACACGCACACACGCGCCGCCGTGCCCGACGTCGTGCGCACCATCCTGCACTACAGGTGACGTATGCACGCACACGTACACACGTGTACACGAGCACACGCACACACGCGCCGCCGTGCCCGACGTCGTGCGCACCATCCTGCACTACAGGTGACGTATGCACGCACACGTACACACGTGTACACGAGCACACGCACACACGCGCCGCCGTGCCCGACGTCGTGCGCACCATCCTGCACTACAGGTGACGTATGCACGCACACGTACACACGTGTACACGAGCACACGCACACACGCGCCGCCGTGCCCGACGTCGTGCGCACCATCCTGCACTACAGGTGACGTATGCACGCACACGTACACACGTGTACACGAGCACACGCACACACGCGCCGCCGTGCCCGACGTCGTGCGCACCATCCTGCACTACAGGTGACGTATGCACGCACACGTACACACGTGTACACGAGCACACGCACACACGCGCCGCCGTGCCCGACGTCGTGCGCACCATCCTGCACTACAGGTGACGTATGCACGTACACGTACACACGTGTACACGAGCACACGCACACACGCGCCGCCGTGCCCGACGTCGTGCGCACCATCCTGCACTACAGGTGACGTATGCACGCACACGTACACACGTGTACACGAGCACACGCACACACGCGCCGCCGTGCCCGACGTCGTGCGCACCATCCTGCACTACAGGTGACGTATGCACGCACACGTACACACGTGTACACGAGCACACGCACACACGCGCCGCCGTGCCCGACGTCGTGCGCACCATCCTGCACTACAGGTGACGTATGCACGTACACGTACACACGTGTACACGAGCACACGCACACACGCGCCGCCGTGCCCGACGTCGTGCGCACCATCCTGCACTACAGGTGACGTATGCACGTACACGTACACACGTGTACACGAGCACACGCACACACGCGCCGCCGTGCCCGACGTCGTGCGCACCATCCTGCACTACAGGTGACGTATGCACGTACACGTACACACGTGTACACGAGCACACGCACACACGCGCCGCCGTGCCCGACGTCGTGCGCACCATCCTGCACTACAGGTGACGTATGCACGTACACGTACACACGTGGACACGAGCACACGCACACACGCGCCGCCGTGCCCGACGTCGTGCGCACCATCCTGCACTACAGGTGACGTATGCACGTACACGTACACACGTGTACACGAGCACACGCACACACGCGCCGCCGTGCCCGACGTCGTGCGCACCATCCTGCACTACAGGTGACGTATGCACGTACACGTACACACGTATACACGAGCACACGCACACACGTGCCGCCGTGCCCGACGTCGTGCGCACCATCCTGCACTACAGGTGACGTATGCACGTACACGTACACACGTGTACACGAGCACACGCACACACGCGCCGCCGTGCCCGACGTCGTGCGCACCATCCTGCACTACAGGTGACGTATGCACGTACACGTACACACGTGTACACGAGCACACGCACACACGCGCCGCCGTGCCCGACGTCGTGCGCACCATCCTGCACTACAGGTGACGTATGCACGTACACGTACACACGTGTACACGAGCACACGCACACACGCGCCGCCGTGCCCGACGTCGTGCGCACCATCCTGCACTACAGGTGACGTATGCACGTACACGTACACACGTGGACACGAGCACACGCACACACGCGCCGCCGTGCCCGACGTCGTGCGCACCATCCTGCACTACAGGTGACGTATGCACGTACACGTACACACGTATACACGAGCACACGCACACACGCGCCGCCGTGCCCGACGTCGTGCGCACCATCCTGCACTACAGGTGACGTATACACGTACACGTACACACGTGTACACGAGCACACGCACACACGCGCCGCCGTGCCCGACGTCGTGCGCACCATCCTGCACTACAGGTGACGTATACACGTACACGTACACACGTGGACACGAGCACACGCACACACGCGCCGCCGTGCCCGACGTCGTGCGCACCATCCTGCACTACAGGTGACGTACACACGAACACACGCACACACGCACGTACGCACGTACGCACGTACGCATGCACGCACGCACGCACGCACGTCTTTATACACGTACACATGCACGCACGCTCGCACTTATACACATATATACGTACACACGCTGGCTCGCCTTGAATTATTTTAAACACATACACTTTACTGCTGCATAACTGATTTAACTTACTAACACATCGAAATTTTATTAGTTACTAGCGATCCGCCATAGCTTCGCAAGGGCGATTTCTGGATCT
Organism: Parnassius mnemosyne; assembly: GCA_963668995.1. Taxonomy (NCBI): domain Eukaryota; kingdom Metazoa; phylum Arthropoda; class Insecta; order Lepidoptera; family Papilionidae; genus Parnassius; species Parnassius mnemosyne. Next base: position 647,951 of record CAVLGL010000002.1, read on the forward strand.
TGACAACATCGACACCTACCGAGTCCAAATTTATATTATCTAGGGACCAATTCATACTCACACAAAAAAATCATCAAAAACACACAAGAATTTTGATGTCAATGATGCAGCTCGCTCTGGTCTTCTCATACGGATAAAGTCGATGTCATTTTTAAAAAAGTGGAGCAAGATCGGCATATTAGTAGTTACGATATAGCCGAGGAATTGACTATTGACCACAAAAACAGTTTTGACCTATTTGAAAAAGTCTGGCTATACAAAACAGCTTGATATTTGGGTACCACACGAGCTCACTGAAAGAAACCTAAAGAATCGTGTACTCATTTGCGATTCTCTATTGAAACATAATGAAACCGAACCATTTTTGAAAAGATTGATCACTGGTGATGAAAAGTAGATCCCCTACGATAAGAACGTGATAAAAAGATCATGGTCAAAGGGTAGTCAAGCTCCACAGACTGTAGCGAAACCCGGATTAACACACAATAAGGTGATCCTGTGTGTATGGTGGGATTGGATGAGCATCGTTTATTATGAGCTTTTACCGCCAGAATAAAAATTGATTCGGATCTCTACTGACAACAACTAATGAGACTCAAGCAAGAAATTGAGAAAAAGAAAAGAAGTAGTCTTTCATCATGATAACGCCAGACCACACACATCTTTGGCCACAGTAAAAATTGTGAGAGCTTGGTTGGGAAGTGTTAAAGCATCCACCATAATATAGCCCTGACCTTGCACCCTAAGATTTTCACCTGTTTTGGTATCTTCAGAATTATTTGGGTAGTGTTAGGTTAACATCAAGAGAGGACTGTTGTGACTTTTTTTTATAAAAATCCCTAGATTTCTACAGCAACAGGATTATGTATGAATAAAGTGGCACATATTTATGTATTATAATTAAATATAATTAAACTTTAAAAAAAATGTCTTGAATTTGTATATAAAATACGAAGAAACTTTTTGCCCGACCTGTTATATAGAGATTAGAAAGTCGTGTACCGAACAAAGGTTAGAGTTAGACAGCAAAAATTATATAAAAAATTATATGCATTTTTCAAAGACTAGCCAAATTTAATAATTAAGTTCAAAATTAGAAAAAAACTGATTTACACTTTTTGCAGTTTTTTAAAAATACGCGTTAATAAGGTTTCTACATTTATTTGAAAATAGATGAAATTTAATGTCAATTTTTGGCAACAACTACAGCATACGCGCGCTCGTATACGGTTCAATGCACGAAGCTTTTGGCTACTATTTACTTCCTTAATGACACGCTCGCTACTAAGTTGATAAACTACGCGACGCGAATTATAATTCCAATTTTCCCTTCATACTTTAAACGGGCTTGGGACCGTCATAGTAAATAAAATTAAAAAAATACATTTCAACGACGTAACTGATGACTGCATTTATTATGGCGTATTTAAAAAATTCTTATCAAGTATTTACTACTATTAACATTTTAAATCTTTATAGAATAGAATAGAATCATTTTTTATTCAATATTGATTATTACATAATACTTATTGAAAGTCATTTTTTATTTACCACTGTTTCGGAAAACACCCCAGTCCTGGTTCTTCCAAACAGCAAGAAACCCAGCGGGACTTTTTTTTTTCAAACATATTTTACTTAACAACAACTTCGTTTATACAATTTTTAAATGATTTTTCATAGAACCAGCATGGTGGCGCTAACCTTATTCCCAGGGGTTATTTTCATTCATGTATTCCTTGATATTATAATAACCCTTTTTGTAGAGTTTTTCTTTAATAAAACTTTTAAAATTGTTTATTGACAAACTTTGAATATGTTCTGGGATTTTGTTGTAAAAGCGTATACATTGCCCCATAAATGAATTACTGATTCTGTGGAGTCTAGTAACTGGCATTACAAGCTTATGTTTGTTACTAGTGTTTAAAGTATGCACATCCTTATTAAAGCTATTTATGTTTTTATGCACATACATTACATTCTCATAAATATATTGCGATGCCGAAGTTAATATGTTTACTTCTTTAAATTTTTCTCTGAGGGACTCTTTACAATTTAGGTCATAAATCGCCCGTACGGCTCTCTTTTGCAAAACAAATATAGCTTCAATATCAGTCGCATTACCCCACAGCAAAATTCCATAAGATATTACGCTATGAAAGTAACTAAAATACACTAATCTAGCTGTCTCAACATCTGTGAGACTTCTAATCTTTCTTACACCATATGCTGCAGAACTAAGTCTGCTTGCTAATTTAGATATATGGGGGCCCCATTGAAGTTCCGCGTCAATAGTAATACCAAGAAAAACAGTGGTATCCACAAGACTCAACTCCTCCCCATTTAACAGCACATTGGTATTCGAATGTTTTACATTAGGTATTGTAAATTTAATACACTTTGTCTTATTGCCGTTTAAGAGCATAATGTTGGCGTTAAACCAATGTACCAATTTCGATAGAGCATTATTTACATCGTCATAATTAATTAAATGCCGTTTGAGTTTGAAATTTAAAGAGGTATCGTCAGCAAATAATACTATATGGTGATTGTCCCCTACAAGATAAGGTAAGTCATTAATATAGATTAAAAACACGAATGGGCCAAGAATCGAGCCCTGAGGAACGCCCATTAATACTACTGATCCGGAGGAACCTTTACCATTGATCACGACTTTTTGAGTTCTGTTACTTAAATATGAAGTAATTAGTCTAAGCGCTAAATTTTTTACACCGTAATTTGTAGTTTCTAGATTAATATTATTAATATTTAATGTCTCATAATGAACACAATCGAAAGCCTTGGACAGATCACATAAAATACCTAATGCATCTTGTGAATTCCCCCAGGCATTAAAATATATTTCATAAGCTCAACACCGGCTTCAGACGTCGAGCGACCCCTTGTAAAACCAAATTGGTTTTTATGAAGTAATTTATTAGTATTAAAAAAAAAACAATTGATCCAAAATTATTATTTCAAAAATTTTACTGAGAGTTGGTAGTACAGAAATAGGTCTAAAATTAGCGGGGTCTAATGTACTACCAGATTTAAATACATGTATTACTTTACTATACTTCATTAAATCAGGAAACACACCAGAATCGATACAAGTATTAAAGATAATAGCAAGATGAGGTGCAATTAAATCTATTATGAACGCAATACTTAACTAACGGAAATCCCCCACAAATCTGCAGTCTTCTTAACATCAATAGTTTTGAAGTATTTTACAACATCTTGCGATAGTACTTTTTCAAATCTAAATTCTTTTAAACAGGTATTAACATTCTGTTTGAGTAATGACTCGGCGACAGTTGGAGAAGTATTCAATGACTCAGTTGTCAAGACAGGAATATCCGTGAAATATTTCTCAAACACCGCTGCGACTTCTTGATTTGATTTAGTTAATTCATTGTTAATTTTTAATTAATAGTTTGAGTTACGAGGTTTGTCTTTACCGGTTTCGTTGTTAATTATACTTCACGTCATTTTAATTCTATTTTTAGCCGTCTTAATTTTGTTGCTAATATGTAATGTTTTGGCTGTGGAGCAAACTCTTTTAAATATTTTAGAATAATTTTTGTCATATTCTTTAAAAGCATCAGAAGATTTTTACGTGGTAGAGCCATGCTGCAGCTATATCAGTAGTATAGTTGTAGCACGAATGGGTCGGCTCGACCGGGGAAGGACCCTAGCTAACTCTGAATTCTCGGGCTTCATCATTGGTGCTAGCGAGGGGGTTTCGCTTGAAAAACTCGACCACTGCGTTTTCGACAGCCAAGCTTATTACTGAATGACCAGATTCAGTACTTCCATGTGACGGAGTGGTGAACTGTCCAAAGTATAACAGCCTTTGGTTAGCTGCGAAAATTGTTCTCTGATTCGGTGCTATACGTGCATTTATTACTTGTCTTTGCAAACGCGGTAAAGGCCCACTTTCGTATAATCTTTACGCACGTAATTGCTTAAAATGTAACACCGTAACATTTCCTAGTATACACGGTTCGAATATATTCGTTGCGTCATTGCTAACGAAGTGACAAATAATATTACCTACGAAAATTTCAAAATCGAACATTCGTACGTAATGAGGTCACGGTCAAGCGGACACTGTCGGTCGGCGGAGCGAACGTATCAACGTACCTAGCGATGTAACGGCTTACGGAAGAGAAAGGGCGGGGAGATGCGCTTGTCTTTACCGAGTCAAAAAAACTGATAGATACCTAATTACTGCCCCGTAGTGCAGTGGCTTAGCAATGAGTTGCAACGCTGGGGGCCGCGGGTTCGAATCCCGCACGGATCAAGTATTTGTATGGCCTACAAATAATTGTTTCGGGTCTGGATGTTTGTCCTTGTGCAATTTATGTTTGTGAACCACGAGAAACTCCTAGTGTGGGGTAAACGTTTTTTTTAAGAGCAAGAGCAAGAGAGTCAACGTAAATCTGAAACCGAGTGCGGGCGCTGAACACCACTGACTCCTTCCGAATTGTGCGTGCGTAATAAAATAGTAGGCGCTACATATTCGGTTAAAATATTTCCGCACATTTTGAATATAAAAGATAAAAAGGACAAAATGTTTGAGTTTTTTCTTATTTTCATCATTCGCTGGAATTGTATGGGAGACCTTGGTATGGTATAAGCTCGACCATAGTCGTATTGATGCTAATGGAAATTTTATATATTTTATAGACGGCCATATTTCTATATCTAGATGGGGGGGGAGGGGGGGGGGGGAGCGTTACAGTATGTATTTACTTGCTACTGGGTCAGAAATAAAAAGAGACAGTTTGAAGGACTAACGAACTTACAGTCATCTAGTTCTAAAAGGCTACTGCAGCCCATAGACACCTGCAACCATCTTAAAGCAAAGAAGGGTATAATTGCGTTGTCACATTCGAGAACTAATTTAAAATGCCTACCCACCCACCTACCCACGCGTAATCTGGAAAAAAGGACTTCTTATCATATAATGAACTATTTATCAAAATGATTTTAAAGGACATCTACCATAACGTCAAAAAATCTGGCAGTCCACTTGACAAATGGCTACTGCAGTTAATAGACACCTGCACCCCGACTTAGAATGAAGAACAGTACAAATGCGACCTTTGTAATGTAGAGTAATATTAATTAATAATAATAGAAATTACTGTTAACATAATTCACTATTAAGTCTTTCTTTTCCTTGGTCTTTAATTTTATACAGTTCTTTAGTTAGAAAATATTCACTAGTAAAGTTGGTAATATGAAATTTGTTTTCCTTTCCTATACGGCATTACTAATAGTGTAAATTACAGAACAGGCAATCGCTGTATGCTTAAGCTTAATTATGTTTGTTTACGCAATAATTTATTTGCAGATTTGTGAACCCGTACAAGTGCCCCTCTACTGATGTATTGTCACAAGACGATGGAGAAAATGGTATGTAAATAAAGTATATTTTAGATCTTCAGCATTATATTTTTAGTCACCTATTACAAAGTTTTGCTGTAAGATTACTTTTTATTTTGCTGAAGCTAGGACAGAAGTGCTCAGTGAGTGTTCCATCACTGGGTATCGCCCAAGGAACGAAAAGTAATTGATAAAGGTCAACATCGGAAATGTCAAGATCTCATCGTTTCGTATTCATTTTATTTATTTACGTACTTACTAGCTGTATCTGCTCACGCGTTGCTGTAACTTAGACTTTTTCAAAATGTATACAAAAACAGGAAAAAGCGCGTATAATCCAATTCAACCTTCTGTCAAAATTTTAAAGCAATGTGTGAAGATCTTTCGTAGTTTCGTATTTTTATTTAGATTTACTTACTATTTATACGTGTATAGATCGGATATAAAATACTTTGGATTCAAAGTTAAAGTCAAAAGTGAGATGTATGTGTTTAAACACGTGGTAGAGCAAAGACATTTAAGTAGTAGTAGTAATAGACCGGACATCAGTAGCAACATTGTCGTCTGTAACTTATGTCCTATAGGATATATCTCCAATTTTTGTCATTTAGTCTTAGTGACATCGTCAAAAAGTCAAGACGCATTCGTTTCATATATTTAAAAAAATATTTTTAAAGAAAATATGCCCGGTTGTGTATTAAGATATTCTAAGTCACGATGTGGAGCAAAAAATTAACGTGATTTCGGTTTACTATCGTGAATATAACATATATTTACCGAATAATCTTTAAATTTTATTATTTCTAGTAGATTGTTCTAGAACATTTATTTTTATTGTAATAAGCGCCCTCTGTTATCCAGTAAACGTCACTATTTAGTTACCAATTTTAAAGTTAGTGATTGACGACATTTATCGATTGGGATTATCGATAAAAAATATACAGCATGCCATGCCTTTACAATATTTGAGGAAGTAAAACAGTCAACGATACTGTACCCATACCAAAAATAAGTAGCATATATCAACTATATATGTGGAGCAACAGTGGGAAATTTTTTTATGCATGCTGATGAGGTTTTCTGTGTTGCTTATGAGCATGCTGAGGATACTTGCTGTGTTGATGTTTAGCAATACAACAAGTCTTCTCTTTTACATACCAGGCTTCATTGTCTGGTGGTTTTACACCGAGCTTCATTGTCTGGTGGTTTTCAAGGACAAAGCCATTATAGATCCTCGCTTACAGTGATAGGAGAGGGCAATAGATTTTTTACATTAAAAACAATTTGTACTGTTAAAGATATTAGATGCAAGAAGTTGTAGGTTAAGCCTGAGCAGAGTAGAACATAAGGTAAAAACTTAAATTAACAATTTTTATTGATGTGGGTAATGTCTTTAAGTACTGCAGCTGATGATACGTGAAAAATCGTGAAACGGCTTTTAAGTTCAGTGTTTTCCTAAAATATTTTAGAAATGAAGTGTATTTTTGTAATAGAAACGAATTAAAAAACATAGAGGCGCTCTCTTATTGTATTTGGCGTTTCTCGATGTGTCTTTAACGCCGACCGATCAATCATATGCTATTATTATAGCAGCTAATAGACCGAGTGACGTCATGCCACCAAGGTGGCAACCAAAGTGACTGCTGTTTGAATTGATTCTTAGTTATTGGAGATTAAATATTTCATGACACTAAAGGGGCGTAAAAAGTTAATATGATTTTTTTCGTGTGATGGAAGTCATGAAAAACAGATTTATACTATAAAACAATCATGTATATTTCCAGCAACAACAAAAATAATATAAAGGGCATTGCACAAGACTATTTCTCTAAAGATTTTGAATTCTGTCATTATATAAAAACAAATGCTGGTATATTAGATTTAATTCAAGGCCTTGACAAAAAACTAATTAATTACACTTTTCAAGATTATTGTGTTATTCTAATTGGAGATTATGACTTCAGGATATCACAAGATTATAACAGACTAGTGGAGAGCTTGAGGCAAACCATACAATGCATCACTCACACTAATATAGTAATTTGCATACCAACTTTTAGATGTGCTAAAGATACAAATATTTTTAATAGAAGAATCGAAAACTTTAACTATTTGCTGTACAAAAATATTAAAGCCCATGAGTATGCATATTTACTAGATTCAAATTTGAATCTCACCTATGATTATCACATGTTCTCTGGTAAACTTGGTGCCGTGAACAATAAAGGCATGAGAGCTTTATTTGCAGATCTTAAGAGCTTACTATCAGAAATAGAGATTTCGTATATGTCTACAGACCACTATAAATCCAACAAAGGGACGCAAACTGATAAATTAGTTCAGCAAGGTGTTAGTGAAATCGTTTCGGATGTAAAATTATCAAATGATGACTTTTTTCGAAAACAAGAAAAGTAAACTTCTATATATAATGCATCAAAACATATGTGGTGCGCTAGGTAAAATGGATAATATTGAGATCATATTGGAGGATTTTTCAAGTGAAGGAAACTGTATTGACGTTATTTGTCTAACTGAACATTTTGTAAAGAATGGACATGAAACCAATTTAGTATGCAATAACTACAATCTAGCTGCCATATACTGCAGAAAAAATGCAAGAGGAGGTGCATGTATTATGACTCGAAGAGGACTTAATTACCGAGAATTACCTGAAATTACAAGAAACTCTCTCAGTACTGTATTTGAATGTTGTGCTATTGAACTTGTGTCTTTTAATGTTATAATTATTTGTTTATACAGAACTCCTAATTATAGTAATATCTCTATCTTTTTCGAAAAACTTGAAACTTTGTTGGATAGGGTTAGCAAATATAGAACTAAGAAAACTATAATATGTGGTGATTTTAATATTGATGTTTTAAAAAATTGCATGACAACTAATGTATTTATTAATCTTTTGTCGAGTCATAACTTTAAAATTGAATTCATGGATGCGACTAGATTACAAAGTGGAACGTGTATCGATAATATCATTCATAACTGCCGTGGGTGTAAAAGCAAAATTTTACATTTAGGATTATCCGACCACACTGCTCAAGTGTTGCAATATCCTATCTCAATAAATTACTCCTGCTTGCGATACTGGTTTATCAAAAGACGTGACTATAGTATTGAAAATCTAACCAAATTTAGAGAATGCCTGCAAAGCTTATCCTTTTATGATATTTATCAAAGCAATGATGTAAACGAAGCGTACAATTTGTTTTATGAATTGATTAAACTCTTTTATGACTTATGCTTCCCGTTCAACCTAGTTAAAGTTTCAGCTCAGCGGAAGCCATTTTGGATTACAAGTGGTATCAAAACATCGTGTAAACGCAAAAGGAAAATGTACTTTCAATTAAAATCTAAAAACGATAAACTTAAATATAATGCATATACAGCACTTTTAAAAAAAGTTATTAATAAATCACAACGCATTCAAAACTTTAATTACATCAACAAGTCTAAAAATATAACAAGATCTACGTGGAAGATAATAAATTCAAATAATTTCACAAAGCCAAAAGAAATTTTGAAGAGTGTAACTTATAAAGGGAAAACGATTACTAAACCAGGTGATATTGCAGAAGCTTTTAATGATACATTTATGAATCCTGTACAGAACTGCAAACCAATAAATTACAGAAATAACATTGAACGTATATCAAATTCATTGTTTATGAATCCAACAACGCCCGATCTAATAGTTAAAATAATTAATAGCTTAAAAAATAAAACAAGTGTTGGTCACGATGAAATAACCACTAGAGTAATAAAATTTTGTAATTTTCAGTTTGCTCGGCCGCTTTGTCACATTATCAACTTAACTATAAATAATGGGATTTACCCTGATAAGCTAAAAATATCAGTAATTAAACCTATTTTCAAGAAAGGGGATAAAGAAGATTGTAGAAATTATCGCCCAATTGCTCTGGTTTCTGTCATTTCCAAAATTTTTGAGAAAATCATATATACAAGCATATATAATTATTGCGAAGGATTCAATTTATTAGCAGACGAGCAATACGGATTTAGAAAGGATAGATCTACGAATCTAGCCATATATCACATGATAAAAGTTGTATCGGAATGCCTCGACGATCGCGTTCCAGTAACTGCTATTTTTATGGATATGTCAAAAGCTTTTGATTACGTAAATCATGAAAAGCTTCTGCAAAAGTTATATATGTATGGTATCAGAGGACCTATATTTGGTCTTGTATCGTCATATTTAAATAACCGATTTCAATGCACAGAAATCTCTTATGTTAATGAGGAAAATCGATCTGAAGTACGCAGCAGGTACGATCTCAGTCGCAGCTTGTAAAGTGTGGTGTACCCCAAGGAAGTATACTTGGGCCGCTTCTTTTTCTATTGTACATCAATGACCTACCTAGACATGTGCATCATGAAATGATCCTTTTCGCAGACGATTCTACTGTTATGATAAAAAATAACAGCAATAAACCATACGAATGTGTTATTGCTGAAGCTTTGTCTGATATTATCAATTGGATGAAAGCTAATGATCTCGTCATAAACCTAGATAAGACAAAATATATGCAGTTTTATCTTTCCCAAAACCGGAAACAAGAGACTGTTGTTGTTAAGTATGAGGGGCATTTGATTGAGCGAGTAAAACAAATACGTTTTCTTGGTGTGTTGGTTGATGAATGTGTAAGCTGGAAACCGCATACCGAATATCTTACAAGTAAAATTAGTAAATTTGTTTATCCTCTAAGAAAATTAACACAAACTGTCTCACAAAAAGCTGCACTTACTGCTTATCATGGATACGTTGCCACCAACTTGAGATATGGTATCATACATTGGGGAGGCGCGGCTGATGTTAACCTGTTGCCATTGTTTAGTATGCAAAAAAAGTGTCTCAGAGCAATGTTTGGTGCCAAACAAACAGACAGTTGCAGACCTCTGTTTGTAAAATTAAGAATCCTAAATCTGCCCTCATTATACATATACCAAGCCTGCTTATTCGTCAAAAGTAATTTACATTATTTTAACTCGCACATTGCTAAGCATCCGAGGCAAACAAAGAATAATGTTACTATTATACCGTTTCACACATCTAGGACAGCCTTTTTTTCAAAAAGTTTTTATGCATTAGGACCAAAAATATATAATCATTTACCTGACAAATTAAAGGATTTAGAAATAAAAAAATTTAAGCATAAATTATTAGAATTATTGATTGAAAGATGTTTTTACTCCTTAAAAGATTATTTGAGCTACAAACTTACATTCTAAATTAATTGACATTTGAAATATTTTCTGAATTATGTTTTAAGCAAAGAATATTAAAATCACTACGTTTTAGTTATAAGCTTACATGTATTTTGACATATCAATATTCCATTCATTGACTTAGCTTATACTGGCATAATTCTATTGTTCTTTTGACATTATTATTTATTTTCCACGTTTGTTGATATATTTCATTGTATGACATTATGCTTTATTATCCGTGTTATTTGATTTTATTTAATGAATAATGAGATAATGTTTTAAGTTCCATAATTTTAATAATATTGTAAGCCTTATCTAGGCAGGTTGTGGTGATACTTAATTACTTTTATAGTGTCAAATCTTTTAAACCTACAACTAATACAATAAATGACTTATTCTATTCTATTCTATTCTATTATTATTATATCGAAAAGCATTTCAAACTTAGGTATCTTCAACAACATTATCGATATTTTGATATCGAAACGGTAACATTCCTAAAACGAGGTTATATTTATTAGCGTCACCTACTGGGGAATAGATAAAATGTTGTCTTAGTAAATGCTTAGCGTTGTTTTACTATTTTTAGCTAGAGGGTGCCACACGCGCACTAGCTCAAAGTTTTTGTATATAAATGTTCTCAATGTCCGCTCTATATATTTAAATCTCTCTGTGGTAGAGCCATGCTGCAGCTATATTATTAGTAGTACAGTTGTAGCACGAATGGGACGGTTAGACAGCGGAAGGACATCGCTCTCACAGAATACCAGCGTAAAATAGCAGGTTTAACACTGATGTGTTTCGTATGGTGAGTGTAGAGAACCAGAGACCCTTTTTACTAGAAAAGAGTCATTCTATCTTAGTCCTCACGGGTGACAACGCATCTGCATTTTGATTCTTTATTGAGGATAGATGTAGATGTCTATGGGTAACAGCAACCACTTACTTTTGATTATACAATTTTAAATGAAAATTCATTTAAAATTGTATAATCAAAATTATTGTTAAGTGAAATTATGTTTAAAAAAAAAGTCCCGCTGGGTTTCTTGCTGGTTCTTCCCAGGACAGAGGTATTTTCCGAACCAGTGGTAAATAAAATAATGACTTTCAATAAGTATTATGTAATAATCCATATTGAATAAAAATCATTCTATTCTATTCATTCTATTTCTATTCTTACCATCAGGTGGAATGTGTGCTTGTTTGTCACCCTATCCAAAAAAAAAATATCCTGTATTGCCATCGCCAATCAACTACTAATAGTAATGCTCCACATTGGTCCTAACAGCAAAACATTGCAGCAGTAATGCTTCATAATGGCCATAACAGCAAAACATTGCAGCAGTAATGCTCCATAATGGCCATAACAGCAAAACATTGCAGTAGTAATGCTCCACATTGGCCATAACAGCAAAACATTTGCAGTAGTAATGCTCCACATTGGGCATAACAACAAAACATTGCGGTAGTAATCCTCCAAATTGTCCATAACTGAAAAACATTGCAGTAGTAATCCTCTAAATTGTCCATAACTGAAAAACAATGCAGTAGTAATCCTCCAAATTGTGCATAACTGAAAAACATTGCAGTAGTAATCCTCCAAAATGGCCATAACGGAAAAACATTGCAGTACTAATGCTCAGCATTGGCCATAACTGCAAATCATTGCAGCTATGGCCAATGTTGAGCATTACAGCTACTATTACTATATCTGGTTTGTCTATGGGTAGGGTACAATGAATAAGAAAAAAAAGAGTCTTATATTGCATTATGCTTTCGGACGCATTTTATTCTATAAGACACAGGTTTGTAAAATCTAGTTATAAGAATCGATGGTGATGAGGATGGAGTAGGGTCAATGCTTACATTTGGGGCTGCAGAGTCGCAGACCTGCCTGTCGCCAGGGTGCTCAATATGTGCTGAAAGCGTGGGCGTCGCCATGCGGGAAATTTCCTCGCTACTGGACGCGTTCTATGCTGTCATCGCTCTGTACCCGTCCAGCTCCGCCGCGGAGGCTGACCAGCCGTGCCTTGCGCAACCGCGCCTGAAGAATAGGATTCGAGTGAGTGTGCCTACATCTTACCGAATAATACTACTCTCTATCACATTACACCATGGTACACCATGTTACCACGTATCATATCACATCATATACATCATATACTACTATACGCTACGCTATGCTGCATTACAAACCAGACCACACTACGTCACGCCACACAACAGCGCACTACGACCCTAAGCTACAGAAGTATCATCTTACACTATGATGTATATATATGGTTATATCTTATGTTATATCATATTACGTCATACCACCTCACAGTAATAAACAACGACATTAAATTATGTCATGTACTCCAACTACACAAGTTTACACTATATTACTCAAGTCTACACCACACGATGCTCTACGAAACAAAAAAGCAACATAATATGACACTGAACACTACACCACCACCATCTATATCATTTCTAAGACACTACACTGTATTAAGACGTACGTGACCACCCGATAATACATTACTTTGGGAGTTTTGACGGGAACTTGACCGCTGGCGGATTGCTGCTCGAATTGTATATAATTGTTTAAATAATGGTGCTTCAGATTTTGATACGTAAAACGTTGCGATTTTGTGTATTAAATGCCTGCACACGTGAACTATTAGTGGAAACGATGAAACAAGTACGATACAAGTAAGTGATGTGAACGTCAATGTAATGTGTCTGTTAGACGCTTGAGATACTATCGTCATCGACTGTCTGCTGACTCGAGCTACCTTTAAAATCTGCCAAAAATTTCACAATGTTTTTAAACAAATGATTGTAATAAGATAATTTCATAATACTTGACACCGACAAAAGTATAACGGTACAAGTCCGTTACCAAAGAGAATACAGCACTTACACTGTATTCTGTATGTAGTTTTTGTTCTGTGTGCTGTGTGTAACAAGATGTGGTGCATGTGCAGGCGATGTGCCTGTGGTACAACACGGCGCTGCACATGCGGCTGAAGATGGTGTCGCTGCGGCGCATGCTGCGCAGCTCGCGCGCCGCCGCTCGCAGCGCAGCGTCGCAGCGCGCGGGGTACGTGCACACGCACGCACACGCACGCACACACGCACGTACACGCACTCACACGGCGACCTCGGATACCTGTTAAATTACAACCGTCGATTAGTCATACACTAAAAACGGTATTATAGACCTAATAGACCATGATTAGGAATGAAGGGCTAATCCCAAGAATGTGTCATATAAACACAGAAGCGCAAATACATCATCATTCATCATTACAGCCCTTCACAAGTCCACTGCTGAACATAGGCCTCCCCCAAAGAATGCCACAAAGCACGGTCCTGAGCCACCTGCATCCATCGACTTCCTGCATGTCTTACCAGGTCGTCACTCCATCTCGTCCCCCCTACATTTCGCCTACCGGTACGAGGCCGCCACTCGAGAACCTTTCTTCCCCATCGGTTGTCGGTTCTTCGAGCTATATGGCCGGTCCACTGCCACTTCAGCTTACTAATCCGTTGGGCTATGTCGGTTACTCTGGTTCTACTGCGGATATCCTCATTCCTAAGTTTATCACGCAGAGAAACTCCGGGCATAGCCCTCTGCATAGCTCGCTGAGCGACCTTGAGCTTTCTCATACGGCCAGCAGTGAAGGACCACGTCTCAGTTCCGTAAGTCATCACTGGCAACACGCACTGGTTGTACAATTTCGTTTTAAGGTATGTCTGACGATAAGATGTGTCGTATCTTCCCGAACGCTGCCCAGCCGAGTTGAATCCGTCGATTGACCTCTCGGTCGAAGTTGGACTTACCTAGTCGGACTATTTGTCCCAGGTAAACATACTCGTCAACAACTTCGAGCTTAGTGTTCCCAACAACTACCGCCATAGGTGTGACATGGACATTAAACATGATCTTTGTTTTGTCCATGTTCATCTTAAGACCTATCCGTTGGGAAACACTATTGAGGCCATTGAGCATAGTGCTTAGGTCCTGCAGCGATTCTGCCATAAGGACTATATCGTCGGCAAATCGAAGGTGAGTGATGTACTCGCCATTGATGTTGATACCGTATCCTTTCCAGTCCAGAAGCTTGAAAACGTCTTCCAATGCAGCGGTGAAGAGTTTCGGGGATATGACGTCACCCTGTCTTACACCTCTGCAATTGGATAGGTTTCGTACTCTGGTTCTGTACTCGGATAGCCGTCGTAGCCCTACTGTACAAGCACTTCAACACTTCCATATACCGACAGTCAACTTGGCACCGCTGAAGGGACTGCAGCACCGCCCAAATTTCGACGAAATCAAAGGCTTTCTCATAGTCCACATACGCCAAACATAGTGGCAAATTGTACTCTTCGGACTTCTGTACAATTTGCCGAAGGGTATGTATGTGGTCTATGGTGCTAAAGCCCTTTCGGAAACCGGCTTGTTCAGGAGGCTGGAAGTCGTCAAGTCTGCGAGCGAGACGATTCGTAATGACTCTCGAAAACAGCACGTAGACGCGGCTCAGAAGGGAAATCGGTCTGTAGTTCTTCAAGAGAGCGTTGTCACCTTTCTTGAAGAACAAGACCACCGCACTTCTGCTCCACGCCTCCGGTGTAATGCCACCATGGAGGACGGAATTAAAGAGCTTCTGAAGGACTTCAAGTACCGGTTTTCCACCCGCTTTCAGAAGCTCCGCTGTAATTCCATCCTCGCCTGGGGCCTTACCGTTTTTAAGGTGCTGGAGAGCCATTCTAATCTCGCTCAGACTGACGTCCGGGATACGAGTATCTTCGGAATAGTGTCGGATGAGACTCGCTCTTGGATCGTTACTCACACTTGCGTGTGGCTCCAACGATGACGTGTACAACTGCCCATAGAACCTCTCAATCTCACTCAAAATCTCAGGTGTCCCGGAAACGATGCTGCCACATTCTGTCTTCAGCTTTGACAGTTGGCTCTTTCTGGCAGACAGATCTCTGGCAAAGACTTTGGAGCCTTGGTTCCGCTCGATCGCTTCTTCAATACGAGCTGTATTGAAGTTGCGTAAGTCCCGCCGCATGCATTTGGAGATCTGTCTGTTCAGATGCCTGTATGCTGTCAAGTCTGTTGAAGAATGTAGCTTCATCTCCAGTCTAACAGCCATGAGATTAAGAGTGTGATCGGAGAGTTTTTGTGTTCTTCTGCGGCGGGTCTTGCAGAACTTAGCTCCGACCGCATGGACAGTTTCCACGAGCTTGTTATTCATATCGTCCACTTCATTGCAGTCTTCTAGGCACTGAAAACGGTTTTGTAACTCGAGCTGAAAGGTTTCGGGACTTTGGAACAAAGCACGAGGGGGACGGAGCGTTGACTTCATTAGACGAGACCTCTCCAACTTAATTTAGGTTCAGTGTGCCTCTAACCATTCGGTGATCGCTACCAGTTTTCACCCTCGCGCTCACGGAGACATCACTGAACAGTTGTCGTCTGGTTGTCATAATGAAGTCAATCTCATTTTTTGTCGAACCGTCGGGGCTCGACCAGGTCCACTTCCTGTGGGGCCGCTTCTGGAAGAAAGAGTTCATCATAAAGAGTCCCTCTTTCTCCATGAAGTCGGCCAGCTGCTGGCTCCTTGGGTTCCGTTGCCCTATTCCAAATTTCCCTACTTTCAGCTCACCGTTCTCTCTTGTGCCTAGTTTTGCATTGAAGTCTCCCATTAACACCGTATATTGGGTTTTGGAGGAATGCATGGCTCTAGAGATATCCTCATACATTTTCTCCACCTCCTCATCGGGGTGTGCCGAGGTTGGTGCGTAAACCTCTATGACCTTCAGCGAATACCGTTTGGTGATTCTGAGTATAAGGTACGCAACCCTCGTCGACACACTCCCGATCTTTACAACGTTGTTAACGAGAGACTTGTGGACGATTAGAGCAAGTTGCCGGATTCGAAGATTACCGTGTCCTCCCCCTCTCTTCGGACTTCGGATAATCCTATAATATGCCAGCGCAACTTGTCTATCCCTTCTTCCAGCTCCACAATCTTCTCGTCAGTCCTCAGGGTGCGTGCGTTGTACGTTGCCAGGTCGAGTCGTCATAGGTGGCAACCGAACCTCCACCGGAGATTCTTAGCACCCCCTACCCCGCCGTTACCATGGTCGCCACCGTAGCCAGGAATAGCGGGGCCGCCGAGGACTGGGGGCCGTCTCTTTGTTGCTCTGATTGCTTGGCGAGCGGGTTGGCAACCGCAGTTTTTTATTGTACTTTTGCTGTTATCAGGAAGATGCTGCTGCCCATCTCCTGCCTGTTTCCCTTTGTCGCCTTTTACGACACCCACGGGAGGATGTGGGGTAGTGGATATTCTTGACCGCCACTACACGGCATACAGAAAATTACATACAGCGCAATTACATACAGCGCAAATACAGAAAAAGTCAATTAAAGCTATGCAAAGGGAAAATTCACACAAAGTAGAATTGAATTTTACTATAGGAAGCCAATTTTAAAACTGAAAAGAAACATAATTCAATTCTTAATATAGTGCGGATTTTAGGGATAGAAATAAGATTTATACAGTCACTGAAATTTGATTGTGTACTGTGACTAAGACTTTCTAATATTAGCTTTAACTTACGAGATATTAAATTAAAATAAATTTTGTCAAATACATCATAAACAACAGAAACAAGCGAAAGACACGGATGTTTATCTAAATAGGACTCAAACTATATGCTACAACTACAACTACTATGCATCAATTACAATCGCTCTTTTGAAACTCGAGCTTTGTACGCGCTCTTAACATTGCATACAAAGTGTACAGCTTTATCAATTATGGTAAATGGTGCAAATTGTAATTCAAAAATATTCGTCTTTTAAATTATCGTTTACAATCTTCATCATTAGCTGAAGTTTATCTAAAAGTTCATCTCAACGTTAAAACTAATCTGTTGTTAAAATATAAAAAATGGTCGCCTTACTTATTTTATTTTATATATTATATATATTATATATATATTATTATATAATTGTCCAATTACTTCCAAAATCGAAATCTTACAGATCTATTACATACATGCAATAGATCTTTGTAAATCAAATAATCAGCATAGAAAAATGGCTTTTTTTATATTGTATATAATAATTTGCACTTACGATTGTTGTCACTGCAACAACGACCTAAAAATTACTCGGATCGGTTTATATATATGTATCAAAAAAAGAATGTCATAAAAGGTGAAGAAGATGAAATTATGAATAATAAAGAAAGAATTTCAAAATTAATATAGCATTGCCACAAGCAATGCTATATTAATTTTGAAATTCTTTCTTAATGGTTCAATGGTTTTCTTAGTCGATATGCATAGATAACGCGGATCCTAGATATTGCTTTAGAAAACGAAAGATCAAGAAACTAGTAAATGTTAAAATGGCAGCTATTTTTGAATTCTGACAATAAATATATACTCGCCGATCAAAATATTTGACATTGGCGAATACACCTATTTACGAGTCCAAAACAAAAAAGTTAATATAATAGTATTTGCTCTTGATATTCACTAGCAGTAAATCGTCTGAGAATCACCGGGCGAGCCAAGTGCGCTTCGATCTCAGTAGCACTCCTACAGACTCCACCAGCAGCGATGCAAGTGTGCACTCAGATACTGCCAGGCCTGCGGACATCAGGTCTGCAGACACCAGTCCTGCGAACAAGAACCATAGTCCCATTGACGGCCTGCCTCTGGAAGAAAAACAAGAGCCAACCGACGTCGTGGACGGAAAGGAGACAGCGAAAGACGGCAGTGATAAACATAATAAGTGTGAAGAAGAACACAACAATTGCCAAGAACGAGAGGATGTGGTGGACAGTGGAATCGATAGTAGATCTGGTAAGGAAGCTCATTTGATAGTTTTAATACAGTATTCTTTTAAAATAAATCATTATATAATACATGTAATATAAATCTCTATCTGAACTTGATTCCACACAAGCTTGGGCCCGGCGTGAACAAAGTTCAAATATGTCTTATTTTGAAGATTTAAAAATTTTCTACCTATGTCAAAAATCATATTTTTTATGATTTGTAGGCTATATAGTAAAATCACTCGTTCTTGTGATAAGTCGTTTAACTAAATTGAAAACGACACAAAGAATGCAGTTTTAGTTATTATTAAATAAAGTAAAATAAAACTCAGCCTTTTTTACTTTCTGCAATTATTAATAAAATGTCGTCTAGAAAAGTAGCCGGAGGCTGTGCATTGTCTGTTCTATTCCTCTCAAAACTTGAGTAACACATTATTGTCATTATGTGGGCGCAAAAACCTACTGTCCTGTGATACTAGAGAAAAGCCAAACATAGCCACAATGCCAAAGGCGCATGACAAGCTGAAACTCGAAGTTAAAAAGTTAAGACTTAACGAACATTGATCATTGCCTATTCAATAGGCAATGATCAATGTTCGTTAATTCAATAGGCAATGTTAATTCAATTCAATAGGCAAAAATCAATGACCATGCAGTCTATTCAGTCGTGTCAAATAATATTCAAATGTTTTTTTTTAGTTTAATAGCATATAACTATTCAATTGTTTTCTAAATATATTTCTTTTATTCAATATTAATCTCTACAGATTCGCCTCAATGTTTCAATAGTATGATTTCTTTCATAATGAAGGCTAATTTAAAAATAACCTTCATTATCTATTGCCATTGACAAAATACAGACATATTTTAAAAACGTTTCGTTTTTGCTATAGTAAAAGCATTAGCTTTCGTTCTTTAGTTTAAAAAAATGTTTTTATGATTGTTTGCATGAATGGTTCCATACCATCGTACAAGATTTAATACTATGTACGCAAAAAAAAAAACACTTCTAGAAGGGGAGCCTCCTTTAATTTTTAATTTATTTTGTTTTTAAAGAACAATGGCAGAAAAATAGTTAACAAAAATTATTGCGTCTAGAAATAAGTTATATATAAAATGAGTTTTATTATTCTTCTATGATTTTTCAATTAAAAATGTATTTTAATTAAAGCCACAGAAAAAAAACAACCATTTTTGGGAATATCAAATGACTTAAATCATTTTACTCTATTCAAGTGTTGCCATTTACTATTTCCATACTATTTTCATATACACTTTGTAAGACTACCAACACAACACATAAACACAAAACATTTTTATATTAAGTTATTATTATTAATAACTAAACTATCAGTAATAATAAAAATAAAAGAGATGGTTGAAAAGAAGTCTCTTAAAAAGAACTTCCTACAATAATACATTATCTCAATCATAGTAATATGTAACAATTCCATTTAATGTTATGGCAACACTAGCTAAAACAAAATGTCACTGTTTTTTTTACTGACTTTACGGCTCTGGGTTCTAGCCCTTCTCAGAATGTCACTGTATGAGAAAGGCTCTGGAGCCATTCCAGAAATATACATTTATAGTATGCAAATATATAATAAAGATAAAATAATCTAAAAACTCTCAATTATGTAGGTAGGGCACATTATGTTGAGAATGTATTAAGCTGACATCAAACAACCACAGCACGCATGACTTTTTCCAAGTGACATAAGACATAACCTAAAAAAGTTCTAATCTAAATATCTTTTTTTGATGCCTTCTCAGGAGTTAATTCTTTGACAGAGTTATTACGGGAGTGACGCTTAACATTTTAAGATATTTTTGATATATAGACGCTACCATTCCTTCTCAACTAATTTTATATATGAAAGTCTGCCATTGTTCTTTGTGTTATAGGTTATAGCGGCAACAGAAATACACATTCTGTGAAAATTTCAACTGTCTACCGATTACGGATCATGAGATAGAGCCCACCTACAGACAGACGGACGGACGGACGGACGGACGGACAGCGGAGGCTTAGTAATAGGGTCCCGTTGGCTAACCTTTGTGTACGGAATCCTAAAATTGACACACGCGTTAAACGAAGATAGATAATAGGAAACTTTCTCTCCCTTAGCTTAATCGTTTTCGTTTAATGGAATTTCAAATTACCATTACAAAAAAGTTTTTACTTCAAAAAGCCAGTGGAACCAGTTGTCGAGTGGCGTGTGTGGATCAGCCACGAGGAGCAGGTGTGGCAAAACGGACTGAACAACCTGATCTGGCCGGATCGAGTTTCAAATCCACGATTCTAAAGAAGTTTTCACTTCAAAAGGAACGTGCATTAAGGCGGGCGCCGTCACTGAGTAATACGGAGGGCAGAAGTATGCATATTCATAAGGCTGGCGAGGCCTGACTAATACGTGTATTAATTCCAGAGTGCTTGGGTGACTGCACCCCCGAGATCATAGTAACCGAGGCCAGGAACTTGAATGTGCGTGAGGCTGGTGAGACTGGTGACGTTGCTGAGGCTGATGGAGATGATGACCCTTTGCGGCTGGGCGCATTGCACGAGCTGGCGCAGTTGCGCCTTCTGGGCAACACCGACGTGCCGCTCTACAGGTATGCAGCCACACGGGAGGGGGGTTACCATGCGTCACATTTTACACCTTTTTCGCAAAGTCTTCTATGTATACCACTAAACGGACTCTGCGGTCTTAATACATTATGCACCAAGTTACTCTCAATTCTCCGTAACTCCTTTAGTCGACTGCGAGCGGCTGAGAACAGTAGTTGTTTGTTTTGTAAACCGCGAACGTTGTTTTTGACAATCTGAACTTATTTTGTTTAATGTTGACTAAAAAACCGATATCATTATTTATGTGCGCACTTTGTCAACGTGATTTGAATTCATTTGAGATAAATATGTAACTTTATTACGTACTGTATTTGTCTAAAAATTTAAAGTTACTGTCGTTAATGAAAATACAATTCTGTGGCATATTTACTGTGCCAGCTACTCGTGCAGTCATGGCGCGAGCGTGCGATGCACATTTTTGTTCCGAACTGCCGCTCTAGTAGTATACATAAAATTCTTTGATATTTGTATTCTTCACTTTGCCCAAAAGAAAAAGGAATTTTATGGCTAAATAATTTAAATTGAAGTAACCTACAACAACCACGATTGAACCATCTTTTAAGAAGACAATGACCATAGATTACATCTAGCATAAATTACAAGACCAATGTTGCCATTCTTGCATCGACCTATCGTTGAACAAATTATTTAAATTTCAGGGACTACCACTATGAAATGCTGAAGACGCAAGGTGTGCGACGTTGCATGACCTTCATCCAAAAGATCTGTTATAACATGTTGCGCAAGGTGTACCTCACGCTGCTCGACCCCGAGGTACGATTTATATACTCTGTCTTTCTTATTCGCCTAATTTTATGGTACTTACTGTATTTTTGATATTTATTTAATAATAATATTAATTTCCTCCAGACCGATTATCGGTTATGGCGGCCAGTCGCAACGGAGACTAGCCATCAGTGCAGGACAGTATTTTAGTGTCCAAGTGTATAGTAATCCGACACGACCGGAGATAGTAGATCAGGCGCAAGACCAACGGCTTTACGTGCTTTACGAGGCACGGGGGTGATACACCGTCAACTTCCTGACTCCGGGCTGCCACTGAGATTACTTGACGGAAAAAATAACTGCTTTTGGCCCGACACGGCATTCAAACCTATAACTTCATGAACAGCAACCGTCTTTACGACCACTAGACTAACAAGGCAGTCAATTTGATATTTATATATGTTTAATAGGAGGCTGAAACGGATCCTTCAAATGAAGACGCCTCAATGGAATCTTTACTCAACACAAAAAGTGATTTCAATGAGAAGACTGAGAATAAACCAGACCAAATTGACGAGAACTCTTACGAACTCCGCAGGTTAGTGGTGTTTGCGATAGATTAGTCAGATTATTGTTTTTTCACTAACTGCAGGGAAACCAATTTTTCTTCCTCAGTGTCTTTAATGCTTACTAGTTGGTGCGTAATAGTCGCAATTAGATTCGTAGTTCATTAAATTTTAGGTTGTATATTAAGCAAGCTGTATTTCACTTTCAACTGCACATTAATATATAAAACACAGATATCTAATTTAAATAATATTATTACGACATTCAGTTGCGTATTGCATCACATTGCACGAGAATGTTCCTCATAATAAGGGTCCGGTAATGTGTAGGCATAAAAATAAATACCTCTCAAATTATTAATGCAAGCAAGACGACGTAATTGTATAATTGCTATGTGTAGAAGAATACATTCATTTATCATACTAATCGGCATTTTTACTAACCCCGCACGTAACAATATAAAATGAACGTTTTTTGCATTGACATACCTCCATATACTTTTGTAAAAGGAATATTTGAAATGAAACAATAATAATAATTCACAGTAGTTATTTGTTGGCAACATTTTAAAATTCTGTCTGTGAGCTTTGTGAGAGACTGGTGTCCATACTAGCGTTATCATTGTGTAAAAGATCACAAGGCCCTCACCCTGACGGATTGCATATATTTGTATTTCCAAATATACTTTAAGAAAACTGTGTGTGCGTGCGTGTGTCAGGTGTGCGCGAATGCGTGAATGCGTGTGTGCGATCGTTCGTGCGTGCGTGCGTGCGTTCGTGCGTTCGTACGTGCTTGCGTTCGTGCATGCGTGCGTGCGTGTTGGCGTGCTCATATAAATCGTGGTTTTATGTGAATTTTGATGCGTAGAAGCGGTGCGATTTTGTCTATTAAATGTATTCCATGTGAACCAACAGTGGAAACGATGTAACAAGTGCCTCGATGGATATAAATCTTAAGTTTTTTTATCCGTTCCTTAATCGTCGTTAAAGTCCGCTGGGTTAATCTTCCGCCAAAATCTCCCAAGAACTTATGTGACGCATAAAAATATATTGAGATGAAATTTGTGAATAAAATTCACATCAGACTAGGCTGTGGCATCGATATATATATACATGTACTACGTACTAGATTGCGCATTCCGAACATACACTATGTTCAACTGAACTGTACTGCAATCCGTACAGTGTCTCATTTAGTGTGGTTTTAATCTACTAGTTAGTCTGTGGTTTCAATATTCATACAGCGTGGAGCGGCGCTAATAATACAAGATTACAAATTAAAGTTTAAACCTGGACGTAAATAACAATTCAGTAGTCAAGTAAGTAAAATTATTTGTTGTTCAAGTGAATAAAAAGGTAATAATATCGCAATATTACAAAAGAAAAAAATAATGAAAAAATATATTTCTTTATATAAACTGACCGCGCAGGCGCAACGCGCTTAAATCAACTGCGCATGCGCGACTTTATTATCTGCAGCGCATGCGCGAAGACGTAGGGTAGTACACAACTTTTGTTTAGAAAGGCTTCTCTAGTACGTAGTACATATAAATCAATGGGCTGTGGTATGAGACCTTTGCCTGCCTTAATTGACAAATCGTAACAAACAACTAGTCAATTTAGTTTTAAATTATGTCTGATGACTTTTTCCAGACTTGGATAGACCTTAAGCTTGATTTGATAAAATATAGTAAATTATTTTATTGATATTTATAATGGTGACATAAGTAGACTTAGTTATTCCATCAACATTTTTTCGCCATTGTTCTTTTATTTAATTTATTACAAAGCAGATAAATCTTTCTGAAAATTGAAAAGAAGAAATGGAAGAGAATAGATAACTTTTCATATTGCCCTCTGAGGCTTTTCTAATTGCAACATGGTCGTTAGGTGCCCGTCCCCAGATGGTAATGCAATATGTCAACAATGTTTGACTTGTGCAAAATAACCATTTTTATTACTTTAAAATCTGCGACACGACGTTGGTTTTTAAAAATATAGATTAACTTACGTATTTTCTTGTACTTAAGAGTTTGTTATCAATAATTACGCCGATATAAACACATCAACAGAATCTAGGAATATTTTATATTTCAACAAATATCCAAAAATCTATGAAGAATTTTCTGATATAGTAAATGGAAGAACGATAGGTTATTTTAAGGCCTTTAATAAAACAAAAAATATTTCGTAATTTTTTGTTTTAAATAAAAATGTGTTTTTTTAACTGCCGTAGAAAATTAGTATGATAAAAAAAAAACTTAATTTCTTCTTATAAAACTATTACTTTTAATTAAAATTGAAAAATCTTATAAAATAGAATTATTAACAATCAGTGTTGCGAGAGTTTACGATAATTACACATCGACATCGATTGTTTATACTTAAAATTAAATTGTAAATATCTTGCTGCGGTATGAGGTCCCATGTTCTTTGCAGGTGTTCGTAAAGTTGTTGTTCTGTCGTCAATTTTGGCGGGAAATCTCTCAAAGCTTTTCGTTGTAACATGACCCAGACCGTGCCATGGCTGCCCGTAGACAGCGACGACCATCCCCGCGTCTACGGGTGCCTCTATAGGTCCCATAGCGGTAATGCCGAAACAGACCGACTCATAGACCACGTCCAAATTGTTACAGATTCCTTGCTACAGCAGATCCCATCCGCAGAGATCGTGATCCTTGGCGATTTTAACGCCCACCACGCCGAATGGCTCGGTTCACGTTTAACCGATCATGCAGGGAGATCTGTTTATGACTGCCTTGGCATATGGTCTCATACAGCTGGTTACTTCTCCTACGTGGATCCTACGTAGACGATCATGTACCTTTCCTGTTGGACCTTCTGCTGACCTCTCATCCGGACGGATATCAGGTTTCCGTCGACGCCTCTCTAGGACCATTGTCTTCGCAGCGTTCCGTCACAGCGTCGTCCATCCGCGGTGTGTGTGCTCCATGCCGGATGTGCGGTTTACACAGCGTTTGATTCGCAAAGCACTCCTCTCCCTGGACGTCAGAAAGTCGAGTGGGCGTGATGGAGTCTCTCCAATTGTGCTGAAGACATGTGGTCCGGAGTTGGCACCGACTTTACCGCGTCTTTTCCGGTAATCCTACTTCCAAGGCGTAGTCCCGAATTCATGGAAGGCAGCTTTGGTCAACCCGATCCCTAAAAAAAGGTGAACTCTCAGACCCGTCCAACTACAGGCCTATTGCCATCACCTCCTTGTTCTCCAAAATAATGGAGTCCATTATAAACTGCCAGGTCATGAGGTACCTTGAGGATCACCAGCTGATTAGTGACCGCCAATACGGATTTCGTCGCGGTCGATCAGCTGGTGATCTTCTGGTCTACCTGATTCATAGATGGGTGGAGGCAGTAGAGTCCAAGGGAGAGGCATTGGCCGTTAGTTTGGACATGCGAAGGCCTTCAATCGGGTCTGGCACAAAGCGCTTCTTTCGAAGCTCCCTTCCTATGGGCTTCCCGAGAAATTGTGCAATAGATCACCAGTTTCCTTGCTGATCGGAAAATCAACGTCGTAGTTGATAGTGCATGCCCTGATTACAAGCCTATCAACGCTGGTGTTCCACAAGGCTGCGTGCTATCACCAACGCTGTTTTTCTGCATATCAGTGATATGTTGCAAGCTGGAAACATTCATTGCTATGCAGGCGACAGCACTGGTGATGCCTTATGTACTGTTTTGCCAATATTTCTCGGGAAAACGGCACCGAGTACCGGGACAAACTTGTGTCTGAAGTCAAGTCTTTGCTAAACAAAGTCTCGAATTGGGGGCGACTAAACCTAGTCCAGTTCAATCCCCAGAAGACACAAGGTTGCGCGTTCACGTTTTAAGGCACTCCCCTTGCTGCCTCAGCTAACATCGAAAACCTCGACGTAGACATATCGAATAGTGTGCAGTTTCTTGGTCACTTGGAAGGGAAGGCCAAATTGGCCTCTAAAAAGCTTAGCGTGCTCAGCAGAACGAGACAGTATTTCTTGCCGGCACATCGCTTGCAACTTTACAAAGCGCAAGTTCGGCTTCACATGGAATATTGTTCTCATCTCTGGGCCGGGGCACCCCAGTGCCAGCTTTTTCCACTTCACCGTATCTAGCGTAGAGCGGTTCGAATGGTCGACGACCGAGTTCTTTCTGATCGACTCGATTCACTGGCGCTGCGTAGGAATGTTGCATCCCTTTGCATTTTACATCGGGAGTGCTCTAAGGAATTGTTATAACTAACTAATAACACATCGCGTCAAAATTCACGATACCATGCTCACCATCTGGATCCTTGGCGGTCCATCACTATGCGTTTTACTAGGAGCTTTCTTCCTCGTACAACTTCTCTGTGGAATTGTTTACCACCTTCAAGAAATGAGCTCATTTCTTGAAGGTGGTACTTCAAGAAATGAGCTTACTCATTTCTAAAGGGCCGGCAACGCACCTGCAATTCCCCTGGTGTCGTGGTTGTTTATGGGCGGCGATAGTCACTTACTATCAGGTGAGCCGCATGATCGTTTGCTCTCTTCTATAAAAAAAAAACTTTTATTTCAAGTTACCTATAATAGGAATATAAAAGTGTCATGATCAGCATTGGAATACTCCGTAACGTAGCAGATGGACTGTAGTTGTGTTTTTAATATGATGATACACTATATGATACTAGACACGTTTTGCTATGGGTAGGGAAGGTGTCGGCAGGTAACATACCTTTAGATGCTAGACAAAGATTTAAGTAATATGAGGAGTAGGGGGTCATGACTATGCATAACAATATTTATATTAATATCGCCAATAATAATTATATATTTATAGTGTGAATACTGATCTAGGGTAAATACTAAGCGATTCAATAAAATTAATTCTTAAGTTGAGGTGGTCTATAAATTACAATGACTATAATGTCCTTACATATTTATAGAAAAATACAAAACAATTGTTTGACCACAGACAATTACATGTTTGCCATTGCCTAGAGCAAGGGTCGGCAACCTTTTGAGTCGAAAGAGTAAAAAATTACAATTTACAAAATTTCAAAGTTTTTAAGGAGCCACAAATTTTTTCTTGCCAGCCATAAATAGTACTTGCATAAATATAGTTTTTTGATTAAAAAAAAACTAATCTATTTATTCATAAGCAAAATATTAGTGTCCGACCGAAACAGAATTTTCAACCGAAACCGAAAACGAACCTTCGGTCTGGGTGTGAGTTTCGGCCGAAACCGAAACTTATTTAGACATGTTAATTTTTTTTATTATATACTGAAATCTGGTATATATTTATACATATAGATACAAATAGGTAATACATGTTAATGAAAAACAGTTATTGTAATACTCATGTAGCAATATATTTATTTATTTTAAAGTAAAAGTCAACAATTTAACGTTAAGAAATATTTTTTAGTCAATTTTGTAGAAAAATCAACATTAACATCCATATAAAATTAGTCGCTAATTGAGAACATATATTTTATTGTGTTAACAATATTGTTAATATTATTCAATGAGAGCATTAACTTAATATATCACACACACACTCACACACAATATACACACAACTTAACAAAATCCCAGAAAATATACAAAAACTGCTCAATGTTCAAAAACTTTAATAAACTAAGTTTGTATAAAAAGGGTTATTATAATATTAAGGAATTTATTGATGATAATAACCCCTGGGAATGACGTGATCACTGCCAAGCTATTTCTAATTTTTTTTGTGTTGTTAATTGTGTTACATACATGATTTTTAAAGGCCTCGCGAGGCCCCCTAAAATGCGATGCCCCCAAACTTTACCACAGATGACTAATTAATTTGATCACTTTCACGCTCGAAAAAAAGTCACAAATTAATGTGTGTTTGTTTGGGGCATCGCAAGAAGGCTTAAATGCGACTACGAGGCCGTTGTAACTACCTTCAAAGACCGCAATTCTTACATTGACGGAATACGAGACTTGTCAGGAATTAATAGATATGACGTAGGTACGAGGGCGACACTCAAAGTTCTAATAAAATCAAAAACTGAACAAACTAGCAAGTTTTTAGTTTTTTTTTATAGGATAGGGTGACAAACGAGCACACAGTCCACCTGATGGTAAGTGGTTGCTGTGAACCATAGACATCCACATCTATCCTCAATAAAGAATCAAAATGCAGATATATATTTATTATATATTTTCAAAATAGTGTCCATTTACATCGATACATCGCTGCATCCGATGGATACCACTGAGAAAAGCACTTTGCCCACTCATCCTTAGGGGGTCTCTTCGACCGCATTTTAAAACGCAGCCACTCCTTCCTCGGAGTCCGTAAAACGTTTTCCTCGAAGTTTTCTTTTATTTCCGGAAAAAATAAAAATAGCAAGGTGCGAGGTCAATGCTATAGGGTGAGTGACCCAGTAATTCCACGTCTGACGTCACCAAGTAGTCGATTGTTTGCTTGGCGGTGTGCGTCGAGGCGTTGTTGTAGTGAAGGAGGATTTTTTTTTCAAGACAAGTGGCAAACAATTGTTAGTGTAACACTCTGCAGTAACTGTTTTTCGATCCTCTAAAACAATAATGACCTGTCCTTTCGAAGAACGGGGCCACCATCTTTTTTCCCACGCTTCGACCTCTCTTCATTATAATTGGCAACTCTTCGGAAGGAAACACCCAGACAGCAGACTGTCTCTTAGTTTCAGGATACCATAACAATAAGCCCAGCTTTCGTCACCCGTAAGTATGTCGAACACAGCATTTGAGTCACCTCCGTTAAATCTCTGAACCATTTCCCGACACCAATCAACACGACTGAGTTTTTGGGCCTCTGTCAAAATTTGAGGTATTCACTAGGTACAAAGCTTCCTGACCGCTAAATGTTCATGGAGGATTTTGTGCACTTAACTCATACCGATGCCTAAGCTTGTCCAAATCTGCTGATAAGTCACTCTTTTGTAAGTCTCTATCATACGTCGCACAACACTGATGTTATCTTCTGTCGTCGCCGTAGAAGGCCGTCTCTCACGCAGATCATCAGTGAGATTAGTGTGACTACGTTTAAACTCATCAAATCGGTTGTAAACAGTGGCACACGATGGGGCTTCATCGTGAAAGGCCAATAATCCAAGTACATTATAACTTGTTGACTTAAATGACATCGAAATTCATAAAAAATCATTGTACGAAAATATTCTCAGCGGTGCCAAGTTGACTGTCGGTATATTGAAGTGCTGAAGTGCTTGTACAGTAGAGCTACGATGGCTATCAGAGTACAGAACTAGAGTACGAAACCTATCCAATTGCAGAAAGGTGTAAGACAGGGTGATGTTATATACCCGAAACTCTTCACCGCTGCATTGGAAGACGTTTTCAAGCTTCTGGACTGGAAAGGATACGGTATTAACATCAATGGCGAGTACAGCACTCACCTTCGATTTGCCGACGATATAGTCCTTATGGCACAATCGCTGGAGGTCCTAAGCACCATGCTTAATGACCTCAATAGTGTCTCCCAACGAATAGGTCTTAGGATGAACACGGACAAAACAAAGATCATGTTTAATGTTCATGTCACACATATGCCGGTATTTGTTGGGAGCACTAAGCCCGAAGTTGTTGACGAGTATGTTTACCTGGGACAAATAGTCCGACTAGGTAAGTCCAACTTCGACCGAGAGGTCAATCGACGGATTCAACTGGACTGGGCAGCGTTCGGGAAACTACGACACATCTTCTCGTCAGACATACCTCAAAACCTTAAAACGAAATTGTACAACCAGTGCGTGTTGCCAGTGATGACTTACGGATCTGAGACGTGGTCCTGCATTGCTGGCCGTATGAGCAAGCTCAAGGTCGCTCAGCGAGCTATGGAGAGGGCTATGTTCGGGGTTTCTCTGCGTGATAAACTTAGAAATGAGGTTATCCGCAGTAGAACCAGAGTAACCGACATAGCCCAACAGATTAGTAAGCTTAAGTTGCAGTGGGCCGGCCATATAGCTCGAAGAACCGATAACCGATAGGGAAGAAAGGTTCTTGAGTGGCAGCCTCGTACCGGTAGGCGAAGTGTAGGTCGACCCCCCACGAGATGGAGTGACGACCTGGTAAGACATGCGGGAAATCGATGGATGCAGGTGGCTCAGGACCGTGCATTGTGGCATTCCTTGGGGGAGGCCTATATTCAGCAGTGGACTTATGAAAGACTGTAATGATGATGATGATGATGAACTCTTTCAACTTGCTTTTTAACTCTGTAAATTTTCAACTCCACAAAGCTTTACTTTTTAAATCGATCAATTGCATTTCTAGAGATCCAGTATCAACTATAAATAGCGCAGTGTGGATCGATTTTTAATTTTTTTTTATAAAATAAATAATATTGGCGTATGAAACTAAAGAGCCGCAGCTTCACATCCAAAGAGCCGCATGTGGCTCGCGAGCCGCAGGTTGCCGACCCCTGGCCTAGAGTAATAACACTTTGTACTTTGAGACTTGTAGTGCGTGACGTTGTCTGTAGGTATGGGTGCCGGTGCCGCGAGAGCGTGGACATGCGGCTGCCGTCGTACCGCAGCCACTTCGTGCTGCTGAGCAGCATGTGCATGGAGGCCGTGCACGACTACCTTGCGCTGCGCCTGGAGGCTCGCCCCGCGCACCCCTCCAGCCTCACCGTCAAGCAGGTCAGTGCCGCATCATCCTGTATCACTGTGTATGCTGCTGGATGCTGAGCACTGAGCAGCATGTGCATGGAGGCCGCACTCGTCTACCTAGCTAAGCTTGTCGAGCAAACCTCGGTCCCCAATATGAGGGTGACGACAAAAACAAGTAATAACTTACTCCAAGGGTTTAAAATACTATACAAATGTGAGTCGCGGGCGCCTCACATGGTAAATATGCCAAGGAAATTAACGACATTTACTGGTTTTAAGCAAATACGAAATAAAGTTACATACTTATTTGGAATATAATCAGGTTGAAAAAGTGCCAACATAAATAATGATAGTGTTCTCTTAGTCGCTTCTTAGTCCTACACAGTTCGTGGTTTACAAAACAAAGAACTAGTCTTCACGGCAGCGCGCAGTCTACTAAAGAGTTATGGAGAATTTCCCGCAACTTAGTGCGCAATGTACTGAGGCTAGCCACTACTGGGCTGTCACTCGAGATTTCTTCGCCATCGGTTGTTGGTTCTTCGAGCTATGGCCGTCATATTGTCACTATAGCTTACTAATCCATTACGCTATGTCGGTACGGTTGATCTACTACGGATATTCTCATTACGAAGTCTATCACACAGAAAAATTTCGACAGCACCTATATACGTCTCAGATCCATATTACATACTCGTACATATGAGTACATGAACTGTCCTTATGAGCTCTTGTTGTATTAAAATCTGCTGGACCTGATACCCTGTCAGCCTCTTTTCTTATTATTTGTGCAGAAATAAATGCACTAAAAATAAGTTTGTTGTTTTGCAAATCGTTACACGAATGTTCAGTTGCTAATCTTTGAAAACGTGCATATTTTTATTAATTAATTATTATTATTATACATATCACCAATGGGATTACAAAATACTCTAGAACAGACGTCACTAATTATAGGCTAGTTTTTAAGTTTTGCATCTAAAACTTTAGAAAAGTTAGCTTATGAGAAGGTTACTAAACCTGTTACCTAAACATAGTTACCTAAAACATAGCTTAATCTCAAAGTCTCAATATGGTTTCCTCAAGAGTAGATCTACTGTATCATATTCGATTCATTTTTGATTAAAGTTGTGGATGAAGTTTATCAAGTTGATGTTGTATATACAGATTTTATTCAGGTTTTCGGACGGATTGAACATCATTTGTTCTTAAAAAAGCTTCAGTATGTTGACTTATGAGGAGTCTTACTGCGGTGACTCTTCTTTTATATCGACAGTCGCTCCTAGGCTGTAGTTGTTAACTGTTATATTTCTGGTCGGGTGTCAACTTCAAGTGGCGTACCGTAGGTTTCCTTGCTGTGACCGTTACTATTTCTTATATTTGTTAACGAAATTAAAAACTGTTTTAAATCATCAGGCCTATTGGGTTTTCTTAATGGTTTGAATGCACAGTGCTCGATTTAAACCCATCTAAATTCCTACTTGTTATATAATATCGAAAGCCAAACGTGGTTAATGTTTACTTAGAATTACAGATGAAAAAATAATTTTTTCAACAAAAAGGTGTGCTGTATTTTCTTATTATTCCGTCCGTCCCGTTTTTTCTTTCGCAATAATTATCCTGGAAATATAAATGAATGACGGTGCAATGCAATGAAGTGGAGCCTATTTGGAATGTATGTTCGCAGCTAATTCACGAGCTAAAGGAAGGTCTGGACATCGCGACTGAGATCCGGTGCGCGTTCGTGCGGTACGCGGCGGCAGCGCTGCGCGGGGAGCGCGGGGAGCGCGGGGGGCGCGCCTGCCTGCTGCAGCTGCTGCGCACCTTCGACAGCACCGTCGCCACCGCGCTGCAGGTATTGCCCGCGCCACACCACCCGCAACTTTGTTTATAAAATTATGCTGACAAGCGACCACATAGCCCTAATGGTAGCTGGATGCTGTGGCCCACACAAATCTACATCTATACTCAATTAAGAGTCAAAATGTAGAAGACTACGATAGAAAGCCTCATTGCTAGTAAAAAGGTTCTCCGATTCTCTACACTCACCATACAAAACACAGCAGCATTAACCTGGTATTACTTAATTAATAGCCAAGACAAGCGACCACATAGCCCTAATGGTAGCTGGATGCTGTGGCCCACACACATCTACATCTATACTCAATTAAGAGTCAAAATGTAGAAGACTACGATAGAAAGCCTCATTGCTAGTAAAAAGGTTCTCCGATTCTCTACACTCACCATACAAAACACAGCAGCATTAACCTGGTATTACTTAATTAATAGCCGCCCTAAAAGCTTTTTAGGGTTCCGTACCCGAAAGGTAAGCAACCGGACCCTATTACTAAGCCTCCACTGTCCGTCCGTCCGTCTGTCTGTCAACGGGCTGTATCTCATGATCCGTAATAGGTAGACAGTCGAAATTTTTAGAATGTGTAATTCTGTTTTCGCTATAACAACAAATAATAAAAAAATATGAAAGAGGCTTCACTACTAGAAGCGTGTTTTTTACCTACTGTTACGGCCCCCAGCTGCCCCGGCAAAGGTCGCCTTGGCTAGGGCCCATAGTAGCCTCCTCGACGAGCAGCCGAGGGTTCGGGCCCAAATGGCCTATGGATAAATGTTCTAAAACGGCTGACAAATAAGCAAGCACAAATTACCGATTTCCGGAGGTAGGGTTGATCACAGGGTACCTGTCAGGTGGTAAGTGATGTGCATGTAAGTAGTATGTAGTAGTGTGTACAATGTGTAACCTGACATCCCCGCTGAAGTTGGACTGCAGATCCACAGGCGCTGCTTCTCTCCAAATGTGAGATCCATCCAGGGGGGCGTTCACCAATTGAAAACTTCTGCTTTTATTTTCACTATATTAGTTTATCAACTTTATTGTACATTTAATTAACTTCAAAGTCAACCAAATCAAAGTTCATCGAAATTAAACCAAGTGACACACGACACAAGTAAAGAACAGTCGGTCAAAGTTCAATATTCAATGTTCCTGGTTCACTTAGCACAAAATTACAAACACAGGTACGAACGCGGTCTCTTCTCGAGTCACAAAGTTCAGCGTTCTCCCAACAAAGCCAAATTAATTCAATATTAACTTACAAAAGCAATTAATCAGCCGACGCGCGACAATATCTTTTCCACACTTTAAGACAAGCCTCGTTATAACGAAACTTACAAATTAAAACAACTCCATAGGAGGCCCGCGCCCGGCCACCCTGCAATAATTCTTTCTAGACTTTTACAATACCGTCCATCGAGCAACAATTATTGGCAATCAGTTAATTTAATCACTCAAAACTCAAATTAGACCTCTTGTCACGTAACACTCAAAACAGACACTCAATTCGAGGCGGTCTTAACCGGACCCAAATATTCAATAGTAAATTCAACAACGACGCGTACAATTATGGACACCAGCCGCGCCCGACCTACCAACGGTCGCAAACAATACTCAATACGGTTACAACAATAATTATATGAGATCAGCCTCGTTATCACGAAAAACAAATAAAGATAACACCGTAGGAGGCACGCGACCGACCGTCGCGCCACAATTTCTTTTCATACTTCCACTCGCCCCGGTGTACGCGCACAATTAATCTATATCCAACATGAAGCGATCTCCTCTCGGGGCACACATTCTTAGCGTTTCAAAACTCAAAAGGGCCTCTTGTCACTTAAAGCACGAAAGACAATCAATAAGAGGCGTTTGTCACGCGGCCGAGCGCTTCGCACGTAACCGTCATACTTTAAAACCAGACTCGTTATCACGAAAAACAAATTAAGATAACATCGTAGGAGGCGTGCGACCGACCGTCGCGCAACAACGTTTTTTCCATACTAGTAGACAAAGCCGCGGCGTGCAAGTCACTGTCTTCAGCCCACACGGCCGAGATTACGGGAAGCGGCACACGGCCGAGATAACGGGAAGCGGCACACGGCCGAGATAACGGGAAGCGGCACACGGCCGAGATAACGGGAAGCGGCACACGGACATTTTATAGTGATTGCGTGTTTAAGTGAATTTTGCAATATTTTTTTTTTAAATTGCTTGTGTGACGAGGAATCTTGCGCGCGTGCCGACTACCCGTTGATTGGTTTTGGGAAGTCATTGTTTAATTGTACCGTCGCGTTAAGAGCCTTTTGTGTGTTGACTCTGTAGTTAGTTTGTGTGTCAACTAGGTTGATTTTAAATTCTTATTGCGGCGTAGTATTTAATATCGAACGAAGGAATTTAGTTGTTGTTTGTAACGCTGAACTTTGTGACTCGTGAAGAGATCGCGTTAGTTCCCTATTTGTAATTTTGTGATAATTGAATCCGGAACCTTGAATATTGAACTTTGAACTACTGTTCGTTACTTGTGTCGGGTATCACGTGTTTGATTTTACGATAACGTTGAATTAGTTGAATTGAAGTTAGTTAAATGTACAAGAAAGTTGATAGATTGAAATAGTGACATGAAGAAAGAAGTTGTCCCTTGGTGACGCCTGTTGGAGTGATGCAGCATTGTGGAGCAGCATGGGACCAGGCCGCTGCCCGGTCACCTCAGCTGGGCCAGGTCACATAAATAAACACTACCAACCCACCACTTTACATGCACATCACTTATCACCTTCACCTACCTACGGCCTGACCGAGCCTTGGTGCGGTCTTAATGTCGGATCCAGGTACGTACTATTTATTTACCTAGCCTTCTCCCTATTGTGTAGTATGATAGGTCAATTGTCCATATGGCCATTTGGGCCCGAACCCTCGGCTGCTCGTCGAGGAGGCTACTATGGGCCCTAGCCAGGGCGACCTTCGCAGAGGCAGCTGGGGGCCGTAACATAGATTAATCCGGTCAAATGCCTTATTCTAATCTGTGTATATCATATCTATTTGATGGCCTTTATCCATGGAGTCAGTAGATCTTCCGAGGAGAAAACCGTGCTGGGAGTCGTAAAGTGATTGTCTAATAGCTGAGTATTCTTGAGAATGCACTACTTTTTCGGGGACTTCACTTGTATGCATACATTTAAAATAGGTCTGTAGTTTAATTAATAGAATCAGGCGTTACTTTGCGGAAATCCATTATATAAAAGCTTTTAGAAAAATTTACTTCGCAAATGTCCGCGTTATAAAATAAAATGATGTCTTACCTAGTATGAAGAGCACCTCCGGCCCTCCCTCAATTGCGTGCACTATCCCCGTCACCACTAATCCCAGCACCGCTACTCTCAACATTGCGTCATCGGTCTGTATAAAAGGCACTTGTTTTGGCTTGCTGCTCACTTAGCGATTAGCCACCGTAGAGTCTATATCACCTGAGGATGCCTCGTGTAGAGGCGAAACACGTGTCATATTATCGTCAGTGGTGTGTCTTGCCTAGCGTAGTGGTGTTGGGAGTAGCGGTGCTGGGATTAGTGGTGACGGGGATAGTGCACGCAATTGAGGGAGGGCGGGGGGTGCTCTTCATACTAGGTAAGACACATCATTTTATTTTATAACGCGGATGTTTGCGAAGTAAATTTTTCTAAAAGCTTTTAAGGTCTGTAGTTATCAATCTCAACTCTAGATCCCTTTTTATGTAATGAAGTGATGAAGGCCGATTTCCAGATATCAGGGACTGTAAATTTCGCTAGAGACTTATTAAATAGGAGGATTACAGGTGTTACCGTTTACACGCATTACAGTGGTCTTACGAAATTTATCAAAAACACTGCAGGCAGGTGATTTGGGTCTGCGGATTTACATGGGTCAAGTTTGAGCAAGAGAGTAGGGATAGCTTGTTCCCTGACGTAGATTTTGGAAAGGATGGATTGTCAACATGGACAGAATCAGTGATTAGCTGTGTACTGTTAGCATCCAAGAATTTAGAACTGAAGTACTCTAATTAATTTATAGGCACAGAGCACGAAATAAGTATACGTAAGAAAGATATATAAATAAATAAATAATGTTAAATAATCAAGAGTGTGCGATCGAGCGAAAAGACGTTAAGCGGCACAAATAGACGGTATGCCGAGTGCCAGTTTGAGCGTAAGTACAATAGGGAAGGCACCTAGGTCCGAATTGCGTAACATTTTTAGATTATTGCAATAGCTAGTGATGCTGATATTATTAAGTAGTACAAACCTAAGGATTTAAAGTTGATTAGGCAATTTTCGTTAAATCACTTTCTTTTTGTACAATAATAGTATGACTGGTATCGTTTTTGCGCACATGGATTTTGCCGAACTTCACTCACACATAGCTGTAATCTCTTTCTTTAGCTAATGTTTTCACCTTTGTAAGCAGTGATTTAAAGTGCGGTTTTTAGTGTTCGTTTACAAAAACGCGGTTTCTGCTTCCTATAAATCCTATATCTTCAACATAAAATTCCTTCTTAAGAAGGAATAGTATTTTCTGGAAGAAAGAGTGCTGAAAGCTGCTGACTGAATCCAAGGGTCCGTTGCCCTATCCCGAGTTTCCCTACCTTCAACACACCCGTTCTCTCTTGTGTCCCATTAACACCATGTCCCAGTCTCCCATTAACACCGTATAGTGGGTTTTGGAGGAATGCATGGCTATAGTGATATCCTCATACATTTTTTTTACCTTCTCATCGGAATGAGCCGAAGTTTGTGCGAAAACCTGTATGACCGACCGACGACCGACGAATACCGTTTGGTGATTTTGAGTATAAGATACGCAACAGTTGTCGACACACTTAACTTTACAATGTTGTTAACGAAGGACCTGTAGACGATAAATTTGAGATTTGGACAGATGGTCACCCTACCAGTGAGAGAACACGTTGTCGGATTCGAGGATTACCGTGTCTTCCCCCTCTTCAAACCTCACATAATCCTATAATATTCCAGTGCAACTCGTCTATCTCTTCTTTCAGCTCCAGGATCTTGTCAGTCCTTAGAGTTTTACCATGGTCACCAGCGTAGTTAGGAATAGCGTGGCAACCGATGACTGGGGGCCATTTATTTGTATCGTTGCTCATGGTTATTGGGATAACCCTCCGCCTTTCCATGGCCCCACCAACCTCGCGGCTATACGGGTCGAATCCGAGAGATGCACACGGTACTTGTGGTGGGCTCCTTCCTGCGTGTACTTTCTTTACTCTACAGATTATTTACTCTCCTCCTTGTCCCTCTATGCCAAACTCCCTTTCTGGGCTGCACAAACACAACGTCTTCGGTTCCAGGCGGATCTTGCATGCTCTCTTGCCTCTCCATAGCTGTTCTCCGCGTATGCCATTCATACGCAAACTTCCGCAGCCGTCCAAAGTTCTCTCCTTTGTGAACAAGTTCCGGGTAGTAAACGGAAATGACCTTTCCGCGTACTTTGCTCATGGTTATAATATGGTAATGTAACTGAACCGTGTGTCGCGCAGCAATATCTGTCGTACCTGAGCACGATGTCGGAGACGGAGTCGCTGCCGCGCGCCGCGCTGGCCGCCGAGTGGGCCTTCACCGCGCGCCTCGCCGCCCGCGCGCCCCGCGTCTCCGCGCGCGCGCCCGCCGCCTTCGTGTACGTACACGCGCATGCGCACACCTACACGCACACGTGTACGTACGCGCATACGCACACGTCTACGTACGCACGCACACGTGTACGTACACGCATACGCACACGTACACATGCACACGCACACATCTACGTACACACGCGCACGTCTACGTACACACGCACACATGTACACGCACTCGCGCACACAACACATGTACGTATTTACGCACACGCGCACATGCACACGCGCTGACGCACACTTGTATGTACATATGCACACGCACACATGGAAACACTCACGCACACGTGTACGTACACACTCACACTCGTACATGCGCACAAGCCTTCCGTTCCATCGCACGCCTGCGTGTTTGTGTTATGTGATTAAATTAATCATAATTAAATTAATATTGCAGTGACATCGCCTGCAAACAATTACAGCGGCTGGTGCAACGTTTTGACGAAAAGTTCGCCAGCCTCATGGAAGTCGAGGTTCCTAACGATAAAGAAGAATCGAGGTGGGTCTTGTGTTTTTATAATATTAGCTAACGTTAAACTACAGATTCTAATACTTGTATTAAAATGAAAAAATGAATGTACTTTATATTGTTATTTGGAGGCTTTAGACTTGCTTGTATGACACTTAAGAGAAGCAAAGAACATATTTGTCTAATGGTTTATTATCATAGAGCAACACAGGCCACGGATAGATATCTCGTGTAAGTTTGTATTCGTCACATTTGTTTCTTTTGTGCCCTGAAGAAGAAAATAATTTTACTTAAATTTCATATAAGCAACCGTAGATAGCTTAGTAACAGATATGAGGTTCACGCCCTTTACAATAATTTTACCAATGCATTTGATGAAGTTGACCGTGGATTATTAATACAGAAACTTTGCCACGACGAAAATTGCGGTTTAGTAGTAAGATGGTGTGAATTTTTAAAATCGTCCTCAACACGTTACGGTTCATGCATATTAAGAGGGTGACACTGAAAGTTTTTGGAACTCGCCACTTCTAAACGATATAATAAAAAAATAAGTTCAAATTTTGAAAATGGAACTCTTTTCCAATATCATTGTGTAAGTATTTAATTAATTTGTCATTTGTTTACGATTTGGCGGCAAATTGAAAATTGTCTGTGTCACGTCAACATGAATTTAACGCGAGAAAATTTTTGTACAATGATTTTTTATGACTTTCGATGTCATAAGTCAACAAGAAAGTTATGATAGACTTCAAATGGCCTTTCACGATTAAGCCCCATCTCATGCTACTGTTTACAACTGGTTTAATGAGTTTAAATGTGGTCGTACTAATCTCACCGATGATCTGTATGAGGGATGGCATTCTACGGCGACGACTGAAGAAAACATCGGTGTTGTGCGGCGTATGATACAGACTGACAAAGAGTGACTTATCAGCAGATTCAGACAAGATAGGCATCGGTATGAGTCAAGTGCACTGTACACGCCCCTAGCTGCCCCAATCAAGGATGACGGGAGTAGGGCCCATGAGTAATCCCATCGACGAGCAGCAGAGGGACGGGGCTAGAATATGGCCACGTGGGATTCCTAATTACAATAAACAATATGGGAGGAAGCTAGAAACACATAGTACTTACCATTCCGAAGCT
Source organism: Parnassius mnemosyne (assembly GCA_963668995.1). NCBI lineage: Eukaryota > Metazoa > Arthropoda > Insecta > Lepidoptera > Papilionidae > Parnassius > Parnassius mnemosyne. The sequence continues at coordinate 688,115 of CAVLGL010000002.1, forward strand.
AACTTCGCACCAAGGCTTGGGCAGGCCGTGAGTGTGTGTAATAGTGGATGGCGAGTAGTGTACAGTGAGGTGTGAATGTGTGGGACCAGCAGCGGCTGAGTTCCAGGCTGCTCCAAAATGCTGCACCGCTTCAGACTGCTTCGGCGCCGGACCACTTATTCGTTCGTCACGATGACAGTCCATTAACTCTATCGTACGATTAACTAACTTACAGAAGCCACTAACTCTCGTTTGTTATAAGGTTAACGCACAAAACGAACACGGAGTGTCCGGATCAAAGGTCACTACCGTTTCGCGTAGCAACAGTTATTTCTAGAATATCAAAGGCCGCACTAGCTAATATTGTCGAATGCACTTATACAGATTCTGAGTCGGACCCAATAAGTCCCGGGAAAGGCTATCCAACAAGGAATTCGCGTTATAAATCCTAGACAGGATGTTTACTAGACGTCTAAACTATTCCGCGGTTCCCGAACAAAAATGACAGAGTGCTAACGTTAGCACAGCTGGCAAACGACTGGCTGCGCTTGTGCGTTCTACGCACGACCGAATGTCAAACCGGTATGGCACCGAGCCGCGCGCCCTCGCGTTTGTTCCTGAAATTAGCGTTTGGCGCGAACAAACGCCCGTCCCGGACATAAGGACCTATGTCCGCGAGCAAACCGGCAAGCGGGACAGGGTCGCGACGGCAAGTTGCAAGACCGAATCTACACCCAAACTAGACCACCTTAGGCACCCCATCAGATCTTGCAACCCTAACCAACGCCTCAAAATTACAGCCCCAACGTGGGCAAGCCGGAGGGTTGAACTGGATGCCCTTCCTGGACATCGCAGCCCATAAATAAGTCCTATTCCTAGACAGAAGTCCGACGACCTCCTTCAAACACCTATCTGTGCTCCTATGATTAGTTCTGCAATCCGACCGGATCAGGTCTGCAAACAGCGACGCGACACGAAGCGGCCCAGTGACCTCCTAAGCTTCAGTGCAGAGAGCACCCCCAAATTCCCCATGAACTTCGTCTGTGGAGAGCCGAACGAACGCACAGATAGTTCCTAGTATGAATTTTCAAACAAGTAGGCATAGCCAGGCCATCCACCATATAATCATTTACCAAATGGTGCGACAGTTGATTTCCATCTGATAATCTACAACTAGCCAGCCTGTTAGGCAAGTAGTCCTATGCTCATATTTCAACTAATTTTTCAAAGCATCAATGTTCAACTACAGAATCAATTCAACCAAATTAATCACCGATGCACATAGGTCAACTTGACAAATTAAACAAAACAATAGACGCAAGAGACAGCCCTATTTCTCATTTAAATAACTTAGACAGTGCCAACAAAATGTAAACCAAAAGAGGATTGGCTTTTATTTGCTTCGGCACAAATAGGGTTATCTAATTTCAGCCTTCCTTTTCACAAAGCAAAATGATTAAACACTTTCACAAAACATATACATAATTTTCCAAATAGCGCGACATTCAATTTCAAATGAATTCAAACTTTCTTTTCAGCAAACAGACGCAACAATCAAACACAATGATTAAATATATTTACAAAACATATGCAGCAGCATTTAAAGGAGTAGATTAAATTCAATTCTTTTAATCACAACCGCTAGAAATATGGAAATTTCGCGGAAAACCCAAAAGCATTTTTAATTTTAATTTAAAGAATTTTAACTAAGTGCTCGACCAAACCAAATCTAATATTCCTTGACAGCGTGATTCAACGCTCCAGGGGGGCCCCAATCTTCCCACCACCAAGTGGAGGCCACACGGCGTGAACCCGAGACCAATAGAGCGCGAACCGCTAACAGTCGCCACTCTGGTTGTACGCCTTCACTGAGGCCGTCGGCAACAGAACATTTTGACAAGTGGACTGTTGACGGCTTAAGGCTCAATGGAGGCGGCCGTGGTGGGAGCTAAGGCGGCAGCTAGCCAGGGCCGCCTCCATCAAATGGGGAACAGTGGTACACCAGTCGCGGCCACTCAGCTAACGGAAGTGAGAAGGGTCCAGCGGACCGATGAGTGGCCGTGAAGTTCCTCTCCACTCGCTAAGGGGGAGGTGACGACACCCCCGCTCCTGGGGGAATTACCCCCCGACTGGTCGGGGGAGGGACCCCTTTCAAACTTAGGGGCCTGGTCGCTGGCCGGCGGGCGCCGAGAGTCGCCCGGCAGAGGGCGTGGCTGAGCGCCCCCGCCCGTGGGGGTCGAGGGCCTGGCAGAGCCCCGAGAGGAGACGCCGTTCGCACCCAGGCACAAAACTGCATGATGATTGCCCTGGAAATGCAGACAGGGCCGCCGATGGAGGTGCCCTTCCAAACATGAGCAGCACCAGCGGCGCTCCTTGCCGATAGTTCGCCTCGCTGGAACCGGCTTACCTAATAATTTTGGGCACGACGTTACCCGGTGATCAGACGCTCGACAATAGGAGCAGGGGGGGGGGGGGGAGGGGGTTGACGACGACTTGCCTGGCGGATTCAGCCGCCTCAACGTATTACAGGCCACCAAGACTGGATCCAACAGTTCCGGACGTAGTCGGGCCTGGTCACTAAGCAGCGGGAGGCTTAGAAGCTGCTTAACATGCTCGTCCGCAATTCGCCGGACGTTGGCGTATCTTCTGACTAGGAGGTCCCGAGCAGTCTGGTAGGCGTCGTCCGACAATCTCAAGTGGCCGACGACACCCAGGGCCTCCCCCTCCAGTGAGGCCAGGAGGTACGCCATCTTTTGGCTCGGGGTCAAGTCACTCCGGGCGTCCACGAGGCTGTCGAAAAGACCAACGAAGGTCAGCCATTCGGAAAGGACCCCGGAGAACTGGCAGGTCCAGAGTTGGGAGTCGTCCCAACAGCTCCGGCTGAAGCTGCTTCCGAGAGGACTCGGGCAGGCCACTCATCCGAGCTTCACGCGCCTCCTCGGCATACCTGCCTTCAGCCTCGATCAACTCGTCCGTGAGCGAAAAGAACTGCTCATAGTCCGCAAAGCGTTTGGCGCGAACATGCACAAAATCCTTCATGAACAGCCTTGGCTGACGCATCAACGTCTCGGAATGTAAACACCAGCGCACTTAAAAAGAAGTATAACTCCGCCTCCAGGTCCTTCAAAAGCGTCATTGCCAAGGCAAGGTCTGAGCACATTGGCAGAATTGGCGAGAAGCTAGTTCGCCTTCCTTCGGGAACCCGTGCATTCTGATCTCTTGCCAAGGCTGTCCAAGGGAACTTCTGTCAGCCATCTCTTCCATCTCTGCACAGAGAGGACGACTCACTGGCCCATGCCGCAAAGGAGAAAGCCGATCTGTTGAGCTCTCTTTTTGCGTCCAACTCGACTCTAGACGACGGGGGGAACACACCGCCGACCATCCCGCGATGTGAGTGCTCCATGCCGGATGTGCGGTTTACACAGCGCTCAACTGACACCAAGTAGACTTTGACTACATAGCCCAACATGTTTTTTTTTTATAGGAGAGGGGGCAAACGAGCATGCGGCTCACCTGATGGTAAGTGACTACCGCCGCCCATGAACAACCGCAACACCAGAGGAATCGCAGATGCGTTGCCGGCCTTTTAAAAAGGAGTAGGCTCTTTTCTTGAAGGTCTTTAAGTCGTATCGGTCCGGAAAATCGCTGGTGGTAACCTATTCCACAAGGAAGTTGTGCGAGGAAGAAAACATCTTCTAAATCGCACAGTGGTGGACCGCCAATCGTCCAGATGGTGTGGATGGTATCGGGAGTTCTGCCGCGATGTGCGTTCGTGAAATTTGGCGGCTGGGATTAATCCGAACAATTCCTCAGAGCACTCCCCATGGTAAACGTGAAAGAAAATGCTAAGAGATGCAACATCTCTTCGCAGTGCCAATGAGTCGAGCCGATCGGAAAGGACTCGGTCGTCGACGATTCGAGCCGCTCTGCGCTGGATGCGGTCAAGTGGAAGAAGCTGGCACTGGGAAGCCCCAGCCCAGAGATGGGAACAGTATTCCATGTGAGGCCGAACCTGCGCCTTGTAAAGTTGCAGGCGTTGAGCCGGCATGAAATACTGTCCCGCTCTGCTGAGCATGCCAAGCTTTTTAGAGGCTAATTTGGCCTTCTCTTCCAAGTGACCACGAAACTGCACGCTACTCGATATGTCGACGCCGAGGATTCCGATACTGGCTGAGGCAACAAGGGGAGTACCTTGAAACTGAGGAGATACGACAAAGGGGTTCTTTTAGCGGTAAACGCGCAAACTTGTGTCTTCTGAGGATTAAACTGGACTAGATTTAGTCGCCCCCAATCCGAGACTTTGTCCAGCAAAGACTCGACTTCAGACACAAGCTTGTTCCGGTACTCGGTGACGTTTTCCCGAGAAATATTGGCACGGCCGGTGTATAGAGCATCACCAGTGCTGTCATCCGCATAGCAATGAATGCTACCGGCTTGCAACATATCATTGATATGCAGAAGAAACAGCGTTGGTGATAGCACGCAGCCTTGTGGAACACCAGCGTTAATAGGCTTGTAGTCGGAGCATGCACCGTCTACAACGACCTTGATGCTCCGATCTGCAAGAAAGCTGGTGATCCAATTGCATAATTTCTCGGGAAGCCCATAGGAAGGGAGCTTCGAAAGAATCGCTTTGTGCCAAAACCGATCGAAGGCCTTCGCAATGTCCAAACTAACGGCCAATGCCTCCCCCTTGAACTCTACTGCCAACGCCCATCTATGAGTTAAGTAGACCAGAAGATCACCAGCTGATCGACCCCGACGAAAACCGTACTGGTGGTCACTAATCAGCTGGTGATCCTCAAGGTACCGCATGAGGTGGCAGTTTACAACGGATTCCATTATTTTGGAGAACAAGGGGGTGATGGCGATAGGCCTGTAGTTGGACGGGTCTGAGCGGTCGCCTTTTTTAGGGATATGGTGGACAAAAGCTGTCTTCCATGATTTCGGGACTACGCCTAGGGAGTAGGAGTACCGGAAAAGACGCGTTAGAACCGATGCCACCTCTGGAGCACACGTCCTCAGCACAATTGGGGGGATTCCGTCAGGCCCACTCGACTTGTGGATGTCAAGGGAGAGGAGTGCTCTGCGAACCGAGCGCTGTGAGAACCGCACATCCGGCATGGAGCACTCACACTGCGGGATGGTCGGCGGTGTGTTCCCCCCGTCATCAACAGTCGAGTTGGACGCAAAAAGGGAGCCTAAAAGGTCGGCCTTTTCTTTTGCGTCGTGGGCCAGTGAGTCGTCCTCCCTGTGCAGAGATGGTAGTGATGGCTTACAGAAAATCCCTTGGACAGCCTTGGCGAGAGACCAGAATGCACGGGTTCCCGAAGGAAGGCGAACTAGTTTCTCGCCAATTCTGCCTATGTGCTCTGACTTTGCCTTGGCAATAACTCTTTTGAAGGACCTGGAGGCGAAGTTATACTTCCTTTTAAGTGTGCTGGTGTTTACATCCCGAGTCACCGAAGCCGCAGCCCAGGCTTGATAACACTCCTGCTTACTGCGTAATGCAGTCTTACAGGAGCGACCAAACCAAGGCTGAGATCTGCCTCCGATGGGTACCACAGATGATGGAATAAATAGTTCCATTCCCTGTAGCACCACATCAGTGACAGAGTCAGCAACAGCGCTGGGATCATCCGGCGATAAGCAAACCCGCTCCCATGGGTAGGAAGCAAAGAAAGACCGCATTCCGTCCCAATCCGCCGACCTGTAATGCCAAACACGGCGGCAACCTGCAGAACGCAACCGCGAGGGGAGCGTGAGTGCCACCACACTCCGGATCAGACAATGGTCCGAAGAGCCAAGGGGGGCATCGACGGAAACCTGATATCGGTCCGGATGAGAGGTCAGCAGAAGGTCCAACAGGGAAGGTGTATGATCCTCAACATCTGGAATCCGCGTAGGCGATGTAACCAGTTGTGTCAGACCATATGCCAAGGGAAAGTCATAAACAGATCTCCCCGCATGATCGGTTAAACGTGAACCGAGCCATTCGGCGTGGTGGGCGTTAAAATCGCCAAGGATCACGATCTCTGCGGATGGGACCTGTTGTACTAAGGAATCTGTAGCCATTTGGACGTGGTCGATGAGTCAGTCTGTTTCGGCATTACCGCTATGGGACCTATAGAGGCACACGTAGACGCGCGGATAGTCGTCGCTGTCTACGCGTAGCCAAAGGATGGACAGGTCCGAACCTTCAAAACTGCCGAGGCGTCGAGTACAGATGTCCTCTCTGACATACACGTAAACTCCAGCCCGAGGCACAAAGGAGTGCTCCAATTTGTACCCCGGGTAGGAGAGATACGAAGTATCAGCCGGAGAGGAGACCTGCGTCTCGGTCAGAAAGAGCAAGGCCGGCTTCGCCGTCTCAAGATGGTAGTGGACGGCGTTTAGGTTCGAGTGAAGTCCCCTGATGTTGCAGAAATTCACGGATAGCGTGGCAGGGGTCGCCTTGATCTTGTTGCTCAGTTTGCCCCGAGCAGTTATTGTGTTGAGCGGAATTTTGCCCCCCCCAGAATACGCGGGGCAGCCTGAGCACCCACGCTCAGGAGTGGAATAGCATGGTCGTGGATGCTCAGCGAGGGATTCTCCAGGGGTACTGGTACCCCCCTGGGGTAGTTTATGACGTAATTCCGCTACCATGTTGATGGGGGGGGGGGGGGGGGGGGAATTGGGCCTCCGGTCACCTGCACTCACCAGACGAAACGCGGAAGCAGAGCTTCCACTTCACGCCGGTATTCTGTGAGGTCGTGGTACTAACCCGGCTCGAGCCGGCCCATACGTGCAACAGCAAAAGCTGCTGCGTGGCTCTACCACCGTTAATGTATCACTTCTTGGAGGTTTTGTAAAAAAATCTTTAAGGATTCCATTATTTATATTGTTCTTTTTAGTTCCTACGTGTGTAGCCTTCTAGAATTTTAAAACTCTTAGTCTAAAGCCCATAGTATTTGGTGAATTTAGTTCGTCTACAAAAACTACAAAATAAAGTTTTTTTTTCATTCTTCATTAACAAAAAATCTTTGACATCAGCTTGACCCTTATGAGCTGTATGGAAGTGAATGCTGGGCCGTCAAGAAGAAGGATGAAAATAGACTGCATGCGAATGAAATGAGAATGTTACGATGGATGTGTGGTGTGACAAGGATGGATAAGATAAGGAATGAGTATATAAGAGGAAGCCTGAAAGTAGCGCCAGTGGTAGAAAAGGTGAGAGGAAGCAGATTGGCATGGTTTGGGCATGTGATGCGGAGGAATGAAAGTCATGTCACAAAACGAGTGTTGAATATGAATGTGGAGGGACACACGGGCAGAGGAAGGCCGAATAAAAGATGGATCGATTGTGTGAAGAGTGATATGAGAATGAAAGGAGTAAGTATGGAAATGACGGCTGATAGAGAGGAATGGAACAAAAAGATTTACTGCGCCGACCCCAGATAATGGGAAATGGTTTAGAGAATGATGATCAGCTTGACCCTTATGAATAAAGACTTACATTTTCACTTGAGTACAGGAAGTTTATTACAGATATATTATTTCTGCACGAAGTAATCAACGGATACATAGATAACCTTTAATTGATCGGTAAAATCGAGTTTCATGTCTCTCGTCCCTCTAGTCGTATTGTATTGTTCTTTTTAAGAACATGGGGCGGTAATTATTAAAACATATTTTTTGCCAATCCCAAGCCTTACGAGATACTGCCAACTTCCTGACTCCGGGCAGCTACTGAGAATTTCTTGATGGAAAAAGTCAATAACTGATTTTTTTGGCCCGACTCGGGATTCAAACCTGAAACCTCATGATCAGCAGTCGTATTGCTACAACCACTAGACCAACGAGACAGTCAAACTATATACACAGATATTTAAATCATATCATATATGCGCATACATACATGCTAAATTCCAAAACAAGAGTTTAATTTTAAAATATTTAAAAAAGAGGTAAACACACTAGATAATTTTTAACGATGCTAAGATTGCTCTCCCACAAAATTAAATACTCTGTTGTGAACGCAGAGCCGGAACTATACTGGAAACACGTGGTTTTTCAATAAGGAATGACAGTGTGAAGAGCTTGGGCCCCCATTAGCTGCCGGCATACTCGATCAGCTATCTTTCTCGTACTTATGGGCATAAGACTTTTTTGTTCATTTGTAAACTTTATTCACGTGTGGGAATAGTTTAAAACCGCTAAATTTGTCTGGCGATTTGCAGGTATAATTAAAATTACTCAATAAATACGTGATTAAAATTTGAGATTGCCAAAATTACATTTTTTAGCAATTTGAATAAAATATTTTTGGAGAGGTCTGGTAATACTTTATAACCGACAAAAAAGTCTGGGTTTGTTTGAATTATATAAAAACTAAAATTAAAAGATAAAAAAGAAATCAAGTTGCCAAAAAAACATATTTTTGGATTTTTTTTGCAAATGTTATATGCTGCGCAGTAACGTAATAACCACAAACGTTCTGTCATACTCGCGGGACTGGATTCGCCAATTGACGAAATTATTTTTCTTCACAATTTCAACTTGCCAAAAGGATCTTACCAAATTTCGTCGCCAGCTCTTGGACTATAAGGTTGAATATTACTTGTAATATGTGCAATCTGATATTTTGTACATGTTTAGTCACGTTTCTATGTAAAAAGGAAAAATTTCACGTGCCTTTGGTACGAAACATCTCCATTCGAAATATTTTTCTTTTTACTTTCGTTTGTAAACTCCAATATTGCACAAAACGCCATATTTTCGCATATATTACTTAGATGGCGACTCGTTAACTCGTGACAATCTGAGCCTGCGACTGACAGTCAATTACGCACCACTGTCTCTAATTGTGACACGATTGGCCCGGCCACTTTGCGCATCCTCTTGTTTTTTATATTCCGAGGTGCAAACGTACATTTTAGTTTATAAGTGATTTATTTCGGTCAACTTCAAATGCGTCTATTTACTTTTTTTTTGTGTGCAATTCACGTTTTCGTTCCGAACACAGCAGACATGTTCTATATCATAATCGATGTCATTACTCAGTAGAACTAAAATATTTTTTTCTTATATCATCTGTCATTTAAAGGTGTTCCGTAAACTCAGACTACAAAAACACAAATCGACTGTAACATAGGAAAGGTGTTATATGAATAGAGACGTGCTGTTGGTACTAGAACTTTAATTATACTGCTTGAATTTATTCTACCTTAACACTAATGCATACTGTCGAGAGGGCAACACTACACTTCCCACCGACAAAAAAAAATAAACAAATACATTGTTTTTTTTTTCTTATAAAAATAAATATAAAAGTTATGTCTATTATGAATGTAAATTACACAAATAAAATAGGTAGTATATATTTTTTTACTTATTCTAAGCCAGTGCTTGACCACAATCCCACCTGGTGGTAAGTGGTCATGCAGACCTATAGTCCAAGAGGCAGAGCCAAAAAAGTCTCTGAATTTATTAAGCCTGGTTTTTTCTCAGGTGATTATAATCATAATTTACAATAAAATGCTACGGTCAGTCAAGCGGATATTAGAACAGGTGTCTCAGGTGCGCGGTCAAGCATGTCGTGACCACCGAGATATTAAAATCAATTTCTTAAGGCTGAAACTTTATGAACTTTTGTTTTTTTATATGTAAATCAAAATTATGATAGTCAGTCAACGTCCTATGGGGACACAGCTGGTCAGTCAGCTGTAATGTACATACGTAGCGAGGTTTATAAGGGTGCAATTCGTTTATTAAGCGTGATTTTTTTTTTAAGTAACTACTACTGACTATATTATTGACAAATAAAATGGTCAGTCAACCATTCCGTAGAACAACGCCCATCCGTCAGTCAGTGAATAAGAAATGAAATTTTTTCGCTCTCTATGGACGTTACACGCGGCAACAAGTTTTTTATTTATAATTTACTTAAAATAAAATAACATTATCATAATGATTTGAAGTACACAAGGTTCGGAGAAAATTCAACCTTTAACATCTGAAGGCGGAATTCCGGAAAGTAGGAGACAAGGTGAGCGGGTTCCTTTTAGCGGTGAAAAGACACGCTTGTGTTTTGGAGGCGTTCAATCTCACGAGATTGGCATCGCCCCATTCGGAGACTGCCCGTAGAGTGAGATTTACACGCTCTACCATAGCCTCTCTTTCTGATTGGATTTGATCACTGGCTGGGCACTTGGTTGGTATCCCCACACAACTGTGTTTTCGTCTGCATAGCCATAGATACCGGGAATGAGCAGATCATTTATATGCAGCAGGAAGAGAGTTGCGGAGAGAACGGACCCCTGAGGAACACCGGCGTTAGTTGCCACAGTATCGGATGAGTAGCCATCGACGACAACCCGGAGAGATCGTTCACTCAGAAAGTCCTTCACCCAGACAATCAGGCCAGGGCTCAAATAAGCCGTACGCTGAAAGCTTGCCCAATAGACTAGCGTGTCAAACCTTGTCAAACCCGTACCCGTACTGGCGATCACTGAGGAGATCATTTTGCTTTAGGTATGCCATGAGGTGGGCGTTTAATATACGTCCCATAATCTTGCAGAGTATGGAGGTAATTGAAATTGGCTGGTAGTTGGCAGCGGTCGTGTGGCTACTTTTTTAGGTACAGGCTGCACATTGGCCAGCTTCTAAGATTCGGGCACTATTCCAGTCCTGAATGAGAGGCGGAACAAGCGTGTCAACACAGGAGACAACTCAGGTGCACAGACCTTTACAACTATAGCTGGCATACGACCAGATACACTTTGTTCACGTCTAGACTTCGCAAGGTTTTAAGAACCTCCTTGTTGGTGATACGGACCTCTGACATAGAGGTACCGCAGTGAGGTAAATGAGATGGTACGCTGTTGCTATTGTCTAGACGTGAATTACAAGCAAAAAGAAGCAAAAAAGTCCGCTTTCTCCTTAGGCGCATGCGCCAGTGAGCCATCTCGTTTTACCAGCGGAGGCAGTGTGACAGAAGTTTGTCTGAACCGCTTTGGCGGAGACCACTAAGCTCTACTGCCAAATGATTTGACAGAGAGCTTAGCTTGGTTAAAGGCTCTCTTCTTAAGGCTAACATCCGGAGCTTTGCGGTCTCGAGCATCGACCCAGGATAAGTACGCCATACGGTAGCTGTTACGGCCTACAGCTGCCTATCTAATAGTAGGATCTTCCCGGCCATGAAGGAAGAACCTACAAGCAGATGCAGGTCGGGCCTCAGCAAGGGGCCGCGTGGAAAGTCTCTAATAACGATAAACAATAAGGGGGAGCGTTCTATCCTGCTGCCATTCAACAGGGAGAATATTAAACTCGAGCTTACCTACCTACATCCAAGGCGACTGGTCCCTCAGGGTTCGGTCAGGTCGCATGAGGTTGTATGGTGCATGGGAAGTAAGGGTCAGTGATGTGTATCTGTGTGTGACTGAGTGTGGTAGACCTTATGAGACCGTTGCCGTCGGCAGCAGCTCGGACTTCAGCAACGCTCCAAATTGTGGTAATCTTCCGCGGAGTCGTCCACAGTCACTTTCTTCGTTCGTCACGAGGACAGTCCTATTACCTTCATTGTACATTTGACTAACTAAAACTCGCCTAATTCCACATTCATCGTAGAATCGAACACGTGATACCCGACACAGTAACGGACAGTAGTTCAAAGTTCAACATTCAATGTCCCGAATTCACTTATCACAAATTATAAAGAGGGATATAAAGCGATCTATTAATGAGTCATACTACTCAGTTAAACACAACTAAGTTCCTTCATTCGACACCAAAAACCACGTCGCGAAAAGATTCAAAATACGCCTCGTTGACGCGTAAACTAACAAGCCAACACACACAAAATAGGGCACTTAACGCGACGACACGATTATAATGATTTCCTGATGATCAACCGGGAGAAGCTCTCGAACAAGGAATGCGCGGTTCGAACCCTAGACCGTATATCTACTCGACGCGCGTGTGCACAATTCCGCATCCCCGAACAAAAAATGACAGCGTGCTGTCCCAAGCACAGCTGACAAACGACTCCTATTTGCCCTCGCACGTTCTACGCACGACCGAACGTCAAACCGGTATCGCCGAGCCGCGCGCCCTCTGACATCAATCCCGAAGTCAGCATTCGGGCGTAAACAGTTGCGCTTTTCAGCACGAGCGCACGCATTGTTGAACCATGGGCGAGCTTTACTACCAATGGGCACGTCAGCAAAGGGGATGAAATACTCCATCGCTTGACATATCACATCGATTATAGCATATGCGCAGCTCGACGGGTTTTCCCAAGGGCGAGGTAACCTGAACATTGTACCTGTCTGGATCGGTCGTCAGCAGAAGGTCGATGCAGTTGCCTGTGTGCCGATCCACATCTGGTACCCTAGTCGCTTGTTGTACCAGCTGGGAGAGCCCCAGCGACAAGGCAAAATTACATGCTTCTCTCCCAGCGTGGTCGGTCTTCTGGTATGGGAAGAGCCAGTCCTGACGACAGGCATTAAAGTCCACCAGAAAAACCAACTGTGCATTAGGGTACCGATTTAGCGCCACATCAGAGGCTTCACTGAGGTGTTCAAACATCCTAGTTGTCTCCTGGTCACCGCTGTGCGATCAGTAGACACAAGAATAAATAATTTTATCCATGCTGCAGCTATATAAAAGTATAGTTGTAGCACGAATGGGTAGGCTCGACCGGGGAAGGACCACGCTCTCACCGCACGGGTTTGCAGACTCATTTACATTGCAAGCGGATACAACTGGCTGCCACCGCAAGCTGCTTCTGTGTGTGAGACACTTAATGCATACGTTTGCTTTCTTTACCGTCTACGTCCATTTCTTGTTCGAAATAGCTTTTGGTAGATAAGTAGATTGTAGTTGATTTTCGCAGGTACGTGGTGTACGCGTTGTGCCGCGGCGCGCAGCAAGTGTACGCGAACGAGCGCGAGGCGGCGCTGCAGGCGGCGCAGGCCGCGCGTGCGCTCGCCGCGCGCCTGCACCCGCGCCGCGCTAGACTGCGCACGCTGCTCTGTGTGAGTACGCACGCTGCTCTGTGTGAATACGCACGCTGCTCTGTGTGTGTACGCACGCTGCTCTGTGTGAGTACGCACGCTGCTCTGTGTGAGTACGCACGCTGCTCTGTGTGAGTACGCACGCTGCTCTGTGTGAGTACGCACGCTGCTCTGTGTGAATACGCACGCTGCTCTGTGTGTGTACGCACGCTGCTCTGTGTGAGTACGCACGCTGCTCTGTGTGAGTACGCACGCTGCTCTGTGTGAGTACGCACGCTGCTCTGTGTGAGTACGCACGCTGCTCTGTGTGAGTACGCACGCTGCTCTGTGTGAGTACGCACGCTGCTCTGTGTGAGTACGCACGCTGCTCTGTGTGAGTACGCACGCTGCTCTGTGAGAGTACGCACGCTGCTCTGTGTGAATACGCACGCTGCTCTGTGTGAGTACGCACGCTGCTCTGTGTGAGAACGCACGCTGCTCTGTGTGAGTACGCACGCTGCTCTGTGTGAGTACGCACGCTGCTCTGTGTGAGTACGCACGCTGCTCTGTGTGAGTACGCACGCTGCTCTGTGTGAGTACGCACGCTGCTCTGTGTGAGTACGCACGCTGCTCTGTGTGAGTACGCACGCTGCTCTGTGTGAGTACGCACACTGCTCTGTGTGAGTACGCACGCTGCTCTGTGTGAGTACGCACACTGCTCTGTGTGAGTACGCACGCTACTCTGTGTGAGTACGCACACTGCTCTGTGTGAGTACGCACGCTGCTCTGTGTGAGTACGCACACTGCTCTGTGTGAGTACGCACGCTGCTCTGTGTGAGTACGCACACTGCTCTGTGTGATTACGCACGCTGCTCTATGTGAGTACGCACGCTGCTCTGTGTGAGTACGCACGCTGCTATGTGTGAGTACGCACGCTGTTCTGTGTGAGTACGCACGCTGCTCTGTGTGAGTACGAACGCTGTTCTGTGTGAGTACGCACGCTGCTCTGCGTGAGTACGCATGCTGCTCAGTGTGAGTACAAACGCTGCTCTGTGTGAGTACGAACGCTGCTCTGTGTGAGTACGCACGCTGCTCTGTGTGAGTACGCACGCTGCTCTGTGTGAGTACGAACGCTGCTCTGTGTGAGTACGAACGCTGCTCTGTGTGAATACGCACGCTGCTCTGTGTGATTATGCACGCCGCTCTGTGTGAGTACGCACGCTGCTCTGTGTGAGTACGTACGCTGCTCTGTGTTAGTACGCACGCTGCTCTGTGTGAGTACGCACGCAGCTCTGTGTGAGTAGATAGAGAAATCATATGAAACCTCGCACATTACAGCAGCACCGTACGCGCCAAGTTTTATAAAATGCGGTAGGTATACGATATCGAAGGACGAATGCTGATGACGTCATATAACGCGGCGCGTTCAGCGCGTGCTGATACTCAGTGTTGTCTAATGTTGCCAACTCAGTGGATTTTCCACTATAACTGGTGGTTTCGATTTACGTGATAAATTTTTTATTTTTATAACTTCTAATTAATTCGTAATTAATTATACATAATCAGAATTTATTTTTACATCGATGATTAATATGAATACTTAGTGATAAATTATTTAAATACTGAACTAAAAAAAATGGTTAAATTTAATTCAAAAACACAATTATACCTGATTACTTAATTAGCAATAAAAATACTTACCTCAAACATACAACAAGTATATTTTCTGGTTCAATTGGCCTTCTAAATCTTGAGTTTTCCATAGAAAGATATGGTTTTAGTACATGTAGCAATTCTTGAAGTTTCTTGTATGTTAAATGCAAATATCTAAAAAATCGTTTATCACCATTTAATAAGTGTTTAAATAAAGTATATAAAGGGGATATTCTCCATAGAATTGCCTTTTGTAATTAATATTATGAATCCAGAATCTTCTTTTTCTCCGAATTTTTCTTCTTCTTCTGCCAATAAGCAGGCTATTACTATATTTCTTTCCATAGTGATTTCGAGCGATCAATTTCAATGTACCGTTTCACACCAGTGGTTGGAAAAAACTACAAAAGTTGTTGGTAATACAAAAGATTTGCGTGCGGCGCGTACGATGCGTACGGTGCGGATAAATGTGCGTTCAGCTTTGTAACTCTCTTTATTGATTTGGAGGAGATATATATATTAATTGTGACGTAGGTACATAGGTAGCGGATAGGGTTTGTGTTACGTGCTTCCAGGTACACCAGAGAGACATGAATGGTATCTACTATTAATATAATATGATATTACTGAACTAAATAGATATTATTTCTACTCCTTATATGGAGTCCACGTTGAGTGATGATATCATTTCATATTCCAGTTATATTGCTTTGTCATACGTACACCACATTATGATTATAGATTTGATTTTGTATTATATTTTACTAGGAAAATTTGATGTGCCTGTGCAAGTGCGTGGTGCGGCACACGGAGCACATCTTGGAGCGCAGTCGGCTGCCGGACGAGTCGCGTGCGGAGGGGCGGGGGGAGAGGGCGCGCGAGCTCGCCGACAGCATGGCGGCGCGAGTGCGCGAGCTGCTGCTGCAGGCCTACAAGCTCGGCTTCGAGGTGCGCACGCACACGCACACGCACACGCACTCGCGTGCGCATGCACACTAACGCACATGTATACGCATGCTCACTAACACACGCACGCACATTAGTGTTGCCCAAATGCAAGAACAAGACGAGACTTAGCAAGTCTTGGTCTTGGTCTTGCGCCAATACACCTGGTCTTGGTCTTGGTATTGCGCTCCCAGTCTTGGTCTTGGTCTTGGTCTTGCAGCAAGAGTCTCACAAGTCTCGCAATGACCTATTAGCCTATTACTATTTATTAAACGTTACTTTAGATCTTAGAACAACTTAACAGAGTAGGTACATATTGAGCTTGAATTAACATAGCCATAGTAAAGACCAGCCATATTAATAAATGTCTAAACATTTAATGAGAAATTCGAAAAATCAACTGACACCGGGTGGGGTTTGAACCCACGACCTAAGCGATCCGTGCCGATGCTCTAACCAACTGAGCTATCTACCGTGTCCCACGGCCACGGGCGTCAGTTTCTTAATAAACGTTTACATTTAATAAGCTTACATGTGCTAAAACATGGTTAAACATACATATAAAAAAAATTAATGGCAATAACTACACTATATTTTAAATAACATTATCTCTCTAGAAAGAGATTGATGGACCCTCCCCATATATGAAATGGAATAAAAGAGTTATACAATATACCATTTATTTAAATAAAAAATAAAATACGATGCAAATTAAATTACTTTACAGTATGTACACAACAGCTTTGACATTACTGTTACTTTATATTTATTCTTTTGACAAAGCATTAATACAAAGTAACCATCTGGCTGACTCATCACTTAACCTATTTCTATGTTTTCTAATTACTAATGATGCTTTAGAAAATAATCTCTCAGCAGGTACTGAAGTTGCAGGTATTAAAAGAAAATCACGGGCCATCTTCGATAAAATCGGATATTTTGTCTCATGCGTCCTCCAACAGTCTAAAATGTCTTCCGAGATGACGGCTCTGGGTTTACCTAGGTACCCCTCCAACTCCTTAATAACTAAGCCTTGAAGACAAGATCCAGATCCATTTTTAGTTTTAAAAGTGCTATGGTGTCAACCACATTTATCAAGTGTGTGACGACATATTCGAGCACTTTGTGTTTTAAAAACACACACTTGCAAAAGTCGAGATTTGCAGTGAAATTACTGAACATGTTTATCTTTTAGGAAATAATAATAATAATAGTAAGTAATTGTTTGTGTAACTATGCAAATATGTAATGCAGTGCAATGCAAGATTAAATGCTGTTAAGGAGTACCACTCAAATATTGAGATTGTAGGATGCAAAATAAAACACTGTTAACTGTAACGCCTTGCGAATGGTACTGAGTTTATTATAAAAGAAAACATAATCTGTACAATGCATTAAAATGACGTCAAACACGAGCCCGCGCTCCAATTACGCTAACATATAAAAATGTACGGGTTTACTCGTACATATTGCGAAACCGAAAACAAAAGAAAGAGAATAAAATCTGTAAATTATATAAAAATAAGAAAAATATCATTCGTCTATTTTACATTCGAACTTGATAATCTTGTCAAACATTGTAGATGTAGTCTTATCCTGTGTACGCGGACCGCTGAGTACACGGCGCTCGGTCGGCCGCGGCGGCGGGCTGTCAGGCGCGGGGGCCGCGGGGGCCGCGGGGGCCGCGGGGGCCGCGGCTGGCCTCGCCGTGGGGATATGATATAATTTTCTTCTATACATGTAGATAACTGCCGTTACTATTGCTGCGACTACTATGAAGAACAGTATGTATATCATAACATAGTGGTGTATGTCTTCATTTGATATCTCTTCATCAGATTGATTCAGCAAGTCTTGTATTTGCCCTTTGATTTTCCAAAATGTATTATTGTGATTTTCAGCGATGAATGACAGCTGATTAGTCGATGTATTGATGACAGAGTTCAATATGGACTCGTTAGCCATACGCTCAATGTTAAAATTTCCTGTATATATTTCACTCCTGTAGTCACGATGACCTTGTATAGAAAACGTGTCTCCTTTAAGAATGCAATCTTGACCTATACTGATAAGGCCGCTGCCGCGCAGACTCCTCGTCGCCAGCCCAGACGGGCATAATATGCGGATCTTGCATTCTTCACAGCATGTGTACAGCCAGGTGTCACGAGAGTGTAATTTAATCCATCTGTCGGGGCACTCCTTTGTTTCTCTACGACAATATGTTTGATTGCTGTCGTCCGTGATTATTTTTACGTCACATATAGATTGACCCACTTTAAGTTCGTATAGTGGACTAGTAATGGGGCATATTAGGTTGACGTCGTTGTATCTAATGCAGAGCTGTAAATCATTTTCCATCACCGACATAAAGGTATCTTTTCGTAAATTGAATGCTATGTAGTCGGTAGAAGGTGTTACGTAGATAGAGTTCAAATTTCTTGTTTGCGGTATAGGTATGACTCTATTAAGTTCATAAGTGTCAGTACTCAGTAGTGGCACCTTCACTTCAATTATGACATAATCCTCGGTTATTCTTGCCTTTACTTGTAGCATTTTGAATAACTCCTTAATATTTTGAACGTTGACCGGGACTAAAAATTCTCCTTGAACTTGTCTTGATATGACGTTTAACTGTTCTTGCAATTGTGCCGGAGAAAGCAAGTGTACGTCGAGTCTACCGTGATATATGTTCGTTACAGTATTAATTAGGGTGTCCTGTATTCTTCTTAAATTTGATAAAATGACGTCAAGAGTAACAACATGCGTAGTAAAATAAAATATGTTTATGGCTCGCTGTTTTACTTGTTGAACTTCACTCGAAAAATTCCTTATTTGTTCTTCGATTCTTGTGAATTGCTGGTTCATTATGTATTCATTTCGCTGTATTATATTATTTTCCGCTTCCATTATTGTAGTTTGATTTTTAAGTAATTTTTGCAGATAGACTTCGTTTTGATGTATTAATTTTATGTCTTTAGAGTATTTTTCAGCGAATTGGTCATCCAAAATTCCAAATAAGTAGTTGCTCAATCTTCCAACACCATTAAACAAACCTCTTATTGCTCTGGAACGTGGTGCAAATTTTAACATATTATTGTAATGTTCTATCTCGTCCAACTCGTGTCTGAACTGAGCCAGTGTGGCAGTGCATGTACTTTCTTCATTACAGATGCTGTTTAAATGGTTTAAATATCTTTCCACCTTTTGAATGTTTTTCCAGAATGTTGACATGTTGTAGTATACAATTACGATCCAATGTCTCTCTATAATTTGTAAATCGGCTGCTCGATCAAAATATAACGCTTTAGTCGATTCTAACTGAGTTATTTTGTAAGTTTGCTGCATCGACGGCGATATAATTGCGGTGATAATTAAGAGCAAACAAATTAAATAATTTGCCTTACTTCTACTGCGTTTTGACGTATGCCCAGTAGTGCCGGGGTCACTGTCCGCTCTCAACCAATTGTCATCTTGGTCTGGGAGTACTGGTAAAGGACACAGCTTCGTGATAGGCCGTTTCAGGACTCCGTGTTTAGTTTTCAATGTAACAGCGCGCACATACCCGTCCTTGCCGGGGTGCACATCGATGACCTTTGCTAAGGCCCAGTTAGAAGGGGGTAGATTATCTTCCTTCATCACCACTATGCTGTCCAGTTCTATATTCTTCTGAGGTATATGCCACTTGCTTCGTGTTTGTAACGTATGCAAATATTCTGCAGACCACCGCTTCCAAAATTCTTTGTATATCTGCTCAGTTAGTTGCCACCTTGATTTTACGTTTTCACTATTTATATCCGATAATGGTTCAGACAGAATAGGACCACCGATAAGAAAGTGGCCGGGTGAAAGGTAATCTATGTCTTCTGGATTTTCAGTTAAGGAACATAGAGGCCTTGAATTGAGACAAGCCTCTATTTGCGTAAGCAGCGTTGAATATTCTTCGAAGGTAAGCTTCTGATGGCCAACTACGCGCTTCAGATGGTGCTTTAGACTTTTAACAGCGGCTTCCCATATGCCGCCCGCACTGCTCCACGCAGCCACGTTAAAATGTCAAGTAACTCCCAGCTGGCTAATATTCTCGAGGAAGTCTGTGTTGATTGTTTGGAGTGCTTGCTTATATTCCCTTTGAAGTACACGTGACGCACCCACAAAGTTTGTACCGTTGTCACTGTAAACGTGTAATGGCGTGCCGCGCCGAGCGCACATACGTTTAAATGCAGCTAAAAACGCTGACGCAGTGAGGTCCGACACGAGCTCCAGGTGAACGGCTTTTATAGTTAGGCATATAAAGACAGCTATATAACCTTTTGTGGTCTTAATGCCTCTACCCTTATTTGATTTCACCTCAACATGACCCGTAAAGTCCACCCCCGTATGTGTAAAGGGGCGAGATGGTACCACTCGAGGGGTAGGCAAATCACCCATGATCTGTGTTCGCTTTTGTGTATTGAGTCGAACACATGTGGTGCACCGGCGTATAATTTTCTTCACTGCTCGCTGTCCACTAATAATCCAGTATTTGTTTCTTATGTGTGCCAAAGTCAGTTTAACTCCACCATGTAAAGTAGTGTGATGAGCGTCCAGTATAAGCAGGTCTGTCAACCGTGAATGATAGGGAAGTACAATCGGCTGCTTGCTGGTTGCAGGTAATGCAGAATGTTGCAATCTTCCCTTCATTCTCAGAATGCCATCTTTGTCAAGAAATGGGTTTAAACTTATAATTGCGCTTTTCCGTGAAACGTTGCCGTTTCTCTTTAGTTGTTCTATCTCTTGCGCAAAGTTATCTAACTGAATTGGTTTAATTATTAATTTAGTAGCATATTTAATTTCATTCACAGTGATATAACTTGGATAGAAATTGTTATTGTTTCGCACGCGCTCGCGAGCGTTAGTTATGAAACGTAACACTCGACATAGCACGCGGGTCGCCTTTGTAACTGAGCTGTATTTATATAGAAGCTCACTGATAAACGGTGAATGATTAGTCTTTGCAGCACATATCCGAGGTTTGGTCTTCAGTTCGAATTCCGGAGCTTCATATTTTTCTGGAGGATACTCTTTGTTCTCCTTGAGCCACGAGGGTCCATTCCACCATAGAGAATACGATAATAGTTGAGATGGTGAAAGTCCTCGCGTGGCACAGTCAGCTGCATTATGCTCTGATTTAGTATGCCTCCAGCAGGATGACGGTATGACCTTAATTATTTCATTCACTCTGTTCGCCACGTATGTTTTCCATCTTGCAGTATTGCCATGAATCCAGCCCAAGACAACCATTGAGTCCGTCCAGCCATGAATTTGTAATTTGCCCTGTGTTACGGCCTACGGTTGCTCCCTTAAAGGATCCAATCCCCCGGGGCCCATCAGCAGAAGACTTCCCGAGCAAACGTAGGTCGGGCCTCCTAAGGCCACGTGGAAGTTCTCTAATTACACTAAATATATGGGGGAGCGTTATACTACGGCCAGTCGACCGGAAGGAATTTGGCGGAGTTCACTTACCTCTATCCAAGGCGACTGGTTCCTCCGGAGTCGGTCAGGTCGCATGTGGTTGTGTAGTGCAAGGGAAAGAATGGTGATGTGGTGTGTATCTGGGTGTGACTGATGGTGATTGAACCTAGACCTTAGCCGTCGGCAACAGCCCGAGCGTCGACACCGCTCCAACTTGAGGGGGCCTTTCGAGGTTATCCACAGTCACTTTCTTGATTCACCACAATGCCAGTCACTTAACTCTATCGTACTATTAACTAGCTTACAGAAGCCACTAACTATCGCGGGGTATAAGGTTACCGCACAAAACACGCCCGGAGTTTCTGGGTCAAAGGTCACTACCGTTTCGCGTGGCAATAGATAAGTTCTAAATAAAGAGGCCGCACTAGCTTATATTGTCGAATGCACTTATACAGATTCTGAGTCGGACCCAATAAGTCCCGGGAAAGGCTATCCAAACAGGGAATGCGCGTTATAATTCCTAGACAGGATATTTACTAGACGCCCTAACTATTCCGCGGTTCCCGCACAAAATTAACAGCGTGCAAACATTAGCACATCTGGCAGATGACTGACTCGCTTGCGACCCGCGCGCCACTGCCACGCTCGGAAGAACTTCAAACCGGAATTGCGCCGAGCCGAGTGACATCTGGTGTCGATTCCGACAACAGAGTTTTGCGCGAACAAACCCCCGTCCCGGACATAAGGATTTAGGTCCGCGAGCAAACCGGTCAGCGGGACAAGGTCGAGACTGCAAGTTGCAAGACCGAATCTACAACCAAACTAGGCCACCTTAGGCAATCCATTAGGTCTTGCAACCCTAATCAACGCCTCAAAGATATCCCTAATGTGGCAAGCCGGAGGGTCAGCCTCCACTGGATGCCCCTCCTGGGCATCGCAGCACTTTATCAAGTCCTGTACTGGACAGAAGTCCGACGACCTCTTTCAAACACCTATCTGTGCCCCTATGATTAGTTCCGCAATCCGACCGGATCAGCTCTGCCAACAGCGACGCTACACGAAGCTGCCCAGACAAATTTTGTGCCAACAGTTGCTTCAGTGCAGAGCGCACCCACAAATTCCACATGAACGTCGTCTGTGGAGAGCCAAACGAAACGCACAGATAGTCCCTAGTATGAATTTTCAACAAGTAGGCCTAGCCAGGCCACCCACCATAATATTATCATTTACTAAAATAGTGCGGCAGCTGATTTCAATCTGATAATCTCCAAAACTAGCTAGCCTGTTAGACAAGTAGTCCTATGCTCATATTTCAACTAATTTTTCAAAAGCATCAATGTTCAACTACAGAATTAATTCAACCAAATTAATCACCGATGCGCATAGGTCAACTTGCAAATTAAACAAAACAATAACGTAAGGGACAGCCCTACTTCTTAGAAAACAAAAATGATTAAACACTATCATAAACATAAACATAATTTTTCAAATAGTGCGCCATTCCATTTCAGATGAATTCAAATTTTCCTTTCAGCAAACAAACGCAACAATCAAATACAGTGATTAAATATATGTACAAAACACATGCAGTAGCATTTAAAGGAGTAGATTAAATTCAATTCTTTTAATTTAAACCGCTACAAATAGGAAAATTTCGCGGAAAGCTCAAAGCATTTTTTAATTTTAATTCAAAGTATTTTTTAACTAAGTGCTCGACCAAACCAAATCTAATACCCCTTGACAGCGTGATTCAACGCTCCAGGGGGGCCCTAATCTTCCCACCACCAAGGGGAGGCCACATGGCGTGAACCCGAGATAAATAGAGCACAACCTTTAACAGTTGCAACTCGGGTTGTACGCTTTCACTGAGGCCGTCGGCAACAGAACATTTTGACAAGTGGACTGTTGACGGCTTAAGGCTCAGTGAAGGCGGCCGTGGTGGGAGCTAAGGCGGCAGCTAGACAGGGCCGCCTCCATCAAATGGGGAACAGTGGTACACCAGTCGCGGCCACTCAGCTAACGGAAGTGAGAAGGGTCCAGCGGACCGATGAGTGGCCGTGAAGTTCCTCTCCACACGCTGAGGGGGGGTGATGACACCCCCGCCCCTGGGGGAATTACCCCCCAACTGGTCGGGGGAGGGGCCCCTTTCAAACTTAGGGGCCTGATGGCCGGCCGGCGGGCGCCGAGAGTCGCCCGGCAGAGGGCGTGGCTGAGCGCCCCCGCCCGTGGGGGTCGAGGGCCTGGCAGAGCCCCGAGAGGAGACGCCGTTCGCACTCAGGCACAAAACGGCATGATGATTGCCCTGGCAATGCAGACAGGGCCGTCGATGCGGACAGTCTTGCTGGAGGTGCCCTCCCAGACATGACCAGCACCAGCGGCGCTCCTTGGCGATAGTTCGCCTCGCTGGAACCGGCTTACCTAATAATTTCGGGCACGACGTTACCCGATGATCAGATGCTCGACAATAGGAGCAGGGGGGGATTGACGACGACTTGCCTGGAGGATTCAGCCTCTCACTGGGCACAGCTCGTAAGTCGTCAACGGTGCCCGCCGCGCTCTCTATCTGCCGGCACTGCTCATCCAAAAACCGCAGCAGGTCATAGAAGGGCGGAATATAGGAGGCCTCGTCCCCGCCGTACCTCTCCTCAAAATGGATTCGAAGGTCGAGAGGTAGACGGGACAGCACGATGCGGAGCAACAAAAAAGCCCATTCGCCCACTGGTAAACCCAGCCGCCTCAACGTATTACAGGCCACCAAGACTGGATCCAACAGGTCCGGACGCAGTCTGGCCCGGTCACTAAGCAGCGGGAGGCTTAGAAGCTGCTTAACATGCTCGTCTGCAATTCGCCGGACGTTGGCGTATCTTCTGGCTAGGAGGTCCCGAGCAGTCTGGTAGGCGTCGTCCGACAATTTCAAGTGGCCGACGACGCCCAGGGCCTCCCCCTCCAGTGAGGCCAGGAGGTACGCCATCTTTTGGCTCGGGGTCAAGTCACTCCGGGCGTCCACTAGGCTGTCGAAAAGACCAACGAAGGTCAGCCATTCGGAAAGGACCCCGGAGAACTTTGGCAGGTCCAGAGTTGGGAGTCGTCCCAACAGCTCCGGCTGAAGCTGCTTCAGAGAGGACTCTGACAGGTTACTAATCCGAGCTTCACGCGCCTCCTCGGCATACCTGCCTTCAGCCTCGATCAACTCGTCCGTGAGCCACAAGAACTGCTCATAGTCCGCGAAGCAGGAGTCCAGGACTCCCTTCTCCACATCCGAATCCTCGAGCTCAGCGTAAGCCTCCTCCACTGCGGCCCTTCGAGCATCCACCTGCTCGAACCGCTTCATCAAGTTATGGACCCTATCCGGTCGACCTATCAAAGCATGGGCGCTTGTGGCCCAGCGTAGCTCAGTCCGCAAACAACGGATCAGTAGCTTGGGCGATGTCATCACTATTAAAGACAAATTACGACGCGGCTTGAGCACAGTTTACAAAGATAACAAATAAAAAATACAACAAAAAATTAACAGTTAATAAATGCAGTTCCTATCAAATCGCGTTGAATAGAAATTACACAAATACGAATTACTACGTATCAACCAAATACAAGTTAGCACAAAAGAAAAGACACAAATCAAATTGACAAATAACAAATACTAGTGCGATCAAATCAAGTTAAATTCAAATTGCGCAAATACAAATTACTACTCTTTAGTTCAAATACAACTTACAGTATAAACGAAGATACACATCACGGTCGATCAACAAAAAATGCCTAGCTCGGAAATCGACCCTTCGATAAGTAATCCACTACAACTATCCGACAACGATAATTAACCGATTACGTAAAAATAACCATCTACCTACATGACGTATATCTCTAGAAAAACTCCCGCTTGCGCAACCTAGGGCGCGGCTTTTCAAATTACCCTCTAACTAAAAAAAAGGCAAGCAACAAAGCAACAAAGGAAAATAATTCTATTATTACGTACAAAAAAATATTTTTACGTATTACGGACGGGCGTGATTGTAGATGCAAATTAAACCAATCACACCAACGCTCCCTGCCACCAAAATTGTTTAATGTTTATCAAACACTATTGTCGGGATCGACCGGGAATCGAACCCGGAACCACGCTCTGCTACCAGTTTGTTACGGCCTACGGTTGCTCCCTTAAAGGATCCAATCCCCCGGGGCCCATCAGCAGAAGACTTCCCGAGCAAACGTAGGTCGGGCCTCCTAAGGCCACGTGGAAGTTCTCTAATTACACTAAATATATGGGGGAGCGTTATACTACGGCCAGTCGACCGGAAGGAATTTGGCGGAGTTCACTTACCTCTATCCAAGGCGACTGGTTCCTCCGGAGTCGGTCAGGTCGCATGTGGTTGTGTAGTGCAAGGGAAAGAATGGTGATGTGGTGTGTATCTGGGTGTGACTGATGGTGATTGAACCTAGACCTTAGCCGTCGGCAACAGCCCGAGCGTCGACACCGCTCCAACTTGAGGGGGCCTTTCGAGGTTATCCACAGTCACTTTCTTGATTCACCACAATGCCAGTCACTTAACTCTATCGTACTATTAACTAGCTTACAGAAGCCACTAACTATCGCGGGGTATAAGGTTACCGCACAAAACACGCCCGGAGTTTCTGGGTCAAAGGTCACTACCGTTTCGCGTGGCAATAGATAAGTTCTAAATAAAGAGGCCGCACTAGCTTATATTGTCGAATGCACTTATACAGATTCTGAGTCGGACCCAATAAGTCCCGGGAAAGGCTATCCAAACAGGGAATGCGCGTTATAATTCCTAGACAGGATATTTACTAGACGCCCTAACTATTCCGCGGTTCCCGCACAAAATTAACAGCGTGCAAACATTAGCACATCTGGCAGATGACTGACTCGCTTGCGACCCGCGCGCCACTGCCACGCTCGGAAGAACTTCAAACCGGAATTGCGCCGAGCCGAGTGACATCTGGTGTCGATTCCGACAACAGAGTTTTGCGCGAACACCCTGAGTTAATGACATCGAAACAATAACCTTTTGCATCAATTTAGATAACAAAACAGCTCCACATAATTCAAGCCGTGGCAATGTAATACGTTTCTTCTGTGGGGCTAGCTTTGTTTTCGCTGCTATGAGATGTATCCTGGCTTCCTTATGCTCATTATAGGTTTTGATGTAAACTACGGCCGCATAAGCCTTTTCTGACGCATCTGCGAAGCCGTGTAGTTGTACTGAAGATTGAGTATTGCCGACCCATCTCGGAATTTTAATTTTACTTATGTTCTTTAATTCTTCCTTTAGTTTACTCCACTCGTGTTGAATATCTGGTGACAATAATTGGTTCCATTCCGTATGCTCACTCCAAAGTCGTTGAAATAGCAGTTTTGCTTTTATTGTACTCGGAGATAACCAACCGAGCGGGTCGAAAAGCTTCGATATGTTTGACAGCATGGAGCGTTTTGTATCGGGCTTTTGCGAATTCTCAATCTTATTGTCAAATATAAAAATATCAGAGGATGGATGCCAACGCAACCCTAATGCTTTAGTTGATGATGATGAGCTGTTGTTGAAGTTAACAGTAGAGACATTAATTTGGTCGTTAGATAAATCTTCCAGGAGTCGAGGTTCATTGCTGGACCATTTTCTCAAGTTGAAACCGCCTCCTCGTAATATATCAATTAATTGGCGTTGTGCTTGCTTTGCTTCCTCAATCTTGTTGCTACCATATATCAAATCATCAACATAGAATCTCTTCTTCAAGATCTCAGCTGCTACAGGGTAAACGTCAGCGTCATCACTTGCTAACTGCTGCATCGTTCTGAGAGCCAAGTAAGGTGCAGCTTTCATACCATATGTGACGGTGCATAATTGAAATTCTTGTATAGCGCCTCGTTCGTTCCGCCATATTATCTTCTGGAGTTGCTGGTCATCCTCTTGTACCTTGATCATACGATACATCTTTTCGCAATCTGCTTTATATACGTATTTGTAAGCACGCCAACTTAATAATAATTCCAGTATATCACGTTGCAGTTTAGGGCCGCACTCCATTAAGTCATTCAAGCTAAAGCCAGTCGATGTTTTTTCCGATGCATTAAAAACAGCTCGTAATTTTGTAGTGTTAGAGTCAAATTTTAGGACCCCGTGATGTGGTAAATAACATTCTAGAGATTTAGTCTCTACTGCCGGTTTCATATGGTTCATTGCAATATACTCATTCATGAAATGGTTGTACTTTTCACATAGCTGCGGATCTTTTTCTAGCTTTCGCTCTAATTGCTTGAACTGTGCTACAGCCTTTAGTTTCGAGTGACCTAATTGCCTTTCAAAGCCTTTCTTCATGGGTAAACGTACTTCATACACTCCACTTGATAATCTTTTAGTCGTTTTGATATAATAATCTTCACAAAATTGTTCTTCTAAAGTTAATGAACGTTCATGTTCCGATATGTCTTCCATTTCCCAATAATTCCAAATGTCTTCGATATTATTGATGGTAAAATAACAGTTGAATGTTTTCGTCGTAGAACCAGACAATATCCAACCCATCTGTGTTTGCTGTGCTATTGGTTGGCATGATGAACCCTTTAACAACCCATCCATGATGATTTCAGCATAAACTTTAGCGTCTAAAAGAATATCAATAGGCTTTGATATATTGTATTCAGGATCCGCTAATTGCAAGTGTTGTATGTGTGGCCAATTTTTGTTCTCGAATGAAGTCACGGGTAGGCAGTTAATAACTTTGGACATTATTAAAGCTTCTGTAGAGAATGCATAATCGGTCGATAATGATTTACAGTGCAATAATACTTTTCCTCGGCTTTTGCTTGGCAAAGTACCAATACCGGTGACAGATGCATTGAAGTTTTGACGTTTCAGCCCCAACCTTTGCGCTGCATTTTCGGATATAAGGGACGTTTGTGACCCCTGGTCCAGAAGTGCGCGCAGTGTGATGTAAGAGCCATCTGCTGCCCTTACTTGCATCTTGATTGTGGCAAGCAATATTTCGTCATCATTTCCAGCCACGTGGTTCGATTGTACATGTGGTTTCGTGCCCTGCGACTTCGAGGCCGTAGTCGTCATGTTCGCCGAACTTGCATTATTAGCCGCCTTTGTAATATAAACGTCGTGCAATAAGGTGTTATGTTTCTTGTTGCACTCCTTGCATCGTTTTTCAGAATTGCATTCATATTTATGCACGTATAAACAGTTTTCGCATATGTGTAGTTTCGAAATGGTATGTAATTTCATTTCAGGTGTCATGACTTCGAATCTTTTGCATTGAAACAATGCATGATTTTGTTTGCATAAAGGACAAGTAGGTATAAATTTGGAGTTTACATAAAATGATTTTTTAAATGATGTATCTCTATTCTCATAAATTGCAGGTTTTTGGTAATAACGTTGTTTGAATTTTGACACATGGTTATTTTTATTAAAATTCGATGTTTCGACTATCTGCTCTTTTCTATTCATTGGCTCTAGGGCTGTAAATTTGGCTTCCAAAAACGCCATAAACTCATCCAAATCAGGTAGTTCCCGTGGGGCTTTTCTTGACTCCATATAATCACTGTACGTTGTTGTATCTAATTTCTTTGCTACAAGGTGTACCAGAATCGGATCCCAAGTGCTAGTGTCAATCCCCATATTGAAAACACCATGAATGCATTCCATTGATATATCGTGGAGTCGTTTGAGTTCTGTTGATGATTGTTTTTGGATGTTAGGTTGATTTATAAGAGTTTCAATGTGCTTCGTAAAGAGGACTTGCTGATTATCATAACGATGAACTAATATTTTCCACGCGGAGTCATAGTTTTCTGAAGATATATGCAAGTGTTGTATTAGGCGCTCGGCTTCACCTCTAAGCTTACCCTTTAAGTGCTGCATTTTTTGTGCCTTAGTCATAGAAGGATTGTTGTGAACGGCTTCTTTAAACAGGTCAAAAAATGTACTCCATTGGATATAATTCCCAGAAAACGTAGGTATTTCTATTTTTGGTGTAGTTAGGTGTACATAGTTTTGAGATGTTACTTTTTTGTTCAGTAACCTATTCATGTTTTTAAACTTGACTTCCATTTCCTCATATTCCTTGTCATACTCTAAATCGGAACCTTCGAGAATATTGTCAATCTTCAAGTGAGTTTCTTCGATGTTGCTCCAACGATTTTGAAGGTTTCTTAACTCATATTCTAACTCCCATTTCTCTTCGATGTTTTCTATGTCTAAGTTCTCAGTTATTCTCGAAAATGCTCGAAAGTTAGTTCGCTGCAAACTTAACAATTCTTTAGCTTTCTCAAGGTCAACCTGGGTGGTATTATCCTTTGTCGTTTCGTCCTTTGATTCATATTCATACATAGTCATCATTTCCCGCGTTTTGCTGTACAAATGTTCATACACAAAAAAAATGTCCCTTGTAAAATATTCGTGAGTCTTGTCTGCTAATGTCGATAATTGTTCGTTGTTGCTTTTGAATTCGAGCCAAAGGTCATCCAAATCTTTGATCCTCTTCTCTATGTATTCCTTAGTTTTTCTTGACTTCGGATCCTTTTTGAAATTGGTGTTAAGCTTTTTGATCTCGTTTACGATTTCAAACTGTCTCTGCAGTAAGGCTTGCATGATAATAAATTATTAATTGAATATGTAAGCTGCAAGTAAACACTGATGGAACTGTACCTTCCAAGCGTCGGGTCCACTTAGTGCGTTCGTGTGCTCAGCACAGTATGTATGCGCCTTCTCAATTCGACTGGTGAGACCCGCTTGTGGGAGGCCAGACGAACCGATTCGCCACTGTACCAAAACACTAAACACTAAGGTAGTAGTCGAAGGACCAAAATGTTTGTGTAACTATGCAAATATGTAATGCAGTGCAATGCAAGATTAAATGCTGTTAAGGAGTACCACTCAAATATTGAGATTGTAGGATGCAAAATAAAACACTGTTAACTGTAACGCCTTGCGAATGGTACTGAGTTTATTATAAAAGAAAACATAATCTGTACAATGCATTAAAATGACGTCAAACACGAGCCCGCGCTCCAATTACGCTAACATATAAAAATGTACGGGTTTACTCGTACAGTAATTATTATAAATCCATATAGTTAATTTTATAATAATTACTTACTAGAATTAATTATTATGATACCTACCTATTATCTAATTACAAGATTTCTTGCGAGATCAGGATAATGTATTCGTGTCCATTCTGAGCACCCGGAAACTTATTTTATTCTTTGAAACATGTACTCTGTGGCGGCAATCAAACAGTGTCAAATGTAGTGCGTGTGGCGCGGCGGCGACGATTAAGTATACGATATCAATAGTAGCCGCCGGCACGTGTATCTTGACCTTGTACTTTCGAATAGCTGCACAATTTCTTTGACAGGTCAGTATCACACCTTTGATGACGCCGACAACAAGACGCCGCGCACCATCAAAGTGCCGATGGTCAAAACTAGTGATGCACTCTTTTTTCTTTTAATGGATATTTTCATTCGCTATGTATATTTATGGTATTGTTCGTAATGCGCATAAGTCCAATTTTCCAATTTTTCTTTCATAATATTTTTTGCGTCTCATAGAGTCCCTAAGCGTATACCCGAACTCCTTTACTCCCTGAAACGACACTTATGCTAAGATCTATAGACCGTACTCTGACTTTGCTCAGACTTTACTTTCGAGCTAAGACAACGTCGGTATTTATAGGACTAACTTCTAAATCGTGCTGAGTGCGCGCTAAGCAAAGCCTAAGTCAACGCAATCGACGACTTACGAAAAACTCAAGATATTATCCTAACAAAAGTAATGGTCCAAAATTACTTTACACTCTCAGAGCAACTGAAAACTCTTTAACTTTGTCGTATTTTTTCAAATGCAATGATGCCACTTTAGAGAGAACTTCATGCAATTAAGGAAATCGTAAGACTAAAAATTTAACAATAATGCTGCTATAATTTCTTTAAAAATAGAAAAAAAAAATATTGACAATATTTTATCATAATAAAATGATTTTGATTGAGGGTTGATGAAGGTTGGGTGCTTTTTTACTTCGATAAAAATATATTTTAAAAATAACTCAAAGGGAAAATTAGAATTGTCCATGGCTACACAATAAACACCATAATTTGGTCTGTGCCGTATTCTACGTTCTGCTTCTGCATAGTTGTTGTTTTGGTTAGCTTTCTTTAAAATATAACGATATCTCCCTAGTTTCGACCGGCTTGCTTAACTGATTTTGTACCTTCTTTTACGACTGACCACGGCTACCTGTTCAACGGATTTTGTACCTGCTATACCACTGACCCACGGCTATTCTCTTACGGACTCCGAAGCCCTAAAATGGAAAATACAAAAAAAAACAAAAGCCTTACTCGGAATATGAAAAACAAGTTTTAATACAATTAGTTCAAGCCAAGATCGGTGTGATCGAAAACTGAAGGACAGACGGCGTTTCGCTTAAAAAGAAAAGTGAAGCTTGGGAAGAAATTACCTCTCTATTCAATAATTCGAACGTGACACAAATCGTAAGTAAAATTAACTAAATAATTCATATGTGTAATAATTAAAATGTTTTTAGTATATCTTCATACCAGTCGTTTGAATTAATTGGCGTCATTTTCGTGTTTATGCTAAAGTACCTTACTGATACTATATGCACATGCAGAGGCACTCAAATAAGTTGAACTATAAATTCTTGCTACAGATACTTACATTAAATACTTACCCCTATAATAGCTCTAAGCTGTGCCATGTGAAACATTGACATTTGACACCATTTCTAATATTTATCTACTATTAATTTTCAGGCTGATACTAAACAATTAAAAAAGATGTGGCAAAATTTAAAAACCAAGGCCAGGGATGCCAAGACTCTGGAGGCCCAAAGGAAAAGGACAGGCGGAGGACCAGCTCTGTCAGATATGGGACCTTTGGAGTCTCAAGTAATAGCTGTCATGCCAAATGTTTTACCATCCATCAACATAGAAATTGACAGTGATACAATTGCTACCGGTAAGTTAAACATCAAAAAATGTATTATTAATGGCAACAGATTTAAAAAATACTATATATATGACAAGCTTTTGCCTGTGATGTCAGTGTCAATTTATTAAAAAGCCTGTTTAACTTGAATTAAAGTAACCAAGATCTTTCCTTGCTAAGTCCTCTGGCCGAAATTGGTTCAGCCATTTTGAAGATATTCCATGACTAACAGATATACAAAATCTGGTATTTAAGTTTTATAGATAAATTAAAGAATATTGAATCGCTTTTAACTTTCAAAACAATATACCTATTTATTTTTTTACCTGCCACTTATGCCTACACCTACCGTATGGTTTTTATCCAGTGTTTGATAATAAAATTAACAGATGGATTGGATATAATAATCCATAGTTACATCAAATATGTATTTTTATTAAATAAACTAGTAGGATGCGGCAAGTAAAGACTGTGTAAGAACCTCCGAAGGAGGTGGAGTTATAGCAGAAATAAGAATTTGTAATTTTTTTGTTTTTGGCCATTTTGACCCCCTAGGTGTGTAATGAAAACTTTTTGCCCCTATTCAACCATGACCATCATGACATCCTCTACATGATAGGCTATTCAAACTGACTATCTCCAAAGTTTGAGTCAGCCCCCAACCTATTTCTAGTCTTTACTTCCAATAATTAACTCATAAGTCATGATAGGTTTTACTTACCGTTTAGCACTTTAAATTTAAATGATTTATCCACTCAAATATTATTAAGAGTCCAATAATGAATAGTATTTATTTAATCAGTAAGATGACATAATATGTGCTTGTAATTTCACTTATAACATTGTATTTCTATTTCCAGGTAGTACCCTTGGACTAGACAACGACGAGCAAATGTGGCTCCCAAAGAGAGCTCGTATGTCTGATATGGAGCAAAATAATAATATAGATATAGAATTCATAGATGACGTACAAAAAAAAGCCCAAAGCCGAAACAGGGAAAACAGAAAAAAACTTTTGATGAACTGAAACAGGAGCTGATACTACAAGAATTAGAAAATAATAAGAAGAGACATGAGGATGAAAGCAGACGGGCTGAAGAAAAATATTTAAAAGAAAATGAATTTTTAGAAAAAAAAACGAGCTTTAGAGTTAGAAATTTTAGAAATAAGAAAAGAAAAAGAAAATATTTAAAAAAATAAAGCAATAAATGAATAAAATAAGTTTTGTTTTACTAAAGTTTATTTCTTAATTATTTAGTTAAATTGTGCTATTATAGACTGTCGATACGCTAGACCTGCAGTGGATGATGTTTCATTGTTTGGTCTTTCAGGAACTTCCGGTATATGATCATTATCACCATCGTCATAAGCATCCCCACTCTGAATACCTATGTTGTGCAATACTGCACAAGCTACAATTATGTTGCTTGTATTAGTGAGCTTAGAACGTAGGCCCAACTGTAAGCATGGAAATTTCTTTTTCCATACTCCAAAAAACCTCTCAACTATATTACGGGTTCTTATTTGAACATAATTGTATCGGTTTTCTGCTCTTGTTACTGGAGTTATAAGAGGTGTTAAAAGGAAAGGAAGAGAGGGATAACCACTGTCACCTACTAAAACTCCTTGCAAATTCCCGCTTAAGAATCTAGCGTAAGCTTGAGAGTTTCTAAATATTCTGCTATCATGTGAACTGCCAGGCCAGCGGGTTACTAAATCAAAAATTTCCATGTTTGGGCCTACAATAGCTTGTACATTAATAGAGAAATATCCTTTACGATTTCGGTATATTTCAGAATGGGAGATACCTCTGGGTCTATTTATTTTAATATGTGTGCAGTCTATAGCGCCAATAATGTTGTTAAATCCATGCTGAATATTGGATCTTCCTAGTTCTTCAAATTTTCTTTTTACCACATTCATACTTCTTGGGAAATGTATATACCTTGGTAATAAATTGCTCAATTGTCTTGATACATTATTTATTATAAGACATACTGTGGATTGGCTTATGCCAGTCAAATCACCACACACCATCTGGAATATCAAGGAATATAGGTATTACTTATTATGTATAAAACATACTATATACATAACCAATGGTAACTTCTGACTATTCGAAAGAACTTGTAAAAGTTCAATTGAATAAAAATTCTATTCTATTCTACAAAACAATAATTACCTGGAAACAGCCTGTAGCATAAAACCTTAATGCAATAAGTAATTGCAGTTTTGGAGAAATCGGCAAGCCTCTATTGTCCAAATGCTTTAAATTGGCAATTATTAAAGGTAATATCACCTTTAAAACAGTGAGTTTAGTGAAACGGTATCTTCTTCTAAATTCATTTTCGTCATACAGCTTGAAAGGGTTTTGGTTGTATTCATTCCGAACATAGAATTTAGGCATGCGCCGAAAATTTATATCTGCTG
The DNA here is from genome assembly GCA_963668995.1 of Parnassius mnemosyne. Lineage (NCBI taxonomy): Eukaryota > Metazoa > Arthropoda > Insecta > Lepidoptera > Papilionidae > Parnassius > Parnassius mnemosyne. Next base: position 722,520 of record CAVLGL010000002.1, read on the forward strand.
AAGTTCCCAATCTATCTATATTTTCTAAAGTAGATAGAACTCTATCTATATTGTCCATTATATCACAGAAAAGTCCAAAGATTGTCGGGTCCAAATGTCTGAAGCGTAGGTCGAATCGGTAGGTAGAATCGGGAGTCCAAGTTCCAAAGCCAGTCGTAATAAAAAGATCAGGAGATTAAAATATATATAAAAACTTAAAATGCGCACAATATCAATAAACCAAAAGCTTCACGTTAGAAAATAGAAACAGTGATTTTGATTTGACAGCGCGCGCGAACGGGTGATCAAACGTTCGGTTTCTATCTCATATTTTTAAACTAAAATGAGTTAAATGTACTTTTATCTCTCTTTAAATTCGCCTGTTTTCTACTTCATGTAATAATAACTTATTTATGATATACAATTCGGACTATTTTCGGTTTTTAAATATATAATTTTTTTATTTTTATTCAGTAAAATCAATAAGATAATGCGTGGAATAAATCATCCAAAAATTTTTTGACAGCCTGAGCCTTAGCATAAGCTTAGCACAGTCTTAGCCCGATACAACTATAAATTCGGAATCAAAGATTATGCTAAGCATATACTCAGCTAAGTTTTTCGTAAGCTAAGTCTGAGCAAAGTCCAAGTACGATCTATAGATCTCAGCCTTAGTCCTAACTGCAAGACGCAAGAGTCTCGCAAGCTTAGTCTTGTTCTTGCGCAAATCTTGCACGGTCAGTCTTGGTCTTGGTCTTGCTAAAAAGAGGCGGTCTTGTTCTTGGTCTTGGTCTTGCAAAAATGCAAGAACAAGACCAAGACTGCAAGACCAAGACCGATTATGGGCAACACTAACGCACATGTACGCTCGCATGCACGCACGTTCAGATATCACATTACACGGATAAAAAGAATAATGACTCTATATTCTCTATACAGAGTTCTTTTTCAAAGAGTAGCCAAATTTTAAATATAAGTTCAAATACAAAAAAATTATGATATACCTAAGATCAGTTAAAATAATGCATTACCACGCATTTTTAATTTAAAAGATAAAAATACAGAATGTTTGAGATTTTTCTTTATTAATTTATTTTTACCATTTGCATAAATTACTTATTTGAACCTTTTCTACAAATTTGGCCGGTTATTGCAAAATAATTCTGTATAACTTCAGGGTAATACTTGAAAAAAAAAATGTCTCAATGATATTGCTATCGTCAATAATTTGATATATTATACAGATAAATACAGCACAACTAAAAGAAAAACTAAATCTCTTTCTATTGCTGTAACTATTTATTTTTCATATCTATTAAATTTGTTTCATGGTATCACTCGATACCGTTTCACATACCTATATATATATATTTGCAAATTACACATTATTATATATTTGTATTTTGTTTTTTCAAACTGACGTGATTAAGTTAAATTTAAATAATATATAGTTCCTTAGGATAAGTATTAAAAGTATTACAATAAAAACTAGTTTGATAAATATTTTGTTAGTTAATAAAATTATGGCAATTAAAATTCATAATGCACTTATAATATAGGAGAGTGTTGTGTTAGTAAATGTGTGTAAAATTAAAACTATCTTTCAGATTAATAACAAGTTCGAAACCAAAGTTGACGTGTGATTCAATATTGTGTATTTTTGTATTAAATATGTATTTGTTATGATAGCTGATTAGTAGATAACATCACAGTACAAATATATAACTATAGCGGTAAATCAACGTCATACAAATGTCTGGATAGATGCACGCACACAGACAATGCAGCCGACAGTGCTAGTAACCCATTGTTCGGTGTTTGATTGGCACAATTTTCTCAGTTCGTGCAAATATTTAATTTTTTTTAATTATTATATGTCGGTGTTTAACCACTTGTTGATATAATCCACTCATTTGCTTTATATGAAATCAATAATGTTTTCCTGACCGAATTTCGGTCACAGCGGCTAATAGACGTCAACGTAGCCTAACTGTCAGCGCAGGCCAGGATTATAGTGCCCGAGTGTATACGCATGCACAGGTGCACTCTTTTTTCCCTCATTCTTATAGTTTTTTTTTATAGTAAAAGGTGACGCGTACAGTCCAACTAATGGTAAGTGGTTGCTGTGGCCTATAGACATCTACATCTATCCTTTATTACAAATCAAAATGCAGATGCGTTGTCACCCGTGAGGATTAAAATGGAATGCCTCGTATCCAGTAAGAAGGGTCTTCGGTTCTCTACACTCACCATACGAAACACAGCAGATTAAGCTGCTATTTCACGCTCGTATTTTGTGAGAGCGTGGTCCTTCCCCGGTCGAGCCGAGCCATTCGTGCTACAACTATACTACTAATATAGCTGCAGCATGACTCTACCACGTATAAAAAGTCTGGAGTCCGGAGAGAGATTAGGCGCAGGAGCAACGGTTTTACGTGGTTTCCGAGGCACGGAGGTGAAACACCGCCAACGTCCTGAGTGTATTGTAATATTAGAATGGGGTCGATAGTGTTGAGTTTGCGAGGTGGATGTGCGGCGGTCGTGTCGGTGAGCAGGCTGTGTCCGCAGCTGCACCGCGAGCTGTACGCGCTGGCGCGAGGCGGCGGGTGGGGAGGTGCGGGGTGCGGGGCGCGCGGCCGGCCCGTGTCGCTGCAGGCGCCGCGCGCCGCGTCCCCCGCGCCGTGCAGGCGCCGCCCCGACACCGTGGTGTTGCACCACTCCGCGGACCGCGCGGTACGACGCTGGACGCTGGACGCTGGTGTGCTGCGTGTGCCACTAAGTCCAGCTTGCAAACTGCGTTGTGCTGTTGTTGTTGGTTTTGCCGTGTGCCCAGCTTTTGCTAGTGTTGTGTGTCGTACTGTAAAATTAGCATTTCATTTTATGCGATAATTATGTTTCTTTCATTTTATTATAATAGTTCGGGGAAAAAGTTCCTTCGTGTTTTGTTCACATAAAATGGAGAAAAATCTCTTTGGTTGTACTGTTTATATCTGGCTGGTTTTAAAATCAATACATATGGGACATTAAGAAAGAGAAAACTAAAAAGTATAAAAAAATTTTCCTGCGATTTTCAATTATTTTTCTGTTTGCCAAATAAGTGAATCTAACAAAAAAATTCAATACATTTTGAAGTTTTATTACAAATAAGGGAATCAAGCCGCAAAAAAAATTATGACTTTTATAAACCTACCGCAGTGCCAGTAGGAGTAGCATAAAGTTGGCTCAAACGTTTTCCATCCGGGAATTTTGATGTAAAAAATGTAACTCACTCCTCATACGGATAAAATCTATGCCATTTTTACAAAACTACAGCAAAATCAGCATATTAGTACTTGACCACAAAAACAGTTTTGACCTATTTGAAAAAGTGTGGCTATACAAAAAAGCTCGATATTTGGGTACCACACGAACTCACTGAAATAAACCTTATGAATCGTGTACTCACTTGCGATTCTCTATTGAAACGTAATAAAACCGAACCATTTTTGAAAAAATAAGTCACTGGTGATAAAAACTGAATCACCTACGACAAGATCGTGCGAAAAAGATCATGAGCAAAGGGTAGTCAAACTCCACAGACTGTAGCGAAACCCATCCGGATTAACACGCAATAAGATGGTGCTGTGTCTATGGTGGGATTGGAAGGGCATCGTTTATTATGAGCTTTTACCGCCGGGCAAAACCATCGATTCGAATCTCTAGCCAACAACTAATGAGAGTCAAGCAAAAAATTGAGGAAAAATGGCCGGAATTGATCAACAGAAAATGAGTGGTCTTTGATTATGACAACGTCAGACCACACACCTTTTTGGACACTCAGCAAAATTTGAAGAACCTGGTTGGGAAGTGTTAATGAATCCACCATATAGTATTGACTTTGCACGCCCAGATTTTCACCTGTTTCGGTCTCTTTAGAATTCTTTGGGTAGTGTTAGGTTAATAGCAAGAAAGGACTGTCAAAACTACTTGTCGCAAGTTTTTAATCAAAAATTTCAAAATTTCTACAGATCCCGTATCTGTAGAATTATGGTAACATAAACCTACAAGTTATCGAACAAAATGGCACATACAGGGTTATTTTTCAAAGACTAGCCAAATTTAATAATTAACTTCAAAATATAAATATCTACTGATATACAATTATTGCCGTTTTTAAAAATACGCGTGTTTAAGATTTATTTGAAAATTTTGATTCAGGTTTCTACATTTATTTGAAAATATCCGAAATGGAATGTGATTTATGGGCAACAACTAAAGCATACGCGAGCTCGTATGTGTACGAGTTAATGTACGAGGCTTTTGCCTACTGTTTACTTCGTTAATGTCACGTTGTAGAAAAGATAAAGAGCTAGAAAGCCGATGATAGGTTGGCGCGTTTTAAAAAACGCTTACTCAGGCGGTGTGAGCGTAGCGTCTAGCGTTGAGGGCGTTTAAAACTAGGCACTAGTGCGATAATAAGCAGTACGAAAAGTGCCGAGTATTGCCGACCTTTGCCGACACCAACATCGCGTCGGCGCATGCGCCGTTCTATTCGGCGTAATATGTTTATTAACATTATTTTACTACTTAAATATGCAATCACTTAAAATAACACTAACCACTCACAAAAATGTTTTCGAGGTGGAGCATCGTTATTATTCAGTGCTTGTTTACATTGGTAATGAAACGTAATCCAGAAGAATTCATTACTTTCCACATGTACTGTCTAACTCTGAACTCGAGCTGCATCATTGGTGCTAGCGCGGAGGTTCGATCGAAAAACTCGATTACTGCGTTTTCGACAGCCGGGTTTATTACTAAATGACCACCTCGATGTGACAGAGTGGTGAACTGTCCTAAGTCTAACAGCCTTTGGTTAGCTGCAAAAATTGTTTTCTGATTGGTGGTAGACGTGCGTTAATTCATTGTCTTTGCAAATGCGGTAAATACTGTAATATCTTAACATTTCATGGTATTCCTAGTTCGAATATTTTCGTTTCATCACGTCATTGGTAATGCTACGTACGTAATGAGGTCACGGTCGACACTGTCAGCTGTCGGCCGGGCGTGCGGACGTATGTACTTAGTGGTGTAACGGTAAATAGAAGGAAAGAGCGGGGGAGAATGTGTGCTTGTGTAAAATAGTATGCGTTAGATATTTATGAATGAAAATCAGTTAAAATAATGCATTACCACGCATTTTGAATTTAAGGATAACAATGACAGAATGTTTGAGATCCTTTTTAATTAATTTTTCTTCACCATTTGCCTATATTACTTGTACTGAACCATATCTGCAAATTTGGCTGGTTATTGCAAAATAACCAGGTATATATTATAATTAAATGTAATTAAACAGAAAATATTGTCTTGAATTTATTTATAAAATACGAAGAAACTCCCCGACCTAATACGTTTTTAATGGGACAGTAGCCTAATGGTAGGATGCAAACAGCAAACTCAAAGGATGTGGGTTCGAATCCGTCATTCGACTTCGGTCATGAATCCTTCTTAATACAAACATTTTAAGCTTAACCGGAGTGATTGACGGGTATGTTAATAGCTTTACTAGTATTTTTTTTTAAATAATCTGTACGATCTAAACATTATCTACATTGTAGTTGCAAAAAAGATGTACATATATCTTTTTTTTAACCCCGAAGAAAACAGAGGAGTGTGTTATATGTTTGTAGTGTATCTGTGTATTTGTGTGACTGTCTGTGGCATCCATCTACTCCTGAACGGACGAACCGATTTTGATTAATTTTTTTTTTGAAAGGTTCCTTAATCGAGAATGTTTAGCTATGTTTCAAGAAAATCAGTTCAGCCGTTAAAAGATCATTAGCTCTTTTTGTTTCGGGGTTTTTGAATTTTTTTATTTTAGTTATTAATAACTAAGATATATCATTACTTTCGTATGATTATGGTTTTCTTTCGTGTGAACCTTTAATAATAATAATGATTGTAAAACTATTGTGTGTTTTAATACTTACAGCTTTTTGGACTTATAACTATTGTATAGCTTTTTGGATTTGTTTTATATTTTGCTTGTTTTGGCTACACTATTACTTATTTATTTATTTATTTTTATTTTATAACGTCTCTTGATATAATTTTGTTAATATCGTTCATAATAAAAATCTGTCTGTTTTAATGGACTTTTAGTATTTTTCATTTATTTATTTATTTAAAGGTAAGATTTCCATTTTTGCCATTTGTGACATTATTGTTAGTATATAAGATTTAGCTTAATTTTGTATGTTACTTGACTCCAGAGTCAGTAATTCCTTCATAGGGAAATATATACGCTTTTGCAACAGTCCCAGAAAATATGCGGGACTCATCTAACAAAAAGCTTAAAATGTTAATTAAGCAAAAATTGTATAGTAAGGGTTATTACTGCTAAAGAATACATGATTGATAATAACTCCTGAGAATGAGGTGATCGCCACCATGCTGTTTCTACATGTTTTCATACTTCATATATAAAAAAATTATATTGAAAATATTTTTTTAAAGTTGGTGACAGAGGTGTTTTTTCAAACCGGTGGTAAAGCTTAAATAACTTTCTATAAGTATTCCTATAAACTATATTGCATAAAAATGATTCTATTCTATTCTACGTGACCCGCCATCTAGTTGTTTTGTTGATGGATGTTTGTTTTGTCAATACTGATATAATAACATTAAGGTTATTTTCATGTTCGACAGATGCACAAAGAGTTACACCGGTTCGTGAAGGAGTCGGAACGCGGTAGCGCCGCACGGCTTGACAACAGCCGCTCCAAGCTCTTACGTTCGGAGAGCATCAACGAGGACAGTGTATTCGATTGCAGGATGCTTGAAACTGCGGCTCTTGACACTTCTGTGAGTTTCACCGCAATATCAATTGTTATAAATCGTAATTAATAAAATTATTGATTTATTCCTATGGCGGCGCTGTTGTCGCGCCACAAGCGAAACGCACCGAAACCTAAAACGCGCTATCAAAGTTCCACTGCGATATATATAGAACAGCTCTGTACTAACACAAGGAGCGTTGGCCTCTTACCGGGCTGAACAACTTGCCCGGCGGGAGATCTCACCTTTTCTTTCCATGGCCAAATTCCTATTGTGTTTAGAACCAAATTATCAAATACGACTTAGTTTTTAGGTATACAGAATGTCCGGTAATTAACGGATAACCTTAAAATGGCTTACAGTAGAACTAATGGCTGTTCAATAAAATATTCCTAGTGAGTACCCATGACATGCTTTTAAAAAAATACTAATATTTTTGTCACGAAATTTATATTCAAGGTTTTCAAAATTGATTTGCTAAGATAAAATAAAATAATGTGTCATCCTTAGTTTGTAGAGCACCTCCCGCATTCCATCAATTGCGTGCACTATCCCCTTTACCACTAATCCCAGTACCACTACTCCTAACACAACTATACAAGGATAGACTCACCGCTGTCGATAATACGACACGAGCTTAGCTTCTACTTGAGGCATGCTCAGGTGCAGTAGTCTGTGCGATGGCTGACCACTAAGAAGGCTGGTCTTAGTGGTATAATTTATTGTTGTACCTAATGTAAATTTAAACGAATTTAAAATTCGTGCAAAAATATATTTTTTTTAATTTATGCCTTCTTGGGTACTACTGGAGAATTTTCTTATTTTGTTCGAACAGTCATTAGTTCTGCTGTAAGGCATTCCAAGGTTATCCATTTATTACTGGACACCCGAAATATTTTTTTTTATATTATAAATAGGCTAACTCTTAACCTCCATCCGGCTCGAGGACAAAGATGAGGTCTACGATGGAGCGAGTTTACTCAGGAGAAGTCTGTTAACACGCACCTTGAAGAGGTTAAGCTCATATGCACTCGGAAAAACAGACGCCGGCAGAGCATTGCACTCCTTGGCTATGCGTATTATGAAAGTAGACTTATAGCGCTTAGTGCGAATATTCGGAATGTCAACCAAGTGTGGATGGTAACCTGCAGTACGTCTGGTACTACGATAGGAGAATGGAGATGCCGGTATGAGCTTATGAAGCTCATGGGCACACTCTCCGAAGTACAATCTGTAGAAGAACGACAAACAAGCAACTTGGTGGCGGTGAGCTAAGCTGAGCTTAGTTTCCACGAGCTTTTTGTCGCCGATAAGCCTCTTGGCTCTGCGTTGCACTGAGTCGAGTGCGGCAAGTTGATAATTTGCTGAGCCATCCCAAAGGTGACTGTAATGCTCCATGCATGTTCGGATTTGAACTTTGTATAAAGTTAGAAGCTGTCCAAGCGTGAAGTGTCGCTTGATCCTGTTTAAGATACCCAGTTTATGCCGCAGTTTGTGCTTTCGACTCAATATCAGCGCCAAAGTTGAGGTTAGCACTCAACTGTATGCCGAGATCATTAGTAACATCTTCATACGTACCTCGGAAAGTAGAAGTCAGATCGAACGGACTACGGTTTGTGAACAGACAAACCTGCGTTTTGGCGCCGTTGAAATTGACAAGATTGTCATCACCCCATTGGGAGACAAGACTTATCATTGGTCGCTTTTATCCGTTCGACCATGGCCTCTCTGAGTAAACGTATTGCTGCCCCTCGGTTTTTTGCACTGGACATGAATCTCTCTCTCTGTCTCTTTGACTGTGATGTCATCTGTATACCCAACAATACCTGGTAGAAGTAGGTCATTGATGTGCAGAAAGAAAAGTGTCGCAGAGAGAACAAACCCCTGAGGATCTACGGCATTAATATGCATTAGGTCAGAAGAGCAGCCATTTATGACTACCCTGATCGACCGTTCATTCAGAAAGTCAGATATTCAGTTGCAAAATTCGACGGGTATGCCGTAAACAGGAAGCTTAGTCAGTAGACTTGCTTGCCAAACCCGGTCAAAATTCGAGATATCGGATGAAACTGCTACAGCTTCACCGTTTTTCTTGATGGCTTCGCCCCAGAAGGGCGTGACATATATAAGCAGATCTCCAGTGGACCGTCCCCGACGGAAGCCATGTTGATGGTCACTGAGGAGGTCATTTGTTTCAAGATATGTCAGCAGCTTACTGTTCAATACCTAATTATTTTACGGAGTATGGAGGTGATGGCGATTGGTCGATAATTACAGGAATCGGCACGACTACTTTTTTCGCGTACTAGTTGCACATTGGCAAGTTTTCAAGTTTTCGGCACCGTTCGAGTTAGTATGTTGATTAGTGTGTTGTTACAGAGACACAATGAGCTGGAGCAGCTGTTGGCGGACGAGCGGGAGCGTTGCGAGGGGGAGGCGGGGGATGCGGAGGAGGTGGGGGAGGGTGCGGATGCTGCGTGCGAGGAGCAGCGCTGGGCGGGGCTGGTGGCGCGCGGCGTGGTGCAGTTCGCGCGCTGCTGGATGCGCTTCGTCATGGAGCGCTGCGAGCGCGGCCGCGGCCGCCGCCCACGGTACTCACCTCTCTGCTGTAGGTGGGGAGGCTGCGTGCGAGCAGCAGCGAGCAGCAGCGCTGGGCGGGTGCAGTTCGCGCGCTGCTGGATGCGCTTCGTCATGGAGCGCTGCGAGCGCGGCCGCGGCCGCCGCCCACGGTACTCACCTCTCTGCTGTAGGTGGGGAGGCTGCGTGCGAGCAGCAGCGAGCAGCAGCGCTGGGCGGGTGCAGTTCGCGCGCTGCTGGATGCGCTTCGTCATGGAGCGCTGCGAGCGCGGCCGCGGCCGCCGCCCACGGTACTCACCTCTCTGCTGTAGGTGGGGAGGCTGCGTGCGAGCAGCAGCGAGCAGCAGCGCTGGGCGGGTGCAGTTCGCGCGCTGCTGGATGCGCTTCGTCATGGAGCGCTGCGAGCGCGGCCGCGGCCGCCGCCCACGGTACTCACCTCTCTGCTGTAGGTGGGGAGGCTGCGTGCGAGCAGCAGCGAGCAGCAGCGCTGGGCGGGTGCAGTTCGCGCGCTGCTGGATGCGCTTCGTCATGGAGCGCTGCGAGCGCGGCCGCGGCCGCCGCCCACGGTACTCACCTCTCTGCTGTAGGTGGGGAGGCTGCGTGCGAGCAGCAGCGAGCAGCAGCGCTGGGCGGGTGCAGTTCGCGCGCTGCTGGATGCGCTTCGTCATGGAGCGCTGCGAGCGCGGCCGCGGCCGCCGCCCACGGTACTCACCTCTCTGCTGTAGGTGGGGAGGCTGCGTGCGAGCAGCAGCGAGCAGCAGCGCTGGGCGGGTGCAGTTCGCGCGCTGCTGGATGCGCTTCGTCATGGAGCGCTGCGAGCGCGGCCGCGGCCGCCGCCCACGGTACTCACCTCTCTGCTGTAGGTGGGGAGGCTGCGTGCGAGCAGCAGCGAGCAGCAGCGCTGGGCGGGTGCAGTTCGCGCGCTGCTGGATGCGCTTCGTCATGGAGCGCTGCGAGCGCGGCCGCGGCCGCCGCCCACGGTACTCACCTCTCTGCTGTAGGTGGGGAGGCTGCGTGCGAGCAGCAGCGAGCAGCAGCGCTGGGCGGGTGCAGTTCGCGCGCTGCTGGATGCGCTTCGTCATGGAGCGCTGCGAGCGCGGCCGCGGCCGCCGCCCACGGTACTCACCTCTCTGCTGTAGGTGGGGAGGCTGCGTGCGAGCAGCAGCGAGCAGCAGCGCTGGGCGGGTGCAGTTCGCGCGCTGCTGGATGCGCTTCGTCATGGAGCGCTGCGAGCGCGGCCGCGGCCGCCGCCCACGGTACTCACCTCTCTGCTGTAGGTGGGGAGGCTGCGTGCGAGCAGCAGCGAGCAGCAGCGCTGGGCGGGGGGCTGTTGGCGTACCGCCTCTCTATTTCAACTCTACACTCCCATGCCACCTTTGTACGCTCCCATCTCAAACCTCTATGATCCCATCACACCCCTCTACGCTCCCATCTCATCTCTCTACACTCCCATCATACCCGTCATCTAACCGCTCACATCTCAACTCTCACCTCTCCCCACTCCCATCTCACCCATCACATCGCCCCGCTTCCATCTTACCTTTCACGTCTCATCTCTCACCGCACCCATTTCACCTTTTACCTCTACCGTCTCTCATCTCACCTCTCACACCTCACCTCTTTCCGCTTCCATCATATCTCTTCCGGCTCGCATCTACTATATCACCTCTCAACTCCTACCAGTTATAACTCACCACCACGACTCCTTCCACTTTGAAATTGTACACATTTTACATTCGATAACTTGTTGTACCAATGGCTAAACGTTTGGCAAAGCGCTACATGGTCGACCGTTAAATTATTATTCTGAGTTTTTTTACGTGCAATTTATGTATATTTCTTCACACTGCAAAAAAAATATACTGTAAAAGTAAGGATTTTTCAAGTATCTGATGTAATGATACGACCACTTAGCCACGGCTTTTGAGTACTAACATCTATATATTATTTATGTCCATCATTGTAACCAACCTATTTGAATCTAGTGCTGAACGTACATACGCCTTTACAGGAACGCGCCAATTATTATGTAACTCTGAAAAAACTTGATAAGGTTAAGATAACCTCACTAGGCAAACGAATTGGTGAATGTAGGAGGACCGATACCGTCAGCTGCGCTATAGTTACAACAAGAAAGAATTCTTGCGGCCGTCAAAGACAAAGAGAATATCATCGTTAAATGCCAGCATGACATGGTTTCGACTCAGGGCTGAAAACACATCTGCATTATGATTCTAAATTGGGGAAAGATGTCGATGTCTATTGGCCACAGCATCCACTTACCATCAAGTGGACTGTGTGCTTGTTTGTCACCCTTATTTATTAAAAAATATCAAAATGCAAAAGCCTTGTCACCCCTACGACTAAGATGGAATGCCTAGTTTCCAGTAAAAAAGGGTCTCTAGTTCTCTACTTACTCCCTCTGGTTTTTTTTATAGGATAGGGTGACAAACGAGCACACAGTCCACCTGATGGTAAGTGGTTGCTGTGACCCATAGACATCTACATCTATCCTCGTTTGCGAATCAAAATGTAGATGCGTTGTCACCCGTGAGGACTAAGATGGAATGCCTCTTTGCCAGTAAAAAAGGGTCTCCGGTTCTCTACACTCACCATACGAAACAGCAGCGTTAAGCTGCTATTTTACGCTGGTTTTCTGTGAGAGCGTGGTCCTTCCCCGGTTGAGCCGACACATTCGTGCTACAACTATACTACTAATATGGCTGCAGCTTGGCTCTACCACGTAAATATATATCTTTCACGATCTTTCACGTTGTAGAGAGCATTTGCTTTAATCGTCACGCTTGGTAAGTGGATCGACATAATATACGTATGTTTGTTTGCAGATGGGCGAGTCAAGGTCTAGAGTTCCTCATGCTCGCCTGTGATCCGTACAATACGAAACATTTGAGCGACGAGGAGTTTGAGGTACGCTCTTTTATATAAAGTTGTATTTAACTTTAGACAATTATAAAGTTGAATAAAGGTATTAGTTAAAAGGCACGACTGGAATATGACAATGATGTGATGATAGGTTTGTAGTTGAAAATAACATTGCTTGAGTTAATGGGTGATGATTGTGTCATTCGATGAAATTGCAATGACAGTCTCTTTTTTATTGTATTTGCATATAATTCTAAGAAAATTTATGATGAATTTATAATTAAACTCCTTTTTTTTTAAAAGATAATAACAAATAAATTCGTTATCAATGGTAAAAATTCCTCTTGTCGTACTCGTGTAGTATCAATAGGTGTTTTCCCAGGGGTCAATTCTTGGCCCACTGCTGTTCTTAATTTATATTAATGACATACCTTATCTTGTTGGATACAATATAATATATGCTGATGACACCTTTTCAATTTTCAAACAAAAAGGGCAATCTATTAATTATAACGATATAAATAATGCGCTGTCAAAATTAGTAAATTCCTTTAATGCCAACAATTTGCTTTGAAACGACCATAAAACAAAATTTCACAATAACTAATGTTAAATATTCGAATATCAATGTGCTCTTAAATGAGGAGGAGTTGAGTTTTGTAGATACTACTATTTTTCTTGGAATTATTATATACGTGAAGCTCTTATGGGGGATATATCTAAATTAGCAAGCAGACTTAGTGCTGCAGCACCAATGTTGAAACAGCTTGATTATTTTATTTAGGTTACTTTCATAGCGTAATGTCTTATGGAATTTCGCTATGGGGTAACGCAACTGACATTGAAATTTGAAACCATGTTTGTTTTGCAAAAGAGGGCTGTACGGGCTATTTTTAACTTAAATTGTAACAAGTTCCTCGGAGAAAAATTAAAGAAATCAGCATATTAACATTAGCATCGCAATTTATTTATGCGAATGTAATGTACATAAAACATTAATAGCTTTGATCAGAACAATAATGTTCATATTTAAATACTAGGAACAAACATAACCTTGTAATTCCAGTTACTAGACTCCACAGAATAAGTAATTCATTTATGGGGAAATTTTTACAACAAAATCTTAGAAAATGTTCAAAGTTTGTCAATCAACAACTTTAAAAATTTTATTTAAAAAAATCAAAAAAATATCTTTATTTCATTACAACATGTATGAACTATACATACAAAAAAAAATGACAAACACAATAATTATTTAATGACATGAATGCAAAGAATAATTTTTTTACGAGAAATTAAAAATCTAACCAATTGGGACAACGTTATATTCATTGATGAAACATGGCTAAACGAAAAACACACTGTGCCGTGGACATGAACAGATGACACGTGCTCGTGAGAAAAGGTAAGCACCTCATAATTTGACATGTAGGATCTGCTGGAGGAGGATTTGTAGAAATTACAACTTCTACTCAAGTGATCACTGGTACAAAGTGATGGAGAAAATAAAGAAAATTGTTATGGACGACTATGAAAGGGACATTCATTTTGAATGCATTAAATAAAATCAAGTAATAATTAATGTAAACAACAAAGACGACGACGACAGCTCAACTAGTTGTAAGTGAAAGTGATTAAATAAATTTGTTTTTAATCTGGCGCAGACTTTAATTTATATAACTTCATCTCTAGAAATTAGCAGTAAGTAATAAATATGAAAAAACGGATAAATTTTCTGGTTTGAGTTATCTGTTTCTAATTTATTATATTATTAATCTAGATAAAACCAAAGAATCCATATCGATTTCTCTTAAGAAACGAATATTGTAGGTACCGATTTTCAGTTGAAATGCCTAGTCCAATAAATGTGGCAGCTGTCAGAAGGTATTTCTTAGATTTTGTGGAGTATAGTTGTCACTGTTGCGTATAGTGTTAGTTATTGTATTGTGAATTAGAGCGACGGAAGAGAGAAAAATAAGTTATTTTCAGTTGAAGTTAACATACAATTTATATATGTAAAACACGATATAGGAGAAAAGAATTAGGAAAAGAATGTTCTTGTAGTACGGGTGTTGTATATCGGTTGTGTGGCGTGCGCAGGAGCTGAAGCAGTTAATGGACGCGTGCATCTCGCACGTGATTGGTTCGCGACCCGCTCCTTACACCACGCTGAACGCCACGCCGAACGCCACGCTGCACGCCGAAACACCGCGTCGTGCTCGCCGAGTGCTGCACGTAAGTACCTACTAGGCGCTCACGCAACGCGTAACGCACCACTCGCTCACACACACCGTTGTGCTCATCTGGTACCATCATCCTACATCCCGCATAAATCTTCCCGTACCATTTAGTATCACACTGTACACCTCGTCCAGCACACTTGTTTTCTTTTAAAGGATATGCATGCGTTTTTTCGTCTTGCATATATAGTGAAGAAATAATGATATAGTCCTCAAAACCTATTTCATTCGTTACTAAATTGCATATCCATGGAGTATAAAAATGGTACCTGAATTTTTTATAAACTAATCAAATTAAATAAGATTAGGCTAAATTGCATCACATTTTATGAAAAATTGTTTTAAGTATTTGTGCACATTAGACAAAAGTCAAGCGAGGAATCGCATTAGCTACGCAGTCTCCTATTGTGACGTCATGGATTTTGTGTTAATATATTCTTATTTGTTCGTGACGCATCACATACCCGCACACCACTTCGACTGGCAACGAACACTATCGAAACTGCAAATCGCGAAGTTACCAAGTTTACAGGAGAGCGATTTACAGTTGTTTTTAGATTCATAAGAATATGTTTTATTTTAATCGAGAAAACAATATTCGGAATCACCATGTAATGTTGGAAAGGTTGCTCTGTCTAAAGGCGGCTCTTTACGTTGGCCAACATAGTGGCGAATGTGTTGGCAAAGATGGATGGATGGACTAGCGAAGAGTTTGTGATGGCGTTCACACGTTGGAAGGTCATTCAGTCTGCTTCGGTTCAGGCCAATATGCGGACGAATTTATTAAAATGGATATTGAGGCGTTTAAAAATCAACCTAGCGTTTCCCCGCGACTTCGCCCGCGTTCAATTTAGGGCTTTAATTATGTTTCGCGGAACCCTAATTCTTTTTCTAAAATATAAGTACCCTAAGTTACTCCTTATTACATCTGCTATCTGCCAGTGAAAGCCCCGTCGAAATGGGCCCAGCTGTTTCGGAGATTAGCCGGAACAAACTGACAGACAAAAATTTTAAAAATAGTGTTTTTGTTATAAGTACCGTATAAAATTTCATATGCATTTAGTAAAAAGCTGTTATTTTGACATTCAGACACTTTTAATTGTATAGATAAAAACTAAAAGAAAACAAAAAACATAATATGCAAATAATTAAAAATATCTTGAGAACAATTTCATCATCATTGTTACGGCCCACAGCTGCCCCTGCAAAGGTGGCCTTGGCTAGGGCCCATAGTAGCCTCCTCGACGGGCAGCCGAGGGTTCGGGCCCAAGTGGCCTTATGGAAAAATGACCTATCATACTACAGAATAAGGAGAAGGCTAGGAAAATAATTGGTACGTACCTGTATCCGAATCTAAGATCGCCCCAAGGCTCGGTCAGGCCGTAGGTAGAGTAGATGCATGTAAAGTGGTGTTTAGTGGTGTGTATATGTAGGTGACCTGGCCCAGCTGAGGTGACGTGGCAGCGCGACGGTTTCCATGCTGCCCCACAATGCTGCATCACTCCAGCAGGCGTCCACAATGGACAGTTTCTTTCTTCATTGTCACTATTTCAGTCTATTTACTTTATTGTACAGTTAACTAACTTCAACTCGCCTAATTCAACATTCCACGTAGAATCGAACACGTGATACCCGACACAGTGACGGACAGTAGTTCAAAGTTCGACATTCAATGTCCCGGATTCATATATCACCAAATTACAAATAGGGAACTAACGCTATCTCTTCATGAGTCTCACGGTTCAGCGTTACAAACACAACTAAGTTCCCTCGTTCGATATTAAACACCACGCCGCAATAAGAATTCAAATTAACCTAGCTGACACGTAAACTAGCTACCGAGTCAACACACAAAAGGCTCTTAAGGCGACGGTATAATTAAACGATGATTTCCCAACAATCAACCGGGAGACGCCCTCGATAAAGGAATGCGCCGTTCGAATTCTAGACCGTATATCTACTCGGCGCGCGCGTGCGAAATTCAACGTCACCCGAGCAAGTTAAATATTGCAAAATGCACTTAATACGCAATCACTATATAATTTGCACAATTACTTTCAAACGAAATTATTTTAATCAGTCCAATACAATACAAGCCTCTTGTCACAAACTTAAAACCTAGACAAATTAAACCGAGGCGGTTTTCATGAAACCACAATTACATGGCGAAGTAACACGCACAAATTCTAAATATCTAGACCATAAACCAAAACCGGTCGCGCGAAACTTCTGCAGCGATAACCGAGATACGCGGATTAACCGCACTGCTGCCAGCGAGCTACTCCTTCAGCCAGCGCGTTGAGCGACTGCTCGCGGCACGCGGCCGCCTCCCCCCGCCGTCGGCATTACCTCACCTCGACACCATCGGGTGATTCGACAAAGTCGAAGGTGATTGGGTGCCGTCTCAAAATGCCCATTTTTGGGCATAAACAATCATCATTATGTGACTTTCCATGCACACTCTCCTATATATATTTACAATATCCTAATAATATCGTATCAAAATGTTCGATGTCTTTAAAGAAACTATTAATAAAATGTTTGTTCTTGACATTTTTAAAGTTTTTACGGCGTAAAATTACTGTCTGGCTTATTAAACTCGTGCTTCTGAAAGTGGCACATAAATCATATAAATCATAAATGGCACACACTCAAAATAACTAAACAATATCTAGAGTCCTCTGTCGAACTCGAGCGGTGCCCAAAGCCCCGTGTACAAGGAGAGTGCAGCGCCAGTCACTCCACCCGCCGAATGTGACGCGCCCAGCTTCCAGCCCGAGGAAGTTCCAGGTATTTCACCTCATATGAACACAAAATTACAAAATGATGTAGGCCGTGTTGCGGCGGTTTAAGAGAATTCACTACCCCATATCATCCGGTGGGTGTAACAGAGGGTAAACGGAGGAATACAGGAGATGGACAGCAGGATCTTCCTGATAAAAACTCTAAATTATAAAAAAATGGCAATTATTCCCATGTAATGATGATGAAAAATATTTAATATATTGTTATAACACTGAAAACAATGTATCACGTACATTTAAATTCCATTAAACGTAATTTTTTTTTTAATTAAAAATACGTTATCCCCACACAAAAAAATTTTACAAGGGGAGCTTTTATTCGAGTCAAGTTAAATCTAGTCAAGTTTTTAAACACAGTTTAGATATAGAGTCATCTTTAAATCATTCTTTTTTATTTGTCTTTAGTCCTTTTACCGCGTAGTGGCGGTGTAAGAATATCCACTATCCCATATCGTCCCGTGGGTATCGTAAAAGGCAACGGAACAGAACAGGCAAACAAACCAGTACATGGGCACAATGTCTTTCTATCGACCTGCCAACGACTGCCTCACAACTTGCCAAGCGTAGCAACTGTGGCATATATTCTCCTAATGAGGTAATAATTCAAAGAGAGCAGTGGACTTGAATAAGCTGTAATGAATGAAATGTCTTGAGTAATGTGGTAAAAAATTACCACTCGCAGAATGCTAAATTTTAATAAAGGACTTGAAGCTACGTACCAACTTAGTCCTTGCTTGAAAGCTGCTGGTAAGTGGCCACATCAGAATGTGGAAACCTGCAACTAACTTTTTACAAAAAAGATTACAGGTGCATATTCTAGCCAGGTCGTTGATAATTGGAAGTCGGTTTAGATTTTTTAATAATTCAATGTCAAATACATAGTATATTTCTATTAAAATTGTAGTATAATATTATATAACAGTGCCTGCACTGTGTCTCGGTCTGAAGGGATTAGAGAACCCATATAGTTACAGGCTGTGAGGAATCCCATCTCTTTCCTCATTGGTGACACATTTGCAGCCTTCTTTGTTCGAAGTTGGTAGCAGGTATCCATTGCTGCAGTAGTCATATATCCTCGGGGTGGCCGTAAGTTTGATTATCACTTCAATTTCATATATATAAAAATACTTTTGGATGTGACGACACCCCTTTATTAGTTTGTATCGTGGTCACCTTAAATTAAAGTTTACTACTACTAATCCCCATGGTTGTCTGAGGCACTAAGTTTGCCCACTAACTTAGTGCCTCAGACAACCCTGGGGATTAGGAAAACATCGGCAGCCGAAACCTTTGTATCAATTAGGTCAGAACGGATGCAGCGCAGAGGGCTGGAATAGTGAAACGAGCGATTACAGCAGACGAGTGGCAGAAGCTGTGCAGAGGCTGGATGAAGCTCGTGATGAGAAGCTGCGGAGCAAGCGAGCAGTTGGTCGCGTTTTGCAATCCGCCGTGGCCAGCTACGAGCCCAAGCTGCGACAAGTCACCTTCAAGTGGCAGCGTGGGCTGAAGATTGGAGCGGGAACATTCGGGAAGGTCGGTGTCAAATAAATATTACACGCCATGTTAATACAAATTGTATAAGTAATTAGCTGTATTTTTTTTATAGAATTAGGGTGACAAACGAGCACACAGTCCACCTGATGGTGGTTGCTGTGGCCCATAGACATCTGCATCTATCCTCGTTTGTGTATTAAAATGCAGATGCGTTGTCAGCCTTGAGGACTAAGATAGAATGCCTCTTTTCCAGTAAAATGGGTCTCCGGTTCTCTACACTCACCATACGAAACACAGCAGCGTTAAGCTGCTATTTTACGCTGGTATTTTGTGAGAGCGTGGTCCTTCCCCGGTCGAGCCGACCCATTCGTGCTACAACTATAATATTAATATAGCTGCAGCATGGCTCTACCACGTAAAAGCTATATGTTGTATGGAACACTGACGCTCCGGGAAATCTGCAGTCTGTATGGTCTTATTATTTTGTTTGTCTTTGTCTATAATTTTTTTAAATTTTCTTGTAATTTTTCCATCATAAAGTCAAAATATTCGTGCATGTTTGTAAAGTTTAAGAAATGTTCGTCGTTGATTGTCCTTTGCACTTTGGTTGTAATTTTTCCAAGTTTCGTATTAAAGATTATAAATGCCATGTTGGCTTAGTTTTAACAAGGACGTTCTGTGTTGTCGATATTTTATTCTTAAGCTGCTTCAATTTATATTCTTTAGTGAAAACTTAGGTATCATAGTTGATCTTCCTTTAGGGTCGTCTTAGGTCTCGGCATTGCCGCATGAAAATATCAAAATATCTGGCTCGAAGGACTAAATGTGGATTCCAACGTTTATTTACAACTTACCCTACTATTAATTACAATTTATTTCAATGTACGAGTTAATGAATATAAAACAAACCTTCGTGTGTATTGTATTACTTTATTATTATTTTATTACTTTATTAATACAGTGAGCACTGCATTGCATTACGAAGTAAAAAGTTTTTGAATCCGGACACTGCATTGCTAAGTTGCATATTCCAAGCTCACGGCACGTTATACCTCACATCGTAGTGAAAGATCACTAGCCTCTCAATCCTTAGTGATGCATTATTATTTTTTTGTTATTAATAAAATGAACGAGTTGTTGATCAAGTATTGGTTTTTGATATTTGCTTCTTAATGTCAGTGTTAGTTAGTGACTTTATTATTTCTATCCGTATTCCCACAGTATACATATTGCATTTATCCGTAGGGTGAAGGCCTGATTATCCATAATACAGGTTTGTGCCTAGTTTGGACACTGCACAACATTTGTATGTTTCTTTAAGCTATGTACAATAAAATTGTGGGATTTAAAAAAAAATATGGTAAAAGTAACCTCAAGGTCGCTAAGCAGGTTATCGAGAGGGCTATGTTAGGGGTTTCTATGCATGATAAACTTAGAAATGAGGATATCCGAAGTAGAACCAGAGTTACCGACATAACTCAATGAATTCGTAAGCTGAAGTGGTAATAGATCGGCCATATAGTTCGAAGAACCCACAACCGAATGAGAAGAAAGGTTCTCAAGTGGCAATCTCGTACCGGTAGGCGAAGTGAAGGGCGTTCTCCCACTAGATAGAGTGATGAGCTGGTAAGACATGCAGAAAGTCGATGGATGCAGGTTTCTCCGGACCAAGCTTTGTGACATTCCTTGGGGAGGTCTGTGTTCAGCAATAGACTTGTAAAGGGCCGTAATGATTTTTTTTTTATAGGATAGGGTGACAAACGAGCACACAGTCCACCTGATGGTAAGTGGTTGCTGTGGCCCATAGACATTTACATTTATCCTCGTTTGTGAATCAAAATGCAGATGCGTTGTCAGCCGTGAGGTCTAAGATGGAATGCCTCTTTTCCAGTAAAAAGGGTCTCCGGTACTCTACACTCACCATACGAAACACAGCAGTGTTATGCTACTATTTTACGCTGGTATTCTGTGAGAGCGTGGTCCTTCCCCGGTCAAGCCGACCCATTCGTGCTACAACTATACTATTAATATACTGCAGCATGGCTCTACCACGTATGAAAATAATGATGATAAATTAAATACGAAGTAAACTGACGGGGGTCATTGTAGAAGCGTGCTCGTCGCGACCCCTGCCAGCCCTTTTCAGGGCTGCAATTCTACTAGCTGCGCACCCATGTCAACGAGGGTTAGGGCGTCCCCCCAAGGCGACGCACACCAGCTCGTCCCCGTTGGTGTGGAATGCAGCGTGCAAAGCGGCGATGGGGACCGCCACCCGTCACGCACAGCCCGACACGGCGGAAGGTGGAGGACAGAGTGCAGAGTTGGCACGTGGAATGTTAGAGGAGGCATGAGAGATAAGACGAATGAGTTGATCGAAATAATGAAAGAAAGAGAATTAGATGTGTGTATGTCGGAGACCAAACGGAAGGGCAGTGGTACTGAAGAGCTCCCTGGCGGGGCGTTAGCTCTATGGTCAGGAGTCCCGGAGAGCGAGAACGCCTGCCAGGGAGTGGGGGTGCTGCTGTCTTCTCGGTTGGTCGATGTTATGACTGAATATAAGGTTGTGAACTCAAGACTTCTTTGGGTTCGCTTTAAATTGGGACTGACGAAGTTATTCCTTTTGGCTGTTTATGCGCCGGTAGCTTCGTCGTCCAGGGCTGAGCTGGAGGAGTTTTGGGAGAATGTAAGAGAAGTTCTAGATTTGGCTAGGGGAAACGAAAGAATTGTTGTATGTGGTGATTTGAATGGATGGGTTGGTACCGCTCGACCAGGGTACGAGTCGGTACTTGGCAAGTTTGGTGATAAAAGGGTTAATGATGCTGGCAAGCTTATACTGGCGGTGTGCAAGGAAAAGGGTCTTCTTGTGACAAACACTATGTTTAATCACAAGAAAATCCATATGTATACTAGAGAACGAAAGAATGAGAGAAGTATGATTGATTTGTTCCTGGTGGATGACCGACTGCGAAAACAGGTGATGGATACGCGAGTGTTCAGGGGTGCTGACCTGGGAACGGATCACTATCTAGTGATTACTAGATTTAGGGGTCTGTTCGCGGGTTGGCGCTACCGGACGGCAGTAACAGAACCACAGTCGGTCTGTCGCATCCGAAGCTGGAAGCTTCAGGAAGCGGATACTAGGGACAAATATCATGCGAGGGTAGCCGAAAAGCTTGACACCATCGATGGCAGAAAAGAATGTGTAGAAAGAACTTGGCAGAACCTTAGGGATGGAATGGTAAGTGCAGCGGAAGAAGTGTGTGGAACAATAAAAAGAGGCAGTAGTAAAAGAAGAGATGCATGGTGTAATGATGAAGTGAAAGAAGCTGTAAAAAAGAAGAAGAAAGCATGGTTAGACTACTTGGCCTCTAGTAATGATAAGGATATGAGAGAGAAGATGAAAGAAAGATATAGGCTGCAGAAAGTTCACACGAAAGAATTGATTGAGGAAGTGCGTGAAAGGTGTAGAATGGAAGCGGACGAAAGGTTGTCGCACAACTTTAAGGAGAACTCCAAACTCTTCTGGAAAGAGGTTGGAAGGACCCGGAGTGGTGCGACGGCCTTAAGAATGAACAAAGTGCTTTCGAGAACTAATGACGTCCTCTCAAAAAAATCGGACGTCATGCAGCGATGGAGCGAATTTTATAGAGAAATGTATGCGTATGATGATCTTAGTGAGGGATCC